>JARHVA010000251.1:1365000-2565000 GCA_037957365.1 Torreya grandis | reverse complement strand
TAAGTCACACACATGACCCAACCCTACCCTATCCATCATAGCTCTCTCATCAGCTAACAAAGGTAACAATCTCAATGTCTCAATCGCCTAGCCTCTACAGAACTCCCTAATCCATACCTTGCCCTATAAAACTCTATAAAATAGAATATATGTCAATCAACCATGCTAAGGAAAATAACTAAGCTACAAAACAATAGGCAATAACTCAAAATCCTAGAAAAACTAGCCCTAATGGACAAAAGCACAACAAAAGAACACTAGCATTAGACAACAACACTGAAACCTAGATAATAGCACTAAAAACTAGATAAGAGCATTGACACCTAGATAGGAGAGTTGTAACTAGTGTAAATTTCCTAAAACACTTCACAACAACTCAATAAAATCAAAAATAGGCTTCTATATAGGCAAAAATCATGTACTTTAGCTACTTATGGGGTAATCTCCCCCACCAACCTCAACTTGGGTTACCAATTTCTCAAATCAAGTCATGGCAGGTGTTTGTCTCCTTGACATATCTCCTATCCCAAAGCTCCAAATCTCAAACTAGTCAATGCGCAAATGAATTAAGAATAAATCCAACTTTGCTATATCAAACAACTTTTTTATCCAAATTAAAATACCATTTTGCCTATAACTTCAACCCCATAACTTTGATTTATAAACCATTTTGTTTAATGAAATCATAACAATGATAACTTTGATATCACACAAGCCTTGCTCTCTTACTACATCATCCACATCCTATGGCACACACATCATTATACCTCTTTTACACCTAGGCAGACACCTTGATCATCATCAATCAAAACTTTTTCCAATTTCAATAACTCAGTCTAATCAATCAAGCAACTTTTTAATCAATTCAAACTATACCAACCTTGTTTTTATCATTACGCCACTAGTCATCACTTTTGGATCAAAATCCTCTATCACATATCTCATCCATCTCCCCAAAAGTGGGGCACAATTCATATTATTCCTATTCCTATACTTACCTAGTATGCCTATCCACTCTAATAGGTGGATACACCACGGTTCATACACCTCCAGTATTCAGATTATCAAATCTAGCTTAGATCAATCAAAATATATAATGATTCATATTACATGGGTCACTTAGCATTACTTGGGACATTTAAAATAACATACCTTCAGTATTCATATTATCAAATTTAACTCAAAATGGTTGAAATAAATAGTGATTCTAATTACATGGGTCATTTAGCATTACTCAGGACATTCAAGGGGATATACCTTCATTTTAAAGATATACAAAATATTCAAATATAGTGGTTCAGATCATATAGATCCATAGTGATTTCAGATTATAGATATATAGACTAGTCAGAAACAATGGTTTAGATTATATGGATTCATAGTAACTTTGATATAGATTTAGACCAGACACTAGATATGTGGGCATGTATGTACTACATGTCTCACACATACAGTATGACATAGTTACAAGACTAGATAGTAGATTATAAGCATAGTGTAGAGCATAATGTTTTGATCTCTAGTTTTGCACATGGGGCATGGCATGATATGTCATTTCACATGTGGTTATACATGTTTTCAATCTATACATATTCATCACTCACATACAAAACTTAGGGGCATGGCATAGATGTTCATGTTCTTAATCATCCAAGATTATATAGATTAGAATGGCAAGGCATGCCATTCTCTTGCACATTTTACTAGAGTTTCATATGACACCCAGTTGTACCTAGGATATCATTAGGTTAGACTATGTGATCATCTATAATGGTTAGTCCATAACATTACCTAGACCCAAACTACACAAGTTTATGTGGGATAGAAGATAGACATTGGTTTTGGGCCTCTGATCACTTCTGAGTTCTAGTTCAGATTATTCAGAGTGGGGGCATAACAAAATTTTCTCTTCATAGTATATAAATTGTATGCACACATTCCAGATTACATGAGTTTATGTGGGATAGAGGATAGACATTGGTTTTAGGCCTTCGAGCATTTCTCATTTCTAGCCAGATTCAGCACAGGGGGCAAGAATTTCCCTCCTTCATGATTTCATGGATTCCATATTCATAATCAATATAGGGGGCATCCATTTAAGGGATTCCTTGCTTCTCTAGGCATTATTCAGCTCTCCATCTACTTCCCTAATCTATGAAGTGAGTCGGACCTTTTTTTAGCACACTTATCTCCACATAGGTAGGTTTAGGTACACATTTTATTTTCTTTCTTTATTCTAGTACTTCATTTCACTGCATCACTAGAATAAAGGGGGGAAATGTATACACAATAAATTTGTCAAGCAACCACACATATCATGTCTTTTCATAGTCCTTTCATAGGAGACTCTGACTAAAGAATATGATCCTTGTTCACATTAGCCATATCCTTGTTTTACTTATCTTGGTCTTGTTTATTACTTTTATCACCTCTTTGTTATCTCAATCAACTAACCTATACCTCTAGGAACCCCCAGACTTGGTCGATGTCAGTCCTAGCCTATTTTTTTGAGTCCCAAACAATAGAATTTTGTAGGACTATAGTGCTTAATACTCCTATATTTTTTGGTTTTATTTTCTGATGGTTAGTTTCCATCACTTAATAGGTCCCAACCCCTTTCTTAACTTCATACTTAAGTTTTCCAATGTTGGATAAATACGATTAAAGATCCCAAATTTAAAATAAAGAGTCTCCTATATAAAGGACTACACAAGGCATTTTATATCTAGCACTCACTACTTTGGCATATTAATAATAAAAATCAGTCAATAGTATAGCTCAGCATTCTACATCACACATAGACTTGCATGCTTGATCAAGGAAGGGCCTAGGTGAAAGTCATTTCTTTCATCTATCATGCACGTTGATTATGCATGTCCCCTAATGGAGAATTGCATTCGATTTGAGACCATAGCTTGCGAGTTAATGTAGGTAGTGATCAGGACAACAAGGGTTCTATATCGTGTGATCATTCTTCACCTAACCTAGTTTTTAACCCTTTTGTTTTTTATGTAGTTTTTGTTTACATGTGTGTAGATAGATACAGGGTTTGGAGATTGAAACAGACCTACAATGAACTCTTTACTTTTAGCCTCTAAAATTTTGTACATAGGCTCACATAGACCTGGCAAACAAAACCTAGAAATCTCAAAGCTCCTAGACAATAGAGGTAAAGGTAGACTATAGCACCAGTGCCACTTCTATCCACTTTCAATGCTCATGTCCAACCATAAAATGAAGACTAGATCTAGATTCATGATAGTATCCCAATCTTGCACATCAATTTTTAGCTCCTAAATCATCCATTTTTAGATAAGTTTATTTTTTCTCCTCGTGTAAATTATTAGACAAAAATATATATTTTTCCATATTAAATTATATTTTTCCCTTACTCGAGACCCCTTATTATTTAATAAATAAACACTATTTTCCCAAAAATAATAAAATACCTAACCACCGATGGTTTGAATTAACCACCGATAGTCACTGTGTAAATCACTTTAACCAAAATAGCAAACATTTATCAACCACCTCCTAACCTTAACCAAAACCCTATGTTCTTGACCCATGTCACTACACAGACTAGAAACAATAGCCTAACTACACCTTAAAAGTTTAGCATTTATCTTTAATGTTATTTTGTTAAAATAAGCATTTATTTTGAAAATTATTTATTTCCTTTAATTAAGTACTTTCATTTAAGCTATGCAACATCTCTTATCAAAAACTTTATCAACATTAACTTGTCTTATATGGTGGATTGATGCCTCTAAGGAAGTCATGTACTTCTTGGATCTATCTTATTAGGCAATCCACCCACCTACCCAACTAATCAACCATTTTCTAGTCTCTTTCTTATCTACAAGTCATTCCTCCTTAGATAAAGAGGAGTATCTACAACCATCTAGATTATGAAGTGTAAACCACATCCAATTTCTACTAACCTCACCCTTCTTTTAAGTTTTATAACTTTCTTCTTAAAAATAAAGCAAAATTTACATGAAACATTTATGACATGACTAGTGGGACCTAGTTGCATCTAGGTGATATTTAATCTTGTTTTATGCTCATTTAAATGAAATAAAAATATATTTTAAGCTTAAAATTAACCTTTCATATAGTGTTTACTTATATAATTAGCTCGCATAGCTTAATTAATCGAGTAAATCAACTTAGCCTTACTTCTTTGCACACACAAACCAAACCACTTACACCAAATCAAATATCATAAAACTTGACATAAGTCCTAACTAGGGTTTCATCTCCTAACATTAACCTTCACCCATTTTTTGTCCCACTTAGAAGTCAATACCAAGGGGAAAAACCAAAACTCAGTTCTCTGGTTGAGTATAATCAGTATATCTTGGCTAAGCACCTGACACCCTTATTATTATGCTATGTGAAGTGAGGGGGTAGGCCTAAATATCAAGCCACATACTAATATCCAATACAAACCTCTTTGAGAGCCTAAACATAACCTGAAACCAACCATAGACTTCTTTTATAGTACTCACTCTACAAGCCAAGTTCAGTCACACAGTTCCAAATTAAGGTGTAAGCCACAAGTCAGAAAAAAGGAACCTTAGGATTTAACATGTTTTATTTTGTGTTTTATCTTCTTTGAATTTCCCACTATCTTGCCTTCATCCACCTCATCTCCATTGCCTTGTCTAATGGGGAGCCCTTCTATATTTTCTCCTAGAGATCCTAACTTTGTTAAAATCTTAGAAGACAACCCTCTTACCTTAGAGTGTTACTTTACATAAAGAACCACTTTTACTCCCAACCTTACCTACAACTAACCCATCCATACCTACAACCAAGCTAACCTCACCTCCAACCAACACAATCTCACCTACAATCAACCCAACCTCACTTATAATCAACCCAACCTTGCCTATAACCAAACTCACATATAACCAACCAAACCTTGTCTATAATAATTCCAACCTCATATACAACCAACTAATAACCTCTCAATAACCATTTGATCATCATCATAACTAACCAACAACCTTTCAACTCCTATTTAACCATTATCCTAACCCACCTCAACCTCAACTATCTCAATCTAACCAATATTTGGGACACATATCTCAACCATCATATCAACCACCCCAACCTTATCAAACATTTAATTATCTACCCCAACCATCATATCAATTTTTTAAACCCCCTTTATGGTAACCCTCTTTATCTCAAAACCAAAATTTGGTCTATTCCCTCAACCATCAACCAAACTTTTTAAACCAACCTACCTTACCAGCCTTATCAAATCAAACCAACAACTATCAACCCACCTTATCAACCTTACCCAACCTTACCTACATTATCAACCTTACCTAACCTTCCTTATCAACCTTACCCACCTTATTGACCTTTTCAACCTCTACATATCAAACCAACAACTAATAACCAAACCTTTCAAACCCACCAATTTTATCAAACCTACCCAACCTATAAAATTTACCAACCATGTCAAAACCACCAAATACCTCAACCTTGTCCAACCTTTGAAACAAACCTACCTTCTCTATCTTATCAAACCAACCAAACTTACCAAATGAACCTACCTTATCAATCCAACCAACCTCACCAAATCAAACCAATAACTATCAACCAAATTTTTCCAACTCATTAACCTTATCAAGCATACCCAACCCATCAAGTCACTCAAACTTGTTAAATAAATAAACCTTATTCTACTAACCAAATTCATCAAACCAACCAATTAGCTCATCACCTTAAGATCCATTGGCACACCCTCTTCTTAGGTACTATACCCCACTAGGGGAATCATATACCTCAATCCTTGACAAAATCTTAGAGGCTTCTATCATTAGACTTCTTCCAATCAAACCCATCAATCATTCTCTTCCAAAGCCTATTTGGTTTATAGAGTATGATTTTTATGTTTTTCATCGCACAAATGGATATGTGGTCGATAGATGTGGGTCTTTTAAGATATTTTTATAAAACCTTATTGATCAAAAAAGAGGTTTCAAAGAATATTCTTCATTTTCCCCCCAACCTAGCCTTGAATATCATTAGGCAATCCATCATGGAACCTCTTTCTATACCCATTGCTATACAAACTCATAAACAAAGCCCTCAACACAATGAGGTCCCTTCATTAGATTGGGTCCTTAGTGAACCTATAACTAAGGAAACCATAATCCAAACCCTAACCAATTAACTTATTGACCAAGTGCAACCTTTTCAAATTTTTTTAAAAACCACAATCAAGGAAACCAACCCACCTCTTCCACTTCCCCTTTTAGTGGATCAACCTCAAATCAACCTACCTCTTCCACTCCCTCAAAAGGTGAAATCACCCCCAACAACCATATCTATTCCACCTACCCTTTTGGTGGAACCAATCAAAGCTACCTTACCCTTTCCACTTCCTATTTTAGTGGATCAAACCTCCACCCATCCCCACCTACCCTTTTATTGTAGTTAACCCAAACTCAAAACACCTTGCCTATAATTAATCCAACCTCACCTCAAACTAACCCAACCTCAACTAAAACCAAACCCATTCAATTCCTCTATAATCTACTTATTTTCATCTATCTAATGACATTGTCCTTATTTCAATTCCCTTTTTAATAAGGTTAAATCATTGTCACCTTACCTTACCAAACAAAGAAGCAAACCCAACCAATAAACTAGATCAACAACCCATCCTACCTTCTTTAACTAATTAAACCAACCTCTAAACCAAATCAATTAACCAAAATCAACCCAACCACCACTAACTTATATATCAACCCAAACCAAAATTAACCCATTGTTCAATATTTCTTAAGTCTCAGTCACCATTTCATTCAAGATACCCATACATCACCTAAGCTTCCTCATTGGGATAACTAGACGTTCTTATTCAATCAGTATTTATTTCAAGATCATGTTCCCAACATCATTTCTAGGCCCCAACTCTACCCAAATTTGACCCAATAATGTTTTCTTTGAAATATCACCATAAAGGAGATCCCACCTGAACCACCATCTACAACTTGTACTCTAAACTAAAAACTAACAACCCTTGAGAGGCAAATGAGGTCATCTTCATCCTTCCTAAACCCTTTTTATTAACTAATGTCTTTACCAAGGAATATTTTTCCTACCTCAACATTCATGGAAAGAGCATCTAGGGAACTCTCCTTTCAAAAGGCTTTGTCTATTTATCAACTCAAAACCTTGCCTTAAGCAAATGACCAAACCAACCCTTGGTATTTTTTTCCTCAACCTACACCTAACCTTTACATTGATCAACTTTTTATCAATAACCTAAACCTACCTAACCAAATCAAAACCCAACCACCATTGCAATCCAACCAAAGTCTAGAAATCATCACCTAACCAACTTTGAACTTAACCCAACCTTTAACCTCAAACCTAAGCATTCCTTCAACATCAACCACACCTTTTAAGTCTCTTTTGATTAAAAATTTGATTAATAGCTATCACTATTAAACCATAACCAATCTCTTTTACCTTTCAAACCTCAACCATTACCAACATTTGATGAACCGTCACCATTTAACTATTAAATATTGGTAGTTTCTAGCATAACCCAAATCAATACGTAAACCTACCTAACCAATGCCTAACAAACCAAAAACCAACCAATATTTCAATCTAACCAAAGTCTAGTAACCATCACCTAACCAACTTTGTGGAGACAAATGAAATCATTTTATTTCATTATGCCTACTTAACCATCATCATTTCTGTTGGGTGAATATTTTGTCATCAACTAACTGACAACAAAATGGGTATATCGACCATAGCACAAGGAGATTTATACGGCAAAAAGTGTAGGTTTACCACAGCATAGTGAGATACATATCTCCTCTCATCAAGGGGAGGTTTCCTATAAACTACTATATATTAATATAAATAGAAAATAGACTCAGGGGTGAAATCACACCATCCATCTCTCTTTTTTCAAAGATGATGTTCACAAGGTAAAAGAAAATTCCTGTGTAATAATTGAAAACAATCCTCTTCTTTTAGAAATTATGTCCAATAAATAGTAGGAAAACTTCTTGGGTAGTAATTGGATCCACAAGAAACCCATGAAAGCACAAAGTCTTTTATTGCTTCTCTTGCCGATTTAGGACTAATAAAACTATAGAATGAAGTGAAGCTCAAAGTCTCCACCAAAAACCACAACAAAGTATAAGATCACAAAGGATAAAAGTAGTACAAAGCCTTTTTAATATTCTTTTCACCAAAACACAAGAAACACAAACTAAAGATAATTATAGCAGCACAAAGTCTTCATAATTAACTTCAGAACATCTTTAGATAATTTCCACACACTTTGCTTGTTTAATCAAATAGATGAGATATTATTAGGAAAAGGACATAAGAACAATTTCCTAAATAACACAAGTTATTTCAATGCAAATTCTGAAAAGTAACCTACTTTCTCATTCATTCAAGAAAATATGATTTACAATCTAAGCTCAAAGTCTCAAGAAGCATCTCAATTTGGGCAAAGTTTTTTGCTTTTGATTATAAAAAGATCTCTATTACAAAAGAGGCTCTTTTTATTTATAGGGAGAGGCCTTGAGAATTGAGAAAAGACTTAAATATTCTAACCTAGTCAAAGATAGAAGTCTTTGTTGACTTTAGACTTTCCATATTTTTACATGTAATTACACATGACAAAAGTACATGTGCAAATGTCCAAAGCAGTTACAAAAGTGCATTTAGAAAAAAGGAAATTAAATCAATGGAAAGTTGATTCAATTTGTACCTCCATCTTTCTTTATATGAGCATCGTACATGGTGATAGTTGCTTGTATCCTGATACTATCTGGAGTAACAATATTTTTGAAAATCATCTTCACCCTGACTATGGCATCTTTCACTATTGTGACCAATTTTGCATGACTAGTTAACCTAGTTTTTAGATTATCCAGAGTTAACTGATTATCTAGTATATTATTGATGGAGGCCACCGAGAATGGTTTATCTTCAAATTCCTTTTGGAACATACCTTTGAATTCCTAAACTATTTCTTCAACTAAAAGGAATTAGTTGTCTTGTGATTTAAGCTTACAAGGTAGCTCCTATAACTTGTGTAACAAACTGATGTTGCTTTGTTCATTGAGGTCTTTCGATGATTGTAGGTCACTGATCAACTCTTTAAGCACCTAACTCCTATATATCAATGCTTCTTTTGTTTCAGTATAAGAGTCTCTATCAACAATGACACCAATTGATACTAGGGTGCTTATTTTCAACTTCTTCATATCCACCCACTTATCAAAATACTCTTTTATGCTTTCAATATCTTGGGAAATGATATTGATAAGGTCATCTAATTTTTCTCTCACTTTCATCCTACCCATTTTCTCAGACAACTCAGTGAGCAAGGATATTCCTTGTGCATGTAACTTATCTAAGTACTCTTCAAGTACTTTTCCACTGAGATAGGTCTTTTTTACTTTTTGAATCATGGGGTCATCGATGGAGATAGCCTCTATAGTTACAATTTTTGGAGTGAAATTCATTTTCCTTATTACCACAGTCAGTTGTTCCACCATTGCTTTATAATGGTCTTTCATCTCTCTTTCTCTATCAAACTTCTGAACCAAGATGTCCATAGATGACTACATGTCACTCTTAACAATTTCAAGAGTTATTTTCCCTAACTCAATTTGAGAGATAGAGTACTCATTTACATCAAAATTATTGAAAGTTTCATCCTGTGGAGGTTTTACTATTTCTATAAATTTGTGCCCTTTATCCTCAATCATCTTTGAAAGAATTTTTAGTTTTTTTGGAGTCTTGACTTTGGCTCACACCATTCTAGTGAAATCAAAGTCATCTAGGGAGATGGCCTATTTTTTCCTTTTGGGCATATAAACCAACAACCAAGGTGGGAGGGTAGAAGCACTTACATTAGCATTAATACCTATAGTTGGCATCACTAAAGTAGCACCTGCACTGGTGGTGGAAATAATAGGTAGAGTATCAGTTAAAACTACACCTACTACTAAATGGTTGAGGGTAAAACTATATTTGATATCAAAAGATGAAGATGAAAAATTGGGGATTGATCTTGAGGAATGAAGAACATCTCCAGAAGCACCTTGAGGGTCACCAAAAATAATATTGGAAGGAGAGGCAGCTCCAGAAGATGGAATACTGATTGGAGAAATAGGTGAAGGAGTTACATCATGTGAGTTAGGCAAGGAAGAAGAAATTCTTGCATCTAGATGTACATCTACTTGTGGAGACAGAGTTTTCTATTCCTATTGATCTGTGGGCCTATCAATAGTTTCCATCTATTTCACGGTTGGTTCTTCGATGCTCTACTTCTCAACTTCCATGTTTGTTGTTCCTGGTTCCTTTTCTATAACTTGTGACTTCTTTGTCACGAAGATGATCCTAGCCTTATGTGGCCTATCATAAGCAAGAACATCACTTTTATTCTTCATCCTATTTTTTGCCCTTCTTGTTTTTTCTTAAAATTTAGCTTCCGACCCTGTGATGAACTCTTTCAGGGTGATCCCCTTATTTGCTAACCAATCATTGGTGTTTGCTAATATTGGTTCGAATCTTCTTCTTAAAGAAGTCAATTCCTTTTGTGACCATTGAATTAGGGGGAGAGGGGCATTGGTGACCTATTCAGCATGGTATCTATTATTGATCAAATCACCATTATCAACTAGACTTTTAGGGATATCAGTGAGTCCCAGATATTCTATCTATTCAAGAGATAATCTACTATAGTCCATTTTCTTGATGTCTTTAGCAATCCTCAAATCAACCCAAATATCTTCAATCATACGTTTGTGAAAGTGGGTCTTCCTTATGATTATATCTTTTATGCCTTTGTAGTCAAAGTTTGGCCTCCTTTTGAAATGCTTCATGGTTACGATTTCCATTTCAGTCTCCATTGCTCTAGCTTTTCCAATGGTCAATACTGAGAACCTACCAATTTCAATCAGGAACCTAAAATTGGGTTTCTTGAGTTCCATCTACTTATTGTGTATGACAATAATTTGCCTGCATAGTTCCATCAAGACCAATTTATTTGAAAGGAATCTTGGAAGCATATAGGAATAACCTTGGAAAAAGCTAACCCGTAGATAAAAAAAGAAGGGAACTGCAAGACCATTTAACTGAAGTCATTCATAATGGTCCAGGCTTCATCTAACACTATTTTATGTTTTAATTAGGGGTCAAAGAGACACAAAAATACTATGAAGAAAGTATAATTTACCCTTCTAAAATGATGGATGGAACCCTTCAATATCAACTGAGGATAATATTGATACACTGGGGTTGTTTTCTTGTCTCTTTTTGATGTTAAACTTGGGAAGGTTCTCATTTATGCCACAATATACACTAAGTATGATGTCATATAGAATTTGGAGGTAGTGGATACCTTCATCAATTGCTCATGCAGAGCGTTGCTAATTTGTTCTCCCCATAAAATGACTTGTTTACCCTGGAGAATTATCTTAATGAAGGGGTACATCTATTTGTGAAACTGAGAGGAAGAAGGTAGACCTCTTACCCTGCTGAGAAGAGTGATTAGGTCACCAACTTCTTCTATAAAATCACTCCTTGGAAAGCTACGTGGCCATCTTGACAAGTTCACCTTTGGAGTTTTAAGCCATCTATTGTTGATCACTTTCTTCACCCTTTCAAGATATTTGTCATATTCACTTTGTGCTTAAACAAAATCAAGCTTTAATACTTCAGTAATGGGAGGACACATGAATACTTTGTCAATGAACTCAAGGTCTAGTCGGATTACCACATTACCACTAGCATCTAACTTAGCCCTGGTATCCTTATTATAGAACTGAGCACACTGGAGAATGAACTCTGTGTTGTGGGCCACTATAGGAAGAGAAGATACCAAATAGATATTACTCTTGATTATCTTCATCATTTCATGGTTAGGAAAATCTGAGGAAATGTATGCAGGGGTAGCAAAAATTTCTACCCTTGCATATAAGGGAAAGTCATTGTGCATAGGAAATAATTTTTTCCACCTGTACATGTTAGGGACTGATGGTTTGTGTATAGGCAGCAATTTTTGTTTCCATTACACATAAACTTTGTGCAGGGCTGGCAAAAATTACTGCCCTTTCATGTGGGGGGAATTTGTGTAAGGGTGGTGAAAATCACCATCCTTACACAAATGACAAAGGATTTTGAGAGGTGGTGATTTTTTTCACTATCACATTGGCTCAATGGCTTTGCATAAGGGTGGCGAAAATTGCCGCCATTACATTGTCTAGTTTGGCCAATGGAGTTATGGGGTTTTGGCCATTAATGAGGAGGAGAGGGAAGAGAAAAATGAATAAAAATAAAAAATACAACAGATGAAAGAGAAAAAAATAGAATTTAAACAAAAGAGGAAGAACAAGATGAAAACATAGAAATACAACAAGAAAGAATGCAAAACTAACCTAGCAAAATGCAATCCCACACTTGAATCTAAAAAAATTATGATCCCACTCATTTGCACGATCGACTAGATGCAGGGAGGAGGAGCAAACAACCTTGAAAGATCTAAATGAGGCTCAAATCAACCAACCCTAAGAACTCAGTGTGTGCAAAAATTTATGTCATGCAGGGGCGGCAAAAATTATCGCCCTTGCATGCAAGGTTCAAGAAAAATGCAAGGGCAGTGATTTTCACTGCTTCTGCATTAAATGCATCAAAAACAATGTGAGGGCAGTGAATTTCATCACTCTTGCATGGAAGGATGTAAGGGCAGTGAAATTTTTTTCCTTTACATGAAAAATAAAAGGATATGCAATGGCAGTAATTTTTGCCGACCTTGCATGAAAACAAAAAACAAAGCTCCATTTTCATTATGATCGCATTGAGACCTCAAAAAAATTTGCATTTCTTGGCACAATCATAATGAGGGAAGGTCAAATACTTTTCAAGGATGTCATTTTACTAAACTTGAGATCAAGCGAAACTTGTCTCAAAAGATGAACTTAGAGTGAAAAACATAAAATGGACAAGTTCCGTAGTGGTTGTTTCTAAAAATGAGTGTAGCTGATTTTGGAAACAACAACTCCAACATCTTTCTCACATCTAATCTAGTATCAAAAAGTAACTAGGGGAGATCTTCACTCTTGATTGGCTCAAACTATTCACATGTAAGTGTGGGTCTGGGGCATATTAGAACTTAAGCTCGTAAATGCTTTACATTTGCATCATATTCTTTTGTTAAATTGAGTTCTTAGTCATCTCATGTCCAACTTAATCTCATCCCTTATTTTTAACCACCTTCATCTCCTTATTTATAAGGATAATTGATTAAAATAGGATCATGTGATTATCTATCACAAACTTAACCTAATCCTAAGCATGAGTACCATGTCTCTACCTATGGCATGATTTTCATGGTACTTTCCAAGCTTTACAAGATGGATCCCCATGGTCATTGTCATTTAAACTTCTTTTACCCATCATCAACCTTCTTATGTTATGGTTTTTCCTCCATAAAGAAAAGCCTTCAACCTATATATAATAGTCCATGTCTAAGCTAGCATAACACTAAAATTTGGGATACCAAATGTCACCTGGATCAAAAATATCTAGCATTACATATTGCTTCTTTGAAGGACAACTACCCAAAACTACCAAAAATTGCTTAAAAGGGTAGATTTCTCCCTCAAAGGACATTTATCACACATAAACAAATCCAAATATTATACCACTCCCTTGAAGGATGGTTAAACCAAATATTTATCAAACAAGCAATCACTTGGAAGCTTCTCGCATCAATCAGCTTTCCAAAACCCATCAAATAAAAACATCAAAAGATCTAAAGTCAAAAGTCAAAAAAAAAGCAATCCAAAGAAAGTTACAATTAGATTTCATAATAGCATTAGTAGACTTCTTGCATAGATCAGTCTATACCTAGTAAAAGGGCATGGACTTATCTATCATGGTTCCTAGGTCACCTATAAAAGGGGCAATTCATCCCCACAAGAAGGTTGCACTACCATCCATTCACTATTACATTCATCTCCACCTATTACCCTTTACCAAATCAAGGGATTTTGAGCTTAATTGACACTACATGATCAATCTACTTATTTTAACCAATGAACTAACACCAATGCAATTTATGAAAGGGGCTTATGTTCTTAATCCCACCCATCTTGCCATTTTAGTCTTTACCAATTGGAACATTTCAAACTCTTTCTACTTTCATGACCACTTGTGAAGGTGTATGTCTTCCCCTATTAGAGTCATTGAAACCCCAACCAAACTTCTTCAAACAAAAAAGCATAACCATAACCATACACATATCAGAGAGCACCTTATTCTCCACCAACTATACACCTATTAAATAACACATTCTCTACCAACATACCAACCATGCACCTATTGGAGAGCACCTTCTCCACCAACCTATCAACCTACTAACTATGCACCCATTAGAGCACACCTCATTCTCCACCACCCACCCAACCAATCAACTAGGCACCCATTGGAGAACACCTTATTCTCCAACAACCAGCCAAACAAATTCACTTCAACATTAGTCATTTTGGCCCAATTTTTTCATATCTCATGATGACCTTACCTTGGTCATTTTGACTATAATGACTGCATTGCCATGATTAAACAACTTGAATTCATGTTATTTTTGTGTACTAACCCACTAGTGTCTTCTCGAGAGCACTTCCTACCTTAGATACCTATGGATACACTAATCTAGCCTAGGAGACTTGTGTTTACAAGTGTAACCCAACCACCATGACTAAATGCAGTCATGTGGTCCACTTATCACTTATCTTTCTAGTGTTTCACCAACCATGGCAACCTAGTCAATATGCAATCTTGGCTATCACACGTAGTCATACTTTGTGCACATGTTTTCACTTCAATGCCCAACCTATCACCAATGTTATCACCCACTTAACCACTTGTCAAACCTACCACCAATTTAGTTTCACCTCATCAAATCTTAGTTTGAGGAGGAACACCTCCTCCCACTCTCAAGGTAACCAAACCTTCGACCTAACCTTCTATTTTTATTTTACAACTTATAAATACAAACTACATAACAAAAAGGGGCAAAATGTAGACACTAAAAAACCACACATGATGTTTATAGATGTTAAAATAACCCTTTGACCACCCTTGGACCCCCTCAAGACCACTTGATAACCTTTTAAACTGCTAAACCTAACTCACCCAGACTAACTTTGACCATTTTACTTATCGATCATCAATGGTTGACCCCTAACCACTAATGGTTAGACCTAACCACCAATGGGTATCCTTTAATCACCTTAATGGTTAACTCCAACACAACTACAACTTGATTTTTTATTTTTAGCCATATATTCCATGTACGGGATCAATGTATGTTAATGCTAAAAATAGACAGTTTGTTGAACCTATTGTTAAAATTATTGTTTCACCTATCCCTTCCTTATATAAAAAGAGAGGAGAAGGATGTGAAAGAGGAGGGGGAAATAAGAATTCAGTAAATTATTATGGATCATCATCAAAACTTCTTGGGCAAGAGATCAGAGCTTCTTGTACAGGTATTCTTCTTGCGTTTAGCTTCCCAACTCGAGGAATTCTTCAAGCCATCAACTATTAACCACAAGCTAAGCATATTATTATTCTTTCAGTTTTTAGTTAGTTTCAATAGTTATATAACTCCATACATTACCTCTTATGTCAGAACACCCTCTGACTATTCTCAACTACTCTAAGTACTTGACCTCTACCCTTGATACCTATGAGGCTCCCTCTTACCCTCACAACCATTAAACAACCTCCAAAAACATATAGAACCTTTTTTTAACCAACACATAGCCTATTCTATTTGGAACCAATAACTTGTCTAAACCCACAATAACCACTGACAATTACCTAACCATTTACGATTTGATCCTAACCATCAATGATCACAAACTACTAATAGTCACCTAACTACTGATGGTTTGACTTAACCACCAATGATCACTATGTAAATAAATTTAACCAAAATAGAAATAATTTATCAACCACCTCCTAACCTCAACCAAAACCTTATTTTCTCAGCCCCTGCCACTACACAGACTAGAAATAATAACCTAACCATACCTAAACCATACCTTAAAAGTTTATCATTTATCTTTAATGTTATTTTGTTAAAATAAGTATTTCTTTTGAAAATTATTTATTTCATTTGCTTAAGTACTTTAATTTATGTTATGCAGCCTATCTTTTAAAAAAAATTATCAACATTAACTTGTCTTAAAAGATGGATTGATAGCCTCCAAGGAAGTCATGTACTTCTTGGATCTAGATTGCTAGGCAATCCACCCACTTACCAAACTAATCAACCATTTTCTAGTCTCTTTATTATATATAGGTCATTCCTCCCCAAACAAAGAGGAGAATCTATAACCATCTAGATTACAAAGTGCAAACCACATTCAGGTTCTACTAACCTCACCTTTCTTTCAAGTTTTACAACTTTCTTCTTAAAAATAAAGCAAAATTTATGTGAAACACCTTTGCCGAAGATGGGTGGGTTAACAATAGTTTGGGATTAGTCAAAGATGGGTGATTCAATAAAAATAGATTCATCAAAGATTATTGGTGAATGATGGAGCAATTATATGACCTTTACTTGTAAGTGGAAAATTTTGATTCTGATTTGGAAGGGGATCTTAGAATATCCCTAATGAATGATTATCAGACTCAGATGTACCTTTTTATCACATAAAAAAATATCCTTGAAGGGTGTATTGTATTTTCTCATTTGGTATGGCTCTAAGGTCCTATGGGTATTGGATAATATATTTATTGATGTTTCTAACTCAGGGGAGTTAAACATTGGACTAGTTGATGAAGGGCTAAGAAGGGATGTTAAGTGGGATACCTGTTGATTAGTCTATAGGATTTGGTCAATCATGTCTTGAAATTGGATGGAGATGTTATAATAGGATTGAGGTTATGGAAGACATTAGGATTATTTCCAAATGGGTTTTGATATGTGATGATTTGAATTTCATTGGTCTTTGTGATTTTATTTGAACTGTTTGATGTTTAAATATGTTTATGTGATTTGAATTCAAATTTTTGATTTGATTTGATGTTTGGTGTTCAATGTTTGATGTGATATTTGATTAGTATGTTTGATGTGATTTAATTTTTGATGTGATTAATCTCAAATTTGATATTAAGTGGTGATGTTTAAATTGACTTAGATTGGATAGAAGATGGATGTTTTGATTTTTTTGTTCCCAAGTGGCACGTGTGGGAGAATAAATGGAAAGATAAAATGTGATTTGAATTTAGATGTGATTGACATGGAATTGATGTGACTTGCTCAAATTTGACATGATTTTGGATGATTTACTTGGTCAATGTTGACCTAATTTGGCATTTGATGTTTGTCTTGACTTGATTTGGTTGAAGTTGACCTTGGATGTTTGATTTTTGATGAGATCTTTGACTTGGTTTGAAATTGGATTTTGGATTTTATTTTATTTATTCCAAGTTTGATATTTAACTTTGGATTTAATTATAGATTTGACTTAGATAGTTTATGTTTCAACTTTGGTATGTGATTTTGACTTAGTCAAAGTTGACCTAATCTAAATTTGGATTTGATTTGACTCAACTTTTGGATTTGGATTGGACTATTTGAGTTTAATTTTAAATTTGAATTTAGATGTTTGAATTTTTTTTTACTTAGCCCAATATGGATGTTTGACTTTGGAAGTTGACTTGGGTCAAATTTGATTGAATTTGAATTTTAATGTTAACTTGGTCAATTTTGACCTGATTTAACATTAGATGTTTGGATTGGTCTAAATTTGCCTAATGCTTGACTTGATTTGGAATGTTTATTATTTGAATTTTGATGGATTTGTTTTTATGTTTTAATTTCAAATTTTGACTTTATGTTTGACTTTGGTATAATAGTTTAACTTAGTTAAAGTTGACCTAATTTGATTTTAGAATTTGATTTGATTTGACACAACTTTTTTATTACATTTGGACTATTCGACTTTATATGTTAGACTTGATGTTTTGATTTGATTTTAAATTAATCCAAGTTAGATGTTTGTCTTTGATCAAAGTTGAGTAGATTTGAATTTTAGTCTCTATGTGATAATGTAGTGGACAAAAACATAGCAGTAAAGAACATAACAGTAAAAAAGTAGTATGACAAATATCTATTAAGATAAAAACATCATGATGACAAAACATAGCGAGGAAAAATGTATTGGTATTGGTAATGTCATAAAAATTTTATGAAGAGCATAATTGGGACATTTAAGTGATTATCACATTGTTTATTTATTGTCTAGTTCATTTTGGTGATAGTAGTTAACATTTCATGGTGGAAAAGTGATGCAAAAAAATTAAAAGCAAAATAATAGAGGAAAATGTGATTTTGTGAGTTGGGACCTTTACTTGAAAGTTGTGGCATCTTCTATGTAAGTGCATCTTTTACTATGTTTTGTTCCTGCGATGTTTTATCCTCGCTACATTTTTCACACTATGTTTTTAACTACTACACTTTTGTCTGCTAATTTTTTTATGGATGCTAACTTTTGATGTTGACTTGGTTAAAGTTAACCTAATTTGACATTAGATGTTTGGATTAATCAAAATTGACTTGATTTTTGACTTGATTTGGAATGTTTGACCATTTTAATTTTAATGGATATGATTTAATTTTGACTCTTGAAAGTTGCCCTTATGTTTGACTTTGGTCAAATTTGACCAGATTGGATTTGATCAAAGTTTCACACTCTTTACTTTTGATGTTAACTTTGGTCAAAGTTGACCAAATTTTATTTTGTTTGAAATTTTTAAGGTTTAAAATCAATACAAGTCTCAATAATAATTAAAACAATCATGTAAATGATAAGCCCTATGCTAAGTATAAAAATATGTACAACACAACTAATCAATGTACCATTATGCTCATGTAAAGTGGTGAGTAGGTTGGTTTCCCAACCCTCACTAGGAATCTATATGTGGTGAGTAATCTGTAGGAATGTTTGTTTACTTGCACTGATAGTTGTTTGTGGTTGAATAGTCTTAATCTAGGCAAAAACATGCTTAATTAGGTTCACCCCATATATATTTTATGGTATGATGGGGCCCAAGTCCATGAAAGAGGGTGATAATAGGCTTGGTGAAAGGTAGTATCCCTTAGTAGCCACTCCAACCATAATATTTTAGTAGAGTGTCACCAAAAATCATTCCTCATGAGTGTTGTCTAGGGTATGTGTATCATAGAAAATCTCCTCACTTCACATCACACTTAAAATATGTAACCACTTAGCTAATAGCAACAAGTCCTTCCTAATTTATATATCCCATCAAAACATGAGGTTGGTCTATATGCTGAGGGATGAAATCCCAGTCATCATACCATAATGACTCACCCTTGGTGATCAACATCCAAGTCAAGCAGCCAAAAATAAAAAAATGAAGTTTAACTAGCTCTGATCCTTAAGGTCCCACGAAAGGCTAGAGGAGAACATAAGAAGCTTTTGTAGACATCTAATTCCTAACACTATTTGTGTTAAAGTTGTCAATATTACTCAAATTACACTCAAACGCACAATTTAATCCAAAATAACTAAAAATCTACTAAACGGTTTGATCTTGTCATATACAAGTGTCAATTTAGGCCAATTTATCCCTAAATGGGGCAATGCATTTAGACATACACACACACACACACACACACTAATTCCTAACTTTGATTAATTCATTTCGAGTCAAAATGATGATTTCACCTTTTTATGCTCTAGATCACTATTTTTTTCTAATTCATTAATACATGCCACATACCTTTGTTATTTTGTGTTGACAAGATCTTAAATGTGAATACAATTACAACTCATCTAATATCACCTTCCAAATCTTCTCGAGTCAAATTATGACCCAATAATATGACTATCTCACAATTTTGATTAATTAAGCACCAATTTCCAAAGAATATCACTAAAATTTATAAATCATGTTTAAGCTAATTAATTTAAATCAAGAGCATAAGTGGATTTTCCATGAAATTTATTAATTATTTCAATATTGGAAATTGGTTCTCAATATCTACATCACTTAGTGACATCATCCATGGGGTGGCATTCATAAGCCATAAATGCATAAAATATCAAGTTTATGAGCACCCATGCCTAATTAATGTCTTTCCTTCCAAATCATTATGAGTATATTTATATATTTAATTGTAAATATTAGATTAATTCATGGCCACACATCTCAATATTGAGATGGATGGTCATGGTTGATCTTTTTCCATTTGAAAAATCTATAAATAGAAGGCCTCTCAAAAACATTTTTAAGTTATTTTATTGTAAACTTATAATGCAGAATTGTTTCCACAACCTTTTTTGTTGATCATTATGTTTTATTTGCAAGCTTAATTTGATAGGCTATATTAGAGATTCATTATATTGATCCTAGGTTATACATAGTGTTCTTGAGGTAATTAAGGATCAAAGTAGCCATTGTGGACAAAGATAAGAGCACTAGATTAAAGGGAGAACACGTTTGGAGCCAATTTTGGGTGGTAGAATTGATTTGGGAAGGTGATAGTTATTGCTTTCTTTCAATTTGTTATTCATTATCATTAACAAACCCTGTTGGAATAGGTTGGCTTTGTTTGTTAAGTTCTTTATGGATTTTCATGGATTTATTGACTAATGTTTGACTAACAACCTTTGTAATCCAATCTTACATCTTTGCATGCCTGGTGGGACTCATAGAGTCCATTTCAGCAAGGAAGACACTATGGAAATTTTAAATTTCCATTTTAATCATTAAATATTCATTTAACTTCATTTTTTAAGCTTATTTTTCCATGTTTTTGTGCACACATAGGTCACATAGTGACCGCCAATAGTTTTGAGTGATCGTCGATGGTTTTACCAACTACTACTAGTTAGGTTATAGGGGAAAACCCATTTAAAAATTTTCATTTTGAGCATTTTCTCAAGTTTGATGCTAATGATTTAGATTTTCTAAGTCTCTAGTCTAAACATAAGATTGATCCAGAAGCTTAACTTTTGGAGATTTTATTCTAACATATTTTTTGAAGCATAAAATTGATGCCTTCGAGTCTATAGGTAATCATCGAAGGTTAAGTTTTGATCTGCCATGGTTTATTATCAATCAACGATGGTCTGCAAGAATCGATGATGGTTAACTGTGACCATCGATGGTCACTATGTTTTCTAAGAACATAAACTCAAGAGCGATTAAACCAAAGTTACTTGTCTCATTTGAAAAAGAGCTTCAAATCTAAATGAGGTTATCTAATTTTTTATGCATGACCAGTGAGGAAAGATACCAATTTGAGCTCAATTAACTATTTTTAACCTCCTTTTGGTGCTTAAAAATAATAATAAAATTTCTATTGGTGATTTAAAGGAAAAATTATTTATTTATATCGAATGTTTTGTAATTGTTCTTCCAAAAGTGTTTACAACTTAAGGTCAAGGGGCTAAATAATATCACCAAACAATTAAATTGGGTACTTTAAAACTAAACTCACTTCAAAGTTTTATTTTAAATAAGTCATCTATCATTGCTTGTTTTATTAAAATTATATGGGCAAATATAAATTTATGCATGTATGCTCTCCCCCATCCTGTATAGGGAACTTGTGGGATTATAAGTGTCATTTTCATTACAAATTATGTCTTAATCCGAAGGCATAAAAAATATGTTATCAAAACTCTCCCCAAAACCCATAAAGTTTGGGTGATCTAGATACAACCATAAAGCCTTTTTACATAGATTTTATTTCATGCATTTTGGCTTATGAGGGGAATTCATTACCTCCCATAAGTTATATAGGGAATCTTTATCCTAGGGCATCATCTCTCAGCATCATCTTCAACCCCTCTCCTTGGGGGGTATATAAATTAGGATCACCCTACTGGGATGATGGTTTGAACGGTTAAACCATCTCCATTAGTAGGATGTTAAGCCCATAATATATGATCATTTTGGACATCACACTACACTGATCAAGTAATAGATGTAGTGGTTGTGAAAAAGATAAGACCGTTTCACAACAAGCCATTTGACATAGACCTAATTGACATGTTTCTCTTGTGTACTAACATGAAATTTGATACACATGGGATCTATCTAGATGGTTGAAAAGTTGTAAGTTTTAGATAAACCCGACTTGCCATGGAAATATTATTGATGCAAGGTGTGCCCTAAGGTCCATGTCTTATATTGTCACTTGAGAGAAGGGGGGTGTAAAATACCTTACTATATAATGTGCTTTTATTTTTAGATGAACACTTAATTTCCTCTCAAGTACACGTATAAATATAGACTTTAATAATATCATGTAACCTTGTCATTTTAGGACTTAGGATGATTACTTAGGTGTATTTGTCTTTTTTGGTATTAGGTTACTTGGTCATGATTTGAGTCAAAACTTCCTTGCTAATAAATTTCATAACCAAAACACATTGTCCATAATTTCTTGAACAAGGAGGCGTTACGTTGTCCAAGTAAAAATTAATCTTTTCCTTATTCAAATTTGTCATCTTAAACATTGTCTTATATCATCAGATTGGTGTAGTTATGCTGCCCATTTGAGTCTAGACCAAATTTTCAAAAAAAATTAAGTCTTTCATTGATAGTCTAAATTTGAAATTGTACCTTTCTAATTTCATAAGGTTGATGTGTTAAGTGGGTTCACCATTTGCACTAGACTTGAGGTAACTTGGTTTTAATTTCCAATTTGGATTAAGGGTCATTTATAGACTCATTATCACATTGTTCATTGGTGGACTCAAGTCATCTTCCGTATCACTCATTTTTTGAGTCTTAGAACACATTTTATACTACCATTCTTATTACCATGTGGCAACGTTGTGTTGCCCATTTGATTTTAGTTTTATACTTAGGAATTCTTGCTTGTTTCCACATCTTTAGTTTTTTGGTTTGTATTGTCTCCTTTCCAATCCAATGGGCTTTCTTCTTATTTCCTAGTGTCAACTCATTGAATTTGAACTAGATTTTACGGTATTGACTTATCAAAAAAATCTAGGCTTTGGCGTACTGGTTTTCACCTTGGATTTTTAAGTTATCATACCCTCTTCTGATTCATACAATGTCAGCCTTAGCCAATGTTGAGTAATTTTGTGAACACATTCTTCTAAATTATGTGTGGTTCCATGTCACCTTCCTTTTATAGTCTCTCTGGTACCGTAGTCATTTGTTTGGAAGAAAGGTCAAAACCCATTACTTTTATAAATATTTGTACAACATTGATCCAAATCTAGTCAAATGTATAGAGCAACCTATTATAGACATGACTCAAGGTTTACTCATATTGGGTTCTCTTATGGCCCTAGTTATGAGGATGAGCATTTTTACGATGGTCAAGACAATTCTATTACCTTTGAAGACAATCCTAGAATGGTAGGATCCAAGGAATAATTTATTAAATACCAAGAGAACCAATACAAATCACTTCTTAGGTTGATCGAGTCTGGTGCTATACTACCCTTAGATTTTCCTATGGATCAATTACACACCTTAGTTAGATAAGGATAACAATAGAGAGAGAAAGCTTTCACAACCATTGAGAAAACAAACATACCATCTTCTTCTAACAAGGGCAAAGAAATACTTATAGAGTCAAAACCAACCAATCAAGATTTCATCACAAAGATTAAGAAAATAAGTCAACAGTATGATGATTAGCTAATCGTGGACTTAATAAACTCTATAGTTTCTAACTCAATTCATAATGAGGCTCCCAAGGAACAAGGAAATGTGGTTAAACTTACACAATAATAATTGATCAAAGTGTCTCAAATGAACAGAACAAGACACAAGAGGTAGTGTAAAATGTTTTGATATACATAGAATACACAGTCTTTAACTATTAAGAACCTCTCACAACTTTACAAACATAGAGACCCAAAAATTTAGTTCAAATTGAGGATATCCCTCAAGACAATTTAGCTAGTTCATCTCATGTACAACGGTAAATAGACCAAGAATTCCCCAAAATCAATAGAGGACATATAATTCAAGGAAACATATTCCAATGAATCAATGTCCTATTTACTCGACTCTAAGAGAAAATTAAAACCAAGTCAAAAAACATAGGGTGTACATCCCTCACAAATCCATGCAATAATAGGGGCACTTTCCACCCCAACATCAATAATAGGGGCACATATCACCCCAACAACACTATTTTCCATGTATGAATGCACTAAACATGCAAGAGTGGAACTCCATGAAAGAGATTATAACAAGATTGGAGAAGAATAATATAGTAAAGAAATACAAGTTCGATGAAATATACTCATATCTATTTGATCTATCTATTTTCCAAGTTCCATTTTCATCTCATTTTGAGGCACCAAAGTTTGATAAATACAGAGGAAAGGAGGACCCACATGAACACATCCATGATTTTTTTGTTTTATACCAAGATTTTTCTTACATTAGTGTGTACTTGCTTTGAATATTCCTATGAAGTTTAGCATGGCAAGCTTTAGATTGGCTATTTAAGTTACTTAAGGGATTAATTACAGATTGGAATGATTTATTGTAGACACAAAAAATATTCATGCCATAATTTTGAATGTTGAATTAGCCCTTGACTACCTTGGGAACCTCTTAGAACCAATATAACCCTCTAAACCCTAACTGATCTCACCCTCAATTAGTTTAACTTAACAAACTTAACCTAGTCTTTTGCCTATTTTACCCTTTACCCTCAACCATCGATGGTTAGGTTGACCATCGATGATCACCTTGACTATCAACAATCAGGGTCCACCTCCTTAAAAATAAGCATGCAACCTACATGCCTTATTTTTCTAAAAATAGCCCATCTAATTCCTATTGTGGATCATTACATGAATGAGTTAAATTTACAAGGCCTAGTTCACATGTTGTTGTAATTCTCTCACCTTGCCTATAAAAAGAGAGGATATTAAAGGTGAAATCCATCTATAATTATCATCAAGAGCTTGTGAATCTAGGAGTTTCTTTCTTATAGGTCAATCACCATTAGTAATCCAATAATCTAGCAATCATATGAGAGAGTCAATTTATCATTTCCTCTCCACCAAACTCGTAGGTACCATTACTCTATCAAAATCAAGATAGATCACACTAACAAATTAACTACCTCAACCATTCACCCAATCATCTTTTGGTACGATAAGTACTTATTTCTCAATTTTCATCTACTTTATTTTCATTTCACAATCAATCTAGGCCTTACCCACCTCTCAAAATCCATCTCTTAGATCTCGTTAATCAGCCAAAATTACCAACCTAGATCCTCACATAGTAACCATCAATGGTTGACTCAACCACCAATGGTGTGCTCAACTACCGATAGTCAACTTGACCATTGATGGTTAGCCAAACCATCGATGGTCACTGTGTCACCAAAAATCAGCAAGCTAGTTCACCTACCTACACCCAATCAAACCTAATTTTATATGTTCTTTCTTGTTCACATACCTCTTTTTGATTTTTTGAAGTAGACCCCAACACTTTAGCACTAGTGTTAATTAGTTTATCACTAATCTAATCATTTCTAGTATATTTCTTAGCAAGCACCCTTATGTTTATTTTTAATATCTTTTGATTTATAGATGTAAGTAATTTCCTTTCTATTTTATAAACTTAATTGCTTAAAATGTGGGATTGACAGCCCCTAAATAAGCTCTTGATTTTGGGATCTAGATATTTCTAGGCAATCCAATCAACTATATGTCTAAGAAACAAGTTCTCTTTAGTGTTTTTTATCTATAGGTAATCCTCCCAAGCTAGAGAGGAGTTCTTCACAATATTTTAATTTTAACATGTGCATAATATTTAGGTTTTTTGACCATACCCTATCGATTTTATTTTCTCTATTTATTTAGAACTTAAGCATAAATTCATTGAAACATTTTGGCATGCCTAGTGGGACCCTTGTGTCTTTACTTAGATTATTGATTGCTTGCATTCTCTCTATTATTTTCTCATTAATGAAATCAAAAGTGTTTTTTGGGCTTAAAATTAAGTGCATATATAGAATACTTGAAATTTTAGTTCACATATCTTAACTTAAAGGCAAAGTAATCTATAATAGCTTCACTCTTTGTTGCACACACCTAAACCAAACCACTTTCACCAATTAAACATCAAACAAACTTGAGATAAATCCTGACTAGGATTTCATCACCTAGCAGTAACCTTACCCTTTCTTGGTGATCCTACTTGGAATTCATTACCAAGGGGAGTACCAACTCAGCTCTCTAGTTGAGTATAATCTCTAGATATCAATATATATTGGCTAAACACCCAATACCATTATCATTGTGGTGTGTGAAGTGAGGGGTTAGGCCCCAATACCAAGCCATATATTAATTCCAATACAAATTCTTTTGAGCACCTAAACATAACCTGAAACCAACCTTTTATTTCCTCTTTAGTACTCGATCTACAAACCAATTTTAGTCACATAATTTATTAAGGCATAATCTAAAATCGACATTAATTAAAACTCTAGGGCTTAATGTATCTCTTAGAGTGTGATTTTATTTCTTTGATATTTTCTTATCTTTTTTTGTTTGAGTAGTGAGGCTATTTTTGTTTTTTATATCCATTATCTCATATGCTTCTCACTCACCAACAATGAAGAGACTTTATGGAGAAAAACCTATCACCAAGCCAACCTACCTCTTTCACCTCTTAATTTATGGACTATACCTCCAAACCAGTAGACTCTCCTCACCACTCAAGGAGTCCTACCTTACCTTAGGAAGTTCCTCAAGGATATGCATATTTTTCCACATTCTTAGACAATAATCCCATAGCCTTGAAAAATTATCTTATAACCACGTCTTACCACATCTTGATTTTTACCCCATCCATAGATTTGCCTTATGGCATGCCTCTCCACCTCATGTGGATTACCTTCATTTCCATGGTTCTACTCAACCATTAACTACCCAAGCCTCCTCATCAACCAACAACCCCTTTGAGACTACCATTTAAAACCAACCAACCCAAACTACCACTTCCCTTATACCTTCTACTCCTAACCACCACTCCAATATAGGAATGCCTACCTCTATCACTATCAACATTCCTTTATTTACCTTCAACCCATCAAACACCACTCTTATTTAAATCCTTATGGTGTTTATACCCTCTACCTTGACACCAATTAGTACAAGGGTCACCAACTCAACTACCATTCCTATCTAACAAGCACCCCTGGGATCAACCTTTGGCTACATCCATAATCTACAAGGGCATGTACCCACTACCCAACCACCTACCTCCACCTACCCTTATGTGTCTTCCACCCAACCATTGACATCTACTTACTCATATGTGACAGTCTCTCAACCTTCTATCCACTATACATGTCTCTAAACCACTACAACAATATGCATCTTACAACCCTTTAGGTACACAACCCCAAGCTAACTTAATGAATATGCTTATGGATAAGATGACCACCTTAGAGTTATCCATTCTAGGTACTCACAACATCTTGTCATATGACCAAATCTATAATGAGTTGATCTATCCATCCATACCTATCAAGCCATATCCTCCCCAATGAGAACTTCCCAAGTTATCTAAATTTCAAAGTAAGGAGGATCCCCAATGGTATCGTAGGGAGTTCAAGAATGCTTGTTATCTCATCACTTATGATGATTCCCTTATTCTCCACACCTTCCCCATGTCTCTAGCTAGTCCAGCCTTAGATTAGTATAGTGCCTTACCCAAACATTCCATCTTCTCCTTCACCCAACTAGCTCAAACCTTCTTGGATCACTTCTCAAAATATCTCAAAGAAAATTTGCATTACCAATTTATACTCTATTTGGTAGTTTGAAAATGAATCCATTACTAATTTTTTGGCTCATTGGAGGAGCCTAATTAACCAACTTTCCTTTTCCTTGCCTCAACCTGAACTCATAAAGCTCTTTGTTCAGGCATGTACCAAGCATATCTCCTCTACCCTACATTTCTAAAGCTTCCAAACCTTTGATGAAGATTTTACCATGGCACATAAGTTAGAGAACTAAGCCATTAATGAGGAAAACCTTAAGCTCAAAAATAAGAACTCAACCTATAAAACCAATGAGGCTTCTTCCTTTAAGTCAACCAACCAACCCAATACCAACACCAAGAATAAGGGAACCATGAGTGTGGTTATCCTCAAATCCTCCCCTCCACCTTATGTTAACCAATCAAATTCATCTAGTTCTTCAAATCAAACCCTAAAGAACCAAACTTGGAATAACTAAAAGCAATTCACTCCACTTGGAGAATCCTATGCTTTCATTTTAGATAAGCTATTAAAATCTAATATCATTCAACTTCCTCCTATCAAAACACCCCAAAAATTCAACTCCTCTCATCCCACACCTAGTTGGTACAATGAGAATGACCTATGTGCCTTCCACTGAGTGATAGGGAACAATATTAGTAGGTGCAACACTTTCAAGAGCCTTGTCCAATCACTCATTGACAAGGGGGAGATTACATTGTAAAACCCCAATGCACCATCAAATAAAGCCCTTGATATATTTAGGCAACCCTTCCCAAACCATGCTCCTACCAAGAATGAGAGCAATAATGTTGAGTTCCCTCATGATACCCATACACTTAACATGGTTCTTGATGCACTCATTTTCAAACCATCCAGTACCCAATATTTCAATCCTCCACTTCCTCTATCTATTAAGGTAGTGGAGTTACCTTCCCCTCCTTCAAACACTCAAACTGATGAAATGCCATCCTCTCTCCTTATGCTTATTGAGGTAGTGGAAGCACTAGTCACCCTTTTAACTGATATACCAAAACAACCAACCATCACCACCTCACCCTCACCTTTAGCTACAAATCAAACCAATTCCCCTTTAGAGATCATTCTTGAGGTGGAAACCTCCATGTCTACTCCTCTCATAGATGAATCACCTATCTCAACCTTGCATCCTTTGATTAAAGAATAAGATGAGGTTACCATCCCTGTGTCTCTACCTAGGGGCCTATCTTTTAGGTATACCATATATGGAATTAATCTAACCTACAAACCATTCTCTAGGCTAGTAAAAAAAATGGAATTTATATCCAACCCTAACATGGATTGATCCACCGTTTGGAAGCAATTAGGTCTACCTTATATCACCCAACTAAAACCCCCAACTCTTTCTCGATTAGACCAACCCAACACTTCTATTAAACAACCCCTTACCATACCTACCCAAACAACCAAACCCTCTAACTACAAACTAAAACCTCCACCAAAATAAATAACCCCCAACTACTTAAGCCAACCAAGACCTAAGTAGCCAAGCCCTCTCCTATCATCGTAACTAGGTCTGCCAAGAATCTTGGTATCCTCCCTACACCAATCCTTAGTCACCCATCTATGAAAGTGGACCTAACCCCCTCAAGACTACCAACTAAACATCAAACCAAAGTAAAAAAGAGGCAAAACTACACCAATGTCATAATGCCCAAACTTTGCCTCCTTCAACTTTGTCCTCCATTCTAGGGCCTCAGCCCTCTACCCTAAGTAGGAAGCCAATTGCCTCTACTAAAACCCCACCACCTATCTCAGTTACCCCTTTGTAACTTATTTTTAACACACCTCTCTTTACCACACCTACAGTACCTAGGATACCTATCTTGTAATCTTCTACTTCCATCTCCTCAACCTCCTTGCCTAAACTAAATCCATTGACCAAACATACCACCCTACCCAAGATAACTACTACCAAACCTAATTCTAAACAACCTTATACCCCAACTATCAAATCCAAGACTGCTACACCTTTACCACCTTTATTTGATTCCTAATTGACCATCTTCTATAGGTTATTATATACTTCCTATTTATTCTTACCTCCCATTAGGCCCTTTGACCCTTTAGCTTCAAAACATACCTAGTATAATAACCACCATGTGTGTTCCTATCATTAGACACCCAGTTATGACATGATGAGCTACAAAGCTCTCTAAACCATCATCAATTGGATTTATGATGATCATGATCTATTAATATATGAACCTCCTATGAGTCCCATACCAATCCAACAGGCCACCATACCTACCCAACACTCACCCACTCCTCCATGCTCAACTAAAAGTGAAGATGAATTTGACCAATCCTCCAAATCAACCTCTACTTTTATCCATGCCATCAATGTGGTCATTATATCATAGTATAAAGATAAGGGGAAGGATAAGGTGTTTATTCCTTGGGAATACCCTTATTCAAACTCCAAACCAACCTTCACCCAACCTTCTCCATCTTTGACCAAACCTAAGGTGTCTATCTTAGGTGCCTCCCAATCTAACCCCTCAAAATCCATCAACAGGGTCATCCTCAAGAAATTTCATTAGACCCTAATGAAAATTAGCTTATATGAGTTGATCCCTACCTATCCCCATCACCTCTAAGCACTAATAGAGACTTTCTAATCTATTGAGGTCCAACTTAAGGACCCCCAACCTCTAACAACCTTTATCAATGCCCTTCAAATTTCTAACCTTGTTACCTTCAATGATTCAAAAATACCTTCCATCAACCTTAAGGAATCAGATCTTCCTCTCTTTATCATTTCTAAAATCAACCAAACCCACATTAAATGGCTCATGATTGATGGAGAGGTTAGCATTAACACCATCTCCTCTCATGCCTATAACCAACTCAGCTTGTTGGACAATGTCATGTTTGAATCTTTGGCTATCCATCATTCCTTCAATGATACCATGGCCACTACCTTGGGAACTCTCATCCTTCATATCCATGTAGGACCCTGTATACTCCCCAAATTTATATGTTGTGAAGGGTGAATTCCAATACAATGTCTTATTGGGATGACCCTGGATTTGTTCTATGGGTTGCATTCCCTCTACCCTCCACTATTGCATTAAGTTTGAACATGAAGGCAAAGTCATCACCATCTAATCTGACCCAAGTCCTTTCTCAACATGCAACATGACCTACCACCCCAATGATGTCCTCATACCCCATCTAGCACATACTTAATGACTAAAACCCAACCTTCAACCACCAAACTAGATATCATATCTCCTTCTACCAATGAAGCATCAACTAGATCCTCTATACCTTCACACCAAATTCCTACCATAGACCTTTTGGATTCAACATTCCATCACCTTTCACTAGGGGATTATCACCTTCTCACCCTTAATGCTTTCCCTACTCCTCATGAGTATGGGAAAATTACCAACCAACCAAGACATGACCCTAATATTAGAACTATCATTCCCTTTAGACCTCCCAATTATTAGACCCATTTTGTTTATGGGGGAATCAACAAATCCCTGATGCTTCTACCACCTCTCTTCCACCTCAACCATTCACCATTGGTTTCTCTTGCCTTGATAAACCAAGTTTTTCCAAGACATACCTCCATCGATGTGCTTGGAAAGGTTTCGATCTTGGATGATATGAGTATGGCCCACATGAATTGGTCACCATTGAAACTAGGAAGCCACATGAGAAGCATGGACTTAGTTTCATCTTACCGAATAAGAAGAAATCTAAACAACTCACCACTACCATTATTGAGGAGGACGTCCCTTTCTCACCGACCTTGCCTCCACTTGAATGTGAGGATGATGACATCATCCCACCTAAAATTATTTTTATCAACATGATCATCCTTGAACCTCTAACTTATCAGAAGGAGAGGTAACTATAGACATCCCTTTGACCCATTATAATATGATAGGAGAAAGTTCTCCACCATTAACATTGTTAAATGTCAAGATGATGATTCTATTCTCACCTACCTTAGTACCTTAGATTCTTCAATTCAAATCCCTTCCTCTTAAGTATTTGACCATGTTGAATGAATCCACCATATATATCAACTCAGGTACTCTAGATAACCCCTACATTATCAAAATGGCTAATCATTGACTACCAAGGAAATTTAGGACTTCTCCTCTTTTCTCCAAGACCATAACATAGCCTTTGCTTGGTCTTATAACGATATGCCTAAAATTGACCTTGTCATTGCTACCCATAATATAGTCACTCATCATGATGCCAAGCCTATCAAGCAAAAGCTCTAATGCATGCATCCTCACATAGCCCTTCTCATCAAAGAAGAGCTTTAGCATCTCCTATCTGTCAAATTAATTCAACCTATTGACTACCCCTAATGGGTCTCGAATGCCATACCTATCACTAAAGCCATAAGGGGACTATGCATTTATGTTGACTTTTATGACCTCAACCTCACCTCACCCAAAGATGAATTTCCTTTACCCAGCATCGACCAAATTATTGATCTAACCACCAGCCATGAGATGCTATCTCTCATGGGCATTTTCTTGGGTTACAATCAAATCTTAATTATTCCCAAATATTAGCATAAAACTAGTTTTATCACCCCATGAGGGACCTTCTACTATAGAGTCATGCCTTTTAGGATAAAGAATGTTGGTGTAACCTACCAATGTGTCATGACCTACATTTTGCATAACATTATCCATAAGATTGTAAAGGACTATGTGGATGACCTTCTCAGAAAATCCAAGCTCCAAAAGGACCACTTAGTTGTTCTTAAGATTATCCTTGAATGCCTCATCCACTATCATATCCATCTTAACCCCAATAAATGGATTTTTGGGGTCTTGTTAGGAAAGCTTCTTGGCTTCATTATCTCCCTTCATAGAATCAAAGTTGATCCTACCAAAATCAAATCAATCTTATACATGCTTCTTCCCACCAACCTCAAGCAGCTTAGTATCTTGTAGGGAAAACTACAATCCATTCATCATTTCATCTCCTAGATTTTATATTAGTACCAACCATTCTACCACCTCTTGAAGAAGGATGTCTCTTTCAAATGGAATAGTGATTGTCAAAAGGCCTTTGATTCACTCAAAGAGTCCCTTTTGTCACCACTTGTCCTTACCCTTCCTAAGGATTACCAACCCTTTTACCTTTATATCTCTACCACTGATCATTCCCTAGGGGTAATGCTAGCTCAACAAGATGAACAACATAGAGAGAAATTCATATACTATATTAGTTACAGACTCATAGAATATGAGACCTAGTATACACATACTAAGAATATTTGCTTAGCCTTAGTATTCATGGCCTCTAAACTTTGCCACTACCTTCTTAACCATAAAACATATGTCATTACCAATAATGACCTACTCAAGTACATACACTCCAAGCCATATCAAAACCAATGTATGGCAAAGTGGCTCATGTTCTTAGTAGAGTTTAACCTTGATTTTTTCTAGCAAAATTTAATTAAGGGGAAAGTCATTACTGACCAATTGGCTAAGGCATTGTTAATAGATAACCAACCTCCTTCTCTTGAATTCCCTGATCAGTCCATCACAGCCCTGTCTCGAGCAGATTTCACTTATCAAGTCACAATATTCTTTAATATATCAAAAAGTTAACATGGTGGGGGAGTAGGTATCATCCGTATCCCCTTTTATGGTTAACCTCTTCCTTTATCCTTCAAGATTTATTTTGAATGTACCAACAATATGGCTAAGTATGAAGCCCTATTGATAGGCCTTCAAACTAACTTAGCCCTAGGAGTCAAAATAATCAATATATTTGTTGAATCCTAAATTTTGGTTAATAAAATCAATGGATCTTACCAATGTAAGAATGATGTTTTTTAGTAGTACAAGCAGTTAGCTAATGAACTCTTAACATCATTTGAGCACTACCACATCCAATCAACCCCATGATCTATAAAGAATTTCATCAACACCATGGCTTCACCTTGCCTCTAAGATTCCATCTACACCCTCAAACTCTAAGTTGTCTATTTTTATCCATAGACTTACCCAACCATCCTATGTCAAACTAGATTTTTCCACCATTTTTAGTATCGAGGAGACCCAACCTAACCTTTGGTATCAGTAAACATTTGACTATCTTAAGCTTGACACTATTCCTTTTAGTGTTTTTAGTAATGATCAAAGAGCATTTATTTAGAGTACCTCATATTATACCATTATGGGAGTAATTATTTATAAACATGGTTTTGATGGCCTCCTCTTTCATTGCTTGCATGGTCATGAAGCCTCTTGTGATATCCAAGAAATGCATGATGGTATCTATGGGGGACACTTTAGTGGCCTCACTGTAGCTAAGTGCATCATTGATCTTGGTTATTGATAGCCTACCCTTAACTAGGACTGATATGATTATGTGAAGAAGTGTGTTAAGTGTCAACAACATACCAATTTGCATCACATGCTAAACCATAGCCTTCAAATCTCCACTAATTTTTGGCCCTTTTCACAATGGGATCAAGACCTCATTAGGGAAATTAATCCCCATTCCTCACAATGACACCATTATATTATCACCACAACTGAGTATTTTACCAAGTGGGTAGAAGCTATCTCTTTAGTCTTGACCAAAGCAACAAATATTGTCAACTTTATCAACCATCACATTATCTGCCACTTTGATGTTTCTCATAAGATTATCACCGATAATGGTAAATCCTTTAATAACAAGAAAGTTCAAGGTTTATGTGATGAATTTGGAATTAATTTAAGCTTCTCATCTCCCTATCACCCTCAAGTGAATGGGCAAGCAAAAGCCTCTAACAAAACTCTTAATAATATGCTAACTAAAATGGTTAATTCATCAAGTTGAGACTGGCATTTTTACATCCCCTTCACCTTGTGGGCATATTATACTCATATTAGAACCCCTATGCGTGATACCCTATTTTATCTTATATTTGGATCAGAGGTTGTTTTTCCTCTTAAATTCCAAATCCCCTCTCTTCACATATCTTTACAAGAGCTTGTTTTAGAAGATGATTATCATCAGCACTGTTTAGCTGAACTCAAGCTACTTGATAAGCATCATCTAGTAGCCCTTACCCATCTTCATGTCTATCAAGAGCATTTCAAGTGTGCCTATAAAAGCATCTTAAAGTATAATAATTAAATATCAGAGACCTCATCTAGAAGGAAAACCAACATGTCACTAATGTGGAGAAAAGTAAGAGGGGTAAGTTTGATTTCAATTAGCTTAGACCTTATATCATAACCCACAAGTATGGATCAGGATCTTATTGGTTATCCTCTCTTGAAGGCCACCTAGAAATGAAGCCCCTCAATACTTCACATCTACATCCATTCTTTTGTTAAGAAGGATCAAGTTTACCTTTTGTCTAACTTAAGCTCATCCCTTGTTATCCACCTACATTCCATCTCCCTATTATAGGGGTAATTGATTAGAACTTAACCATGTAATTAACTGTCACTGGAATATCCTTATGTTAAAGAATGGATATCATGTCTCTAACCATGGCATGGTTCTCATGGTACTTTCCACACCTTCACAAGATGGATTCCTATGGTCGTTGTCACCTAAACCTCTTCACACCTAATCAACCTCCTTATTCTTTTAGTTTTGCCTTGATAAAGGTGAACCCCTAAGCCATCCTAAACAAGTCTATATCAAGAAAAATAATAAAAATCACATCATCAACAATCATGGGTCATTCCTAGCATCCTCATATTACTTCCTTGAAGGATAGTTGTTGAAAACCTCTTTGAAATTGACACAACTAAGGTGGACTACTCCCTCAAAGGATATCTATCAAAATCATATAAACTTAGACCACTCGCTTGAAGGATGGTTGAGTAAGCATTTGTCAAAAACATAGCAATTTCTTGGAAGCTTCCTACATTGATCAGCTTCTCATATATATAAATTAGTAGAACACCCATTATCACAATAAAAATAAAATCAAAATAATCTTGAAAGCTACAATCAACTCTCAAACATAAAGATAAGGTTGAATCCATAATCAAACTATGCAAGTAAACTTCATGCATCGATTAGTCTACACAATTTAGCATAGGCTTGTTTACCTTGGTCTTTCAAACACCCACAACGGAGGCATGATAATCTCACAAGAAGGTTTAATTTTAACCCATCTCCCCTTTTCCACTATATACAAAGGATTTTTGAGCTTACTCAACATTATGTGGTCAAGACACATTTTTAATTGACTAATAAATGCTAATGTGAAGCATTCAAAGGGATTATGTTCATTAATTCAATCCATCTTTGGTTGTGTTTTGGTCATGGTCAATGAAGAATCATCATGCCCTCTTCTTAGCCTATCATGACTAATTAATATTTTCATTATGACATTTGTCTCTCGATTAGATTCTTTAAGTCGACATCTAGTGTTGTTAATTAAAGTACCTGATATGTTTTATCCTTGAAATTAACAACACAACATAACCATAATAACAACCATAACCATGATCAACATCATAAAGCAATAACATCCATAATTATTTAAATAAATCAACCATTTTCCACCACATGTATAAAGTCTAATAATTCAGTATATACACATTAAGATTTAGCATGTCATAAGCATCAAATTAAATCTAGACCATCTCAGGTCTAAGCTAAGCATTCATAACATAATCATAATCCATAATCACATATAAGCATCACATCATAATCATTAATCATGAACATCAAACCACCAACCATAAAACCATGGATATAAACATAAATAACACATGTATAAGCTCGTAAGTCAAATGATCATATAAATAGACAAAGTTCTCTCTCAAAAATGTACATCTCACCACATCAGCTCATAGGATAGAATCAAAATGATATGCAAAGGTTAATATACATATCCAACTATATCTATACCCTAGGGACATCATTACCTCCTGGAGCTCCACTAGGTCTAGGTGCTTGTCCACCTACTGTGCCTGTTGATCTACCACATGTCCCTACATATCCAAGTATAGACATTACCCATTACCCTGGTGTCACTAAACTAGCTCCCCCTACTAAGTTTGCCCTATACTCACCCCATCAGAGCTCATTTAGACATTATGCTAAAATAATAACCTCATAATACCATAACTCCTCCACTATAGCTAGGTACCATGATATAGGGGTAAATTTAGGTGGTGTTTCCTATCCTAATATTTCCCCTCCTCCTCTCTACTTTAGAGATTCCCTCTCCTGTGTCACCAAGCCTAAAGAGGTCTTGGCCTGATCCGTATCCCCTATGATAGTAACAAGTTGACCCTACAAGGTCACAACCTGGCCTTGTAATGTGATAATATAGCCTTGTAGTGTGGCCACCTATCACTATAAAACCTATACTTATCCCTGTGTTGTGGCCAAATCTACCCCTCTCTATCTATCATGGCTAGCTAGATCCATGGCCATTATCCTTGCACCTCCATCATCTCCACCAATGTCTACAACTATGTTTAAGCATTGGTAATATGCCATGTACCCATCTACAAATTTAGCATCATCTATTAGAGACCTAACTAGCAGCTCTTCATATGCACCATCTAGAACTATAGGAATAGGCTATGGCATTGGCAATAGGATCTCTAAATCCTCTCTCTTGTACTTGGGGAATGGGCCCAAAATTCCCTATACTAGACCAAACTATCAACATACCCTATCAAATGGAATCAGCTCCACCTCTCTATCTCACCTATCGAGCATCTATTTATAGCTCTGGAGGGAGAGTGTCTACCTCTTGTACCTTAGCCATACCAAAAATAAGAGGTATGGCCTTCATGTTGGGAAATACGGAAGCACAATTGATTACCATGCACAAGCAACTTAAATATGCGAAATTAACCAGAAGTAACAAGCAACTAGAAATCATAAACAACACAGAATATGAGAGACAATACCCAATTGTATTAATACTCATCCAGAAAAGAATATAATAAAGAAGATGCCACTTCTTCTTCACACCTCTCAAAGGCTTCCCACACCTCAAGTGTACAGTAATTCTTTCCTCAAAGCTCTCTCTCTTACAGTCCCAACACACAACTCAAACACAGAGTTGGTGTTCACCTCCAACCAGTTAGTATCCACTACTACCAGTACACAAGTGTTCCACACACTCCAAGTACTCAACGTACTCCAAGTAGATCTCCCATGAACTTGTAACAACCTGCAACTCAAATGATCTTACTTATGGAAGGAACTACCTTACCTTCCTCTTTGCTCTCCAACTGAGTACACACTGTACTCCAAGTAGATCCTACCTGATCCTGCTCCCTGTTGTGTTGTTGTCACCTTGATTCTGCTGCCACCTGCAAATCAACCTGGTTCTACACACCTACAAACCTTAGACCTCACACACACATACACTTGCAGATAAATGATCTTACTTACCATTTAGATCTCCAAATGTGGCCTTGCATACCTACTAACTAAGATCCTACATACATGAAGAATCCTTCTAATTCTCCAAACCAGCACCCACACTTGGCACTGCGGTACTAGGAGGAACACCCTTGCTCACTTCACACATAGAAGGAGCTAACTTTGCTCAACTCAAACTAGCACAAATTACAATACAAGCCATAAGTCTATTATATAGATCTCATGCAAACAATAATTAGACACCTAATTACAATAATTAGATCCATAGCTTCAAGTCTAAAATTGGCTCTTAACATGCAAACACTCAGTTCATTAACTAACTGTCCATGCAATGAGTAGTTTTGGAACCGCATAGGCGACCGATGTCGGTCCCTATCTGCCTGGAGGTGACCGATGCTCACCAATCCTGATCGACATCAGTTGTTCTTCCTGTCTAATACTGATCGACATCGGTTGGTCTGATCGATGCTGGTGTCTGTGACACTTCAGCAACCTCCTCCAATGTCTGCATCAGTGAAGCTTTTAGCTCCACAACCTAACAATCTCCCACTTGGATATAAATAACTGCAGTGTACCTATACCTGTACCCCATCTAATCTATTTCTTGGCTTATATCCCTCTTCAAGCTCAACCTTGAAGACCAACCACCACACAACCTATGGTGCACCTCCTATCATCCAAGTAACCTACTACGTCTGCATCTACAAACACATGTAGAAAATAAATTGACCCTGCATAACATGTCGACCTGCTGCTGGTCACTCTCAAATACCTGAGAATCCACTGAACTGCCCTCTAGTGCTTCTTTCCCAGATTGGCTCCAAACTTTTTGACAGCACCCACTGCTTGGGAAAACTCAGGGAGTAAACATGTACTCAACCTCATCATGTGATTGGGGACCCTATTCTGTGAACTGTCCATCCATAGGTGTGCTGCCCTATTCTGCATCCTGCACTACCTTCACATAATCATCCTGTGACAACATCAACATGTGATCTCCTTGTCTCTAGGATTACTCATGCCAAAGAATTTTGCTGCTCCAAATCCTTCATGGCAAACCACTAAACTAATCTTACCCTTAGCTCAGCAAAACCTTGTATGTACAAATCTACTAGCAAACCATCCACATACAGTAACAGGATAATGTTATGACCATCATCCACCTGGTAAGACAAACACAATGGTTACACTAACATTGACTAAAGCCCTGCTTTGTCATCCACCTGTCAAAACTTGTACCACTATCCTACAGCTTCCTCAAGACCATATGACCTGGCCTTCCATATCACGTGTCCATTATCTCTATTCTTTAACCAAGGTATCCATTCATCTCAGTGCTTTCATATCGACTGGCAACCCTGCCAAATCTCCCATTTGGTCCTGCATCCTGTTCATACCATCCTCCCACTGTTTCTTGGATCCTTCCTGCTCTGCAATCAAGTAACTAGTATAAAGAAGAGGAACAATGAATTTGAGGCTTACTTACCCTTTCAATCCTCCCCATGGGCGTTTGAGACTCCTTGACAGCTTGCTATCTACCCAAAATCCATTACAGTGACTGACCTCGATCACCACACAATCTGCATCCGATCGACGTCGATTCCCATGCGACTATCCTATCTGTCGACGCCAATTTTTTGACCAATGTCGGTCTTACCTAGTTGCCAACGTCAGTTATCTAACTGACATCAGTAGCCACCCTACCTGACACCATCAGCTCTGATCTGCACATGACTGATGTTAGTACCTGTCTGTTTGACATCAGTTCCCCTTAACTGATGCCAATAATTGTGTTCACCTGTAAGTGATGACTTTTTACCCGTGAGCTCTCCATGGATCAAAACCCTGTCCAAACTACCCTGCTTAGAGTTACTCAGTCCCATCTGCTGATCTCTGTCCATCATCTCCTCTAGAAACACCAAGGCTTTCTAGTTCTTAAGTCTATCAAACACATCTGACTTCTGCTTAAGAACATGCATCTCCTTCTTGCTCATGTGACCAAGCCTATAAATCCATGTCTTTGCAACAAAAAAAGAATCAGTAATACAAGTAAGTAGATAAAGAGTACCTACTTTCTTACCACATGCTAATTCAAGTGCATCCTTGGTAACATTCCAAGAATCTATTGTGAGAGTTACTATGCATCTCTCATCACCCAACTTTCCTAAATAAATTAGCCGCATCTCTAAGACTGGGACCTACATGACCTCCTTCAACACCCATGTGTTGGCTGCCTGTAATTTCAGCCACACTTCCCCTTTGCCAACAATCTGACAAGGCTCACCAACCCCTCTACTTAGGGCTACATGGAAAGAGGCAACAAAATTTATTAACCAAGATTCAACTTTATCCAGAGCATCCTATGCAACAACACCTGCAACATCTACTTCTTCATGTTGATTTGCTACCAACCAACAATCTTGATTTACCTGCTCTTTCTTTCCGTGACACCATAACTAACCATTCATGCTATTCAATTTCTCCATTTGTAGCTTACTTTCTTATACTGTTGCTATACTCCCACTCAATCAGAAACCCCTGAGAGTGACATGTAACCAAACACAAAACTTGCTCCCTGCAACCTTAGCTCTGATACCACTTGTTGGGAAATACGGAAGCACAATTGATTACCATGCACAAGCAACATAAATATGCAGAATTAACTAGAAGTAACAAGCAACTAGAAATCAAAAACAACACAGAATATGAGAGATAATACCCAATTGTATTAATACTCATCCAAAAAAAATACAATAAAGAAGATGCCACTTCTTCTTCACACCTCTCAGAGGCTTCCCACACCTCAAGTGTACAGTAATTCTTTCCTCAAAGCTCTCTCTCTCTTACGGTCCCAACACACAACTCAAACACAGAGTTGGTGTTCACCTCCAACCAGTCAGTATCCACTACTACCAATACACAAGTGCTCCACACACTCCACAAGTGCTCCATGCACTCCAAGTACTCAACATACTCCAAGTAGATCTCCCATGAACTTGCAACAACCTGTAACTCAAATGATCTTACTTATAGAAGGAACTACCTTGCCTTCCTCTTTGCTCTCCAATTGAGTACACACCATACTCCAAGTAGATCCTGCCTGATCCTACTCCATATTCTGTTGTTGTCACCTTGATTCTGCTGCCACCTACAAATCAACCTAGTTCTACACACCTGCAAACCTTAGACCTCGCACACACATACACCTATAGATCAATGATCTTACTTACCATGTAGATCTCTAAATGTGGCCTTGCATACCTACTGACCAAGATCCTACATACATGAAGAATCCTTCTAATTCTCCAAACCAGCACCCACACTTGGCACTGTAGTACTAGGAGGAACACCCTTGCTCACTTCACACACAGAAGGAGCTAACTTTGCTCAACTCAAACTAGCACAAATTACAATACAGCCCATGAGTCTATTATATAGATCTCATGTAAACAATAATTAGACACCTAATTACAATAATTTGATCTGCAGCTTCAAGTCTAAAATTGGCTCTTAACATGCAAACACTCAGTTCATTAACTAACTGTCTGTGCAACGAGCAATTTTTGAACTGCACAGGTGACCAACATCGGTCCCTGTCTACCTGGAGGTGATCAACACTGGCTGATCCTGACCGACGTCAATTGCTCTTCCTATCTAATACTGACTGACGTCGATTGGCTTGACTGACGCCAGTGTCTATGACACTTCAGCAACCTCCTCCAATGTCTACATCAGTGAAGCTTTTAGCTCCACAACCCTGATGTAATGAAATCACCTCTCTATCACATGAAGCTAATAGAGAAGTTAATCTATGTGTAGCCTACCCAAGGCAACCTTACTTGCCTCAGCACCCAAATATGCTCATAGGCCTTGAAATGTAAAACTAGGCCTTGATGCCATACCTCTTATGGGCCATAAATCCCCATAGCTCTCTATATATCTATATAATTAATATAGGTACCTAACCAAAAATCATCTGACCTAGCAATAATTTGACTAGTACCCCAAGTAGTAAATAAAAAAATCTCTCACTACTTGAGTCAGGAAGCCCAAATCATATCACTACAGTCATGACCATGGTCATAAGTCTCCTCTTAGTAATATCCCTTTTATATAGTGCTATATACCTAAATTCCCTAGCATACCATCTGACTTGATCACTATCATCTCTCTACAAGAGCTCAACATGATTATCTTGCTCCTCCTGCTTGATATGGTAGATCAGATCACCACATAGAAGAAGTTGGGTGATCCTATGCACATCCTCAAGAAAAATGGTCATCTCTCTAGTCAAAATTAGGAAGGTGTTTATATAAAGATCCCATCTCTTGATAAGCACTATGACCATAGATGTATCTCAAGACACATGTTGGTAGTGCCTCATAGCTCCTAACCCCTCCTCATCCATATGGGCCCAATCAGTTGGGGTCATCCCCTGTTGAATATATGTAAAGATCTTAGGGACTAGATCCTTCATCTAGATCTACTCTCATTCCTAAAAAAATAAAGGTTTACACATGTTATCATTTCTCATTTCCAAATCAACCTCTTTAAAAACATTCAACCTTTTCTACCCTAACCCCACCTATTACCTAAACTACCTTACCTTTCATAACCCGTATCTACCTAAAGTTTTGATACCTAACTTAACCTATCAAACTAATACATAGTAAACCAATACCTCACTACCCTTTCCAAAAAGCACCTATCCTAACCCAAGCATCCTACCCTTTCTTCCACTTGGCACTCCAACCCTTGGACAATGCATTTCTCCCACTTGACAATTACGCTAGCCTACCTTAATTTTTGCATTTTATCTAACTTGTGCCCACCGACATTACCCTCTAAACCTACCTTACTCACCTAGGTCTAACACACAAGCTTTTCATTTACCCTCTAAACCTTTTAAATCACTTTTTAAAAGCTTCCCTACCTTGTTGACCATCAATGGTCATGGTGACCACCAACTATCATGGTGACCACTAATGGTCAAACACTTATAATTTCAAGGGTGTTGACTATCGATATTCAAACCCAAAAATTGATGGTCACTATGGGTGTTTCATTGCCATAATTCCCAAACCTTAGTTACCTCCAATTTCACCCAATGAATAGCTAAAAACCTTACTTAGTTACCCTATCACCCTACCCACCCCATACAACATAAACACTTTTTTTAATTATTGAATTTACCTACCTAATCAATCAAATTTTGAAAAGAAACCTAACAAGGTAAAATGAAACCTCACTTGAGAAATTTTAACTACCCTAACCCCCCAACCCATTGACATTGCAAAAATTAAACTATCTTACCAAATTTAAGACACTAACTACCTCATTTTTTGACCTTTATCATAGTTAGAGACCACATCCCACTACTTGACCGCATCCATGTGCTCCCTACATCTCAGTCCCAAGAAACCACCTCAAGTATGTGTCTCTAACTAATCACCAATTTTCAACTCAGCCAAATGCTCAATCAATTATCTTGAAGTAAAATCAAATTTTGTAAATAAACCTAATTAGAGCAAATCAAACCTCACTTGAGTAATTTTAACTATCTTGACCCCCCAACCCACTGACATTGCAAAAATTAAACTATCCTATCAAATTTAAGATACTAAATACTTCATTCTTTGACCTATATCATATATGAATACCACATCCCACTACTCAACTACATTTATGTGTTCCCTGCATCTCAGTCCTAGGAAATCACCTCAAGCATGTGCCTCTAACTAATCACCACTTGCCAACTCAACCAAATGCAAATCAATACAAATATCTTTTAGTTTTAATCTAATTTTTAGCCAAAATGTCAAAATCAACCAAGCCTTTGCCTTGACCATCAATTTAGGATGCAATTTATTAAACCTTAGAGATACCTAGACCCATGGGTAAAAATTCACCTCACCATCCATTTTGGCAACCTTGCTTTTTGTGACACATCTAGTATTTTTACCATAGGCAATCCCACCCTTTTTGAACTATCCACCTTGTTCTTACAATCTAGGATTTTCACTTTTAAGAATACACTTTCTAGTGTTTTCTATAAACTAGTTGGTAGATATATAGTCTAGGGTTAGTGTACCCAGCCCTAATTTATATGCTAGGTCATTTTTAACATAACTTTCTAGATAAATAGTTGGCTAGATATATTTTCACATAAAACTTACATCTTGAGGTCACTCATAATCTTAGACTTGCTCGTGCTAACTCATTTAGTAAATTATCGACAAAGGGGTGCAAATTGAGAAGGCTCTTATTGTAAATGGCCTTATCAAGATTTTTATGCAGTTCATGGTCAATCTTCAAATCTGACCCGATATTTTAGTACAACAATTTTGCAAGATAAGCCTAAGGGATTTAACAAGAACAAAAACATGGTTGGAAATGGGGTGACTGAAATAAGACACTAACAAATGAGTACAGGCCTTGTTGGCCCTAAATATATAATTATCTCCCCCAAAACCTACCACCTAATTTTTAAAGATAGCATCCATGAAGGATAGCCCATGGTGGTTTTAGATTTTTTTTAAAAATAGGAGAACTAATTAAGATAATATTTCAAAATCTCATACCAGCTAATCCAATTATATGGCCAATACCAAGGTTGTTTCCTCAAGATTCAACTTAAAACTAGATTGGTACAAAGAGAATGAATGGTGCAACTTTCATCATGTTGTTGGTTATAGTGTTTATCATTGCATCTAATTATGGCATATTTTTAAATATCTCATTGAGAGTGGAAAAGTTTGAGATTAAACTAGCACTTAATTAGGACATAAATTAGAATAAGAGAATCTACAAAGACCCAAAGAGAATGAATGGTGCTTTCCTTAACATAATCAATAGCAGTCACCAAGGAACAACCAAAACCAAGGACAAAACCAAGGATAGAAGCAGAATCAAAACTAGAATCAGGGTCAAAATCATAATTAGTATGATCATAACCAGGATCATAATACCCATGCTACCAAATTGGGTTACAATAACATGCCTTAATACTATAATAACACTATGGGATGCATTTTTGTAACCCATATTTCCATTGTTACTATTAAACCATGTGAGTCATCTCATGTTCCTTGTAGTATGGGACCCATTATTATAGGGTCAACATCCTCTCCCCTAGTAATACCATGTTAAGCTCATATAATTTTGTTGTGACTCCATTTTCATGGGTTACTATTTATAGACCAAGCCCTTATTCTAATTATAATGGCTCCCCATCAACTCAAAATTGTAGCAATGCAACTAGACTCCCATGAATCACCCTTTATCTTCATCTTCTAATTGCATTGGCTCCTTGTCACCTCTAGTTGTGCATTCACAACTAGATGCTCATGAGTTACTCTCTAGGGACCTTTGCCTACTTCTTTCATAAAACCCAATGTGAGCATTGCACCAACCAATCCATATCCAACTATTGTGCTAACCAAAGATAAGTCATTTCATCCTAATGTTGAAAATCCTTATATTCTATCAAACTAATTGAGAAAAAACCCTACACATATTTCCATGTTGGATCTCTTGCAGACATCTAAACTCCATAGAACTATCCCGAATAACCTTTTATAATAATCCACTATTCCCAACAATATAAATCCTGAATAGTTTTAAAACCTTGTGGGATATTTGTCTTCATTTCATCAAGTAACATTTGATCAAAAAGACATGTTCATACTTTGGTTGAGCCATAATAACCCCTATACATTGAGGTAATCATTAAAAATCATAAGATCAAATGAGTTCTTGTAGACAATGGTTTCAAGTTGAGCATCATATCTCTTGAGTTGGTACAAAGGTTAGGCTACTCTGTAAAAGACATTCAGTGAGAGATAATCACCATCAAATCTTATGACAATATCGAGAGGGAGTTTGTTGGTACTATTTGGTTACCAATCATTATTGGGTCCATTTCATACCATACATTACTTCATATTATGGACATTGAATTGCCTTAAAACATACTTTTTGGTCATCTTTGGATCCATGAAATACAAAACATTCCCTCTACCCTGCATTAGTTCCTTAAGGTTCCCCATAATGGGATTGAGGTTACTATTCTCACCGATCAATAGCCTTACCAATATTACAAACATCTTGAGACTAAGTTTTGTAATTATAACTATTATCTAAGTTTTGAATTTATTATCAAGAAGAACAAGGCTATATTTTTGCATCCACCTCAATCCAATTATATCAACCCTAGTGATCTCTCTTCCACTAGAATTGATCCATTTCTCATAGCTCTTGTGAAGTACTTTGTTATTAAAGACATGGGCATTTCCACATACAGTCTTAAGGATGCCTTCCATGTTGTAAAGTTTCCTAAATATCCAAAAACATTTGGTAAACCTAAACCTTCAAAGAATCCTAATGGACCAAATATGATTCGGCAATAGAAGAAGAAATAATGAAAACCACCTATAATTTTTTCACTTGTTATTATACCAAAGAAAGATCAAGAGGCTTTTACTAAGGGAGACTAGTTATATTCTGAAGGCCTTACTAATTATTTTTAGAATACAAAGTAGCATATCCCTGATTGTATCATGGATCATCTTGATTATATAGAAAAGGCCTTGGCCCATGAGCATAAGGAATCTTGGAATCCTTATTGGTTGGAGTACCTAATTTGAATAATGGTCTTAGATTTATATTGCATGGGGGTAACCTTATAAATTTTGATATTGATTCTTCTAAATTAACTAATGATAAGACTCCTAATAGTGACATAGCATCCCATTATAGCCTTTTTAATGAGCTTGGTAACATAGATCTATTTGATTCAAATGCCATTTTGACCTTAACTATTGCAGCTTCCCTTCCTAAATCAATATCTACCATTAGAGCTTCCCTTAATGAAATAGAACCTCATACCTTTATTAAAGCTTCCCATCCTGAAGCAAACCCTCATTCCCTATGCCTCCACTATCCCAAACTCATTGATTGGGACCACTAAAATTTGGTCATACAGCTTGATGAGTTTAAAAATGAAGAATCAATTATAAAATGCATGGGCCTATGAGATGGATCTCCCATTGGTGATCACAAACAAGGCTTTGATTTTTCATTAAATCCTTATGCCTAATTTAGAGAGAAATAAAAATTTATTGGTCACAATAAATATGAAACATTGACATCTTTGGGTGAAAACCTCTTTGAGGCACTTGTTGATCAAGGAAAAGATAAAGGAAAAGATAAGCCTTTGAGTGAAAACCTATTTTAGGTGCTCTCAAGTAGGAAATTTTGCTCATCCCCTCAGGAAGTAGAAGGGCCATCTAATCCAATTTTTATATCCAATACAAGAATCTCTTCAAAACAATAGCAACTGTTTGAGCATCTCACTCTTGATTTTCTAAAGGTTTTTGTTACTTGGCCTTTACTTAAGATGGTGGATTCTAATTCATCACACTACCTATAAATTTGGGAAGAAAAACAAGAAGATGTATCAAAAGAAGATGATCATGATCACACCTTACCTACAATTCTAGAAGATGGATACACACTCCTTGTGGAGAACATAACAAAAGTGAAGTTGGAAATATACGATGATCTCAAAATTGTTTATCTTGGAGCTTACCTTACTAAAGCAGAACATGAGTATATTATATCCATATTGAAGGATTATATTGACATCTTTGCATGAGCATACTCCAACATGATAGGCTTAGACCCAAACTTGGTTGTGCATTATCTTGTTGTACATCTCGATGCCAAGCCAATCAAGAAAAAAAAGCCAAGCCAATCAAGAAAAAAATACCTTTAGAGGAAGATGCATCCATACATTACCCTATTTTTTGATTCAATTGTTGGGTTAAAGTAGAACTAGAAAAGTTACTAGGATCAGATTTCATTATACCTTTGGACTATTTTGAATGGGTTTCAAACATAGTCTCAGTGAGTAAAAAGACCCCAGTTATATGTCTTTATACTAATTTTAGAGATATAAATAAAGCATGCCCCAAAGATGATTTTATTTTGCCAAATATTGACATGATTTTTTGATTCAATTGTTGGGTACAATATTTTGTCCTTAATGGATAGATTTTCTAGATACAATAAAATCAAGATAGCCCAAGAAGGATCAACACAAGACTGCATTCACCACTTTGTGGGGAACATTTTATTACCAAGTCATGCAATTTGTCTTGAAGAATGCTAGAACCATGTATTATCATGTTATTACTATCATCTTCCATGACATGATGCATGATATTATTGAGGAATATGTTGATGACATACTAGAAAAATCAAGAACAAGACCTAGGCATCTTGACTTTCTATAAAGAATCTTTGAGAGCCTTCATGAATATAAAGTCTACTAAATCCTAAGAAGTGTGTCATTGGAATCACTTCAAGAAAATTTCTAGGTTTCATTATATCATAAAGAGTGATTGAATTCAACCCAACCAAGGTCAAAGCCATTGTGTAAATGCCTCCACTAAATAATCTTAAATAGATATGAAGCCTGCAAGGAAAGATTCAATCTATCCGCAAGTTCATTTCTCAACTGACTAGATAATTGTCACCCATTTACCCACCTCTTAAAGAAGGCGGTTACATTCCAATGTGATGAATATTTTTAGATAGCATTTGTGAAACTCAAGACATATTTTTCCAATCCACCAGTCTTGAGATTTCCAACACCTAGAAGACCACTGCTTCTTTACATATCAATAATAGAGCATGCATTGGGGGCACTTTTGGACCAACATGATGATCAAGGTAAAGAAAAATAAATATATTGTTTAAGTTGCACTTTGGTGGTTTATGAACATAACTATACACCTATTGATAAGGCATGTTTATCTATGGTGTTTGCTACCCAAAAATTGTGACATTATATGGTAAATAATAAAAGTATTGTCATCACCAAGGTGGATCCTCTAAAATTCTTATTATCCAAAGCAGCTCTTCAGGGATGCATGGCTAAGTGGAATATGCTCCTAAGTGAATTTGGAATTGATCATTAGAATCAAAAATCAATCAAAGGGTAGTTTATTATTGATCATCTTGAAGAATCCCCTATTGAAGATACTCAACCACTCAAATTTGACTTCCTAGATGATTCTATTATGGTAATAGAACAAGCATCATAGGAACATAAATAATGCAAGATATATTTTGATGTATCCTTTACATCCCATGGATTTGGAGTCAGTATATTGTTGATTATAGCCTAGGAGATATGATTCCCAAATAATTTCATATACAATTTCATTGTACGAACAATATTGTTGAATATGAGGCACTAATTATAGGGCTTCACCATGTCATACAATGGGATATTCAGAACTTACTAGTCTATGATGATTCCCAATTCATCATCAATCAGACCATTGATCAGTATCAAACTAGAGATGATAAGTTTTTTCCTTACAAGCAAATTGTTGATAATCTCAAAGGTCATTTTAAATCTCTATAGCCTAAACAAGTTTCAAGGGCCAATAACAGATCAATTGACACAATGGAAATGATTGGTTCCATAATACAAATCGATGGTAGTGCCAAAGAGTATCAGTTTTTTATTGAGATATTCTTCAGGCTACACATATTATATAAGACTAAGAAATGGTATATGCCATTACTGGTCCTAATCCCTCACCTTAATTACCATATATATAAATTAGTAGAAGACCCATTATCACAATCAAAATAAAATCAAAATAATCTTGAAAGCTACAATCAACTCTCAAACATAAAGATAAGGTTGAATCCATAATCAAATTTTGAAAGTAGACTTCATGCATCGATTAGTCTACACAATTTGGCATAGGCTTATTTACCTTGGTCTTTCAAACACCCATAATGGAGGCATGATAATCTCACAAGAAGGTTCAATTTTAACCCATCTCCCCTTTTCCACTATATACAAAGGATTTTTGAGCTTACTCAACATTATGTGGTCAAGACACATTTTTAAACTAAGAAATGGTATATGCCATTACTGGTCATAATCCCTCACATTTTTCCATCTGACCTATCCAATAATAGACAAAAATAATTCGGTCACTGCTTATCATGTTACACCATCCTTACAAACATGTTTTATTATAAAGGTTATGGTGGAATGCTTCTTCATTATTTATCTTTATAAGAATTCAAACTAGCGTTAAAGGAGGTTCATGAAGGAATGTGTGGGGCCCATACCAATGGTGTAGTCTTAGCAAAGAAACTCCTCAAAATAGGCTATTATTTTCCAAAAATGGAAATTGATGCTTGTAATTATGTAAATAAGTGTGTCCCTTGTTAGAAACATAGAAATTTTATACATGTACCTTATTTACCACTATATCCAATTACAACACCATGGTCATTCTCAACATGGGGTCTTGATCTCCTCAAGAAAATAAACCCAACATCTTCAGAAGGCCACAAACACATTTTGATTGCTATTGAGCACTTTACTAAGTGTATCAAGGCCATTCCTCTCATTTACGTTACTAGGAAGTAGATATCCCAGTTCATCCATTACCATATCATCTATAGATATGGCATCCCTACTCACATTATATTTGATAATGGTAGATCTTTTATAAATGAAGATGTAAAATCCCTTTGTGAAAAATTCAAAATCAAGCACAAGAAATCAACTCTATATAACCCACAAGGAAATATACAAGCCAAGACATCAAATAAAACCATTGTAGAAATTTTAAATAAGATTTTCAATGACAATGGTCATAATTGGCACTTGAAAATCTTTCCTTCCCTTTGCGCCTACAAAACCAGTCATCAAACCCCAATAGGATCCACTCCATATTCCCTTGTTTATTGCATAAAAGCTATTATCTTGATTGAGATCAAGCTACCATAATTTCAAGTACCACTAGAGCATTTTGAATATGATGAAGCATATAGAGTTTCAAGGTTGCAAGAACTAGAACTTACCAATGGTAAGTGTTTGGCTACCCTAGAAAAGTTACAAACCTATAAAAATAGATTGAAGAGAAGCTATAATAAGTGCATTCTCCCTCAAAAGTTTGAGATTGGTGATTTAGTCTTGAAATATAACCAAAAGAATATAAATATTGAATGCAAAAAAAAAGGTAAGTTCTAGCCTAATTGGTTAGGACCATATGTTATCATGGTAAATTATGTATCAAGGGCATATCAACTAGCTAAATCTAATGGTGAAGTACATCTAGATCCCATGAACATTGTACACCTTAAGAGGTTTTACGCATGAATAAATTTGAATCATTGTCTATAAGACCCCTTACTTAGGTTCAACTTGTGCATAAGTATTTTATCCTACCATTTTATACTACCCTAAACTATGGATAGCAAAATATTTTGGACTATTGGCACTTTGAACACATTTTATCCTATTTTGGACCATTCTCTTTGAGAACCATATTATTTGGACTATTATCTTTAAGAATGATGTAGAGTCATTGTGACCAGTTGAGTTTAGCATAAGTGTAGAGGTATTAGGGAGAAGCCATCCTAAACATCAAAGAAACTCATTATTTATCCCACTCTGGACCGTCCATCTATTGGAACCTATTCTTTGGACCATTCTTTTTTAGAACCACATTCTTTGTTGTGTCTTGGGCTTGTTGTAACTTGAACACTTTTATCCCTTGACCAATTCTGATCCTAGTTATGTCCCATCATCATTATGAACACCTTCAATGCTAGTTCTAAAATCATTTCAGCCATAATAGTATTTCACAACTTATTTTACAAACAAGTGAACAAGGACACATTTTCAGCTTAGGATTTTTGCTTATTGGATGGTTCTTAAGATTGATTTAGTGTTGCATATTGTTTCTATTTTACATTTGTTGCTCTTTGATTAACATTATTATCTTTTTACGGTCCTCACTCTTATTGATTTGTGAGCATGAGCCATTGTAACTGGCTTAATTATTTATTGGAACTTCTACTCTTGGATGAGCATCTCCTTGACTAGTTAGTTCAACTTTGTACATATTTTATCCCAAAAACACCAAAAAAATTAGAAATGATTCACTAAAGAAAAAAAACATTATCTTATGATTTTGTACATTCTGATCCTCACACTCTTGCCATTTTTCAAGCATTTTATCCTATGAAATTTCCACTATGCAAGTCATCTTATGCCACGCTATTTCCATTTTGCAAACAAATTAAGTTCCACTAGCTTACCATTTCGTAAGCCATCTTATCTCACCAACTTATTAATTTTCAAAACCAATCTCATTTGTCAAGTCTTATACTTTATTATACAAAATTAATAATTTGTTTTTGATCATCATCATATATTTTATCCTACTTCCTGAGAGAACTACATTTGACATGAAGTTCATGTCAGAACATGCATCGATGGAACTATGTAGGTAGCGTCCACTTGTCTTGTACATCTGGAGCCAGCTCAACCAATCCCTTTTCTTCTCTTCTCCAATTTATTTTTCTATTGTTCCTCTTTAATTAGGGAATAGCTTTTGTATCCTTATTTTTTATTCCTTTGTGGTGGAAAGTAACACCTCTCCCACATGTGCATGAATAATTATCTTTAAACCACACTAACTTGGTTTTTGTTTGTGTGTGTTTATCTGAGTTTTATTAGTGTTTTTTTGTTTTTTCTTGGTGTTTTATTTTACTTTCATGCCTCTTATTTTTTTTCTTCTTCTCCTTTTCTCTTTTTATTGGTTATTGTCTCACCTATTGGATGGTGGAGCCTGATCATATTTTAATGCCCAGTTCCCAACAGGGGGGTGTGGGGGGGTAATTCCCCCCCACTATGCTTGCCCTAGGGGTCCAGGGGTGTGGTGACTTATTTTGGATCCCCCCTAGTGGGGGTTCGGGGGAAGCACCCCCAAAGCAAAAATTTTTGAAAAATACATTATAAAATACTATAATTTCATAGTTAATCTAGACCATTTATTATTAGGTTTTAGATCTAATGGTATAAATTAAGTTAGTGCATTTTTTCCCTAATTTTTAACCCTCCTTTGATATGAGGGCATTGTGATTAGGAATAAAAGTATGAGAGTGAAGAGGATATTTTAGTGGATGTATTACAAGTTTTTCTATTCATTTTGTTGGAGTGAATAACAAGAAGGGCTAGTAGTTTCTATGTAGACGTAGCCCATATTGGATGAACCACATTAAGTCTTTATATCTATTCTATTGTGATTTATAAATTTTAATTTTATCTTTATTTCATTATTATTACTCTACATTCTATATTACTAATAACTAGTATCAGAGCTAAAGGTTTATTTGGTAGATAAACTCATAGGAAAAGTGGTTCCCTAGTTTGAGTGGAAGCAATGGTGGAAGAAGGCATGTTTAAGGTTGAGAAGTTCAATGGCAAAAACTAACAGCTATAGAAGATGTGAATGAATGACTATCTATATTAAAAGGATATTTTCCTACCATTGGCCAGAATAGTAAAGAATTTAGTGATGATGAAGGATGAAGATTGGGAGGTTCTTGACAGAAAGGCACTAGGAACAATACAGCTATGCTTGGCAATGCCGGTGGCCTTCAATATTTAAAAATAAATTAAAATAATGGATGTGATAAAGTTATTAGATAGATTGTATGAAAAAACATCAGCCTCCAATAAGGTATTTCTTATGAAGCATTTATTTAATCTAGAAATGTCAAAAGGTGGGTCTATTGTTGACCATTTAAATGAATTTAACATAGTCACAAATTAGTTAAGCTCTGTAAGAGTAAATTTTGATGATAAAGTTAGGGATATTTTTATTCTATGATCATTTCCAAAAAGATATAATTTACTGGTCATGGCTGTGATAAATTTTATCTCTAGCCCAAACACTTTAAAGTTTGATGATGTTATTGGTGTTATCCTTAGCAAAAAAATGTGATGGAAAAGCACAGGTGAGACATCATGTAATGCTTTGACTATGAAGAATAGGGGAAGATAAAAGGATAGAGGAAATGGTATAAGGAATCATGGGAAGTTTAAGAATGGTAGATCTAAATCTAGAGGAACATTGGTGTGCTAGATTTGTGAGAAGAAAGGACACCTGAAGAAAGATTGTTAGTTTTGAAAAGGAAAATAAGGAGATGGACAACAAGATAAAAACCAGGAAGTAAATATAACATGTGATGTGTTACAAGATTATTTAATACTTTATTTAGATAATATTAATGATTTTTGGGTGTTATATTTAGGGGATTCATTTCATGCTACACCCCCTAAGAAATATTTTCAACACTATGTTCAGGGTGATTTTGGGTAGGTTTATTTGGGTGATGGTGAACCCTGTAAAATTATAGGAAATGATAAGATACAAATAAAATTATAGAATGGAAAAAAATGGTTGTTGAAAGAGGTGAGGCATGTTTTTGAGTTGATAATAAATCTAATTTCATCAAGGTCGCTAGGAAGTAAGAGCTTCATAGTTACATTCACAAAAAATACATGGAAGGTCACTAAAGGATCACTAGGAATAGTAAAAGGAGATAAGGTAGGTACATTATATTTATCTAATGGTGATGTTGAATCTTTTATTTCTCTAGATTTTATAGAAGTAGCTACAAAATTATGGCACCACAAACTTGGGAACATGAGTGAGAAGGGGATGCAAGTTCTCCACTCAAAGAATTTATTACGAAATTTGAAGAAGGTGGATTTATATTTTTGTGAGCACCATGTGTATGGAAAATAGAAGAGAGTCAGATTTCTTAGAGTTGGAAGGACAAAGAAGGATGAAAAGTTAGAGCTTGTGCATATAGATGTATGGGGACTATCTCAGGTATTATCCCTTGGTGGCTCTTCTTATCATGTTACTTTTATCGATGATACAACTAAAAAAATTTAGGTTTATTCCATAAAAAATAAATATGATATTTTTAATACTTTTAATAAATGGAAAGCTTTAGTTGAGAATGAGATAGGAAATAAGTTGAGTGTGTCAGATTAGATAATAGAGGTGAATACTACAATAAGGAGTTTGATAATTATTGTTCATTCTATGGGATTCATAGAGAGAAGATGGTTCAAAGAACACCACAACAAAATGATGTGTCAGAAAGGATGAACTAGATAATCATGGAGTGTGCAAGAAGCATGAGATTGTATGAACATTTGCCCTTATAGCTTTGGGTAGATGTTGTGGATACTATTATTTACTCAATAAACAAAGGGCATTCAAGTCATGTAGATGGTGGCATTCCAGATGAAGCATGGATAGGTAAAAAGGTAGATTATTCTTTTTTAAAGACTTTTGGTTATGAAACATTTGTCCATATTGATAAAGAAAATAAAACCAGGTTTGAGGCAAACTTGAAAAAATGTACTTTTATTGGATATGGAGTTAATGATTTTGGTTACCATTTATGGGATATTAAAAATTATAAAATCATTAGGAGTAGAGATGTGATCCTTAATGAGAAGTTCATGTTTAGAGATCAATTGCAAGAAAAGAAACAAGAAAATTCAAGTACAAAATATGTAGTACTTGATGAAATTACTAGAAATGAAATTATAAAAGTGACAAAAAATTAGAATGTGCAACAACTACAAGTACCTCAAACTCCTGAAAGTGTAGTTAGAAGATTTACCAAAGTAATTAGACTCCCTGAACATTACTCTCCTTCACTTTATTATTTATTATTGACTGATGGTGGTGAGCTAAAAATCTATTGATAAGTAATACAAGTAGAAACCAGAAAGAAATGGGAGCAAGGCATGAAAGAGGAGATGGACTCCTTGGTACATAACCAAACTTGGGATTTGGTTCAGTTGCTTGTAGGTAAAAGATCATTGAAAAATAAATGGGTTTATAGGTTGAAGGAAGAAGATGGAGGTAAAAAGAGGTACAAGGTTAGACTTGTTGTAAATGGGTTTGCACAAAAAAAAGCTATTGACTTTGAAGAAATATTTTCTCCAGTAGTTAAAATGACTTATAGAATAACTATTTTAAGTTTGGTAGCAATAGAATATTTTCACCTTGAACAGTTATATGTGAAGACTGCATTCCTTCATAGTGATTTAGTGGAGCAAATATATATGGAGTAGCAACAAGGATACAAAAACAAAGGTAAGGATAAAATGGTGTGCACGTTGAAGAAGAGTTTGTATGGCCTAAAACAAGCTCCAAGACAATGGTATTTGAAATTTGACATGTTTATGATAGAACAAGGTTATAGTGGATGTCATCCTGACCACTGTGTTTACTTTAAGAGATTACATAATGGAAGTTATATTATCTTGTTATTGTATATAGATGACATGCTTATTACAGGGTCTAACATGCATGATATAAATGAGGTAAAAATAAAACTAGCAGATTCATTTGCAATGAAGGATTTGGGTAATGTAAAGCAAATTCTCAGTATGAGAATAACAAGAGATAAGAAAAATAGGAAATTGACATTATCTCAAGAAGAATACATCAAGAAGGTGTTAGTCAGGTTTAATATGCAAGATGAAAAACCTATGAGTATACTTTTGGGAAGGCACTTCAAATTAAGCAAGGAATAGTGTCTTAAAACATAAGAAGAAATTAATTACATGACCAAAGTACCATATGCTTTAGTAGTTGGAAGTTTAATGTATGTTATGGTGTGCACTAGACTAGATATTACTCATGTAGTGGGAGTTGTTAGCAGGTATATGAACAATCCATGAAAAGAGTATTGGGATGTAATCAATTAGATTCTCAGGTACTTGAGAGGGACCATTGATATACATTTATGCTATGAAGGGTCAGATGTTACCTTACAAGGATATATTGATGCAGAGATGGCTGGAGATTTAGATGGTAGGAGGAGTACCATAGGTTATGTATTCACTATTGGTGACATAACAATTAGTTAGATTTCAAAATTTTAGAATATAGTTACTTTGTCAACTACAGAGGTATAATATGTTGCAGCTACAGAAGCTAGTAAGAAGATGATATGGATGCAATGATTCATGAAAGAGTTGAGGCTTAAGCAAGAATATTTTATGTTATACAGTGATAGCCAGAGTGCAATTAATTTATAAAATAACTCAACATTCCACTCAAGAACCAAACCTATACAACTCAAGTATCACTTCATTCATTTAATTTTGGAAGATGGTCAACTGAAGTTGGAAAATATCCATATAAGTTAGAATCTTGTAGATATGTTAACAAAGGTAGCCACTAAAGATAAGTTGGAGAGTTTTTTTAGCTTTAATAGGTCTTCAAGGATAACAAGGAATATTAGAAACATATCAAGGTCAAAGTTTAAAGAAAAATCCAAGTAAGAGTTGTAGCAGTTTAGTTGAAATAATCAATATCCAAGTGGGACATTGTTGGATGGTGGAGCCTGATCTTAATTTAATGCCTAGTTCCTGAGAGGGGGTGTGGAGGGAAACTCCCCCCACTATGGTCTCTATCAAGGTCCAAGGGGGTGGTGACCTATTTTGGAGCCACCCTAGTAGGATTTTAGGGGTAGCACCCTCGAATCAAAATTTGATGAAAAATACATTATAAAATATTATAATTTCATAGTTAATCTAGACCATTTACTATTAGGTTTTAGATATAATGGTAGATATTAAGTTAGTGACTTTTTTCCCTTATTTTTAACCCTCCTTTGATATAAAGGCATTGTAATCAGGCAAAAAAGTATGAGAGTGAAGATGATATTGCAGTAGATGTATGGCAAGTTTTTCCCTTCATTTTGTTGGACTGAATAACAAGGACTGGTAGTTTTTGGGTGGGCATAGCCCATATTGGGTGAACCACATTAAATTTGTGTCTCTATTCTATTGTGTTTTCTAAATTTTAATTTTATATTTATTTCATTATTATCTCTCTACATTCTATATTCCTAAAATCACCTTAGTCTTGTGTTTCCCTATTTGAATTTGCTTTTTCTCTTTTGTTTTCAAGAACATCTTGATGGTCCCCAGGGATCTTCATTATTTATATCTTGATTTCATTTTATTAAGTTGTTCTTATTTTATTTTTAAAAAAAATTGTTCCTACTTAAGTCTTGATTGTTCATATCTTGATTTTAAGTTAGGATCTATTGGCCAATTTTGGCCCACATATAAAGCTTTTACCTAAATGGATGAGTTAAAATAGAGATATAGATGGAATGAGTGGTCCAAAGATCACATGTAGCTTGAAAATATTTTGAAACACCTTAAGTAAACTTAAACTGTAGTTTATCAAACTTTGAAGAAGCAGGTTATCACGTTGATCATGATCATCATGGATATAAATCAGGTTTCACAAGTCTCAAAAACTCATTTTGAGCCTTGAAAGTTCTTACACAAGCATAAAAGAGCTAGACCATCATCAACACTTCATGTAGAAATAGATAGGTCAATCTAATTACACATTTGATAAATACACTTGGGAGGTTGACCAGATCCAAAAGAATAAAGGAAATGTTGTCTTTCATGCCTTGAAAAAGATCTACAAATTTGGTATCTTGATGAGCTTACTATCTCAAGATATAAGCGTTTAAATTTAGACTTACAGAGTGAAACGTGCATTTAGACATCAAATTTTAGCTATGGCAAAAATCTATTTGAATTAAAAATAATGATATCAATAGTTTGTATTCAGTTAGATCAAAAGATCCAATCGCATGGGGGTGAGGACAGTGTTAGTGGGCCCAAATAGATCGATGGCACATGTTAAATCATATATAAAATATAAATAGTGAGCATTGATTTAAAAGGTTAGTAAATCCTCAAGTTGAATGTGTGGATGACAAGTGGAAAGATCTTGGGTACCCATCAAAGATCTAACAGTACGTGGTGATTGACAAGGTCAATGGGTCCAAGAAGATCGATGCTACATGTTCAATCATGCAAAATCATATCAATGGTGATCAAGAGGTCAAAAAGTTAGTAAATATTGAGAGTGAATAAGGAGATGCCAAGTGTCATGATCACATCAACAGATAGGTAAATTGATAGTATGCATTCGATCCATGTAGAATAATATCAATGGTGCACAATAGGTCAAAGAGTCAGTAGAATCTTGAGGAATGAACGAGGAGATGAAAGTTGGCATAATATGAGAAGCCTAGATCAAGATCAATGATTGAAATTAAAATTCTAAAATATGAGACTTTGAGTAAAAATTGAACATGTGACCTAGGTCAAACCAAAGCATGCTTCAAAGAGCTATGACACTATTAGAGCTTGGTCAAATGTCATAATCAGATATTGTCATAATATCAAGATGGTTATGATGAAGTTTTAACACCACTAAAGCATAGTTTTAACCTCTGGTTCAAATATTTAAAACTTACAGGGCCCATTTTTTAGGGTCATAGTATTGTTTCATGATTTTGATCATTGCTCTTTAAAAGAAGATCTATGCGAATAATGAGTCCTCAGCTTCTATAAGATTTAAAGATAGAATAGGTCTATTTAGACCTAATAGAGATCAAGAACAAAGCTATGTGGCCTATTGTATTTTCATTGATAGGATAACTATAGGAAAACCAATAAATGAGATTGGTTTTCATTTATATTATACCTATGTTTGGATATTGAAGTAGGGGTAGCTTTGAATGGTTATAAATAAGTGTCTTGTATTTGACATAGCTAGATCCTCAATAAGTAGGTACCTATAGACACTCAAAGCAGATATGGTCATGGCTCTATTAGGTCCAAAGATACATGGATTTTGTCCTCATAAGCAAGGTAGGTGGAAGATGGCACAGATTCCTAGTGACATTAATATGTGAAGAGATCAAAGATTTGATACATTTATTGTCTTGATCATTGATGACTCCTTATCCATTCTCCCACACATGTTCCCCATATCTCTCATTCCCTTCTATTATAAATACAAGCTTGTAATCCTTGAAATTAATCCCTCTCTTTGGCATGACTAGATTCTACCAAGATTTGTAATGTAATGCCTATTTGATACAATAAAAGATTGAATTCCTCCATTTATAATTTGAGTTGAAGTGTGTCTTATGAATTCATCGATGTGGTCAAGTGAATGTATGTTTTCCTTGCCTCTGTCTAAGTTTTATCACCTTCATGTAATGTCCTAGTAGTTCTCATAGGTCATTTTAAGTGCATAATAGTTTATTGGTCAGTGTGGAAGTGGATAACTACCCTCTCGTACTTTGTTGATAGCTAGTCAATGCCTTATTTTGAAATACTTATGTGTAAGTTGATCAAAGAGTGAATTAAATGAAGTGTGGCAGTCTTAAAAGTGTCATATAGTGTGTCTTATGTAAGTATAAGGATCTAAATGTTTGGTGCATCACCTCATTTTTACATGATTTTATGCATTATTATCAATCTCTCTCCCTTTTCCAAGTAAAATCTAGTTTATTTCTAGTATAGGTGATAGATCCAAAAGTAATTCATCCTTATTCTAAGCTCTGACCCAAGTTTAGGTGACCCACAGTCTAGGGTCAGTCCCATGTTGGACTAGGTTTGAGTAGGAGGACCTGAACAATCCCCTTCTCACCTAGGATACCAATAGTTCTGGCATGCTTGGTGGGACAATTTTAGCTATTAAAGCAAGTATATAGAACATTCATCTTCAAAATTAGTTTCAATTATTACTTGGTCCTTATGTCAAGGTATGAGGCATATTATTGTTCATGGTTTCAATTATCTTCATTTTTTCTAGGTTATGGCAGCCTATAGAGGAGAGTTATATCTTTCCTCTCCTCATCAATAGTTTCAAGCTGATCCATATACATATTTATATGATTATCACTAGTATTATGAGGACCTATATCATTCATACATGCAGGAGCATTGCCCTTATCCTCCATATGAATAGCTAATCCATCATAATATTTCCCCTCCCTAGTCCTATGATGAGCCCCCTTATTACCAAGATCATCAAGCCTTATATGAGTCTCATCTACCCCCTATATATCCTAGTTACCCTCTTGATCATTCATAGAAGTTACATGACATTATTGAACAACCTACTCATACCCCAAGCCATTCTATATATAGCCTTTAAAAAGCTCTATTAGACCAAGAGAGAAATATGATAAACATTGATATGTTGAAGGGGTATGGGAAGGAAATTCCAAAACATGTCATTAGAGGGGTTAGTAATTTAGTGCAAAAAATAAAGGAGTAATGGATGTCTTTCATTAGGAAAGGTTATTCTATAAACAGTAGTGACATGCTTGACATATATGGACTCATCTCTAAGATTGAGAAAAAGTTGGTATCCCATCTTACCTTCCCTCATTCACCTCATGTCAACCTCATGTTGAGCTTCCCATCATCACTTATAATCCCTCACCAAATGATTTTCAAGGTCATCATATTTCCCCCCAACTCCTTTCAACCTTCCCCTCATGGAATTTTATCCAAGGGAAAGTCCAGGAGGAAAGGCAAGTTTGTGTTGAAAGAACCAGCCATCATGAGCAATCAATGTCTAATTTTTAAGCGTAAAATTGAATATGAAGATAAAAATTTATACCAAACATTGGTATCTATAAACACAACATCCCCCTAATTACACATACCTCCTTTCATTCCTAAAGCCACAATATACACTAAGCAGGAGAACCATAAGCCCAAATTTCCATCTTGGTACCAAATCATGCAGTTAAGTAAACCCAAAGTTACTCAATCCCCACCCTCCCCTCCTTAAGATTCTAAGTCATTTCCATCTTGTAAATCCATCTATAATAATATGCAGAAGAAGGAGGAAATGGTGATTATTAAAGACAATCAACTAGATGAAAGGAATGAGGTATATATCTCATCTATCTTGGCATCACTCTAAGGATATTCGATGCCACTTATGTATGATAACCAAAATCAAAAGGTTAAATAGGAACCTTTAGATTTTCCATCTTGGAGGTCTATCAAAATATGTTCTCAAAACAAGAGGGACATTTCAATTATGAATGTTGAAGGGCAGTTTGCAACTCTTGAAGAGTCTCAAGAAGGCTATGATAAAAATGAAGTTCTAATGGAAGAAGGTGCTCCTTCCATTTCCCAATTCAACTTGCTTCTCCTAAAAAAAAAAATTCAAAAGTCAACCATTCCCAAGGTTTCAATTTGCAATAAAGTTCCCTCCATTCTCAGACCCATCTATGAACCATCCATCATACCTCATAATCCATCTCTAACTTATCAATGCCCCATCACATCTTATTTTTCACCTCAAACCGATGAGCCTATCTATCAACCTTCCACTCCACCCTTTCTTAAGAAGGAGCCCATTTTGAGAGAAGAAAGTGAGAACAAAATAACTCAAGCTATAACCAATCAAGAGGATTTCATGAGTGATTATGAATAATAAATAAGCATACGAACTTCCCTTGGTGAACATGAGTGTAACTCTACTTTCTTGAATGAAGAGAAACATAATGAGTATCCTACTACAGCTATTAGTACAAAATCTAATTTGAAAGAGGACGTAATTGATAAAGATCTCTTACCTATTTTCCATGATGATATAGCTCTTGAAATTGAAATTCATGAGGAATATGCCTTATGGCAAAGGTTCGATTCTATATGCAAGGAATTTGAAAAATTGGCACATGAAGATAAATGTCTTTCCATTGGTCATGATCCTAAAGTTTTGAAGGACTTTGATGTAGTTTCTACCCAAGAAGTTGTGAACATAGAGGATGAGGCCAAGGCATAATTTGAGGTTCCTCAAGGATAATCAAGAGATCTATCCAAGGTGGAATCCTTTTTATATATGTTACAACATGGTGAAGCAAAGCTTGACGTTTCCAAACATAAAATACATTCTGTCATAGAGGAAAGCAAGGTTAAAAAGGCTTCAATATCTTCAAGCTTGCAGGTTAAGGGTTAAGTGCTTGAGAAGGTAGACAAGAGGTTTGCCATGGAAGATAATGACCAAAATTGGTTAATATATGTAGATCTTCTAGATGAGCCTGAAGAACTTACGATTGACAAGAAGCCTAGTCTTATTGAGGGCACCATGGAAACCAAGAAGGTATGTCTTGATGAACCATCATTGGAGGTCATAGTTGAGGAGCCATATGAGAAATTTGAGACTATTTGGATGTAATAAAAATTCATATCCATAGTTGACCTACTTGGAAATACTTGGTTCTCATCTGAAGATCATGCTAATAAATTTGGCAGACACCATAAAGAATAACGAGGCATCAAGGCCAAGGGTCAAAAGGCTACATGCCTCATTCAATCCCTCATCCCATGGTGCAAGATGTTTTTCAAACTTTCATTTTGATCTAGGAGGAAAGGTATTTGTAGATTTAAGTTCTACATAGTAAGGTAGTTTTTGTTGAATTCCTCCAAGTGTTGTCCTGACACATTTATTTGTTATCATTTGTTTGTATAGGTTAGTTTCCCTATTTTGTGTGCTTCCTTTCTTATTTAGGTGGTTGTTTTATTTTTCAAGAGGTTGCTTGCAGTCAAAGTTCAATTTTTTCATTTTTTCATGAGTCCAAAATTCATGTAAGTGTCTGAGTTCTCTAGCATAGCAAGCATGTTTCCCATCTTAGTCACTAGAAAGGTTTACAAATTTTGGCCCACATACAAAGCTTCTATCTGAATGGTTGAGATGAAAAATATTTCTGGATGGAATGAGTTGTCCAAAGATCACATGTAGCTTACAAATATTTTGAAACACTTTAAGTGAACTTAAAGTGTAATTTGTCAAATTTTGAGGAATCAGGTTCTCATGGTGAGCATGACCTTCATGGACATAAATCAAGTTTCACAAGTCTTAAAAACTCATTTTGAGCCTTGAAATTTATTTCACAAGCATAGAACCACCATACCATCGTTAACACATCATGTAGAATAAAATAGGTCAATCTAATTACACATTTGATAAATAACCATGGAGGTTGACTAGAGCTAAAGGAATGCATGGACATGTTTTTTTTCATGCCTTAAACATGCTCTACAAATTTTGTATCTTGATGAGTTTACTATCTCAAGATATAATCCTTTAAAGTTAGACTTGAAAATTGAAATGTGCGCACAAACATCAAATTTGACCTATGATAAATAGCCATTTGAATTAAAAATAATGAGATCAATAGTCTACATTTAATTAGATCAAAAGATCATATGGTGCATGAGTGAGGACAGTATCAGTGGGCCCAAACAGATCAATGGTGCAGGTTAAACGTGCATCAAAGATCAATGGTAAGCATTAAGTCAAAATGTTAGTGAATCCTCAAGTTGAATTTGTGGTTGACAAGTGGTAATATTTTTAGTGTCCATCATATATCTAATGGTATACAGTGACTAATAAGGTCATGGTCCAAGCAAATTGATGGTACATGATCAATCGTATAAAAGTAGATCAACAATGAGTGAGAGATCAACAAGTTAGCGAATCTTGAGAATGAATAAGGAGATGTTAAGTGTCATGGTTGTGTCAACTAAAATTTAAATCAATGGTATGTAATTTATCCATGTAAAATAAGATTGATGATGTGCGAGAGGTCAAAGAGTCAGTAGGATCTTGAGGAATGAATGAGGAGCTAATAGTTGGCACAATATGAGAAGCCTAAATCAAGATCGAGACTTTGAGTAAAGGTCAAACATGTGACCTAGGTCAAACTAGAGCATGCTTCAAAGAGCTATGTTGTCATTAGATCTCAATCAAATGTCATAAGTAGATGTTATCATATTATCATGATGGTTAAGATGAAGTTCTATCACCATTAAAGTGGCTCCATATAATTGCAATGAAATCTCATTATAGGTTATTCATACTTATTATGCTTAATTTATTTTGCTATAGCAAGCACTTTATGCTCTAGATTCAAATTTAAATGTCAACATAGCTTCGATGAACATCTCTCAAGATCACTATGCATAAACTAGGCTCAGTAGGTTTAGCACCTGACTCTATGCTTAGACATGCATCTCTTAGCATACATCATGAGTCTAATCTATCTTTGGTTAGTTTTTCATCATCCTTCATTCCATTCTCTCCCTATTCCTAGGTGAACTACATTGGCTTGAGGTCTATTTAGATTATGTAGGTAGCACTCAATTTCTATTGAGTTCAACTCAGCCATCTTCATTTTTCTTTCATCTCTTTCATCACTTTGTGCATCCTCGTATGCATGGTTTTTTGTGGCTCTAGAATCCATTCCACCATTGCATCTAGGTTGGTGCCTGCTCACTTTTTTTTGTGTTTTAGGTTAAATACTTGAGATAATTGCTTTCTAATTTTCCCATGCTAGAGCACAAAATTTGAACCAAGTCACAAATCTAAATCAGCTCTACAAGGGCAAGACCATTTTTTATTCTTTATCAATGATTAAAATTATCCATGTTAGGGCAAAACTATTTTATCATGATCACATATGCTCTATTGGGGCACTTCTTATTATCCTCTATTTGGAGACCCCATTCCCATTTCTTCTAATTCCAATCTCTCCACAATTTTTCCCATAATGGCACTATTTTAGTGTGCAAATTATCTCAGGATTGATCAATGCCATAAGAGCACAGCTTGCACTTTCAAATTGGGTGCATTCAAAGTGTGTCACTTATGCATTAATCTCTCACTTCCCCCTTTTTTGAAGAGTTGATCCTTCTCTTTCATCCTAGTATGTCCTCTCGAGGGGTCATCATTTATCATTTCCAATTTCTTCTTAACAACTCTTTTTTTTTGGAAAAGATGTTGCTTTGCCTGAATGTCTTACTGTGCCTTCTCAAACAAGGGTAAAATGTAGACATCCAATTCCTAATATTATTTGTGTTGAAATTATCAATCTTACTCGAATTACACTTAAATCCATAATTTAGGCCAAAATCACTAAAAATGCACTAAATAGTTCTATCTTGTCATATACAAGTGTCGATTTAGGATAGCATATCCCTAAATGGGGCAATGCATTTTATGTGATTATTAACTTTGATCAATTCATTTGAGTCAAAATGATGATTTTACCCTTTTTGTGCTTTGAATCACTCTTTTATTCTAATTCATTAGCACATGTCATGTACCTTTGTTATTTTGTGTTTGGAACATCCTAAATGAGAATATGGTTCCAATTCATCTAACATTGCCTTCCAATTCTTCCTAAATCAAATTACAACCTAGTAATATGACTTTTTGACCATTTCTTATTAATTGAGCACCAATTTCCAAAGAATTTCACTAAAATTGATTAATCTTTTTTAAGGCTAATTAATTCAAATCAAGAGCTTAAGTAGATTTTCCATGAAATTTATTGATTATTTCAATATTGGAAATTGATTCTCTTTTTGCATCACCTAGTGACATCATCCATGGGGTGGAATCCATAACACATAAATGCATAAAATATCAAGTTTATGGGCACCCATGCCTAATTAATGTCTTTCCTTCCAAATCATTATGAGGATATTTATATATTTAATTAAAAATATTAGATTAATTCATGGCCACACATCTCAATCTTGAGATGGACGGTCGTGGTTGATCCTAGCCCATTTGAAAAATCTATAAATAGAAGGCCTCTCAACACTATTTTTAAGTTATTTTATTATAAACTTATAATGCAGAATTGTTTCCATGACCTTTTGTGTTGATCATTGTGTTTTCTTTGCAATCTTATTTTTATAAGCTATATTAGAGATTTATTCTACTAAGCCTAGGTTATGCATAGTGTTCTTAAGGCAATGTAAGAGTAAAGTAGCCATTGTTGACAAAGATAAGAGCACTAGATCAAGGGGAGAACACACTTGGAGCTGCTCTTGGGTGGTGGAATCAATTTGGGAAGGTAATAGGTATTGATTTATTTTAATTTGTTTTTTATTATCATTAGAAAACCCCATTGGAATATCTTGGCTTTTTTGTTAAGTTCTTTATGCATTTTCATGGATTTATTGACTAATGTTTGACTAACAACCTTTGTAATCTAATCCTACATCTTTCACTTCAGAGTTGGGTTGACAATAAAAAAACTTTTGATCACCCAAAATCCAAAAATTAAAGGGGACAAAATACATGCTTAGGTTATCACACATAAATACACAATCAAACAAAAAAACAATTTATCTTTTTAAAGAACCAAAATCAAATGTTATAAATGTTTGTTTGTTTGGTTTTGTCTTTGACAAGCAAAAATTTGAAAGTAAATAAATTATTAGTCTTATATTGGGCTTTTGATAAGTGTATAAAACCTCCAAGTGTGTTATCTTTCAAATCTATTAGTAATTTTGCCAATACACATTCCTATTATGCCAATTAGTATAATGATTCTACCAATCTATAAAAACATGAAAATTCAAAAAATAGATACCATGGTTTTGCTAATAAGTGAGTATTTTTATTACTACTAACAACATTTGTGCTAAATCCAACTATATTTATACTAATATGAACAAATAAAAGTCAAAAAAATTACATTTTCATCACAATACACCCTGTTTCCGCCAAAGTGAACCATATTTCCACTGAAATGAAGCCAATTTCTGCTAAAATGAACCATGTTTCTACTAAACCTAAAAAACACGCATTCAACAAACAAAAATGATTTTATTTCCATACATCACATTTTCTCCAAGATCATAATGATCATGCCAATCCTTGAAAATACATTCATACTGACAAAGAATGTTTTTATTAATGAAAATCATGATTCTACTAGTTACTAGTACATTTTCACCAATACTTAGAAAATGTCAAATCGATGGATAGTTTGATATTCTGCTAATATGCAAAATATTTCTACCACTTTCACTTATGATTCCACCATTACTCATAGCATTTCCACAATGATTTTGATAATAACTATTTGAAAGACCTTCATGGAAATGTGGAGAATTTTGGCTAGAAACAGGACTAAATTATTGGCTAAGAAGATGATTCAAAGATATCAAAGTTGGTTGTGGGTTGCAACTCCCACATACCATACATTGACATTCCAAATTTGTACATTACCAAGGACTTCCAATCTTCGAAGTGTACAATGGATTGTAAAAAGGTAATATTGGGTTTCCTAATGGAAAGGGAATAATATAAACAACATTAATGGTTGACAAATTAAAATTTTCAAAACCTTCATTTGGCATAGTTGACATGTATATCATATGCCTTCACCCCTAAAATGCAATTACCTCAAAAAGGGTTGGGAGTGACTTATCCATTGGCCATGTCCCATAGTCTTACTAATTTTAAAATTAGGACTTATATGTCATTAATAATTGATTTGGAAGTTGTACATCATTTTTGGAATTTTCATCATAACTTTTAAATTTTCTTTAATTTGAAGTAATTTTCAAAATTAATGACATCTTATTTCATTTACTATGATGAAAAATTTATAACACAAATGAATTATAAAATAAAATTGAAAAAAACTAACCAATAGAAGAAAAAATAAGGTAAAATATATATTTCTTTTTTTTCAATATATTTCTTAGGAAAATATAAGGAATAAGTTTTTATTTTCAACATATTTTTTTGAAAAATATAATATTAAAAATAAAACAACCAACCAATTTAATATTATTAAAAAAATAAATATAAGATACGATTAAAAATGAATTAGTAAAAAAATATTAATAATTAATTTATAGTGAAAATGACTATCTACTAAAAATAACTAATTAACTTATAGTTAAATTGACCAACTATTAAAAATAACTAATATAATTAACTAACTTATATTTTAAAAATATCTAACTATTACAAAAAAATCTCTAGTGAAAATGACACTCGTCATCTCTTTTCTCACTCTTCAAATTAACTTGCAAGAAAGAAAATGAAACTTCAGAAATGGCTTATATAAGATTGAGCAATGTTTGAACATTAAAAATAGGTGACACTATTAGCATTGCAAATATTTTAGGACTTGTACCAAGTTTGTGTTGTCTTAGCATTGAGTTTGTGTTGACTTTGGAAAAAAAATCATCTTGATGTAATCTATGATAGGATTTTGTATAAATTATACTCGATCACAATAATTACATTATAAATTACTTTGTAGACTCAATAATAATACATTCTTCTATATTTTATTCAATTAGAGAGTTTACAAATATATAGGTAAGTATATTCTTAAAACATAGAAAGTAGCCATATCAAGAATCCCTTCAAACACTCCAACAACTCCTATAAAGTTTCACTCGTCTCTATCTAGATGAGTTGCCTCACAATAGACATACTTGATTTATTCTATCAAATCACTTACAATAATAATATTATTTTATGCTCACTTAAATATACAAATATATATGTTCTCGAATGTGAGCACTCCCTAACATTCTCCTCCCCTCTAGTGTGAACATAGGAGAAGAGAAACATATCCTACTTGTGTTGCTCTCGATAAACATTGCTTAGATCAAGGACAATTCAATCAATTTGTCTCTTTACCCTCGTGAATATATAGTGATCCAAATTTTGTGGGTTTGTTCTCATCCCTTGGGTTCCTGAATTTCGAATCTCAAAGATTCTTAGAGCTCTTGAATTTTTTTGATAAAAAACCATTTTGATTTTACCTCAAAATCTTCTCTTTCCCTCAAATATTATTTCTTTGGAACATGTCTCTTTACCAAATGTCAATAGAGATTTATTCAACATAAAATGGAAACATGAAAACACTAAAAAGGAAAACCATAAACAAATATACCACTAATATATAAAGTGGCCCCATTGCTAACCCTTGATGAGAGATCATTGAAAGTCCTAAACTAAAAAATTAAACTGTAACTTATAATTTATTCAATCCATGAATAGTGGCATATGAAAAATGGCAATGCACACTTTGGAAGTCTTGGATAGTAAGCACAACTCTGGAGAGTAGTGGTAGAATAACAATACACATGATAGATCCAAAAATTCATCTCTCCTATTGAATTTTCCATGATTCTCCAAAGTTAAACGTTAACACAACTCATAAGCAATGGAGTATATATTGCTTCAATCAGTTACAGATTCATTCCTTACTTCAATCTAATTAGATATTGTTGCAGGATATCCACTACCATAAATACAACAATAACATCTTCTAAAAGTTTTCAATTGTAAAAGTGATACATAAATTGCACCACTTTGAAGATTCTAATGCGATAAAGCAAGGCTAAAGACAATTGAATTTGTTTGACTAAAATTTTTCATCCTAACTACATTTGATTTAATGTATCTGATAACGCCATAGAGAACATAAAAGACCTGACCAAGAGTGGGCAGTTAGGGAAAAGTTGGTCCTTAGAGCACTCAGAGGGAGCACAAGATACCACTAGATTCAAGGATATAAACAAGACCAAATCATCATGCTTCCTACACAAAACTTTTCTATTGTACAAGACTTTAAAAAAAAGGTCTTATCAAATATTTCAGCTCATATTTGGGGCAAGACTACAAGTAACATTTTTCCCTACTTTCCTTCTAATTATCCATCACAGTTTCAGGGCCAAAGATTGCATTGATACCACTGATAGGATTTGGTACAAAATACACTCAATTGATCACAACAATCTCATTACAAAGTAGACTCAATAATCTCATTACAAAGTAGACTCAATAATAATACATTCTTATATATTTTATCCAATCACAAAGTTTACAAATATATAGGGAAGTATATTCCTAAAACATAGGAAGTAACCATATCAAGAATCCCTTCAAACACTCCAACAACTCCTATAAAAGTTTCACTCTATCTCTATCTAAGATGAGTTGCCCCACAATAGACCTACTTGATTTATTCTAACAAATCACTTATAATAATATTATTATTTTATGCTCACCTAAACATACAAACATATATGTTTTCAAGTGTGATCACTAAACACTAATTTCCTAGCAATCTAGAACTGAAACTCTGACACCAATTACACCAAATATAGTAGTGTTGCATAACCACTAGTTTTATTATTTGAGTAAGACATGTAAGGTGGTCAAGAATCCACTCAAATAAATAATTAAATATAATAATATCTTTTAACATCCTTTAGATCAAATTGCTACATAAAATATGTAAACAACATAATTTTCTTACATATTTTTTATATGTTATAATTGTGTTCACTATACTCACCTTCACATATTTGAACTCTTCCTAATTGAAATGTGATGGAAAGAAAGTAATAAATCATAAATTAAAAATAAACAATTTATCAATCCCAAAACAAATTAAAAATGAAGAGAAATAGAATATTTAACACATCCCAAAAGAGATGAAAATAACAAATTTACTTGTTTTCGTAATTGTTTTAGCATGTATATAAATTTATGATGTAATCCTACAATACTTTTTACATTAAAAAAATGAAACAAAATAAAATTTTATTAAAAATCAACTTTATTAATCATACAAAATAATCTATCACTAATATTTTAAAAAAATGCATGGAATGGCATCATAGTTTATAAGAAGACTTCATATCTATCTCATGAATCAAGAAAGGAGTGAAATCAAGAAAGGAGCTCAAATGACTTTAAATAATTAAAATTAGAATAAATTAAATAAATCTACTTAATAGGGTCCTTAAATACCAACTTCTAAATAAAAAAAGTTTCAATAGAAATATAATATAGTGCATCGGTCATCCAAAAGACATACCACAAGACCAGTATTCAACCGAATTAATCAAAGCAATCAACAGCAACACAAGGTCATTCAACTTGTTTCCCCAACCACCACCACCAAAAAGATCTATTGTATCAGCTATTAGCTTGCACCCATCATTATTTGTTGCTTGTCTTTGAAATCTTATTTTTCTTCCTATCTAGATAGAGAGATTACAAGGGCTAGACAAGTAAATTACCTTATTAAATTGTCCATCCAATTGTGTTAATAAATGTGTGCCCAAACCAGTCGCCACCTCCATTGTTATGGCTAGGCAAAGGACACTAAGAACACAGTGATAAACTTCATCATGGACTTCTTGAACAGTGTTTGCCTTGACCCCCATGTCCATGACTTTGTGAGGGAGATGACCAATGAGGAGAATCCAAAGGGATCCAACTAATAACGTATGAAGCACTCCCTCAATGGTCCAAAAGCAACTATAAATGCTTCTCCCCCAAACGGACTTTCTCTGCTTGCACTTTTATTTGAAGCGTGACATTGGAGATGACTGATAATACTTTGTTACCAACAAAAAAATAATCATCTATAAAAAAATGGCTAAAGATAACATAGTCCTTTATTTCCATAGCTGAAAAAGAATTTTAAAGAAAAAAATGCTAAATTTGATTGTATTGTGCAAGTAGCATAGTCAAATACCCTAAAGTGTCAATTTCCATAAGAAAAACTCTAGAAGAAAGGGTTGAAAAGGAACATGAATCCATCCCCATGCTGACTAAGCATGTCAGCAAAACCAAAAAATGTGTTTGAGAGACTTTAGTTTCTAACATGAGGGATTTGAATAGGGTGAGAAATTCCTAAGTGAATGAGTAGGTCTCAAACGAGCAAACCTTGATAAAGGATGCACCAAAAATATGAGCTTTTTTATGCTCAATAAAGGATTTCCAAAGTATGGAAAACCTTTGAATCCAAGTAGCCTCAAAAGTTTTCAATTTTTAACTATCATTCACGGTTTCAGATTGAATGTGTTGCAGAGATAATTATTGATAACTAAACCAAGGTTTGTACCTATGGAAAGGAGTCTTAATAGGTCACTTCCAATCCTTCCACCACCTAGATGGTATTTACAAACCAATCTTGTCGAGATGTTCCTTAGGTATGGCCTCTAGATTTCACTAATGGACTCAATATCAGCATTGTTGAATTAAAATGCTTTTTGAGAGTAGGTCAAAGGAGATAATCACTCGAACATTTACAAAAAGGGTCAACGACAACCTTAATTCCTTGTTTGAAGAGTCTACCACTTTTGACCCAAGGAACCATGGAAAATAGGACATTATAGTAACTTAGATCTAGGGACCACTAAAAGAAATGAGTGTATATTGAAAGCCTAGATTTGAAACCATCCTCAATCCCAAACGATAATCGGCTTAAGAAACTCCCAAGCCTTCTAGATACACTTAGCAACAAAGGTCCTAACAATCTTGACTAGTATAAAGGTAGTGAGGATAGAATGTGGGCCAAGGTCCTTGACAATATTTTCTACAATAGGGAGTCCCCTAAGAGATGCAATTGTGTATAATGATCTTCCAAGCCTCGTCTCCTTCAAGAGCTTGAATAATCCATTTGATAGAGAGGGTTGAGCCTTGTAGTTTAATACCAAGTAGGCTAAGTCCTCCTACCTCTTTAGGTTTGTAACAAATGTCCCATGAAACCCTATGGAAGAATCCTTTAAAGCCTTTAGAATTGGCCTAGGATAAGTTCCTAAGGAGGCACTCTAGCTTAGAATACGTAACCTTGGAAGGTGCCCAACAAAATGAGTAATATACATTGGTAGTTGTAAAAAAATTAGATAAATTTAGATAAATAAGATGAAAAATGATCGTTTTCATCTTAATCCCTTAAAGATTTATAATAGTGCCATTACATTACAATAGGTAAAAACCATAGCATGTTGGGTCCATTTTAAAAGATAAGCACCTAAAATAAGCACATTACTAAGTAACTTTGAATCATGTGGTTATAATGATGTCTCGGTAACAATAAATGAAAACATAATAGATAGAGAGGATTATAGTGGAATAGAATCCTCAATTTATGTGTCGTGGTAGTTTATTTGTAAATAATAGTAATGAAACCACAAGAAAGAAAAGGTCCATAAGACATGATCAAGATTAAGAGGATTCGAGACAAATACAACCCACATCTTCAATGTTTTTACCCTCTAGCCTCCTACCTCAACATGTTTGCAATAAACTTAGTGAAGAACCACATTAATCAATGATAGTATGTTTGTATTAATATATATCGACGTTCTTGGAAAGGATTTCATGGAGATATGACAACAAAAAGAATACATGACCTTGTGTTATTATTTATAAATTTCCCCTGCGTTTTTATTTAAAAAGACGGGGTATGCCTATAATGGATGGATATCGATATAGTTGAAGGGATTTCCTAGGAGAGATCAACTCATTTGGATAGGGAACACATCAAGAAAATCCTTGGTTACTATTAGTTACAAACTACTCTTTTATAGTGCAAATGCAAGTGACTGGACTATAGCTAAAATATAGAATAAATACAACCTTCTTGATGTTTTCATGGACAAGTAAGCTCAAACCTAGGACCTCCCATTTGTGTGTTTGGGTGCTCTACCATTCAGCTACCAACCCTTTTGTGACCGAGGCTTTTTTGGTAGGTTCCTTGTTCCTTGTCAAAAACTCATTTTATCCAACACACTCCTCTTCCCCACCACCTCCCTCTTTGAGCCACACTTTGGTGCCCAGGACTTCTAGTCTAGTTTTGATACCATGTTGTTTGCCATAGACTAGATAGGACCGAACTTAGGACCTTCCATTTACATGCTTGGGTGATCTACCATTTGAGCTACTGGCCCTTTTATGACCAGAGTTTATGGTAGCCTCCTTGTTACAATTTGGGTGAGGCTCCTTTTTTCCAACACTTATAAAAGTTAGTACTTTGTTTGGTTGGCAACCCATTGGATGGTAAGGTCCATCCAGATATTTATTGTTTTTGCCTTGACAATGAAGAATCCCCAAAACATATTCCCCACTAATATGGGTTCCCCAACAAAATATGGTCATGGTTGAGTGAAAAATGTGGCCTCTACTAGTTATGCCTCATAATATATCTCAATGCATTGATTCATGATAGATTGTGTATTGTAGCCCCAATCATCACACTATGGCAACTAAGGAAGGAAAGATCTAGTAGGATTTTTTCAAACAAAAACCTCCCTAATGACATTTTGCATCCAAATTGGAATTAACAATTTCAGAAAACATAACTACCTAGAGCTCAGAACATATTATTGGCCATTGGTCAAAGATGATTGCATTGTGAGTTCATTCTAAGGTCAAATATTGTAGGGTAAGTGAGGATGACACATTTGTAACTTCAATGTAATGTCACTTTATTCAAAAATAATGTTAGAACTAGCCATGAGGGTAATCAAAGATATCATAGACCTCCATTTAGAAAATATGGTACACTTATGTTTATAGTCCACTTCTTTTGTATTTAAATTAGAGATTTATGAACAAGCAAAAGGTGTAGTAATGGGATCACCTTTATCACCCATTGTTAAAAACTTATTCATGGAGGAATTCAAGATGAAAACCTTAGAGTCCTACCCTTTGAAACTTGAGTGGTTGGACAAATAGTTGGATGATACCAATCTAAATGGTCCCATGGAAGAGAGGAACTAGAAATATTTCTCAATCACATAATAGAACAAATAAATTAAATCCAACTCACTATGGAGAAGGAAGAAGAATCCTTACCATTCCTAGATGTCATGATATCAAAAAGTCATGATGGGTCCTTACATGATGTTGTATATAGAAATAAAACTCATACAAACCTATACCTACATAGATTCTCATCAATATCCCTATCAGAAAGCAACACCTAATACCTTGGCAACATGTGTTGTTAGAATCTTAGACCTTGCACATTTTCAACAAGAAAAAATATTACCTCGTAAATGCATTAAAGGATATCAAAGAGTTATTGAGACAACAATCCACAAAGCAAAACATGAAGAAAAATCATAAGTGAGAGAGAAGGGTCATAGAAATCGCCATTTCGTATGTTAGGGAAATATCAAAAAAGTTATAATCCTAAGAAAAGTTTGGATTCAATCTCGCTTTAAGCCTCAGAACACCCTCCCCACAAATTTGGACTCTACAAACGATCCATTAAATCCAAGTTTACAAAAAGGGGTTTATTGGGTACCGTGCTTATGTTGTAAATCATGTGTGGGTGTGATATGGGGCCTAGAAGGAGACCCAATGGTTATATGTGGAAGCAATTTAAAATAGAGTTACAAAAATATAGAACATACAAAGGAATCTAAGACAGATGCAAAAACAACCTTCTAATACGAGATGCTCAAGGCAAACAAATATTTAAGATGTTGTAGACATGGTCGATCAGGAAAGAGAACAATGACCATTCACGTGGATCACTATGTGAGTCTCCTATGTGGCTCTGGCTTTGTATGTATGTGTGTTACAATATATATCATTACAAAGAATCAGTTACAATAAACGGTTACAAAATTAGATAGTTAAAAGAATGGTTCATCTTCTGCCCGTGTGACAACTCGACTTCCTTGCAGGTGTGATGGTTACATTTTCATTGGTGTTGCATCGCTAACAAAATCCCCAACATGGCACAAACGTGGGGAATTCCACAAAACATGCCACGTAGTAGAAGAGTTAGGGCATGTGGATGTTGAGACATGCACTGAGCTAGACTAATGTGCAGTACACTGCAAGGTGATGCAGAAGCATGTGGGGATGTCACATGTTTATACATTGTGGCATGAGATGTTGCAAATGTGTTGAGTCATATGCAAAACTAAAGTGTTGCACGGTGTTTGTCTCGACTCTACAAAAGTGCACAGAGATACTACAGAGCCTATATGAGTGCCACACATTACCACGACGATTCATCTTAGTGTTGTGAAAGCATGCAAGGGTGTAGATAGTCTATACGGGTGTTGTAAAGATACACAAGTTGTGTTTCCCGCTTGTGTGGAATTGTGTGATGTGCATAATATTTCCTTAATGTCTTGCATTAACTTGGAATGAACCAAACAAGTTGAATAAGACACAACGAGATATCACAGGTTTCAAAGTAACCCAGTTCACTTGGCACGACCTAACTTTTATGGGTAACCTCCGATTGTGGACCATCATACCTTTTCAAAAAGTTCGTCTCATTATCTAAAGGTTCACATAGATAAAGCTATGTAGGTTTGGGCGCTAACCCTCAAAATCACTCCAGAGAAATCTGAAACTAACCTTCAAGGTTTGTAGTATTGAACTGTCTGAGTTGTGCGGTAACACAAAGGATGAGTTGGATCTATCCCTTTCATATGTGGGTGCTAAACTTGATGTATAAGCTATTGACGTCAATGTAAGACTAGATGAGTAACAACCGATAAATGAAGTAATATTTGGTGTCTCAGATCCTTTGGGCCAATTGTTCCCCCTTAATAAGTGATGGTTCGCATTGTTGTTAACTTTAAGTTCCATAATAACGTTGTTAGAACAATGCTCCAATCAGAAAAGTTGGTGGTGTAGTGATGCTAACTCCAATTCTTGAGAACGAATGTAGGATGCCAAATCCCTTAAAAGAGATGTACATCTGCTACTATGTTTCCTAAGATGGGACATTGCATGCGATGCCAATGATCCTGCAATTTTGAAAAACTGCAATTGTTATGCTTGAAAGTGTGTTGCTGTCCTGGATAGCGAAGTGTAGAATATGCTATAGATGTTTGTGAGTGCCAAAGGATGTGTGTGATCCTTGTATTCTAATGCTGATAAATAAGAGCGCATGTACTCATGTTGCCTTCTCGAGGAATGTGAAGAATTCCTATATGCAAGAGCAGATAGGAGATGAAACATATCCATCTCAAATGGATGTTGCATACTTAGGAATGTAGCAAACTTTGAAGTATGATCCAGTGATCTTGATGTTGTGGTGATGCTTATACCAATGATTTATGCATTATATGAGTTTGATGTCCATTAATCAAAACTCTGAGAACCAACACTGAAGTTGAAAAACATTATGCGCTCTAACTCTGCAGAGAACTGTGGAGCATCGTGTGTGGGTGCAAAACATGTTGCTACAACAAAAGTTGCCTATTGATGGTGCAAAACTGTAGAGGTATTGGTACATGGCACAAGGTGCACTATGTAGATATTAGTTTCTATGTAGATGTATAATGTTGTTTTTATACATGTTACTAATGTTAGAAGATTTGCACTTGTAAGACCATTGTAGAGAGGAAGAAACTTTTCCCCATCTATGAAGGTCCATCCATCCACAACATAGCTTTAGCAAAACCGCAGTTCTTTGTGCAGGAATGTTTGAGAACAAACAAGTGGATTGGGAATGGTTGATTATTCCATAGAGAAGACATGGATGAATATCCCAACACTGCTCAATTGTATGGCCGTCGTGATGACAATGGTTACAGGTAATTGGAGAGTGTGGTGTGTTTCTCTAATGAGAGTGTCTTCAAGACTGGTGCGATTGAGCCATGTGATGTTCTTTGTACTAATAGTGTGCATGTTATCATTGAGGTATACACCTTTATTGGCATCTTTGTTGTTCCTACACAATGTTCTTCACAGCTTGGAAGTTTACACGTCCCTGAGGTTGCTTCTATGTAGAGCATTGCTGAGAAGCTTGTAATTGTGATTGATTGCTACGTTTCTAGTGTGCACACCTTCTTCTACATTGCGATGGTGAAGGTTTTCGTTGAGAAGTTTGCATGTGTGGTCGTAGTTACTTCTACATGGAGCATCACTGAGATGCTCGCACTGATTCTTCAGCTTATTAGAGAGATGTGGGGATGAGGAACCCAGTGCACAAGTGAAAACACTTGGGTTGTCTTGTGCAGAGTGCAATGTGAAAGCATCGTTAGCATGTGACTACGATGAGAAGCGTATGAAACCTCCTCAGGTTGTGTTGCAACCAATGTAACCAAACCCATGTTAGACAGTCTCATCTCCCACTGAAAGGGATTGATGATGCCTTGGCCCTTCTTTCCTAGGCCTTGGCCTTCATAGCCCATTTGCTTCAGCAACTTGGAACCAACTTCACTGGTATGCTTCTTAAAACTGCGAAACAAGATTGTTGATGAATTTAACAGAGGTGAGTGGCAGGGACTTGCAAAGTTCTCTTTTGTCATTGTCTTTGCATCACTTGTCACGATGGGGCATGGTTGTGTTGATAAATAGAGGATCAAGCCCCTAAAACTTTGTGCACTCAACTTCGAGTAGCTCAAGTTCTTTATCCTTGGCAGAGAGCTTCCAATCTAGATTTTGCATGACAAGAAGACATTTATCCTTTAACTTGAACAAGGTTGTAGCACATAGGTTCAAAGAAATTAACATGTGTCATGAGCTCTGTCAGATGCTCCATGATAGTACTGAAGCCTTTCTCCTTGGACTGGAGAGTGTCTTGCAACTGTTGATTTTGGTGTTGGAGATGTTGAATCTCCTCGTGTAAGCATGTGTTCTCTTCTGGGAGTTGTTCGCCTTTTTGCTCACTTTGCCCATGACTGGAACAAAGAAAAAAATGAGCATACATCTAAATATCACTTGGAAATGATATGAAGAGTGTATCCTCTAATACAAATCGAAAATGATATGATGTGTGTATGCTCTGATACCACTGATTTGGAGCCCAGGAGGAGACCTAGTGGACAACATACTTAAATGGATTTAAGGCAATTATATGCGAAAGTGAATTTAAACTAGAGTTGCAGAATTGTAGAACATGTAATGGTATCTAAGACAGAGGCATAAACAACCATATGATACAAGGTTCTTAAGGCATACAAGTATCCAAGATATTGTAGACATGGCCAATCGGGGAAAATAACAATGGTCACTCACTTGGATCATTATGTGTCTCATATGTGGCTCTGTCTCTATTTGTCTGTGTTACAGTGCATATCATTACAAAGAATCAGTTATAACATACACTTACAAAAAAGGTTCATCTTCTACCCATGTGATGGTTCAACTTTCTTTTAAGTGTGACAATTACATTTCCATTGGTGTTGCATTGCTCACAAAATCCCTGACATGGCACAGAGTTGGAGAATGCCACCTAAACATGCCATTATGATACATGGATGTTGAATCATGCACAGAGCTAGATTGATGTGTGGTATGTTGTGCAAGCATGTAGGAATGTCGTGTTTGTATGCTTTGATATGAGATGATGCAAAGGTGTTGAGTCATGCACAACGTTGGAGTGTTGCACAGTTTTCGTCTTGACATTGTAAAAGTGCACAAGGATACCGCATGACCTATACGAGTGCTGCACATTACCGCGATGATTCATCTTGGTGTCATGGAAACCTGCAAGGGAGCAAATAGTCTCTATGAGTGCCGCAAATATACATAGGTTGTGCTAGTTGCATAAACTTGTGTGGAATTGTGCAATGTGCACAATATATCCTTAGTGCCTTGTGTCAACTTGGGCTAAGCCAGACAACTTGAACAATGCAAAAAGAGATACCGAAGGTTCCAAAGTAAGCTAGTTCACTTGGCATAACCTAACTTTTATGAGTATGCTTTGATCAGAACTTTTTGAAAAGCTCGTTTTGTCATCTAGAGGTTCACAAAGATAAAGTTGTGTGGGGATGGGTGTTGAACCCCAAAAATACCCTGAAAACCTTTGAAATTGCCTTGAAAGGTTTGAAGTATTGAATTGAATGAGTTGTGCGGTGACACAAAGGATGAATTAGATCTTTCCCTTTTGCACCTAGGTTTTGATCTTGATGTAGAAACTAGTAACGTTAGCGCAAGGCTTGATGAGCAACACCCAATAAATATGGTAAGATTTGGTATCTCAAATCCTCCTAGATCAGGGCGAAACAAATAGCTATCTCTATACTAGAATTCAAAGAACACACCAAAGACATCAATGGTTCACCCTAGGAGAACACTCAAACCTCACAAAATACGTATAGAAAAATTGAGATTGCTTGTTAAGGGGAATCATTACCAGTGCAAGAAATTTTTAAAAAAAAAACATTGAAATAAAAGAGAACCCGGATAATCTAAACAAGGATGATGGCCCTTGAATTTGCAACTTTTTGTGACCAATATGATTTCAATATTAAATCTTATTAGAGAAAAGAATGATGTTTGGATTAAAAGTGATTAATCTTCCTACCATTAACTTAGATAAATAAATCCATATAATTAACTAATAAACATTTAATTTAGTTAATTATTTTAGCATTGGGGTTGTGTAGAAAAAATATATCCAACCACTATTATTTTTTATTTATATGAGAATCAGTTACAATCTTTATTCATCTCCACCCAAACCTGAAATTCTATATGGGAATCAGTTGCAATGTTTCTTTATCTCCACCCAAACCTGAAATTATACACCAGTGACTATCAAGCCAGCCACCTTCATGCTTCATCCACCAAGTCTCACATCAACTATGCTTTTCATTCAAGTTAGCATCCACTATAACTCTCATTCAACTCAATAAAACCCAACTTAAGTAAGAGAGACACTCAAGGGCGCAAGTTTTGAACTGTCGACCTCTAACTAGGAAACACTCAAGGGATTGTCAATTGTACTCCCAGTGACAGCCACAATGAACCATAATTTTATCTTCAACAGTTTTATGCTTAATATTAATGGAAACAAAATAGTAATAATTTCTTCGGAACAAGGTTCAGTTCTCTTTCTTAGGATGTGTTCACATAATGCACTTCAAACATCAAAAAGTTTAGCAAATTAAAAGTTTGGTATCCAATACCATTACATTTTTGGAAGTCTACAACCAAAAACATTGTCATCATGAAAATCTGCATCATCTTATTTCATAAGTATCCCAACTTAAAAAATTCAAAGCAGCCCAACTCCAATGACAATAGATTTCACAATACACTCTCCCAAACTTTGCCAATATAAAAATAAGCCTCTCGTTCCAAGTCCCAATGTTGTCATTTTAGCACCCTCCTCTTCTTTAATACTGGAAATGGAATGGAATCCTTTTAAGGCCCATAATGCTAGGTGCTTTGGTTATGGGCTGCAAGGTAGCTTACAGCATATGAGACTACCTTGTACTCCCAGTATGCAGGACACACTTGACTGTACTTCAAATACAAGGAGTACATACCTTACCCCCTACAGGGTTTGAACTTGTGACCTCCCGTACAAGAGCACAAGTTCTCCACCATTTGGCCAACTTAACATTGTTTAGAAGTGTTTGTCATGTGTGTTTTGACTCCTCACCTTATTGTTATTTCTTTGCACTGCCTTCTCAATTCCAAAGCCCTTGATCTACGAGTGCCATATCCCTGTGGGGTTGATTCGTTCCATTTTATGCCTTCATTCCCGTGTATCTCTGTCATGCAAAAAAATGCCTTGCAAACTGCTAGTTAACCCTTGCAAAATAAAAGATAAAAATATTAGCTTGAAGTATGCTTTAGCCCGCAGATGAACTGAAAAACTCTGGGATCAACCATTCACAAAATAATGCAGAAAATACTAGAGATAAGTGGGTAGAACATCTTAATTAAGCCTTCACTCATAAATAGGAAATTCCTTATACATAATCTCTATCTTATTTTAAACTCTTAATATCAGAATTTTAATATCAGAATTGCACATTAGTATTCCATGCTTCATTTACAGGTTCTATTCTAGAGAATAAATCATTGAACATATTCAGTGCACCGTATGGCATGCTGTAAGAGACAAAGATGGTGCCAGACAGATAATAACAGATTTTGCATTTATCATTATATTTACAAGGCATCTGAAATTAATATTGTTCGGCACTCTACAAAGTTTTATCTTGGAAATCCCTAAAATATCTTTCATATAAAATGTAACTTCCACCACTGTTTTAGTAATTAAACATGGAATGTTTGACCACCTCAATTGTTGGAGATAACTTAGATATAGCAAGCCTCACTAGAATTCACTGCAGACAAATGTGCGCCATCCTCAGTGCATTCCTGAAAATTTCTTTTCTAATCTCAGAAATTGAGCCAAAGCACTAGTACAAAAGTGACTTAATGCCTCACTAGAATTTAGTCTGTGAGCGTACTCCTCTTGGCATTTACAGAATTTGGCCTCTTCTGGTTTTCAGAAACCAATACACATGCACTGGGTGAAAAAGTGACTTTAGTTAAAATTTGGTCTGTAAGAGAAGTACATTTGAAGCAATGCTTTAATAATACATCTTATACAAAAATCAGTGACTACAAAGAATTCTAGATACACTCGACATTAACAAACCCACTTTGTTGCGACACCCTGTTTAATTACATATAGTCGATTTCCTTGCAGAATACGATGATCTCCCACAATTTATCTGAATCAAAGGAACTCATACTCAGGCAATACGATCCTCTGCAAAGTAAATTATGTTTGTCATAAGAGCAATGTAGTGACTGGCAAAATTACCACCCCATGCAGTCCCTCACCTTGGCAATGTACTTTTGGGAATCGAATCTAATATATAATGACCAAGTTTCCCTATCCTGAAGAGATGTAATAACTTTCTGGAAACTTTATTCCGTCCAACTTCACCTGAATTGGGAGGGATCCTAAAAGCTTTTTGCAACGCAGTGAACTGAGTCTCAATTAGATGCTCAAGGTCATCTTCATTCTCTAAATTACCCTCAAACTCTGAAAACGTTCTAAAGAGAGCCTTCTGAACTTCAACGGTATGGTCCTACACATATGAGAGAGTAATTAGAACAACTTGCGAAATAACAAATGAAAATTTCGTATCATAGAAAGTATGCAAACACAAGTCTTGTAAGCCAAAATGTAGCTATAATGAACCCAAGACTTCCTTAATAAAGAAAAGTGACCTCAGCAGTAATAAAATTTCCAGTTTAAGATGAAATCTTCCATATTCATCATGATCCACCAGGAACTGCATCCCAAAGTCATATATCAATAAAAACTGAAGTCCACTCAAGACTGTAGGGAACTGAAACCCAGGATAGCATTACACATTAAATCTACTAAAATGATTAAAATACTTTTGTAATAGTATTACATAGATAAACAACACTAATATGCAAAGAAATCAGAGTCTGGCATTGCTAACTTGCCACCGTATCAATTTCTAGCTTTAGAGGAAAATTGCAATTCCATCACCAGAGAAATGTCAATATGTTCCGATATTAATGGATAGCTTTCTCTTGATGAGCCATGGAAATCAAGTTTGGAGCTGGAATAATCTGAACATGAACCTAAATCCTATTTCAAGTATTCCATTATTTGGGTTGGAAATTTCAGATAAATATATCCCGAAAACATGTTTAATCAATGCCTTCTATGACTAGTTTGTCAGAAATGATGGTCTCACGTACTCATGGAGTGTTGCCTAAAATATGCTTTATTATTTATATGGTAACCAAGAAGATGTTAATTACGCTTATGTAGGGAAGCATGGGTTTGTCAGCAATGATGATCTCCCATACTAATGGAGTGTTGCCTGAAGTATGCTTTATTGTTTAAATTGTAACCAGGAAGATGTCAAGTACGTTTATGTAGGGGAGCATGGGAGTAACAACAGGGAAGTTCTTCCTCAGTTTCAAGTATTGAAAAAGTAAGTGATGGAAGGCTTGCCTTTCTTAGCAAGAAAGGCAAAACAAGGGTTAAAAATGCACAAACTTTGGTATTTACTATTCACATACATAACCTTGTGGTCATTAATAAGGAAACCCACAGTTGGACCTTAGTGGACAAATGAATTGAAATATCGCCAGATGTGAATACAATGTCAGTGTGGAATGCATATGCAAAATACTAAGCTAATTGTTATAAGATCTCATCAGCGAAACTCAAACTCAAGTGTCAATGATGTCTATCTACTTCCTTTGTGCAAAATTATAGTATTATTGTAATGATCTCTAACCCTTTTCTTTGTGTAACTTTCATTACGTGAATTAGTTTGTTCATGTTGACTAGCTTTTATAGCAGTGCATAGCTAGCATGACAAATATGTAGCTCGATATGTAGACCGTGTATAAAAATACAAATATACCAAGTAATGTGACTATTAAGTTTGAGACTAGATTTTACAAAAATAAAGTTTTATATTTTTTTTATGCTTGGGATCCTTATATTTTTTAGAGCCATAGTTGTTTCTTCTGGAATCTGAACAACATAGTCGCAGATTGAAAACACTCGAATTAGAAAGAAAAAAGGGTTGTTTTGATCAAGGAGACTATATCTCAGTAATAAATAACTGTGTATCCAAACATCCAAAAAATAATAATAAAACAATTCCCGTCCACTTGCATACGCAAATCCCCTAATGTGTGTGCACATTCTAAACCCTTCTTTAGCCACCATTTTTTAGAATGTCATTTCATGCTTAATAATTGTGCCCAAGTATGGTAATAAAAAAATAGATTGACAAGCCCTACAAGATGACATGCATAGATATTCACAATTCATCCATCTTTGGCCTAAATATTATCCATGTATTCATAATTTCAAATCTTTGGCCTAAACATTATCCATCTTTAAAAAATAGAAATATGACCCAAAAGAATTTAAAATGACACAAAATGTAAACATTTTTTAGCCAAACCACTCATATTTGAATTCGTCCCCAGCCCTAAAATATGTCCTACTTCACTTGCACCTTATTAACCCATCTTTTCTACCCCATATCTGATGCACTCAAGGATAGGAGGTCAACTGAATCACATCCTTGTTCTTGCAGCCTTTAAACACACCCCCCAACAGTAGACACTCACACAGACCAAATTGCCTCTAGAGAATAAAGAAGACCACTTTATTTATTTTGTAATGAGGAATTACAGAGATCAGACTACAAACTCACTCCCCTCTCTGGTTACAGCACACCCAACCGTCCCTCAATGGACTGGGTTCAACTCTCTATTCCTCTGTGTTCTCTCAACAAGCACCCATTCCCTCCCAGCAAGTTTTCTCTCACTCCATCCTACCCCACCTTGAATCTTTCCCGCCTTTTTCTGCCCATGAAGTGACTCTTCGCATCCCTTTGATCTTGGAAAACGCCCAAAATGAGCACTCAAACATTTATGGACCATTACTGGACTTGTGCAACTGTTGCAGCCAAAACCGCCAGTGGAGTGGCAGTTTCATAAATGCCGCTTAATGTAAAGTGGTGGTTTCGTCATGAGATAGAGAACACTGTCTCAATGACTGAATTTGTCCCTTCTTTGTTCAGGAGCCTATTAAAGTGCTATTCACTTCCATGGATCTGTGTAGGTCATCTTCACACTTCCCATTGGGCCAGATTGCACATGAACACACTAGTCGATATTTTTGGTTGATGCAAGATTGTTTGATCACCCTGATGCTCTTGCATCAAACACCTGGGTTAAGAGTTTGGGAGCATAATGCTCAAAAATTTGTGCTGGATAGTAGAACCATCTTTCTGACCTGAGCGTAAAGCCAGGGCATGCCCTTTCACCGTGCTAGGCACTTATGCTCTTTCCATCCACCTGCCAAATGCCTCCCACACTATTTCTGTTCCAACCCTTACTGACTTTGGGTTAATCACCTCTCCTAAGCTCAACCTCTCCTTCATTTTCTCACCTGCAATTTCATCCTCTGCTATGCATGCCTAGGCTGATAAAATCTGCTATATTGTCTTCTTCTCATCTGAAATAAACAACCCTTCAATCTTCCTTGCTTCTATTTTCAGTAAATAAGGGTCTTCCATCTCTTCCACTTGATCATACACTATTGTCAGATTTGAGCATTCAAGGTCCACTTCCTCACTCACCTTCTTTTGGGTTGCACCCTTTGCATTCCTCTTCATGATTAATGTGGTGTATGCTTCTTTCTCCTCCTCCTAGCAAAGTATGCTTGTCAACACGCATGACAAGATCGCCACCATGCTCAATCTTGTCTTCCTTCTCCTTTAAAGGACTTAAGGCATCCCTTTGTCCATCCTTCTTAATATTCATTGTGTTAGCTCTCCCATCATACATCATCTCGCTATCAAATTGTCATGACCTCCCCTACAAAACATGACATGCATCCGTAGGCAATACATCACACAAAACTGTCCTTGTACCTACCAATTTGCATATCAACTTCACAACTATCCATTACATTAGCATCATGACCCTCCAATAACCAACACACCCTATATGGATTAGGGTGTAGTGTACATGCCAAATTCAGCTTATTGACCATTTCAGTGCGCACTAAATTACCTATACTTCCACTATCAACCACATCACAACACTTACCTTTTGTTCTGCACTTTGTTCTGAAAATGTGTCCTCTTTTCAACCTTCAACTTTCTTCTTTTCAACCTTCGAATTTCATTCTCATTAGCAGATTATCTCCTTGTTCAAATTATTTTGTATGCTCGGGTGATGCTATGGATTCTACGTCCGCTTGGACAACTTTTGCACTAGCTTCATGTCTTCTTCTTTTGCCATAACATTGAGCATGACAACACTCAAAAGCATGGTGACCAAAATCCCAACACCTGAAGCACATTCCATTGAATGATCTTCCTCTTCCTCCCCCATAGCTTCCTCTCCCTCTTCTGGAGGTGACTTGACCTCTTGCTTGCCAATTTGGCACTTGAGAAGTACTACATCCTTCCTCATTCCACTGTTTATTTCTTTCATGGGATGGCTATTTTCTATCATTGTTGAACCTCCCTCTTCCTCTTGATGCACTTTGTTATCTTCTAGACAACTCTTATTTTGCCTTAAAGCATATTGGTATGCTTCTTCTACCGGATCTAACCTCACCATGCTGATTTCATCTTGAATATTCAACCGCAATTTGTTTATGTATCTTGCCACCTTTTATTGGTCCATCTCATTGTGAACAGCTAGAATTGTAATTTTTTGGAACTCTTGTGTAGTCCTTCATGCTTAACTCCACGTGCCTTCAGTGCTGTAACTTCTTCAACAAGTCCAACTAATTACCAGCATGCGGAAATTTGCCTTCCAATTTGGCAACCATCCTTTTCCAGCAGGTAATATTTTCTTTACCCCTTCTATTCCTCTAGGTTTGTACCTCTTCCCATCATAGGGTTGCACAACCTTTTAGCTTGGTCAATGATTTCATCAAATTCGAAATACTCTTCCATCACGGTGAGCCAATAAATCAACTCCTCGGGATTTTAAGTTCCTGAGAAGCTTGGAACTTTCATATTGGTCCCTCTTCCAATCTTTGAGATAGCTCTAATGAGCCTATCTTCTCATGCATCTAACTGCTCATGTGCTTGTCCCAAATCTTCAAATCACAAATCTTCATCTTCTACATCACTTGGGACAACTCCCCTTTTATATTCTTTGACGGCAGCTAATCTTGTCAGCATAACCCTCAACATTTATGTAATCTCTTCTAGTTTCCCTACCATTTTGGCAATTACTGATCCACTTTTACCTCTCATTCTCATTGGCATTTTAGACTCTCTCTCAATCTGAACATGTTGTTGTTTGCAATCTTACGTAGGCACTAGTCTCTAATAATTGGATTCAAAACTAGCTCTAATACCGTCTGATGTAGTCAAGAATAGGGGCTCAACTTAATGACAACCTTGTACTTGAAGCCTTAAGCCCCCACATACATTCACGCAATCCAAATTGAGACTAGAGAACAAAGACAACCAGTTTATTTATTTTGTTATGAGGAATTACAGAGATCAGACTACACACTCACTGCTCTCTCTAGTTACAACACACCCAACCTTCCCTCAATGGAATAGGTTCAACTCTATGCTCCTCTATGCTCTCTCAACAAACAATCACTCTGCCAGCAAGTCTTCTCTCACTCCAGCCTACCCCACCCACTTTGAATCTTTCCTGCCTTATTTTTTCCATGAAGTGACTCTTGGCATCCCTTTGATCTTGGAAACTGCTCAAAAAGAGCACTCAAACATTTCTAGGTCGTTACCTAACTTGTGCAACTGTCACAGGCAAAACTGCACAGTAGTTTTTGTAACTACCTGTTAACACAGACCTGCATAAATTGGTGGTTTTGTCATGAGATGAAGAATTCTCTATCTCCATGATTGAAACCGTTCTTTGTTCCAGGAGACTGTTAAAGTGCTATTGACTTTTGTGGGTGCACACAAGTCATCCTCACACAGCGAATTGGGCCGGATTGCACACAAACACACTAGTCGATCTTTTTGGAACATACATGATTTCTTGATCACCCGGATGCTCCTGCATCAATCTCCTTCCTTATATATGACTAATACTCTTATAGTACCCACAAACCACTATGTATAGCCTCAATTTGCCATGGCAATTATATTCCATTTCTAGGTGTCAATGGGTGCAAGGACCAAGTGTTTCTAGGTGCCTAACCTAAGGAGAGTGAATAATATTTACACCTAAAGGACTAAGGGTGTAACCCCAAGAATACTTTGAAATTGTTTTCAAAGGCAGGAATATTAAGTAGAGACTTTTGTGTACAAGCACAACAACAAAGGTTCTAATATATAGGGAAACTTGTATTTTCCCACACACGAAACTGACATTGCAGAGATTGCCAAAGTTAGGTCGTTCTCAACAAACAAATTATTTTTGATGGGAAGGTTTGTGGACAAAAAATATTGTCATAGCATATATAGTTTATATATACGAGAAGGTTAAGGACATACGTTCAACCTCTCCATATACGTGGTATCATGGTTGGTAATATAATTTGCTATACAAAAAAAGAAAAGGAAGAAAGAAAGAAATGATATTAGTGGTCTCAAATGATTAAAATTGGTCAATAGGACTAAACAGACAGCCAATTAAGATTCCTTCAGCAACAAGGTGTCTAAAGCAATCCCCAAGGAAAAATGAGCCAGCTGCAATACATAATATACAAAGAGCTTAGCAAAAAAGTAAAAATAAATAAGTAAGAAAAGCATAAAATACAAGCTACAAGAACCAACTAGAAGGATATAAGATAACTTCTATACACAAGTATCTATCACGAAAATAATTTGTATAACCATCAATCACTAAAGGATCTAATAACGTCGCCAAGGGAACATCCTATACTAGATGGACCAATGGTGTTGTCCTCAGAGCACTATTTTCTCCTACCAACCAAGGCTAAAGATCTTTATTGCATGTCACAAAACTAGTGATGTCGATCTATCTAAAAAGTTTGGATTAGCCACATCGTGGGGTTTCAGGTAGGTCCATGAAGTATAGGAGAAGCGCATTGTCTGTTTAGTCCCCCACTAGCGCAATGTTAGCTTAAGCTGCAAGATCCTTGGTACCGATAAGGCCCGACGAAAAAATGTGCAATCAATATAACAGGTCCAGAAGACCATTGCTATTAATGCATGATGGTGACTGCTCGACATATATATATATATATATATATATATATAGTCAGCTCTCAAGATACAAGAAGAAAGATGAGAGCTCTTCTCCAGTCTTGGAATAAATAGACCCAAAATCTGCAAATGAAGTTTCTTCAGTTGCCACCTCTTGAACAATGCAAAGCCTACAGGTCCTCTCCTCTCGGAAGATATGACGATCCATCTACAAACAAAGCTGATGTGACCACACTTGCATCTAGCCAAGAGGAAGTCTAGAAGAATTGGTCTAATGTTGCCTCAAATAGTTGGGATGGAAAAAAAGCCTCCAGACATCTAAACAAAACACTGTCAAGTTGAAGAGGATAAATCCAAGTCATAAGAATGTATTGTCTATAAATGCCATCTCTAATTGTCTTTGTTTATGTCCCCTTTTGAAGCAAGAAGACAGAGCTAAGCAAAAAAGAAGACCTATATCTAAGTAGCAGATCCATCCCTGGTTTAGGTTCGCATTTGTGTTCGGTTCGTCCCAGGTACAGTTAGGACAGGCCGGGTATGCCCCGATTCTTCTAATGAAGAACCTGGGCATACCCAGACTATTCCGACCGTACCAAGGGCAAACCCAAAGGGTTTTTCCTTAAATTTTTTTCACGATTAAACTTAAAGTAATTGGGAAAAAAAAACACAACTCAAAAAGGTAACATAAAACAACACTTGCCTAGAAAATTTATATGTTTTTATTTTAAATATATTTTTTTGTACAACCATACCCGAGGTAAAACAAAATCATCACACTGGCGAACCCAATTCACCGTACCCAAAACAAACCGACTACTTTGACCTATAAGAGGAGATCCTCAAAGGAAATATTTGCAAACCATAGAAGATGTAAATCCTTTATCATATCAACACTCCCCACTCATCTGAGAGGTGTGGAGAGCAAGCTGCTCAAAAGAGCTAAGAAATAATCTCTCTCATGCCTAGTAATTGTATCACTTAAAGACTTGAGTTTTGTAAGGATATGTAATGATATGGAAAATACTGCTCATATGTAGGAGGTTTGCATCTAAATCTACATGAATGAATGATACTCTTAAGGGGCAGTGTGCTGACACCCAATCATACAACGCAGCATAATAGTCTGCTCTGTCTCAAGACATGCCCAAACAACTTGGCAAGGACTAAGCCCCCACATCTCAAAACCATAACATACTATGGGTTTAAATAAGGCCCATTTCGAATGGGATACCTTACGAATCTAAACTGCCCCTTACATGGTTGTGATTGGAAAGAGGCTTCTAGCAAAGGCACAGACCAATAAATTTTACTTCTAAATATATGTCATTTGTGGCAATTTCAACCAGTTCCCCCGTATAACTGATGTGGACCTTCAAGATAGCAAACCTTGAGACATTAAAGATCATAACCATGGTCCTTCTAAGTTTCACCACCAATAACCACCTCTGCAAACATTCAATAAAGATTCCAAATCAACAATATCATCAGCAAAAAGAATACAAAGATCAGAAGGTGAAGTAAGATACAACCATCACTTGCCTGTGTAGAATCCCTCCAGAACTATTCGCCTTCATCTATCTAGATAAATAAGGTCAGAGAGAGTGGGAACCGCTAAGTAATTCCAATGGCACTCTTGATAAAATATTATAGGCCACATGCAGTTTGGATACAACCTACCACATTCTCACTGTAATAATTTTCCCATCTGGAACCCCAATATTATGTAGCCTCTCAAAGAGAATGTCTACGAACCATATTTACCATGTTCGGCCGAACATGCTTGATGTTCGGTTTGAATCGAATATTTATCCCTCACCGAATAAATTCGGTAAAGTTCGAGTGTTTTAAAAAAAAGGGTCAAAAACCCTAAAACGCTAAAAGCCACTGCCAAATGACTGCAAAACGAGAAGAAAATACTGAAAAACTCACCCGGCATAATGGTTGAAAACCCTAGACGAGAAGAAATGGTAAACATGGAGCATTAATAGTGATATATATAGTTAAAATTGACGGCTCGTGCAAGATTCGTAGTCTTTGACTGCATCTTCAGTAGTCTCGAAGGCACCTCGCCATACTCGAGCTACTTGATTTGGATTGCGAATCTCTGCTGCCCATTTACGTTAGGGTCTCTGCCCTACTCTATAATGCCTCTGCCACTGCTGGGTACTCCATTTAGCTTCGGCAATTACAAGGAAATAGTCATCTTTTCTTTTGAATCAGAATGCGTCAGGGTCTGTAAAAGATCTCTACTTCATTTTGCAGCTTGCTTATTAACACTTTCTTCTGGATGTAACAATCATAAATAAATGCCTGTCACTATTTTAACCTAGAAATAAATTCATATGCAAATTAAAATTATGTTTAAATGGTTTAACTTTGGTTCGGTTCGTATAGTTGATAACAAATAAATAACTTTATAAATTTATTGTGAACACTTCATATATATAACTTTATAACTTTCTTTATTATGACCCGAAACAAATTTATTTTTTATAATTTTTTAAATTTATAAAATTTTAGGAACCAAACTGAACTTTTTGCAAAAGTCCGACCTTCCAAACTTTTTTCCCTTTTAGAAAAATCCAAACTTTTCGAACATGGTAACTATGCTAGGAACTAAGATGATGAATTTTTTGAAATCCACAAAACAGCAATAATTTACCTTCAACTTAATTAAGATTTCTTCAATAATAGCCTGAAGCATGTAGATATGGTCAATTCTCTCGTAGTATTTTCTGAAACCAACTTGATCTTTCTCTCAGAAAACATGTCTCCAAAAAACCAGAAAGGAACATGTCCAGAACCGTGGCATAACTTTGGCTGCATCTTCAGTAGTCTTGAAGGCACCTAGCCATACTCGAGCTGCTTTATTTGGATCGTGAATCTCTGCTGCCCATTTACGTCAGGGTCTCTGCCCTACTCCTCTATAATGCCAATGCCAATGCCACTGCTGGGTACTGCATTTAGCTTCGGCAATTACAAGGAAATAGTCATCTTTTCTCTTGAATCAGAATGCATCAGGGTCTGTAAAAGATCTCTGCTTCATTTTGCAGCTTGTTTATTAACACTTTCTTCTGGATGTAACAATCATAAATAAATGCACATTGCTATTTTAACCTAGTAATAAATTCATATGCAAATTAATTATATGTTTAAATGGTTTGACTATGGTTCAGTTCATATAGTTGATAACAAATAAATAACTCTATAAATTTATTGTGAACACTTCGTATATATAACTTTATAAACAACTTACTTTATTATGACCCGAAACAAAGTTATTTATTTTTTATAATTTTTTTAATTTATAAAATTTTAGGAACCGAATTTACCGAACCGAACTTTTGCGAGAGTCCAAACTTTTTTCCCTTTTCAAACAATCCGAACTTTTCGAACATGGTAACTATGCTAGGAACTGAGATGAAGAAACTTTTGAAATCCACAAAACAGCAATAATTTACCTTCAATTTAATTCAGATTTCTTCAATAATAGCCTGAAACATGTAGATATGGTCAATTCTCTCGTAGTATTTTCTGAAACCAGCTTGATCTCTCTCAGAAAACACGTCTCCAAAAAACCAGATAGGAACATGTCCAAAACAGTGGCATAACTTTGGCCAGCATGTGTCCAATCATGACAGTCCTTTGGTTATTAGCTACGTTAGCGGATACGCACCCCCCCCCCCGCCCCTCCCCCGGGCTCTGCGAGCGTGGGGGAAATGCTCCTGGATACAGTAGCGGGGGGAGCGCGTGGATACGCCTGGGGAGCGCCCCTGGGCTGTAGATACGCTCGGATACATCACCTAGACGTATCCAGGCGTATCCACAGCCCAGGGACGCTCCCTGGGCGTTTCCTGCAAAAAAAAAAAAAAAAAAATTTCAATTTTGCTTAATAAAAAGTCAAACACGGACCTTCAAAAAACAAAACAAAGTATGAAAACCTCTCTGCAGTTTCAATGGCTGGCTGTGTTTGACTGTTTTCAAAACGTAAGCCTCAGTCGATTCATCTGTATCTTCTTTATTAGGGCTGTATACAACAGAGGTTGCCAGAGAGCAAGTCAGCAAGTCTTCCAGTTATTGGATCGCGTTTCAGCCTTGCCAAAATAAAGGAAATAAATATCTGTAACATGATCAAGACGAGAGAGAGGTTGAAATCAATTATGTCTTTTTTTGCTTATCCTTTATGTCCCAAAAATATGGTTCTCCAGGACTATTTCTGTGCAATACATACGGTAAGATCATTTGCACAAGTATAATACAAAAGCTCAACTCGTGAATAAGCTCAAAGAATAAAATAGGGCATAGTCTTAAGTTGATTTAACACCAGGTCATCTCATTGTAATCTTCACCAAACTGCAGAGAGTGCATTTTCTTTTGTCTTTCTTTTTGTCTATACATTGTAAGTTGTAATATTTGCACTATGTATTTGTAATAATAAATAAGACTAATCTATGTTCAACAATTGAATATTATGATATTTGGCATTGAATTATTAGTATGTTTTGTGGTTATTTAACTTATTATGATTCCTCTATGCATATTATGTGATGAATTTTGCTTATATGGCTATATTTTTATATTTTTAATTTTTTATATATATTTTTGTACAGCCATATCCAAACATATCCAAACCCCCAAAAAAAAAATCCCCGTATCCCCGTATCCGATTCTCGTACCCGTATCCGTATCGGCAACATATGTTATTAGGATCATATATATTACCTTGCTTACGAATAGGATGACAAATGTGTTGGGAGAAAAGAGGAAAACTGAGCAAACCATCATAATGTAGAAATCTACAATCTGCGTAGCTAAAGGACCTACATTATCAATTCAGAAATTCAGTCTGAAGCCCTTTCTCGGCAGCACCTCTGCTAGTACATAACTACCCAATGACCCTCTTAATAGTATTAATAATAAAGAGATGGCATAGAAGTGGGGTGCGGGGGAAATTGTCATCCAGGTCTGTCATGGGACACCAGAAAGAGTAAAACTGTGAGAAGTCCAAGTATGTGGATCAGTATCAAGAGGGGGTTTTTTTAAGGAAGGAGAATGCCTCAAAAATTGTTAAGAGGATGCATTAGGGGCATTAATATGTCACTTCTTCCAAATAAGGAGCTTGCTTTTCTTCCAAGGAGGAAGATTACAATACTCCCTCTGAATCATTGGTACCAAGTAAAGGCTATCTATGGGAGCAAATTGAAGCAATCTATACACAGCCTAACAATCGACCTTGTAGAAATGGTTCATGGGACAAGACACACAGGCTAGAATCATAAGTGAGTGCAATGGAATTTGTTGTTGCATTACAATCTGTGTAGCCAAAGCACTTACGTTATCGTTCAGAAACTCAGCATGGGGTCCTTTCTCAGCAGCACCTCTGCTGGTACATAACTATGCAATGACCATCTTAACAGTATTACTAATAAAGAGATGGCATGGAGGTGGGTTGTGGGGGAAATTGTCATTCAGGTCTGTCATGGGACACCAGAAAGAGTAGAACCGTGGGAAGTCCAAGTAAGTGGATAAATATCAAGAGGAGGGTTTTTCTAAGGGAGGAGAATGCCTCGAATATTGTTAGGGGATGCATTAGGGGCATTAATATGCCACTTATTCCAAACATGGAGCTTGCTTTTCTTCCAATGAAGATGGCAATCGACCTCATAGAAATGGTTCATGGGCCAAGACACAATGAGGCTAGTGGTCATAAGTGAGTGCATAATATGCAATTTGGATTTTTAAGGCAGCCTCCCAAAGAATCTTACAAAGGCAATAAGCCTTTTACCTGACACCCAAGAGGGAATAAAATGTTTGGATTTGTTGAGTAAAACAAGTTGTATGGGAGAATGCATAGGACCATAGTAGCATAAATCGTTTGGGGAGAAAAGTCTTTTTTCAATAGTGCAAGTGTTTTTTTAAATCACGATTAATCAGAAAAAATTAAAAAAAATTAAAACCATTGAAAAAATGTGGAAAAATGAGAAAAAACTATTCTTTTTTTAATTTAAAGGTATTTCAATTGCATAGAGATACATATTAGACTTTTCAATAGAATAAAGAACATTACAAATTATGAAAGGAAGATAAATGAGATTGTACGCCATCAAAATCAGTCAACTATTTTTTTCATTACTTTTCATACTATTCAAAATTCATTGCATTTGCATTTCAAAATGCATCTTATAGTAGTTTACAAAGGAACAAAATAAGGGAGAGAGACAGTGGCAACGAGGTAGACTATGGATCGGCATGTCTAGATGTTGAAGCTCCAGAGTTCAAGCTTTTTCTCATTTGAGAGACAACCTCAGTGTCGAACCCAACCTCCTCCATGATGTCGAAGTCAAAATCATCAAAAATAGGCTCATCCTTATTTTTGAGCCATTAGGAATCTGGATCGATCTCGTCAAGGTCAATCGGCTAATCTTCCTCAAAGGTACCTAGCATTATCAAATATAATGCATATGTTAGTGGTTTTGACAAATAATACTTTACAAGAATATAAATCAATTTCTCATATAAATTGAAAATTAGAAATGCAACATTTATTAACCTTGAGCTTTCTTCATCTTCAGGTGAAGCTTGTGTTGAACAAATGCCAAATCATTCATCCATTTTTGAGTGAGTCGATTGCAATTTTTGGAATGTATACACTTGAACACACTCCAATTACGTTCGCAAGCAGATGAACTATATGGCTGGCTCAAAATGTGCATTGTCATCCTTTGAAGGTTTTTGGTTTATTTTTGAAAGAAATCCCACTATTTGTTGCAAAAATAGATTTTTTATGAATTGTAACATGCACAATTCAATCACAATTTAACACTTTCACCGTATGTCTACCGAGTTTGATGGTCTTCTTTCTTGTGATGGTTGTCTTACTAAAGAAGAAACCCCTTGCCTACTTGCACATCGACAACTCTCTTATAGCTACCTCAAACTCTTCCTGAACATGAATCATTCTCTCCATCCCTTTATGACTTCTACATCGTCTCAAAATGAGTTGCTAAAAAACAACATTGGATTCCAGCTGCATGGAGAGGAGAATGTATTTCTCGATTCTATCTATTATCAACTATCTCACATAACGACATGTATTTGGCATTGTTATTCTTCATTATGCTCCTAATAGCTTCTTTGGCCCTTTCCATTGCTCCATATAAATAACCCACGAGGGATTTATCCCCATCGACAAGTCTTAAAAATTGAACTAGAGGCTCAGAGAATAACACAACTTGCTCTACCTCTTCCCAAAAAGACAATGAGAAAACATAGACAGCCACCATTCTATCATCCATATGTTTCACAAAGGAAAATTCCAACCACTTAGTTAAAATGAACATTCGTTTCAAATTCAATTGTTGTTGGAAAAGAGTTTGCAAGGCAAGGGTGTAGCAGACCTTGACACCCCCAGACGAAGAAGTTCCTTGCCATCTGTGAATGTGCACATCATACTGAACACCCTAATGTGATTGCATATGAACTTGGTGATAATGTGAGCCTTTTGCAAAATCTCTTTCACCCATGAAATTTTGCATGTCCTCGAAAGTCAAATCAAGACAATGTGCCGCACATGGAGTCCAAAACATAGTTCCATATATTGTCTATAAGAAGCCTCCCAACGGCCATGCAAGCAACAACATTATCAGTAATAAATTAAACCACATTTTGTGGCCCCACCTCAATCACAACCTCATCAAATAGATGAAAGAGTGTCTTACCCGATTTTATCATATCATATACATCGAGAGTCTTAAAAATTGTCCCAGTGTCATACAACACAAGTTGATAAGCATTCGGCTCCTTCTATCTGTCTATCCATCTAACATGATAGTGCATCTTATTTGTGCCCATTTCTTGCAATGTTATGCAAGTACATTGCTCACATCCTGTACGGCATCTTTCGGCAAATCTGTCCACAAAGCCTCATATGATGGGGTTGTAAAACCAAGTCTTGTAATTGCAATTGCATCCACCATACTTTACTAGTATGAAGATCTAGCCACATTAAACGGCAAGTTAGAAGAGTACCAAAAGTTGGAGATTGCCTTCATTGGCTTCACATGCACAGTGTTTTTCCATCATGTACTCTAGCGTGGTTTGCACTCAAGGGGTAATGTGAGGGCTAAAGAAGGCATGAACGTTTCTCATGTATATGTTTGGCCCATGAGGTACTAATCTAGGGGTCGATTGAGGTCTTCTCTCCTTTCCCTTTTCATGTTCTGCTTATGGCCCTAGTGTGTCATCAAATAGATCACCTCTTGCATCCAAATAAATAAATCCCACTTTCGTACCTGTCATTGCCCTTTTAGCCTTTGATTCTAAATATGTCTGCAATGTTGCAATAAAAGACATGCATCAATGCAAAGTGTAACTTCATGCCCTTGTTGTCTCTTCAAATTCCACATCAAGCGGTATATGCCTCCATTGCATACATGTCCACAAAATTTGTATTTGACCTTATTTGTTGTGCCTTCCATTAGTGTGTCATAGTCCCATGAAAAATATTTCTCACGTGACATGATCAAATCTATAGTGTGCACTAAAAAAATTGTTTAGGCGCTGAAATGTTTTGAAAGTGTTCAGCTTTCCCTTATCACTCCAACTTATCACTCTTGCCATTTCATATACCTGAATCTCCAATAGCCAAACTGCCCAATTTATCGTGTACCTTCCTATATACCCTAGGGTACATGAAAAATTAATGGTATAAAATAGCAATTCTCTCGATATACCACATCTCTCAATATACCAAACCTTCTTATATACTCAAAGGTATGTGGAAGAATGATAATACATGGAAGAGAGATGTACATAAAAACAGGGTGATAATGAGACTAGAGTGGCACTGCGAGAAATGGCACATGACAGATTTCGGATCTGTCTAATGGAACCCCTGCTCACATGAGGCAATTCAGATCTTGTAGGCACGACGTCCATTTAACACTATGAATCCCTTACGCCGGATTTATAGTCAAACTATAAATCTTGGAAGAACAAAAAGTGGAAGAATAAAAAAGATAGTTTGTTTTTTCAAGTAGTGTTTTGCATTCTTGCAATTGTTAGCACATAATAAAATAATTTAGAACATTTATTATTTTGGGTAAAAAATTAAAAATTCAATGCATAAATTTAGCTAGGTTTTTTAAAGCATATATTAAATTTGAACATATTTATTTTTAAACCCTAGGGTTAGGGTTAGGGTTAGGGTTAGGGTTAGGGTTATTAACTTTATATTAAATGTGCAATAATTTAATATTTTTAAAAAAAAAAACCCTAACCCTTATGTTTAAATTTTAAAAGAATTTAATAGGGTTAGGGTTAGGGTTCGGTTATGTTTTTTAAAGTTTATATTGAATTTGAACATAATATTTTTTTTCAAAAGCCCTAGGGTTAGGATTAAGGCTAGGTTATGTTTGTTAAAGTCTATTAAATTTGAACAAATTTAATATTAAAAAAAAATGCTAACCCTATTAATAGGGTTAGGGTTAAGTTTAGATTTTTTTAAGTTTTAGGTGGGTTTAAACTTTAAAAATCTTAAACCTAACCCTAACCTTAACCCTATCATGGTCAAGGTTAGGACTTTTTGAATATATAATAAATATGTTCAAATTTATTAAAAAAACATTTAAATTTTAAATTTAAATAAATTTGACAAAAAAAAACCTAACTTCCCTAGCCTACTCTTGAAAATCTGATCTTTTTTTATGGTCTTCTCGCTACCCGCATCAAATCTCGATTTTTTAATCCTCTTCAATGTAGAAAATCTATGAAAAGCAAGTGAAAATGACAAAAAAAATTGCTTTGCTATTTATATTAAAAAAAATCATAGATTACAAAAAAAACAGTTTTAAATTGCGCTTTTTTAAAAAACTGATTGTGGGAAAATCATGATTCTTAAAGATGTATTATGTGTTTTAAGGGACACTCCAAGTTTAATCGCACTTCATTGGCGATTTATGCTACTATGCATAAGAATGGTAGGATGTTGGGAACCTAGATGGACTAGAGAAATGGATACTATAATAGGGGAATGGAGAGAGAAAGCTCGATAGATATGATCAGTGATAGGCAGAAACCTACAGTCGAAAATATCAAATATTGAAGATCAACATCAAATTAGTAATAGCATCGTCGACCATGTTGGCCCCACAATTGTAAGAGAAATAAGTGTATTTGTCAAAACATGGGAAACAAAGATGCGCATTAATGATAAAAAAGATCAAGTGACTCATCAAGCCAGCGAAGGTGCTTCCCACAATCTGTGATCGAATAAGCCCATCAACAAAAGGCCTATTAAGCCCAAAGTTCTCTAAAATCAGCTCCCGAAGACAAAGACCACCATCAATCCCACATGAATTGATGTTTTTGAGTTTCGATTCAAGGATTTACAATGGCCAAGATGATGATTTGCCAAAAGATAAGTATGAAATCTCCAGCTATAATTCAAGCTATGGATCTCCATCAATGTGGATAGAAAAGTTGAAGGCTAGGGTGAGGTAGGCGAAGGGATAACGGGGTTTAAATAACAAGCAGCACCGCTTACATCCCAAAAGGGAGAAGCCCTTCAAATTCAGGACAAAATGCATCTAGGATGCTCATCTGATCCCACTGTTGAGAGAACAGACAGAAATCAGTGTCAAACAATGCAAACCACTCCACCAAAAATCACAAACATCTCTTGATCACCTTGCATCCATCTGGAAGTTCAAGGCCAGTAACTTCCAATGGTAGGACTAACGAATTTCAGGCTTTCATGGGATTCACAAGAAAGCACAAATCACATCGTCAACAATATCATGAAAGCTCCCAGAGAAGACCATACAACACCATTACAATTCACCCATGCAATGAAGAAGCATCCCGTAAAGGAACCCCTAAACATCTTCGTGCAGCAAGCCAAGAGTTTGGCCACCTAAAGGAAACGAATCACATCAGTCCCCATTTGTTTTCTTAATTCTACAACTTATACTCAAGCTAAGTTCTTCCACTAAACTCGTGTCCAAGTCCAACTGATCAAAAAGCAGAGCGCCATTTTAGAAATATGCATTCAACTCTTGTAGTTTAACTTTGTATATGCTGCAGCATCATGAATGCAGATATCATTCCAGAGAAGCCACTGCTATTTTAGAAACATGCAATCAACTCTTGTGGTTTAACTTTGTATATACTGCAGCATCATGGATGCAGATATCATTCCAGAGAAGCCACTGCTGTTGGTATAGCCACATGACTCAGAATGAAGAACGACTCAACTCAACAAGTGGAAGAGTAGAAGTTAGACTCAAAACTTGGCAATAACACAAAAAGCTAAATGTCGAATCACCTAGTTCAAACTAGTAATGAAATTTCATGATCAGTTTTGTAATCAATTTCATATATAGTCTGAATCATGGCAATAGCTTGAAAGAGTTGACTCAGCTATTTTACCCAGAGAGCCAAACCAAACCCACAAATAATCAGCCACTATGGAGAAGTACTGTGGGGATAACGATACACTTTGAGGTCCCATCCTAGCAAGCACACTTTTCTTGCCGAGCATTTCTTAATTAAAGATGGTAGGGATTTCTTAAGAAACTTGGCAGGGGGAAATTTTCAATTCCACCACCATGTCATATCCAAATTGCTATCCCTTCCTTTTTTAATTATTCATTTAATGCAATATAATCAGAATAAAAGCTTTGACTGAGTACATTTCACGATGTCACTATTTAGCTTAATTATGAATAATTTATATGAAAAAGTTATTTCATTATGATCATGTTATTTATGGCTTTCGAGCATATTTCTAACAGTTGATGTATGCATATGATTGTAGGGCATTAACACCAAACCAAGCAACCAAGCATGGAGGAACGAGGTGGTTCATGAGTAAAAGCATGAGCAGAATGACATAGCACACACCCACATGGAAGTCATGATTGCTTGTTGGATTTAGTAGAAACGCTTACACATGTAAAATGCAAGGACTCAGTTTTAAAAAAGCTTTCTTTTGCAACAGTTGCTTTGTCTTGTGCAATTTCGGTAATAAGTCTATAATTTCTGTTTGTTCGCTTTTGGTTATTGTTCTTAGTACAGTTATTACTATGTCATACTTATGTTTCGTTGTGGTTTTGTTGAGGTCTTGTATTTGAACCTTGCTTCATACCTAGTGTTACCCTTTATGAATCATAGACTTTGGGTCTATGAGGTTTTTACATTGGGGTTAAGAAGATGGTCAAGGTCTAGGGGACCTTTGTGCAGAAGGAATGATTTGGGTGTTCACTTATAGGAAGATTTATGATTGCTTTGTTGATTTTTAAAAACCCTACTCTATCTTGGTTAAACAATTTGCCACAAGATCTCTTAAAAACCCCTAAAATGTCTCTCTTTTATCATTGTGATCAATAGATAAATGGAAGAGGAGTTGAAAAGACGGCATAGAGTTTGTTTTTGTAACTCCCCTAAGATAATGAGGGTCACAATGGCATCCCAATCATTTGGGAAACTAATAGTTCCCCAACAACGGTGAGAAACCTATGTGCAATGAGCTTATTGAAGCTTGGCGTTTGAGAAAAATCATTTGGAGCATTACGGAAGATAATGGTGGTGTAGAGCTTTCATATACAAATGCCCTTGTCAGTTTAGAGTTACCTAGTTATGTTGTAGAGTTGTGGCTTTTAGATTGAGTGGTTATTTTGGAGCTTCAACATGGAGCTTGGAGCAAGGGTTTCTTATCAAGTTTCTCTTATGAGATTTTCACTATTACAAGTATGTTGTTTAACCCCATTTTCTTAGAATAGCCTTTTTGGAAATAGATCATGGTGTGGAAAAATATCTTAGTAGCACAAGTTCTTTTGAGTCATATTTGTGCCTTCCCAAGGCTTCTTCGCACCTTTCTTAGACAGCAAAGTGAAAGCAAGAACAACAAGGGGCACAAAATTTTGTCCTAGAAACCCCAATGCGGAGAAAACAAGCTAGAAGTGGCAATAGCTCAGCTTCTTTGATCTTCTTATGGCCAAAGACAATTTACAAAGAGTACAATAGAACAATTACAGAAAACTCTTTGTTGTTTGCTCACTCAACTTACTCTTTGCACCTTTCCTCCTACATCAAATTGAACAACTTTACCTCTCAGACACTCATGCTTACAATTAGATTGGTGCCTCCTATTTAGCATGCTCTAGAAGTGTCCTTTTATGCACTAAATGATTCTCAAACGTCTCAAAATTGAAGACACTATCATATTTCCGTTGCTTTTTACTCAGAATAAACTACCACTTTGTGCATACCGATGACTATGAAACCACCCAAGTTAACCAACGGTTATGAAACCGCCCCTAAGTTAACCAATAACTATGTGACTACCATGTAGAAACCAACGGTTATGTAACTACCCCTTGCATATATTGGCATTTTCATTACCATACAAGAAATACTCAAATTAGGCCATGGTGCTCACTTATTATAGATGTTCTCTAGTTGGATGATGAAGAGGTTTTATTGTCCTAATCCCTATAGATCATACCTTCCTTTTGAATGGCTTCTGGTACCACAAAATCTTAGTGGTTGCGGAGATGTGGGAAAAGCAATCCACTTTCTCCTTGAGGTACCATCTATTAGCAAATATAAACACTGAAAGAATGAAGAGAAACTAGAAGGTTCACTTTCAATGGGTGTGCATCCTTCTTTTATTATGCAAAAGGAGTTATATAAAGTTGGAGTAGTTTATAACTAGCAATTAGTTAATGAGCAACGAATTATTAATTAATATACTCAATACCTCTTAATGGATAAACTAGAGACAACTCCAAGTTTGTCCCAAAATTTTACAAACAAAATAGGACTAAGATGTTTAGTCATTAGATTTTTCGACTATTATATAGAAGCACAAAAGCAAAAAGAAATATCACCAGAATTAACCAACTATCGAATGTAGTGATGATGGATCTTGATATGTTTAGTGCAACCATTAAAACCAAATTCTTCGCAAGATTCAATATCCCCTGATTGTCACCAAAAATGGAAAGTGGAGTAGGTGTAGGCTGAAGAAGTTGAAAATCAATCAAAATCCAACATAGCCAAACTGCTTCACAATTGGCACTGATTGTTGCCTTGAATTTTGCTTCGGTGGAGTATATAGCCATAGCATATTGAAGCTTCTTCTTCCACAAAACAACTCTTGAACCAAAGGAAAAGATGTACCCAATTGTAGACCTCCAACTATCCATTGATCCTCCCCAATCAAAGTCAATATAACTTGTCAATCTGAAATTTTCTACCCTCTAATATAGGATGTCATGGTCAATAGTTTCTTTGACATATTTAAAAACACGCTTTGTTGTTGTCCAATGAATGAGCTCTGGTTGAGATAAAAACCGAAAAAGATAGATGACAACAAAAACATAGATCGAATCATGTGGAAGTAAGATATATCAAGCTTTACACCAACTATCTGTAAAGTGATTCGTCGACCGGTGATGAATCATTACGGGCTGTCAACCTCAGCCCGACCTCCATAGGTATTGAAGAGGGATTGCAATTTGTCATCCCAAACCGCTTCAAGAGACTCGTGGTATACTTTACCTGAGCTATGAAAATGAGATGGTCATGTTGCTAGAATCGTACACCTAAGCAATAGTGTAGGAGGCCTAGATCGGTCATGTCAAAAGCAAAACAAATCTGATTTTACTTGCTCATTTGTGATGGCCCCACTACCTATCATGGCAAGATCATCAACGTAGACAATAAGTATCACAATGTCATTACCATCAGTTTTGACATAAAGATTCGGATCGAAAAGACTCCCTCTGAATCTAGAATCTTGTAGATACTGATCAAACTTAATATACCAGGCTTGTAGAGCCTGCTTAAGGACGTACAAAGACTTAATCAATCTGCACACTTAACGATCACTACCAAGGACCTAAAAAACCTTCAGACTGCACCATGTAGACTTCCTTGTCCAAATCTCCATTTAGGGAAGCCCTCTTCACATCCATCTAAAACACTTTCCATCCAAACTGAGCTGCTTGGAGAGAAGCAACAAAAATGTGACCATCTTCATAGTGGGAGCAAAAGGCTCCTCATAGTCTATTCCCTCTTGATGTGAAAAGTCTTTTGCAACAAGAGGAGCCATGTACTTGTCCAATGTACCATCAGCGTGCATTTGACTTTGTACACCCATTTGCATCCAATGGGTTGTTTAACTGGAGGTGATTCCACCAATTTCCAAGTATTTTTCTACATCAAGGCATCATATTTTGTTTGCATCGTAGCCTCCCATTTAGGTTTTCCTTTTTCTTTATAATATATTTGTGGTTTGGGTACTGTGAAAAGATCATAAACAAGAGCAAAATGAACATGTTCAACTAAATCAACCTTATTGTCATCCTCTGCAGCCACGAATTTGATTGAGGCAATTCATCCTCCCACAGATCCTATACAGTGGAGTAAAATCACTTAGGCCTCTTTTATACTAAAGAATCATGTATTGGTTGAATATCACCCAAATTGTTGACCAACACATGTTAGCATTGTTGATATACTAGTGGAGTATTAGAAATATCAGCCATGGGTTGTCGCACTAGAGTATGTGAAGGAGTACTAGATGAACTAGATTCCTCATCTTTCAAAGGAACGACAACACTAGATTCAAATACCTCAAAAATTGCTTGTTGGTTACAAACAAAAGGATTTTATCCCATTCACATCAAAATCATTATAGCCAACAAAAATAATATTTGGCACCCTTGGAATCTAGTTTACTCCTTTTTTATATCAAGAACCAAAGTGTATGTAGTAAAACCAAAAACACAAAAATGTTACCTCCGGTTTGATTCCAAGCCAAGCTTCCTCATGTGTGACATCCTGCAAAGCTGTGCAAGAACTCCTATTCAGGATATACACTGCCATGTCCACTACTCCCCAACATTTGTATGGCACGCCACTAATGTGCATCATGCACTGAGCCATCTCCATGATAGTTTGATTACAAGTCTCAACCATAGTTCGCATACTCATACTCAGCAAACCAAAAAGGAATTAACTCAAAAAACACTAGGCAAATACTCAACAACTTAAAAAAATATTTAGATTTCTTTTAAAAACATCAATTTTATACAAATTACAATTACAAAATGTATCAAATGAGTTTGTAAAATGTTAGGGAAGTGTTTTCTATTATATTTGAATACAAATAGAGTACAAAATCGTATAATCATGCGAATACAACAACAAACTGATACTTATAAATTAATGATGATTGTCATTGAAAATCATCATCATAAATTGCATATCAATGCAAGTTACGAATTACAAGAATCTACAATTTCTCCTTCCCTGTTCTAGTGAAAAACATGGAAAACTGAGAGGATCTAGTCTTTGCACTCTACTCTAGGTCCTCACTCTGCTATAAGGCTGCCCCTGTGGCTCCACCCTGATACCAAATGGCAGTGACTCCTCTGCCTCATGTTCGACATCTACAAGTATCTCATCCACTCCAATCTATCATGAATCTGATGTACCATTGCCTACACCCTCCATAGCTTGCCTCTTGAAATCAACAAGTTCATCTTCTATGAACTAGGAGGTATCCTCGTCCTACACAGTCCAGTCACTGTAGGGATCGATCTCATTCAGATCAATAAGCTCATGTGATGTGTCCACCTTTTTTGTGCGAAGCCGAAGGTTGTATTGCACAAAAACTAGGTCAATGAGCCATCGTTGAGTCAACTTATTAGGCTTCTTCATGTGAATGATGTCAAACAAACTCCAATTACGCTCACATCCAAAAGTGCTACAAGATTGAGATAAAATTCAGAGTGCTAGTTTTTTAAGATTTGAGGTATTTCCACCCCAATCTTCCCACCACAAACCTGCAAACAAGATATTCAAAAATTTGTAACTAATAATTTTAAAATTGTGCAAATAATGTGGATGAGTTGGTAAACTGGTTTGGTTGTTTCAAGTTTCACCGAAGTTCAAATCTCACTAAGGCATATGAGGTTAGATGTGGCCACTGGTAGTATTCTCAAGGCCAGTTGTGGCCGTTGTTGGTATTTTTAGGGTCGGTTGTGACCGTTGGTAGTATTCTCAAGGCCAATTGTGGCAGTTGGTTGTATTCTCGATGACAGTTGTGGGCATTGGTGGTATTCTCGACCCTGTTGCCTATCTAATATATCCAGTATACATGTGGTAGATAATCACTTGGGGATCAGGGGACCTGATTGTGTCCCAGACTGGTCCGTATCTCCAATCAAAAGTGATTACCAATCAAACAAAAATTGTAAATTTGTAACTTATAAGGTATTAGTAAAAACTTCAATTTTTATTACATGGTGTCTAAGTGGATCTCCCTCAGATAGTTAGCGCTAAAAAAAGGAGCCTCCCCCTAACCTACTTGTAGTTCTGCAACTCTGAAACAATGAAGTCCCTCACCTCAACCTCCGGTGTCATCATCTTGATGCATGTTGAGAGGTCCTCTATAACCTCCACATTAACATTTGTGAAGCCATCGTAGTAAAAAAAACTTGGAATTAAAGTAGTACCCCACAATATGAATGGGTTGGTGAAGTTGATTGTTTCACCTCCAATTAATTATGTCTCAAATGGTATCAAATATGCCTCTATCCCCCCTCTAAAAATTTTGGATGGCCTCTTTTGCCCTATCCATGGCTTCAAATGTATTCCATTGGGTCTTACTCCCCATCCACCAAGCGTGAAACCCTCACCAAAAGCTCCGACACCTGCAAAGATACAAACAAATTAAAGTTATGAACCTACAATTAAAATAAATACTTCAAAATTTTGAAAAATTAATGAACTTGGAATTTAAATTTAAATTTGATGTTATCTTAATGATCATTATAGCTCTCTTCACAAAGGCATCATCAAAAAATGTCTTTGTGGTCCACTTTCCATCAGCATTTTTTGAATATGTTGAGTCCAGCCATGTTTGACTCACAAACATCTGCTTCAATGGTGTCAATAAACTACAAATACTTTGCAATTTAAGGAAGTTAATTGCTTGTGACACATGTTCCCACAAACTCTTTCCCCTACATGTGATCTCTCATCAAACTAAGAACCAAAGAGTGATTATAAATGTATTTGGTGATGTTACAAGGATCTTCTACAACCGGTCACACCCAATCAATTTTGTATCATCCTCCAAAAGAAGGTCAAAGCAATGGGTCACACAAGGGGTCCAAAAGAGTGATGGATGCCTCTTCTTAAGTAGCCTCTCAGCTCCCACATATGTGATTGCATTGCCAATAATAGCTTGCAAAACATTCTCTATATCCACCTCTAAAACAACCTCCGTGAATATCAGGCTCAAAGTTTTTGTATTCTTTACTTTGTTAAAAGCATCAATTAACTTCAAAAAAACCATCTCACCATTTGAACCCACTAAGAATTTGATAAAAGTGTGGTTTCTTCCATCCGTTGACCCATATGAAAGAATGGTGCATCAGAACTTTTACCACTGCTTCTTTTGATCTTGCATAACTGACTTGGCATCTTCAACAGCATCTTGGAGCAACCTCCCACTTAAGTCTATTGGAGAGGGTACCTTGTACCCTTTCCCTACAACTATCAATGCATCACCAAAAAATCCTAATACGGGTTCTTCGTCACGTTGAAAGGAAGGTGGTTGTAGTACCAAAAATTTGCACATGCCTAATTTGCTTCCACATACACCACCTTGTTTCACCTTGTACCATGCAACAATGGTTGTGCCCTAAGTATGTTTCTAGGTACAAAAAAGTTGTGAACGATTTTTGCTCGAATTGGTTGTGGATGTCTCGTATGCGTGGACAACCACTATAGCCCACAATCTGTCATATCTACCTCAATTTCCACTGTCAATGCAAAAGCAATCATTGCTGCTACAACTGCTTGTACCCTTGCTCTCTCCAGATTCTTCTCATCCAAAATGCAAGGTCTACATTCATCTCTCATTTTGCCTCTTCCGTATTATTTTGACGTGACATCGTGGCAAGGAATGCATGCAAAATGGTACTTGAGATGATTGATGCCTCTAGAAACCTTCTTCGAGCAAAACATACAAATCACACTCCCCTAGGATGGTCCAACCTATATGACATACTTCCAATTAGCAGTACAACTTTTAGCGAGGCGGCTACCACTCATTGATGTTGACCCTGATGCGGCACTGGGTGCCATTATATGTTAATGGTTAACTTGCAGCATGTTTAGATGCAAAAAAAATACAAACAAACATTTAAAAAAATAATAAACCATAAAGTTGTAAATATAAACGTTAAACCCTATGTATATGAAAAATACAATAAAATTTAATTGCAACATCTAAATAAACATAAACCATAAATTTGTCAAACTAAACCCTATAAACAAAAAAAACTAAGAATTTTACTCATAAATTATGAAAACTAGTGTTAATCATAAATATGAATTATGGAATTGAATGGAATGCAAGTAAGTTTGTCAAGCATGTTTAGAAACCTAATATTAATGATTTACAAAGAATTGACATGTTTGGGGGGCGGGCAAGGGGGCAAAAAAAAATAAGCTAGAAATTGAATTTCCTTAGATTTGTTGTAGAAATCCGCTACAAACTTTCCTCCAAATCGCTCAAAGGAGAAATGTTGGGTGATGAGAGTGTGGAGGCATGTGTGCTTTAAAATTTTTTAAAAAAAATCTATGTTTTCTACATTTTTTTACCTATTTTTTATGTGTTTTTGTAGCATTGATTGTCTTCCAAACGCGATGACTATTCACAGTATTCATGGCAAGTATTGTGCAAAAACTCAAAGACTTTGCCATTAAAACCCGCGAGTATAAGTGAAGTATACTCATGGGGCATGATTTTTGGCGAGTACTCGCATACTCCCCAAGTATGTTGTCTATGCTCTCAACCACCCCACTCTGTTGTGGAGTGTATGGGGTTGTCAATTGTCGAAGAATTCCTTGTTGCAATAGTCCTTGAACTGCTTGGAAGTGAATTTAGCCCCACTATAAAATTTAGTGTCTTGATCCATTTGCTTGTCTAGTTTTCCACAAATGCTTTGAGATTTTCAAATGCCGCATAACAGTCAGACTTCTTTTTCAAAAAGTAGACCCACATTTTTCTAGAGAAATCATCCACTAGCAATAGAAAATACCTCACTCCGAGGATTGTAAGGTGATTTCTAAGATGGCTTGTAAAGATCTACAAGAACGAGAACTCAAATCCCCTTTGCACACCAAGCACCTTCAATCAAAAATGGCTTCCACTTCTGCTTGCCAACCAAACACCCTGCACACATAGCCTGTTTTCTTGGATAGTATGCAAACCAAGAACAATGTTGATTTTGCTAAGTTTGCCTAAGTATTGAAGGTTGAGATGTCCAAATCTCTTATGCCATAAAATTCTAGTATTACCCTCTACAACTAATGCATGTAAGTTGAATATGGAGGGATCAACAAGCCTATCTGTCATGTTTTACATCAAACATGATACACTCCTTCCCAAAGAGATTCATTGAAATGTTGGGACTTTCAATTCACTGACTTATGGATAGGAGATTTTTGTTCAATCTAGGAAAATACCTAACATTTTTTAATATGAATTTTGAAGCATTATACAATATTACGAGTATATATCTATCCCTTCTATAGCATGTGATCTTCCATCACCTAATGAAACTAAATTAGAAAAACTTGTCTTTGTAGTAAATTTGGCATATCAGTCCTTACGACATGTGAAATGTCTAGATGTAATGAAATCAAAGAACCAACAACTAGTAGCACTTTCATTTAAGTGTGATGCCATGAGAGCATACTCTTTCAAAATCTCTTTCAACTTCAACTGCTGCCACATTTCCCTGCATCTTCAACATTTTTTTATGAGAAAGAGGATATTATTGCTTCTAACAATCCTTTTTAGCATGCCCAACCTTATGACAATACTAGCAATTCACCTCATATTTGGAAGAACCGTCAAGGTTGCATTTCCACTTGCCCTTTGACTGAGCAACAAGTGCACTCTTTGTTTGTCAAAAATTGGACTCACTCAGTTTGTGTTTCCTTGTGTTCCATTTGTAGCAAATAGGAACTAACCTGATCAAAGGTCAACGTGTAGATTTCATCCATCAAATATAAAGCCTCTACAAATAATTCATAGTAGGGCATCAAGTTGTTCAGAAATAAAACAACCATATTGTCATCATCCACCGTTTTGTTTATGGTAGCAAGTTGGTATTAGAGATCTTTCATTCAAAGATGTGATAGGTACCCATCCTTGGTCATCTTTGTGGAAACCAACAGATTCTTCGAGTACAGAACCCAATTTTTCTCCGAAGTTTGATACTTATTTTTCAATCTGGTCCAAAGCATACTTGCCTCAGTGGCATTCCGAACCTCAATAATCAAATCATCTCACACAAACAACTTCAAGAATAGCAAGGCGTCCTTATGATCCTTGTCATAATCAACAAAATTTGTAGCAAGTCTCACTTCATTGTCAAGAATGATTTTATCACAATCATGATATTCCACAATTGTTAAAATCTTATGACTCCAACATTGTAGTTACAACCAATGAATTTATGCACTTCATGCATAACTAAATTATGGATGTTGGCCATTATACACACAATATTTTAACTCTCACATAGAAATAAATGCAAAGGGAAATGTAAACTCTGTGAACATTGTGAAAATGCTACTATACCAACTGATTTTCTATCAAAGTTGTGATGTAGAGTCAACTATCATGACTGTTTGGAACTGAATGTGGTTATCACTGACATTCTTCCATCCTCCTAGTCTACAGTCTTACCATACCTAGCACAAACCCTGGAAATCGTGATTGTAAACTTAAAAATGGAAATCGAGTTTTTCCTTCAACATTTCTTCACTACGAATACTCTCAGGTTTGTATACAAAAATGCAATCGAACACTTTCCAAAAATCGTGTTTTTCTTCATTGGTGTTTTCCTTCTGATCTACACTTGTTTTCCCCATGCATCCTTCATGTTTTGGTTTGTAATTCAATGTTTTATTGTTCTTCCTTCCACTTATTTGTGGGTGCCCTAGCTCAAGACTCCAACTTCTCTACACACGCAGATTGTGCCCACATTCTCTCTAAAGATCGCAACTCAATTTAAGTTCCACACGTTCCTCCTTTCGTTCTTCATTGGATCATGTCTGGACTGTATTGTATATCCAAAAAATCATGGTCTTCTACAAATTATCTCTACAACGTTCACAAAAATGTCTAGTTCCCTCATGACTTTTGCAATGTCATTCTTCCTGGGAATCACTCTGTCATGCCTTAGCTTGTACGTTTTTCTTCAGATAGTGGCTTCCGGTCTTTAAGTTTGAAAACATTATGGTTGTCTGATATCTATCACGACTTCCTCCCACAAATATTCACTATTCTCTGCAACTCATTCTTTCTAGCGAAATAACTGTTCGATCTAGTATAAAGATCAATCAAAATTGTGTCTTTTTCTAGTTTTCTGGTTTGGTCTCTCACAAACTCATATTTAAATGCCTCTTTTTTATAGTTTGTAACTTGCTAATCTTTCTAGGGTTTCCTCGAACATCAAACCTCTTCTTATTTTCCACAGTTCATACCAAACTAGGGCTTCCTTGAACTCCTGTAGTTGCAATTAAGGGATAGCATTAAAATTATTCATTAGCTATTACTTAAACATTAACTAATGGTCGATTATCAACCTTACCAACTAATGTAACTTCTAAGTTGCTTAATAAAAGATGGACACCCACAAGTGTGTGTGTTGTCTACCCTCCATTTCTCTTCATTCTTTCTTTGAGTTTTACTAACACCATCTTGTTTCCCTTGGTGTCTTCCCATTGATGTTGACTTGACACAACTCTTGTGGCCCTCTCCTAGTTTCTCTAACTTTCCGCTGAAACACTAAATCCTCCTCAAACTCCCCTTGTCCATCGAAGACAATGTCTTCTATAGAGGGTAGCAATTGTCCTTCAAGTTCTCACAATTTACTACTATGCACATTCACACGAATTGGGGTAGATCAAGCTTCAAATTATTCTCTCCAATCTGCTCCAAGATGATGAATGGCCCATAATTTGGAGGTTTGAGCTTCCTAGCATGTCCTTGAAGCCTCTCTTGGCTTAAATACAGCCATACTTATCCCCTACTTTGAGTACGTGCTCCTTTCGATGTTGATCATGTCTAGCCTTCTACTTGGCTTGAGACTTCTCCAATTGTTCTTTAACTTTGAAAGGGATTCGCCTAATCCTCTCAATACATCTTGCCACCCTTGTCACTTTTCACTCTAGGTCTTCTCCTTCTCTTTGCTACCCATTGCAACATCAAGTGGATGAATCCAGTGCCCTACTATATGCATAATGAAAATATCAAAAAGACTAATCCTAAGTCTTTGGATACTTGTTGTCATAGCCCCTTATTAGTCGTACCAAAGTCCTATTTACAACTATTGTTTCTCCATCGATTTGAGGATAGAAAGTTGTGCTTTTTCCACAGAGTGATCCGAACCCAAAACTATGGAATCTATCTAATACAATGGACTAGGGCAAACCAAAATGAACCCAAATATTAGAAAACTATTGTTCAGTTGCTTCATGCCCTTTTATTATATTTTTACATGGAATCAAAACACACATTTTGCGGGTGTTTATAGTAAACTGATAGATATGTTAGGACTGATCCAGCAATGGAAATTTTCAATGGGAGCATTAAGCGCAAAAAGGGAGATGGAGATGGTTCAGCACAGGGAGGAATTTACAAGACTGAAGGAGGTCAGAAGACTATCGAAGAAGATGGACTACGATGGGACCTACCTAATCTGAGTGATTCAAACAAGGCAAAATTTTATGGGAATCGAAACATCTCAATACAATGGTTGTGCGTTGATCGAGCACAAGGGATTGAAACTCCACAGAGCCAAATCTCTTTGGAACCGGCGATGGGAGAAGAAGGCTTTCGGCTAAAATTCCTTGATCTAGTGGTGAATCACTCTTTTACCAAAATAAAAAATGCTTTAATAGGCTAATGCTTGGGAGCTAGACCAAACATAGATATAGTTCACAAATGGGTGGATAGAAAATGGAGACCGAAAGGGCATACAAAGATATCAACAATGATTAAAGGCTTCTTATTGATCTATTTCTCAAATCAGGGGGATTGTGCTCGAATATAGGTTGTTGGTCCCTAGTTTTTAGAGAAAACAAGGTTTTTCTTAAGGAAAACAAAGCCAAGCTTTGAATCAAATAAGGATAATATAAACCGTATGCCCATCTAGGTAAGGTTATCAGGGCTTCCGCTTGAATACTGGGAGGAAATTGATTGGAATTGCAAAGACCTTTGGAAAGCTTATTGCCTTTGGTGCAATAACCAAATCACAAACAAGATTGATCTGTGCCAAATCATGTGTCAACGCCTACATGGTCAACGTTCTACTAGGCTCCATCAAGCTTTCATCAAAGTTTGGGAACTGGTTTCAACCTACAAAATATGAACATGATTCTATGATTTGTCAAGATTGTCATAAGTTGGGACATCTAGTGAGATATTTCCCTTTGAAGAAGATGGAACAATTAATTTGAAGAAAGAAGAATGAGAACAAACAGCATCAAGATAACAAAGAGCAGCATAAAAACAAAGACATGGTAATAGAAAAGGAGTAGATGGGGAGCCCTAATAATTCATGCCAGAGTCAGATTCAAAGTAAAATAAGAGAAGTTATAGCCTCCGAACAAGAACAGATAGATCAGGGGGGAAAAAGGTAATAAGATCTAGAAAGAAGAAGGTCAAGTGAAGGAGAGCGTTGAAGATTTGATTCCCAAATCTCCTAAGCAAAACGAAGAAAACCCAAAGGAACAAGAAGAATGAGAGATTCTTGCAAAAGGTAAGATTCACAACTCTAATAACCAGTGTATTTCTATAAAAAATGAAGACAGGAAGGAAAATGATGAAAACATTAGTAAGTTTAGCGCTAAGAACAATAAACAAATAGGTTTTGGTTGTGAATCAAAGATAAATATAGAAGAAATAGTTCCTTGTTCTTTGGAGGGCTCTATAGGCTTATCGATGACTCCCATTTCAAAAGGCTTAAAATCTGGTATGGAACAGCCTTGTGCGAGATTTACAAGAAATGCTAAAAATAGCTGATGTTGGATCACAAAAAAGAAGAGGAAACCAAATCTTCAAGATATCAAGAACAAAGAGACCTCTAAAGAAGTAGCAAATGCTAATCAAGCGCACACGAGTTAAGTGGATCTAAAGGACCATCAAAATCTTAAAAAAGAAAGTTGTCTCTTGAAACATTAGGGGCTTAATAGTCCCAATAAAAAAATTAAATATCTTATAAAAGATCATAAACCTAGTTTTTTGGCGATTCAAGAAACAAAAATGTCAGAAAATACTATTTTGGAGATTTAAATAGGACTTTTCGACACTGCAATAAAAATTGGTAGAGAGAGATTGACGGAAGTCATTGTTCTTATTTCCAAGAAAATACAAAGATATTTTTGTGGAACTTTGCATCTTGACAAATTCTTTGTGTAAGTTGTGTAACTTCTTTATTTAATGCATGGCTTTTCTTGTCTTTCTTAACATTAAGAAATGCAATGTTGATCTGTTTGTTTACTTGCGAGTTCCTTTCTTGCATGCTTAGTGAGATCCGAGTTTGCTAACTTATGCATGTACCTATTTCCTTCTTTTCACCACTATTTACTCTCTCACACTTCTTTCTAAGTCTCCATTCCAAACACCCCCAAATATAATTTTGCAAGTGTATATTGTACATAATCTTCTTCTTTACATTTTCAAGTTTTCAATAAGAGAACCTCCCCACATAATAGAGGAGGGACCATTTGTCCACTTCATTGTTGACAAATTTCCCTTATTTTGCCTCTATGCAAAATAATATGCCACCAGTTTTTTGTCGCCCACCATGGAGCACATTTTTGTACTTTTTGTACTGCCCACGAAACCCACAATCAATCCATATGACCATCTCCAGAAATCACGTGCATGTCTATCAATTGAATCTTGATTGGGTTCGAGCAACTCAAGAAGACATTTCAATTGATTTCCAAGTTTTTTGTAATGTCCCTTCCAAGGGATATTAGTTAAACAAAAAAATTATTCAACCATTCAATGATTAAATATTAATTTTCAGAATTTTTCTTCAAACCCTAGCAATCTAAAAATGACAAAATAACAATGCAAACGACTTGAAATCAGCTCCAAAAATAACATTCGAGTTCTCCAAAAATAGCAGAAATTATATGAAAATTATAGGCCAAATAATCAGCTAAAACCCTGATTTTTGGACAAATAAATAGCTAGAAAATTCAGATAAAATAGCAAAAAAATACGTGTGGTTGTTCCACACCCTCCAAAGGCCTTTAGATGACCCCAAAGTGGGTTGCCCAACCTTCAAGCTCAATCGCTACCCCTTGGTGAAGTTTGCAGCCCTCAAAAAGCGGTCCGCTGTCCTAGGACAGCCCACAGCCCTGTATGCATGCGTCCAACTCCTCTACTGGTTCGCTCCTGCTACAAATGATATTTGGTGTTAAAAACACCCTTGTCTTGTCACTTTTATGATCAATACAACTCTGTGATGAGCTGTTCTAGGTCTGAATCCAAGGGTTTCCATCTTTGATTTAGCTCTCTTAAAGGGTTTCCGTCCTCCAAATGCAAGCCCTTGTTTTTTGTGCTTAGACTCCAAGAAAATAGTTATCAAACTTAGACATGAACGAATCAACCCTTTCTTTGCTTTATGTAGTCCTCCCAAGTGTAGCACCCAAAATTGGGAAGGGAGGGTAACTTTAAGGATCTTAATAGATCCTTATGATCTTTTCTTTTTTCCCTTTTTTCTTTTATTTTTATAAAATCGCTTAAGTCATCCAAAACCCTTAAAGGTCCCCCTTTTTAAGTGAATTTGAAAACATAAAGTACTTTTAAAAAAGTATTTTTACACATTCACTTAAAATCATTTCAATCCTTACTTTTCTTTATATTTGTCCCTTAGTCCACGAGAAGGGTTTTAAGGCTAAGGGTCTTCCATCATGTCCTTATCAAAAAGGGGGCATGACATTTTTGCATGGAAAAAGAGATTGAATGCCATCAATACAAGACAATTGTTGCAATCTTAGATGAAGAAGACAAAGTAGACCTTGCACAAACAGTTACAGCGCTCATTGCTAGAAGAAACCCTAGATAGATTGTCATAAAGAGTTGTTCGAATAGCTCTTCAACCTCCGCCTACTCCCAGAGTGTAAGTCTTTTTCATCCCAGTTGAGAAAAAATTAAAGCAAGTAAAACAAAACGGAAATCAAAGCTATTCTTCGACCATAAACAAAAAATTTATTTCAAACTAACTCTAAAGACAGGAAAGAAAAGCAAAAACTTGAAAGCACACCTTCCAGTCCAGAGAAAGTAAAACATGGTGGCACTGTAACAAGCAGAGCACTAGAACCCAATCAATGGCTCCTGTTGTGTCTCCCGCGCGTGCGCGACTTCAAAATTCGTCGGAGGTCATGGCTCCTGCGTCGGGTTCCTGTGGAGGTTTTTCAGCGTCTCCCCGTCATCCTTCCTCTGCCAATGTTCTTCCGAGGGCGGCTGGTGTGGCTCCCGCTGCGGGTGGGGCTTCCTCTGCGTGTAGGGGTAGGGTTCTGGTTGCTCCTCATGCGATTTCTTCTGCGGCTGGGGGTTCACTTACTTCTGCCCCGCATCTGGCTTATGGATCTCCTACTCTTGGTTCAGGTCTTGGTTCCGGGGGGAGGACTTTTGCTGACCTGGCTGCATTTGAAGCCGGATTACATGACGCTCTTCCTCATGCCTCATCTGGGACTTCTCACGTTTCCCCTGTAAGTGCTTTAAAGCCTATTCGGGTAACTCTAGATCCTGAATCAGTTGAAGACATCTTCCATACGGCAGAAGAGCTTTCCTCTCTTGCTGCTATTTTTCGCTTTCATGGCTTTTGGCCCTCTCTTGCAGATCTACATGGTTGGATCTCCAAGAACTGGATGCCACTTATTGAAGATAATGTCCATATCTTCCCGTGTACTAAAGGTTTTTTTATAGTTAAATTCCTTTGCCCCAATGACAGGAAGATTATTTTGTGTCACAATAATTTTTCTTGGCAGGGCAGATATCCACTAATGGCCAAACCGTGGCATAAGGATTTTGATCCTCTCTCGGAATCCTTTAATAAGTTCCCTATTTGGGTCCGGCTCCCTAATCTTCCAATACATCTTTGGCACGATTCGGTTTTTGAAACTATTGGAAATGTTATTGGGGGTTTCTTATATGTGGATGCAGACACTTCGGATATTTACCATTCGACCTATGCACGTTTTCTAGTAGATTTGGATGTTTCTAAGGGGCTTCCTGAGGCAATCTGCTTGGATTCCCCGAGGGGTACTTGGACACAAATGTTGGATTTTGAGGGTATCCCTTTTCGTTGCAGGAAGTGCCACCTGACGGGTCATATTGCTGCTCGATGTGCTGCTGGGAAATCCAAATCTAGGCGACCACCTTCTTGGTGGTCTGAGGCCTCCTCTGAGCATTACATGGTTAAACAACCCTTGGAAGCTCCAGTTGTTTCTGAGACTGAGGATAGTGTTCACTCCAAGCCGGTGGCTGTGGAGAATTCTTTGGTGAAACATTCCTTTAAAGCTCCTGCAGAGGCTGTGGTTAGTGATCTTTCTGAGCCAATGGATGAGGTGGCATTGGTCTCTTCCCCTATTTCGAAGGATCCTCCTAGGAGCCAAACATCGTCTGATTCTCACAGGGAGTTTGTTGCAGCATCTGTGTCCCCTGGGTTCCATGGGTCTTTGTCTTCTGAGGCATGGGTTGCTGAGACAGAAAAGTTAGAGGATGGATGGACCGCAGTTAAGAGAAAGAAGTCTAAGGCTTCGGTTCCCCCTCTAGATAAGAACCTTCGGTCGCGTAAGGAAAATCTCAATTCAAAAGGAAAATCTAATGTTCCCTTATGCTGACTGGTTGTTTGTGTTGGTAAACTGGTTGCTTCACTGGTTTGTTGGTTACTGGTATGGAAGGTTTTTCAGGTTGCTGCTCCAGTCTGTTAACTTTCCAGGTTCCAGTGTTTTGACGGTAGTTTTATCTGGTCACATCTGTTGGTAGCAGGTCCCTGTAAAACTTGGTTTAGTTGTTTTACTGGTTTCAAGTTCTTTTAAAACCTGGTTGTGCTTAATGGTTTATCTTTCTTTTTGATGTAAAGGGTTTCGGGGCCCCTTCAAAACCTGTTTTTACCTTAATCTAAAACAAGCAGAGCACTGGTTCTTTCCGACACTATTTCTTCAAACTATAAACTTCAGAATCATGGTTGTAGTACCTTGGGGTTCAGCAATAGGGCCACTCATTCTTGGCAGACAGTTGCATGAACTGCCCAAAGGTTCCAGAAAGAATTTTCCCAAATTCACTTGAGATGGTAAACAACATCCAAACGAACATCTCTCTGCATCTACTGCTACATGCAATATCATTGATGTTCAGCATGAAGATGTGGCAATAAGACTATTATTTGAAACTCTTCAATAAGGGGCTACTGAATGATTTTATCATCTCACTCCATGTCCTATTCATAATTGGGACACACTGAATTCAAAATTTGAAAGCCAATCCAAACCAACTGAAGATGTCCATGCCCTCCTTGCTCAATTGATGCAAATGAAGAAAGAAATTCATGAACCCATGAGAGAATTTGTGACCAAGTTTAACAAACTACTAAACAAAATCCCTGTCGTAGCTAAGCCCACAAAATATAATAAGAAATATTTCTTCATCGATGCACAACTACCTAAAGTAGGCTTTATATTGAGGAGAGCTCGGTTGATGGATCTAAATGATGTGCAAACATTAGATACAGAAGTTCAAGATGATTTGATAATTGCGAGAACGCTGAAGAAAGATTTTGCATGAACCAAAGGCCAGAGTTCAAATCAAAATCCCACTCATCTGTTGATCCAAAACATGGCTAGCCCTAAAACAAATACCACAAAATGCACCAGCCCCTCTGTATCAAGATGCACAAAGGAGGAATTATGTAACGTATAAAAATAAATGTCCTTGCCTCCCAACACAAACTAACAATTGAAGCTCCTCTAGCTTTAACTACTCCTATCAATGTAGCACTTGAATCAGAGGACATGTATGAATATGATGAAGTTATGGCTCAACTAGTAGACTCAAGTTTTAAAGAACTTGAAGACCCTGACGGCGACTCTAACATTGGGTATCTTGTATATGAGTCAAACTATGACAATCATGATGACATAGTCAAGGAGATGAACAGCCGTTGTTTCATTGTTTCTACAAGATCGCAGAATCAAAAGAATGAAACAAAGAAAGGGAAAGGAGCAAAGAAACCTAGCAATAAAGATAACATGAAGAGTAATGAAGCTCTAAAAACACCTTCCACAAAAGTCATTTTTCCCAGAGGTCCTCCTTTGCCCAATCAGCATAAGGACAAGCAGCCAAAAGGAAAGCCAAGTACCCCATCTCCATCTCATACTACAATAATCAAAACCCAGTTCCTTATCTAAGAATAATCTAAATATATCTCAAGCTAATGTGAATACCAAAGCCTCAACTTCTGTTAATCTACCTACATTTTATATAATAGGCCATGTGAACAAAACAAAAATCCAAATGCCTCAAACCGAATACTAAATCTAATCTAAATCAACGTGATGGTCTCAATATCTCTGGATTTGCATCCAAAGGTATCCTTGCAACACCTAAAACCTCAAACCCTTAGAATTTTATCATTGCTTCTACTTCAAGATCTGGGAAATTAGAACCCTTCTACATCTCTCTTTTCATTTAATATTACAAACTTAATAATTGCATAATAGATTATCGAGCCTCCAACAATGTAATCCCTGCTAAAGTTGCTCATGCACTACACCTCAAATGCACCGCAACTTTTGGTTGATGCTACCCTATGGACACCAAACAAGTACCCTTAGTCAGACAGATTAAGGATGCTCAAGTAGCCTTGCTACCTTCCCACAAAAGAGAGTCAAAATGACCATTTTAATTGCAAGCATTCCTGCAACTTATAGAATGTTAGTAGGCAAAAAACATTGCAAAGATCTAGGGGTGAAATACAGATGGATTGGTCTCATGCTATGATCCTAGTGAAAAGAATAAAAAAGAGGATGGACCCTGAGCTCAAAACGATATACACAATACAGAAATCAGACAATCCTTGTGCTCATATTTTGTTTGATGGAATCAGAAATTGCATGATTTTTTGAAAATGATTTAGACATTTAAGAACTCATCAAAAGTGATGTTAATGACATATGGACTCTTGAATTTGATTGAAGTTGTTATTCCACTGGTGCAGGTGTTGTAGTTGTTTTGATCTCTCCAATCAATGAACTATTTTCATTCTCCTATAAACTGCAATTTGAATGCACAAACAACACTGCACAATTTTGGTTTTGAGATTAGTTTCTTCACGGTGTAGTAACGTGTAATGAATTTCTAGATTCAATCGTGTAATAAATTTAATATCCGATGCTTCTGATCTCACTACTGGATCCATCTTTAGAGGAGAGAAGATTGAAGCCAATGCACAATATTTAGCTTTGTGTTTAGGTCTATAAGTTGCAAAGGAGATGGGTATAAAGAATATAAAAGCTCAAGGAGATGCTAAATTGATCATCAAGAAAGTACGAGACCAATATCAAGTGAAGAATGATTGCCTAAAACATTACCGGAACAAAGTATGGGACTGCATCAAAACTTTTGAAGCCTATTGTATAGCTGCAGTCCATGGAGATAAAAATACAAGCATTCACGCCTTGGTTGTATTCGTCTCTTTGTTAATTCCTCATTCGGGGATCGATAAGAACAAATACACTATAAAGTTGGTCTATAGACCGAGCGTCCCTGATAACTCTAAGTACCGACAAGTATTCAATAACAATGAATGATAGATCATAGCCTTCTTTAACACGTTGATAACTTCAAAAATATGTACTTCCCAGGGAGTTTCAATACCAAGCCAATGGAGGAAATGATGAAAGTGTTAATGAAGCCAAAACCAAAATTAAATTTGAGATAAAAGATTAAAATGGAGATGATGTAATCATCCAGCTCAAGGGGAACAAGATTCCAAAAGGTCTAGTCTCTTTGGAAGATTTATTTGACAAGCACGACAGGTACATCAAGAAGAAAAATCAAGAAGAGCCAGCAAGATCTCGAGAGTGTGAAAAGATAAACATTGATATTGCAAAAGAACCAAAGTATGTGAACATTGTTAGATATTTCGATGAAGAAATATGGAAATTCATAAATATTTTAAAACTATATAAAGATGTTTTTGCCCGGTGTTATGCTGATCTAAAGACTTTTAGGCCGAAAGAAATGAGGCATAACATTCCATTGCAACCTGGAGTTAAATCCTATACCCAAAAACAAAGGTAATATTGCTAAGCACAGGGTATTACTGAGAGTGGGGTGAATCAGTAATAGATATCTTTTACACTTTTTATTTAAACAATTATTTCACTTAAGATATGCAATATAATCAAATCACAACTCACACAACACAAAGTAATAGTGACACAAGATTTATATGTGGAAACCCTTTCGGGAAAAACAACAAAGAAATGGATCTCAATATTAAAAAATCGTAAGCACCAACCTACTTGAGCACCAACTCAGCAAAAGATGCCAATCTCTTCAAAACAAAGGCACTAACCTTCTCACAAAAAATCACTCTTCTATCTTTGATTTGTTGTCAACACAACGAATGACAGAACACTGCTTTATTTACTTTCGATTCGATCTACACTTGAGTATTTTCACTGCTATGCGTTGCCTTATACTTGTTAATTTTTCCTTTCAATTGTTCTCACAAAAATTTGCCTTCAAATATTTCTACTCTTCTTTTATGTCTTCCACTTTTCGAATCTACAAATTTGTCATTCATTATGCACTTATTTATAACCCTCGGAAAGCCACAAATTAAGATCGTGACTTTTCAAGTGAAAAGGTCCATTCGAACGGTCACAACTCCCAATAAGTCGACCAAAGTTGACATTTTCGTCGACAATTCCATCAACATTTCCGTTCACTTACGTCGACATTTCCATTCACTTCCGACAACAATTCTGTTCACTTTTGACAACAATTCCGTTTGATATTTCCGTTCATATCTGTTACAATTCCTTTGACATCAATGACAATATTTCAACAATCTCTCCATTTGTCATTGATGGCAACCACATATTGAAATTGCTCCCCCTTGCTGCACTGTCTCTTCTGTCTGAATCCTTCTTTGTTGTAGCTCCCCCTTTCTGTGACATCTTTCTGTACTTCTCCCTCTTTGACATCAATGGCAAAGGGTCTATCCAAGAGCTAGTACTTAGCTCCCCCTTAGCCGATGCTTCCCTTCAGTGGCAAGAAGCAAAAGAAATTACTCCCAACTTCTCACGTAGGTACTCAAATGTGTCCTTCGGAAGTGCCTTTGTGAAAATATCTGTTATTTGCTCTGTTGTATTGATGTATTCCAACTTGACTTGTTGATCTGCAACTGGGTCTCTCAAGAAATGGTATCCGATTGGAATATGTTTCGTTCTAGAGTGCATCATCAGATTCTTCAAAATACTGATGGTACTGGTGTTGTCACAATATATAGAGATAGGTTGATCATACTTCACCTTGATATCTTACAAAGTCTGCTTCATCCAAAGTACCTAAGTGCAACACAGAACTGCCGCTATATACTCTGCCTCTGTTGTGGATAGTGAAACTGAATTCTATTTCTTGCTTAGCCAAGATACTAAGCTATCACCGAGGAAAAATGCACCTCCACTTGTACTCTTCCCATCATCTAGGCAACCTGCCCAATTTGAGTCTGTATATGCCACTAAAGTGAAATCTCTCCCTCTAGGATACCATAATCCATAGTCCAGGGTCCCCTTTATATATTTGAATATCATCTTCACAACTTGTACATGAGCTTCCTTAGGGGTTGCTTGATATCGTGCCACCATGCCTATTGCCTACATGATATCCGACCTAGAAGCCGTCAGATACAAAAGACTGCCAATCATTAATCTATTGAGAGATTGATCTACATCTAGTGATTCCTCATCCTTCCATATCTTGTTTCTTGTGGCCATTGGTGTGCTAACAGGTGCACAGTCCTCAAAACCAAACTTCTTCAACATATCCTTGGCATATTTGTTTCAGAAATGAAGATTCCTTTATTGGATTGAGAGATTTGTAATCCAAGAAAGAAAGATAACTCTCCAAACATGGACATCTCAAACTCCTTTTGCATGTCTTCTGCGAATCCCTTCGTCAGCTTCTCACTATCTCCGAATATTATGTCATCAACATAGACAACAACTATTAACTAATGCTCACCTTCAGTTTTGATATATAAGTTGTCGGCGAAACCTCTTTTAAAACCTTGATCTTGCAAATATTTGTCAAGTCTCGCATACCAAGCTCTACGGGCTTGCTTCAGGCCATACAAGGCTTTCTTCAATCTGCAAACATATCTACTATCATCTGAAAGGAGAAATCATTCAGGGTGCTCAATATATACTTCTCTTCTAGTTTGTCGTTTAGAAACACAAACTTCACATCCATCTGATATACTTTGAAATTTTTAAATACCGCATAGGCAAGAAACATTTCGATTGCTTTTAACCTAGCTACTGGAGCAAAAGTTTCTTCAAAGTCAATTCCTTTGATCTGAGCATACCCCTTGCACACTAATCTCGCTTTGTTCCGGGTCACTTGACCATCCTTATTCAATTTGTTTCTATACACCCATTTTGTGCCGATCACATTCTGATTAATTAGTCTTGGCACTAGCTCCCAAGTTTCATTCTTTTCAATCTGGGCCAACTCCTCTTCCATTGCTTTCACCCAATGTTCATCATGGCTAGCTTCTAAAAAGTTTCTGGGCTGAATTTTAGATAATAATGAAAAATTTACTTGCTCAGGGTTACTTACCAACCTTCTTCTGGTCTGCACTCCAGTATCTAAATTTTCAATAATCTAGCTCTCAGCAAGATTTTTATGGACGAATTGGGATGGAGCCTTGGTGTCTTGTTGTTCATCTTTATCCATCTCTACTTCAACACCTTCTTCAATGATATCTGGTTCATCTAATGGATCACTTGCCTTCTGAGTTCTAGTTTCATCTACTCTGACAATGACACCTTCTACAATAGTTTGAGTTCTCTTGTTGTAGCATTTGTAGACCTTGTTATTGGTGGAATATCCCAAAAAAAATCCTTAGTCAGCTCTTGAATCAAATTTCCCCAAATCATCTTCGGTCCTCTTAATAAAGCACTTCCAAATACTTCGAAATGTTTGACAAAAGTTGGTCTTCCAGTCCATAACTCATATGGGGTCTTGTCATTCTTGACTCTGATTTGCCCTCTATTTAGGATATATACATATGTGTAGACTACTTCTCTCCAATATTTGTCTGATAACTTGGATTCGTTTAGCATTGTCCTACCCATTTCTTAGACAATCATGTTCTTTCATTCTACTACCCCATTTTGTTGTGGGGTTCTTGCAGCTGAGTATTGTCTCTTTATCCATGGTCTTCACAATACTCAATGAATTCATTTGGCATGAACTCACCTCCTCTATCTGACCTTAAGCATTTGATCCTTAAACCGGTTTCATTTTCAATTAATGCTTTGAATTTGCTAAAGGCCTCAAACTTTTCTTTCAAAAATGCAACCCATGTCATTCTAGTGTAATCATCAATTAGCAACATAAAATACCTCTCACCTTGTATACTTTGCGTTTTGGTGGGTCCACACAAATCTATATGAATGAGCTCTATTTTTTTCATAGTGGAATATTCCTTCGTATTGAATCTTGTCCTAGTCTGCTTCCCACGTTGGCATTGCTTACAAAGCATGCTTGATGGCTTTGTTATCTTTGGAATGTCCCTTACAGCTTGCTTCTTGCTAATATTCACAAGGTTATCAAATTTTCTATGGCCCATGCTTCTACGCCATAGCCAACTTTCTTCAACTTGACTCAGACAACACTTCTCTCCTTTGACTTCTGTAAGCATGTATAGATTGTTTGTCGTCCTGTGAGCATCTGCAATTAGTTCTCCCATGTCTCTTTTTTCTGATCTTGCAACCTTCAGCAAAGAACTTGAGTGTGTGTCCTTGATCACACATTTGGCTAACACTTAGAAGATTATGCTTTATCCCTTCCACATATAACACATTCTCTGTTTTGGTTCTTCCATTATCGAGACTAAGCATACCTTTTCCTATTATTCTAGTTGTAGTGTTGTCTCCAAACTTCACCATGCCTTCATTGACCCTTTTAAACGAGATGAATTGTCATGTGTCTCGAACATTCACTATCAATGAACCATTGTTGTCCATCTCTAGCATGGAATGTTGTTTGAACAATCATGGATTCTTCTTGCTTCTTCTTTCAGGTCTTTGTTGGTTCTCTTTTCCTTATCACTAGAACCTTGAACTTATGATCTTGTCTTACATATTCGAAAACACTTCTACAGTAGCATGCTATATGTCCATGGTTGTTGCACTTGTAATAGACTATAACTTCATCAAAGTTTGATAGAGGGCAAACAAATTGTAGTTTCTATTCGACGCTCCATAGGTTCCTTTGTTTCTGCTCCTGACTTCAATATCCTTGGCTCTCTTTCTACAATCTAATTTCTTATGACCAAAATGATTGCAATAATAACAATATCCGTCAAAATAATTACCAAACCCGATTTTATTTGCATATCTTGGAGCAAGTGATCTCCTGAAGTTTTGTTCTCCTTTGCTTTCTTTGTTGATAGAGCTAGTTTTCGTATTCTGGCCCATTTCCTTCTTGGTCTCCTTTTTCACTGGTTCCTTAAGAGTTTTAAAATACCTCTTAGCTTTCTCTTTTTCCTTCTCATAGCCAATGCCTGACTTGTTAGATGGTGATCTTTGACTCTCTAGAATCTTATTCAAAACTTGGGTGCTTTTCCCAAATTTCAAGTCACTTGTTATTTTAGAATTTGCCTTTTCTAGATCCCTTTTTAAAGCAGCAATCTCAGATTCATACCTTTCACAGTCTTCTCCTTCTTTGGCTGATCTGTTAAATCTTCTTCAATTTTCTTTGCTTCTTCAATTTGGACTTTTAGATCAGCAATTATCTTCTTTGATTCCTCAAGACCTGATATTTTGGCTTCTAAGTCTTGACTCTCTTTTTCATATTTCTGAATCAGAAGCTTTTGTTTCATGTTCTCTTACTTAAGATCTTTTATCTCTCCTAAGGCACAGATAAGCTCTTCTTCGAGATTTACCTCGCCTTTGTCTTCTTCTTCCTCTGAGTTGTTTCTGCTTGTGGAAGCATTGTCTTATATGGTCATGAGTAATGTTTCCTCATCATCATTGTCAGAATCACTAGCTTTTTTCCTTGAATGAGCTATAGTTCCTCCTGGAGTATAAGCTTTTCTTTTGTTTCTCAAATCTTTTCTTGTCTTTATTTTGGTTGAATCCCTTCTTGAATTTTGGTTTGCCCTCCTCTTCAGCACTATTGTCTTTATCCAGGCACTTCGCTGCAAAATGACCAATCTTACCGCAATTAAAACATTTTAATGGTAACTGTTGCAAACCTGGAGCTGCGCACTGAATACATGACGTGCACGAAATGGCCATTCTATCCCGCTGAAACAATGGGATCTTCTCACGAGGGTGGGTGCCTCAACGGTGAGAAGAACCTCCAGAGAAGGTTGGTTCCTGTATGATGTATCAATTAGTATCTCTACTCTATGCTGCGGACTACCGTGGAAAAGGGAGAAGGAAAACTTAAAGGGGAAATCCTACCTAAAAAGGGGTGATACACTAGAATTTTGATCCACTCAACTTAGAACCTTGAACAATGAACAATCAAGGGAAAAGGAAGACCTTAGACTTCAATCAATCACTTATGCATAAATATTTCATGGAGAGGTTCGATCCAATGACTAAAACCTGAGGGAAAATGATGGAGAGAGGTCTGATAAAAGACACTTTGCAGCCACCTAACATCCACTTACAGTTTCAGCAAAAGACAATAAAGAACACTGAACATGACCTGCACAAGGATAATCTAGCAACTAGGTATGAATCAGAATTTGGGAAGGGAAAGAAATCCACCACTTAAGCAAATTGCTGAAGAAATATACACTATTCCAGCATTTGCAATCTGAAAGTACAGTCCTTATTGATTGGAGAGACACAACTCACCAATGGCAGAGTCTGGTCTAAGCAACAGAGAGATTGGATGATTTTTTAATCAACGCTGAAAGCCATTATATAGAAAATTACAAGAGGCCAAAGATTGGCGCTAAAAATTTGAAGAGAAGGATTCACTTTGATTAACTCCAGGGTTTACTTGGCCTTTCAATAAAATATATTTTCCTTTTTGTCCTCGCATGAAGCTTCTTCGTTTGATGAAGTGAACTTATCTTTGTTATGAACCGCCCACCTCTCTTTGCATGGAAATCCACGCAAATGTCAATTTTAGAACTTCGTGAGCTATTTGATGTCGAATTGTAACGTTTGAACGCTGAGTTAACCGTTTGGTACGCTGAGTTGGACAAAGAGATCATTCTCCTCCCATGGAAAGCTTCTAGTGAATGCGGCGTTTTAACAATTAGTTAAATCTAAATCTGGAATGGTCAACTCGACATTCAAATTTGGAACTTTGGTTGGACTCTCAGATGCGTGGAGTTGACCTGGAGACGAGCGGGACTTCAATAACCAGTCAACTGAAGCTTTGACCGGTGTTCGAAAATAGCGCTTGCTTGCATGTATTTTGTCCTATTCTGGTATGTCTGTTCATGTCTATTTTTGACGGGGTTCTATATTCGGATGTGTTTTTTATAATTATATCCGGTCTATATTTTCTCCATTGGGCTTTGCTTTCGGAATTCTGGGTTTTCCCTTGTTTCAACGGTTACTTCCCGCAGTCAGAATTTGACGGCTTGCGGGATGTCACCTTTGGTCATTTATTCCTTCGGGATTCTTTCCTTCGGCTTTATTTCCTGAATTTCTTCGGACTATTTGTCCAAAGGAATTCCTTCGGACAACAGTCCGAAGGTCTCTTTTTCCTGCCTTTGCCTTTGCTTTGCAACTTTTCCGAATTTCTTCGAGATTTCTTCCGTCGGCTTTTCTACGGGCCTTTGTCCGAATTTCTTCAGACTTTTTGTCTGAAGGAATTCCTTCGGACAAAAGTCCAAAAGAATTGATTTTCTTTGTTCTTTCTCTTCTTTTGGTCCCTCCTTGTGTCTTCCAAATTCCTTCAGACTTTTTGTCCGAAGGATATCTCCCCTTGCCTTTTCCTCCGAATGTGCCTTTCAGCGTTTCAACTGTGCCCTTCAACCGACCAAGTGCCCTCCACAAGGGCATTTAGCTCTTCCTCTGTGCCTTTCGAAAAAATTGGAGGGCACCCGGCCTTTTTGCAAAGGTCCCGAATCTGTTCCCTCACCTTTCCGAAGGGTAGGTGCCCTTTGGGATTGTTGAAAGTGACCCTTCCGAATTAATCCTTGGCTTTTCCCTGCCTTTTGTGCAGACTTTTGGATTCTCCGAAGGAATTCCATTGATTTGTCATTTCCTTGGCTTAGCCTTCTTTGACGAACACCATTCCTTCGGACAAAAGTCCAAAGGAATTCATTCTTTTGCAGCAAAGGCCCTTAACAAAGAAAAACAATGTATTCTTTCTTCCTTGGCTAGAGACGTGCATTTTCAAATGGCGAGAGACAATCTGACTTGTGGAAGAATTGTCAACATTTCTGGCGACTCAGCTGGTTCAGCATGCCTGCTATGCTTGAGGACTCAGACCATGTGTAGATGCTTGAATGACTTCCCAAATGGTGACCCTAATTTTTTGACTATAAATCTGCTATAATCATTGCTATAGTAACCTCCTTCAAAATAAGGAGGGAAGAGATGCGAAAGCAGAAAACTAACTAAGAAACAAAGGTGCAAACAAGCACTTTATTGGACAAAAACTGAAGCAAACTACTATGCTTGAACAACACTTGGAGGAAAGCAAAAAATAACTAAATATGTACATAGAATTTTGCTCTTTAATAGCAATGTTTCAGATGTATCCCATTGACTAGGATTGAAAGCTCTTGGCCATCTATCTTAGCAAGTTGGAAGGCATTGTAAGATTTGCAGCTGGAGATCATATATGGGCCACTCCAAAGTGAATCAAACTTTGTGTGCCTTCCTGGTTTGGCCCGATCTTCATACCACTTGAGGACCAAATCTCCTTCATTGAAGCTTCGTGAGGAAGCTCCTTTGTCGAATGTCCTTTTCACCTGTGCCTGATGACTTTCCATGGCTAGCATGGCTTGATTTCTTGTCTCTTCTAGCTCCATAAGTTCTGCATACCTGATCTCCATAGGCTCGTTTTCTAACAATTCAAGTTGATGCATTAATTCTAAAGCTGAAAACTCCAGAGAGATAGGTAACCTTGCTTCCCTACCATAGACCAGTTTGCAGGGAGAGTTGGCTATTGACCTCTTGTAGGTGATCTTATCAGCCCATAATGTTGACTTTAACTTGAGGTACCATGATCTCCGATTGTCTTCAATAGTCCTTCGTATGATCCTCAAGAGGTTCTTGTTTGTAGACTCAGCAAGGCCATTTTCTTGTGGATAATAATTCGATGAAGTGCTGAGATAGATTCCATGTTGGACGGCCCATTGGCTGATCCTATATCCCACAAAAGCCATTGCATTGTCAGAAATAATGGTTGAAGGGACTCCAAACCTAGTGACCAAACCTTCATAGAAACCAAGGACGCTAGTTTCATTTGCTTCCTTTAATGCAACTGTTTCTGTCCAACGTGTGAAGTAGTCCGTAGCTGTTAGAATCCACTTATGCCCTGAACTGAAAGGAGGGTTAATGAGACCAATAAAGTCTAATCCCTACTGTACAAATGGCTGATCCACTGTAATTGGTTGTAGGGGCAGGGCTGCTAGTTTAACTTTTCCTACAAACATAATGCATTGTTTGCACTTCCTAACCCATGTATAGCAGTCACCAAATATAGTAGGCCAATAGTACCCACCTCTCATGATTTTAAGTGCTGTAGTCCTGACAGAAAAATGCCCTCTACCAAGTCCATCATGGAATTCTTCAAGTAATCTTTGAGTATGGCTTGGCTCCACACACCTTAGTAGCATTCCATTGATATCCTTTTTGAACAAGACACCGTCAATGAGCAAAAATGGAATTGATTGTAGTCTGAAATATCTTCTTTTTGAAGCACTTAGGTGGGAAGGGTAATGACCTTCCTGAAGATAGCTTACCAGATCATCAAACCAGCTAGGTGAGGTGTGAACAGCAGCAATTTCTACATCATTCGACACTAGAACAGCTTCGTTAGTTTCTTGTAAGTCCTGAGCTAGATGCTCACAAAGTCCTTTGCCTCTAACCAGCTTCGTGATCTTAATTTCTATGTCATATTCCATCACTTTGGTTATCCAACCAGTGCTTTTCTCATTTATGTCTTTGTTCAGAGGAAATTCTTTGATGCTTGGATGAGCAACCATTAGAAGTATTTTATTATTAGACAACAAGTGCCTAAATTTCTTCAGAGATCTTATAACTGAAAAGACGTGTTTTTCAACAAAAGAGTACCTTGTCTCATACTCTTGCAGGCCTTGGCTGTAGAAGGCTATTGGTTGTTCCAAGTCCTCATGGTTATGCTGCATAAGAATCCCTGAAATGGTGTCCACATTAGCATACGTATACTGAATGAAATCTTTCTTGAAATCTAGATTCAAGAGCGTAGGAGTACTTGCTATGGCTTTCTTAACATCTTCAAACCCTATTATTCCCTCCTTGGACCAAATGAAGTTCTGATTTTTCTTTAACATGGCTGTAAGTGGTTTAGCTACATTAACATAATCTGAAATGTATCTCCTTATAAATTTGATCTTTCCAAAGAAACTTTGCAAAGCCTTTTTGCTCTTAGGCAAGGAGAGTGCAAGAATGGATTGAATCCTTTCAGAATCTATGTTTAAACCATGCTTTGAAACGACATGTCCAAGAAGCTTACCTTCATGAACTGAAAATACACACTTTTTGGGATTCAGGGATATCCCAAATTGCCTACACTTTTCAAAAACATGTTGGAGGTGTACCATGTGATCTTCTGCATCCTTTGAGAATACTATTATATCATCTAAATAGACAAGCACAAATTTGTTAAGAAGGCCTTGGAAGGCCATATCCATGGCTCTCTGAAAGGTTGCTCCAGCGTTGGACAAACCGAACGGCATCTTTCTGTATGCAAATGTTCCCTACTTGGTTGTGAAAATTGTCTTGAATTGATCTCTTCTTTGACCAAAATCTGATTGTAGCCACTGTACCCATCAAATAAGGAAAACCTCTCTGAACCTGAAACAAGCTGTAAAATTTGTTCCATTGATGGCAATGGATAGTGGTCTTTAAGCGAGGCCCTGTTTAAGTCACGGAAATCAACACATAAACGAATCTCACTGTTCTTTTTCCGTACTGAAACGAGGTTCGCCACCCAAGTTGATTGCTTGATTGGGAATATAATAGCTGATTCTATAAGCTTGTGAAGCTCAGCTTTCATTAAAGGCTCCAGCTTTGGATTGATTGACCTTTGTCTTTGTCATACTGGTTTAGTTTTGTCCTCTAGCTCAATAATGTGTTGAGCCAAACTTGGATCAAACCCTTTGAGATCACTATACTGCCATGCGAATATATCAGCAAAATTTTGGCATAATTCAACGAAAGCTTTCTTTTGTAGTGGAGTGCATACCTTGCCCAATTTCAAAATCTTACCAGCTGTAATCTCTACATTGGCATAGTGCTCTTCCTTTGTTGACAAGGTTGGTTTCTCTTTCCTTAGTTCATCGTCTTCACTAAAAATATTTTCAAGGGTAACCAATCCCTTGGGTAGTTTATTGGTTTTCAGTTGCACAATCTGATCACTATACTGCTGTAAGCGTTTTCCCTGATTTTTTGGAGAAAACTCAGCATCTACCTGTAAAAATCTCACAATTTGATTGTCACTTTCAAATCCCTGCCAATTTTCTTGGTTATCTAGGACAGAAGGCCTTACGACTATCTTTATATGTGACTGAAAAATGTCACTTTTAACATCCGCTGGAATATCAAATTGTGCCCCAACAGTAGCCAACCTATCGGCATATTTATTTCTATCTCTTGGTATTGCCTGAATATTAAAACCTGAAAATCTTCAAGTAAATCCCATACCCTGTGTCTATAAGATTTAAACAACATATTCTTGCATACATTTAAGCCCTCTTACTTGGTGAACTACAAGTTCACTATCTCCAAACACTTGTAGACAACTTGCTTTCATCTTCCTAGCCCATTGCAAACCGTGGACTAGTGCTTCATATTCAGCAACGTTATTTGAACAGCCAAACTGAAATTTAATAGATGAGAAATACTTTTATTTCGTAAGAGAAACTAACATCATTCCATCTCCTGTTCCATGCTTATTTCTTGATCCATCGAAGTATAAATGCCACAAGCCTTCATTAGATTCGCCCTCTTTGACCATGGCCAAGATTGGCGCATCGTTCTCATGAAGACTATACACCAAGGCCTTCTTCTTCAATCAGCTTGTAGGGATCATGCTCATGCAAAGTGGACGCCCACTCATCAAGAAATAAATCTGAAACTCCATCCAAAGGTGAGTCTTTTTCTACATCACTAGTTTGTACTACTTCATCTGAAATGAAACAATTTGCATTGACCACACTTGGCATATAAGGTTCCATGTAAAAACGTGCAATAGGTTCTGAATGAATTGTTACCTTTGTGCCATATCTAATTCTGAACAGCAAGTAAGTCCAATCCGCTGATAGATATCCCCCAATCTTTGAGGTGAAATCTCTTGAAAGGCACATGGCGAAATAAGGAGGTAGATCCACTACTACAACGTCCTGTTGAATAGTTATGTTAGGACAGGCATGTAATGTTAATTTCAAATCTTTGATAATCCCTACCGTCTTTGCGGGTGAACCATCCAACTGCAGTACCCCTTTAGTATTTGGCTCATAAACAAAGCCGAGCTTGTCTGCAATCTGTTTAGGCATGACTGTACTGCTGGCTCTATTATCCACCATACAATTATGAACTAAGGTATCTCCCACTATCAAAGAAAGATAAAAAAGGGGAGTTTTCTTTGCTTTTACCTCAGTTTTGTCCACCTTTGATATCTTATCTCTTTGTTGTACCTGCTGCTTAGTTGGCGGATCTGAGTTTGTCAAAACAACACCTTTGTCTACTAATTTTGGGGACAATTCAAGAGCTGAAATTTCTTGAATGAGTTTGTCCTTTTGACTTGGAACAAAAAGAGTATCCCACATGCTAATATTGACGTTAGACCTTTTCATCTGATCTACAATATTGAATTGGGATGGACTAACCTTTGATTGCACCTTTTGTGTTACTTGTTGCTCACGAATTAGAGGTATTTGTTGCACTTTGCCAACCTCTACATTCTGATTTTTTGGGACTGTGGGGACAGCAAGCTTTCTTTCGTACCTTGAGCAATAGTACTAGAAGTATTTGATGTATTTGCCACTGCTTGAGCGTCTCCCACAACTTTTCTTTTATTTCTCTAATAGGTTAGAGTTGCAACTTGATCATTTGAAGCGTTAGTTTTAACATCTTGAGTAAAAGCAATATGATCATCTACCTGCCAATTTACATTAACAGCATCAGGCTGCCCTTGGGTCACTCCTTGTGGTGCCAATCCTGTATCTTGATATTGACTCTCCTGAAAAGAGAACTCTTTGTCATCTGTGGCATGGTGTTGTTTGATGATACTGAATCCTGGTTTTGAAAATTATAGAGATTCGAACGCTGCCTATCGTGGAGTTGGAACAATGCCTTTTGAAGTGAAAAGAGCATTTGGATCAAAAGTAGCATATGACTTAGCTGGAGTTATGTCCCCTTGTACTTGATAGGGTGGTCTATTTTCTCTGAAACCCTGATAAGGAGATCTTTGATCTTTGAAGAGCTGATAATTGTTCTAATTTTGTTGTTGATAAGGCCTATTTGACTGAAATTGTTGCCTTTTAAGCTGTACTATTTCATTTCCAAAAAATTGTAACAGACTATTCAGCTCTCCTATTGCATTAGATTGACTAGTAGAGGCTGCAATAAGACGTTGAGGTGCTGGAATTGGAGCCAAAGATGGAACATGAGGAACTTGAAGTGCTGGTACTAAACTTATCTGCGAAAAAATGGGCATTGGAGGTCTTGGAGCAAGCTTCTCGGCTTGAATCAGACTATTTTCTGCCCTTATTGCAACTTCATAGGCATCAAGCAAAGTAGTGCCGCCCATTGACTGTATCATCACACTAATATCAGAATTGAGAGCTTTCAAAAAATATAAAAATGCATATTCAGGGGATGGCCTAATTAGAACCGGTAACCTGTGCCATGTCTTTTGGAATCTGAGATTAAAATCAAACATGAACTCATAAGGAGCTCTTTGTATGGCAGTGAATTGCTCAACCAAAGATAAGTGGTCAAACTCATCCTCAAACTGTTTGACCAAGGCAGCACCCAATTCGTCCCAAGTAGAGATAGATCTAAGTGGGAGGGTTCTATACCACTGTAATGCTTTTCCTTTGAAAGACGCAGCTAGTAATCTGATAACAGCATTATCCTCAATTACATTATGAACCGAACAAAGATTAGCCACAACCTGGATATGCTCAATAAGGATTGTTTGATTTTCCCCTGAGAAGAATGGAATACTTTTGAAGGCAGATACAGGTAAATCATTTAACTGTGCTAGATTTAGTGGGCTCCCTCCATTAAATGGAGCAAATACTTGATTTCTATTGGCCATCTGCATGGTGGGGATTTCAGTGTCTAGAACACTAAGATGAGGGGGAGCTAAATATTCCTTTTGAGGATATGGACTTGCCCTCCCAGATCTTGCTCTTTTATAAGTTACAAATTCAAAAGGAATACCTTTGCTTGCTGATCTTGTGGTAACTTTTGGCATGAACGGATTGTCTGAATGATGCTATGAACTCTACCGCTGGCCGTAAATGAATATCTCCCTTTGCCATGAAGATTTTCTATAAAGAACTCTTTTCGTGGTCCCACCAAGCGTACCAAAAACTGTTGTCAACCTGGTGTTGCACCCTGAATCGAAGATGTGCACGAAATGGCCAGTCTTCTATCCCGCTAAAACAATGGGATCTTCTCACGAGGGCGGGTGCCTCAACGGTGAGAAGAACCTCCAAAGAAGGCTAGTCCCTGTATGATGTATCAATTAGGATCTCTACTCTATGCTGCGGACTAACGTGGAAAAGGGAGAAGAAAAATTTAAAGGGGAAATCCTACCTAAAGGAGGGTGATACACTAGAAATTTGATCCACTCAACTTAGAACCTTGAACACTGAACAATCAAGGGAAAAGGAAGACCTTAGACTTCAATCAATCACTTATGCATAAATATTTCATGGAGAGGTTCGATCCAATGACTAAAACCTGAAGAAAAACGATGGAGAGAGGTTTGATAAAAAACACTTTGCGGCCACCTAACATCCACTTACAGCTTCAGCAAAAGACAATAAAGAACACTGAACATGACCTACACAAGGATAATCTAGCAACTAGGTATGAATCAGAATTTGAGAAGGGAGAGAAATCCACCACTTATACAAATTGCTGAAGATATATACACTATGTCAGCACTTGAAATCTGAAAGTACAGTCCTTATTGATTGAAGAGGTTACACAACTCACCAATGGCAGAGTCTGGTCTAACCAAGAGAGAGATTGGATGATTTTTTTATCAAGGCTGAAAGCCATTATATAGAAAATTACAAGAGGCCAAAGATTGGCGCTGAAAATTTTAAGAGAAGGATTCACTTTGGTTAACTCCAAGGTTTACTTGGCCTTTCAATAAAATATATTTTCCTTTTTGTCCTTGCATGAAGCTTCTTCGTTTGATGAAGTGAACTTATCTTTGTTATGAACTGCCCACCTCTCTTTGCATGGAAATCCATGCAAATGTCAATTTTAGAACTTCTTCGTGATCTGCTTGATGCTGAGTTGTAACGTTTGAAAGCTGAGTTAACCGTTTGGTACGCTGAGTTGGACGAAGAGATCATGCTCCTCGCATGGAAAACTTCTAGTGAATGCGGCGTTTTAACAATTAGTTAACTCTCAATCTGGAACGGTCAACTCCACATTCAAATTTGGAACTTTGGTTGGACTCTCGGATGCGTGGAGTTGACCTGGAGACGAGCGGGACTTCAATAACCAGTCAACTGAAGCTTTGACCAATATTCGAAAATAACCCCTACTTGCATGTATTATGTCCTATTCTGGTCTGTCTGTTCATGTCTATTTCTGGCAGGGTTCTATATTCGAATGTGTTTTTTATAATTATATCCGGTCTATATTTTCTCCATTGGACTTTGCTTTCGGAATTCTAGCTTTTCCCTTGTTTCAACTGTTACTTCCCGCAGTCAGAATTTGACGGCTAGTAGGACGTCACCTTTGGTCATTTATTCCTTCGGGATTCTTTCCTTCGACTTTATTTCCTGAATTTTTTCGGACTATTTGTCCGAAGGAATAAATGACCAAGAAATCCCGAAGAAATTCGAAAAAGTTGCAAAGCAAAGGCAAAGGCAGGAAAAAGAGACCTTCGGACTTTTGTCCGAAGGAATTCCTTCGGACAAAAGACCGAAGGTCTCTTTTTCCTGCGTTTGCCTTTGCTTTGCAACTTTTCCGAACTTCTTCGGGATTTCTTCCGTCAGCTTTTCTCCGGGCCTTTGTCCGAATTTCTTCGGACTTTTTGTCTGAAGGAATTCCTTCAGACAAAAGTCCGAAAGAATTCATTTTCTTTGTTCTTTCTCTTCTTTTGGTCCCTCCTTGTGTCTTCTGAATTCCTTTGGACTTTTTGTCTAAAGGAATTCCTTTGGACAAAAAGTCTGAAGGATATCTACCCTTGCCTTTCCCTCCGAATGTGCCCTTCGGCTTTTCAACTGTGCCCTTCGGCTGACCAAGTGCCCTCTGCAAGGGCATTTAGCTCTTCCTCTGTGCCTTTTGAAAAAATTGGAGGGCACCCGGCCTTTTTGCAAAGGTCCCGAATCTGTTCTCTCACCTTCCCGAAGGGTAGGTGCCCTTTGGGATTGTTGAAAGTGACCCTTCCGAATTAATCCTTGGCTTTTCCCTGCCTTTTGTGCGGACTTTTGGATTCTCCGAAGGAATTTTGTTGATTTGTCATTTCCTTGGCTTAGCCTTCTTTGACGAACACCATTCCTTCAGACAAAAGTCCGAAGGAATTCATTCTTTTGCAACAAAGGCCCTTAACAAAGAAAAAGAATGTATTCTTTCTTCCTTGGCTAGATACGTGCATTTTCAAATGGCGAGAGACAATCTGACTTGTGGAAGAATTGTCAACAGTAACTTACCTTTATATTTGTCCGAGCCTTTCTTCAGCTTTCAAATGAATAGAGCCTCCTTTTCATCTTCTTCGTTGCTTGAGCTATTGCTTGGCTCTGGGTCCTTGGCCTTCTCCTTGATGCTTTGAAGGTTGCTTCCTTTTTAGATGGTCTATCTGATTTTGTCCTCATTTCATAAGCAGTGAGAATTCCGTGTAGCTCGTCCATCGGCAGCTTGTCAAGATCTCTCATTTCCTCTACGGCAGAGACCTTCGCATCAAATCTTAGTGGTAAAGACCTTAGCAGCTTTTGGACTATGGTAGACTCCTCTAACTTTTCTCCAAGTCCTCGGATCGCATTCATGATTTAATCAACTCGGAGAAGATAACTTGCAATGTTTCTTCTTCCTTCATTTTGAGACTCTCAAACTCTCCTGTGAGTCTGAAGTTTGGCTTGTCTAACCTTGCCATCACCCTCATAGATGGTCTTAAGCTTCTCCCAAATCTCATGTGTTGACTTACATTGTATAACTTTTACAAACTCAGATTCAGAAAGACCACACAAAATAGCGTTCATTGCATTAGCATTGTTTTCGCTAGCCTTCTTTTCAGCGGGATCTGTTGGTGGTGTTTGTGGCTCTATGTATCCATTTGCAACAGATTGCCAAATGTCAAACCCAAGGGCCATCAAATATGTCCTCATTCTTATGCTCCAAAAAGCATAATCAATGTCATCAAACAATGGTGCCTTATTTGTGGAAAAACATTCCTAACCTTGTGAACTAGCCATGTGTGCTTTACTCGATCTACCTTCTAGCAGTTAAACTATATCTAAAGAAACCCGCTCTGATACCAATTGTTAAGCACAGGTTATTACTAAGAAGGGGAGTGAATCAGTAATAGATATCTTTTACACTTTTTATTTAAACAACTATTTCACTTAAGATATGCAATATAATCAAATCACAACTCACACAACACAAAGTAATAGTGACACAAGATTTATACGTGAAAACCCTTTCGAGAAAAAAAACAACTGAGAAATAGATCTCAATATAAAAATTCGTAGACAACCTACTAAAGCACCAACCCCTTTCGCCGAGCACCAACTCAACAAAAGACACCAATCTCTTCAAAACGAAGGCACTAACCTTCTCACAAAAAATCAGTCTTCTATTTATAATTTGTTGTCAAACAACGGATGATAGAACACTGCTTTATTTCCTTTCGATTCGATCTACACTTGAATGTTTTCACTGCTATGTTCTGCCTTATACTTGCTGATTTTTCCTTTCAATTATTCTCACAAAAATCTGCCTTCAAATATTTATGTTCTTTTATGTCTTCCACTTTTTGAATCTACAAATTTGCCACTCATTATGCACTTATTTATAACCCTCGAAAAGCCACAAATTAAGATCGTGACTCTTCAAGTGAAAAGGTCCATTCAAATGGTCACAACTCCTCCCAATAGGTTGGCCAAGGTTGACATTTCCGTCGACAATTCTATTAACATTTCCGTTCACTTCCATCGACATTTCCATTCACTTCCGGCAACAATTTCTTTTGACATTTCCGTTCATATCCGTTACAATTCCTTTGACATTAATGACAATATTCCAACAAATATAACCCTAGGGTTGTTGGAACAAAATATGAATGAAGAAGATGTTGGATTCATGAATATTCTTTCCCATTCATCACTCGACCTGGGTAGCAAACATTGTGTTTGTGAGGAATAAGAGGGGAGTGCAACACTTTGATCCTTTTCTCCATTTGGTTCTCCACAAGGGCTTTGAACTCCTCGAATTTCCTAAAAACTTCATATTTCTTCCGAATAAAGTATATCTAAGTCTTGTGAGAGAAATCATCGATGAAGGATACATAGAACACAAACATGTGCAATGATAAGACATCCACCAAGCCAAACACATCACCATGGATCACCTACAAGATTCCACTTGCTGTGCAACATTTGTCGGCACTTTCACTCGACTCTATTTGCCATAAACACAATGTTCATAGAAGTCAAAGTCCAAGGGACAATTGTCCGTCCCCTACACCATATCTCTAGTCAGCATCATGCGTAGAACTTTTTCACCAATATGGCCCAACAACTGATGCCAAAGCAGTCTTCACCATTGGAAGCAATGTGTACCTCCCTGAATCAACATTAGCCTCAAGAACAATAGAGTCATTACATGCGTTGCTTCCACACTCGCATTAAATTTGAACAAAGTCCCTGTGCGCACAACCCTTGCCAACACCATGGCTTTGTGCACCGTCTTGCACCCATCTCTATTGAATGGGACTTGAACCCAAACATCATTCATTTTGTTCACAGAGATTAGAGTCCTCACAAGGCCAAGAATGTGCAAAACACGAAGGAGAGTCTTGATCCTCCCATCTCTAGACTTCAACATCACTTTTCATCTACCCACAATCCTATAGGTCGAGTTGTCTACTACAAATAAATCACCACCATCATATCCTTCATATTTGCTAACCACTCCCTTATAGGAGTCATATGATAGGAGGCACCTAAATCAATCAATCATGTATCATTACATACATGCAAACTTGAGGCTACAAGATATACATCTCCAACTCCATCACTATAGACCTTTTCACTTGAGGATTGCCCAACATCCATCGGTTTAGCCTTTTCCACCTTTCTCGTCCGACAATCCTCCTTGAAGTACCCTAACATGTTGCAATTCCAGCGCTTCTTCAAGGATCTATCCGAAGTCTTAGATCTACCTCTAGACTTCAAGCGCTTATCCCTAGTCTTTAGCTTGCCTCTTGCGACTGACCTCACACAAAGCATCCTTTGTCTAATAGCTTCCCAATAGACTTGCACCTCATCTCTTCTTATAACAAAATTGTGACTACAACTTCCACTTTTAGCTCCGATGTAGTATTAGTGATAGCCATCACTAGATTGTCCCACAAGTCTGGCAAAGAGCACAACAACATGATACACATTTTTTCATCATCCATTTCAACATCCATGGATGATAACTAACTTAACACAGTATTGATGGCATTTAAGGGCTTTGCAACCGAGTCACCACCATTCATTCGTAATGAATACAACTTCTTTCGCAAGAATAGTTTGTTTACCAACAACTTGGGTTGGTACAACATTCCCAACTTATCCCAAAGAAGCTTTGCAGTCTTTTCAACCGAAACATTCAATAGCACTAAATCCAACAATCGTACCCTGATAGAGCTTCTAGCTTTCTTGTCAACTTTTTCACATTCTTCTAGTTTCATTCATGTGGGTGATGCGTTTGCTACAGCAACCCACTGATCACTATCTAGCAAGAGATCTTCCATTTTGAGTTTCCATAACTCAAAATGTTGACCATTGAATTTTTCAATCTCTATTCTTGTGCTTCCAGTGGCTTCACTCGCACAAGATTCTTTTGCGCAAAACTCCCACTATAGAAAACCATTTATCACAAGTTATCCCAACTTCTACAAAGCTAAAACCAAGCTTTGATACCAAATGTTGGCAATAAGGCTATGTGCCAAAAACTAATACAAAGAAGAGCTATGCTATACGAATCTTAAACATATAAGGAAATAACAAGCACACAAAAATGCAAGGTCCCTATTAGGGTAACAAACCTAGCACAGTAACCTTCTTGAATATAGTACTATTAACAAAATCTTGTTTACAATACTACAAGTTGCAAGGTTCTATAACCTTCATACAACGCTTTACTGCATATTACAATGCACACACTTGATCGTGTGTATTCAGCATTCATGCATATACTTGCATCCACTCTATACACTTGACCATGTATGAGTTCTACACATGCTTCACAAGTATCATCTTCTTCCTAATAAGAACCGCACCTATATCTGGCACATCACTTTGTCACCCCTATGAAGTAGGGGAATCTACAGACACCCACTACTAACGTAAGTGATCATTGTGTAATGCTCCTCCACAACTCCATGTCAGAGTGCCACCAAGACATTAGTCACACACCTTTAGTCTAACAAATACAATCCAACAAGTATCTAGTAATGCTTCAAATTTGTGCATTGTTTGACGGTGTTGTGTAGCTCCTCGCAGCACCTTACTGTGAATCCACCACTGCAAACCGCTTCCCAACCTTGCAAAGTGCAATGATACTACATAAAAAGCATTGTGCAGCTTTACATCATTTTCAGCACACTGACAACCTTAGCACACAAGCCTATGCAAACTCGCTGTCTTGCGCAAACAACATTGTGCAACAGTGCTTATGCAACATTCTATGCAGTTAGTGCTTGCACAACAACAACCGTGCGCACAACTACCATTGCACAGATCCATGCAAAGTTGAAACATTTCCCAATGGTACAATTCACTAACTGCATCTCAGTTACACTAAAGGTGTCCTTGCACATGTGCAGTTCACTAATTTTATCTCAGTGACAATGAATGAGGTGTCTCTGCACATGTACAGTTCACTAACTGTGTCCAAACTGAATGACGTGTCCTTGCACATGTACAGTTCACTAACTGCATCCCAGTTAGACTGAATGAGGTGTCCATACACGTACAATTCACTGACTGCACCTAAGTTAGACTAATTGAGGTGTATATGCATGCTCAGTTCAAGGGCAGTTTGCATCCTCTTAACCTCATCTTCATAAATCAATTTATACCTCAGTAATGAAGAGTGTGCAGCATCAATTTTTGGTGGCTTTTCTATCCTTCTCTCATATTTCCCTGTTTATTCTGCTTTCATAATTCTGCAGGGGTATATCAGAAACATGCAATTTTGCTTGGGTGATGTCATGAGGACTTTGGACATGATCCTTTTGGGCACTTCTATTGCACCACCACCCTCCAAGGTGAGGTGGAGGACGATATTGGGCACACCCATATGGGTCAACAACTACACAGCCCTAGGGAAACCTTTCTTTTACACGTTTAGCTTTTATTGAAACCATGTGAAGATCTTTGCATTGATTTTCTGCGAGAAAAGAAGGAAAAAAAACTGTCCGGAAGTGAGCCATACCAGGTCACAATAGGGCATATCTTACATTTCCTAAAGGCTAATGCCATGGAAAAAAGACACACTGTATCTATATCAGACTGCAAAGTTGTGCAACATGCAAGGACTGAACCATGCTCCCATTACAAATGTCATTATTTACCAAAGAGCGTTACAACAACTGCCAGCAAGCTATAGATTAAGTTCGCAAGACAGCTCAATAGACTAAAAATAAGGAATTCTGCAGTCACAGGCTACGTTATCGAATTGGGTTCGGGTTTGGATTCAAAGAACCGGGTTCCCCAGTACAGAAAATGTTTTTTGCCCTGGGTACAACTTCAGTTCGGCAGTACAAAAAAATATTTTAAAAAAATATTCTAGCATAATAAATAGGAAATTTGCAATGGACAGTAACTATGCAATGAGAAAATGAGAGATAGGTGCTTTTGCTTTTGTGTTTTGCTTTTATCATTTGTGTTCTTTTATCTTATGTTTTTGTGTTTTACTTAACTTTTAGGGTTTGCAATGTGTTTTTTATTATTTTTTTATCGTTGCTTTATTTCTAATTTTGAGAAAAAATAAGAAAAAAAACTTTTAAAATGTTTTCGCCTCGGATTCTGCCCAAATTCGTCCTAGGCGACCAGGGTTCACCCAAGGTCTTCTCTAGAAGAACCCAAACGAAGCCAGGTCATTTCCCAGCAGAACCGAAACTATGATGTACTGGGGCAGGGTTCTTCTGCATATTTGGACGAATCAGTATCTTAGGTCATAAGCATTAAAAATAATTATGTTATATAAATAGGACGAATCGCAACTCAAGTTAAAGAACAGAATAATGGAATTTTTTTTTAAACAAGCAGTGTATAAGTCTGGAAAAATGTAAACTAAAACAATCATAAAAATTTCCACCTATGCAAAAGAAACAAATGATGCAAACTAGCTACTCCAAAATATTGTTCTCTAGGGAACATTTTAATTGCATGCTTAACTGTGTTGCAGGAAAAGCCAAACCGCCCCGCCCCCCACGACTCCTCCCTGGGCACGCCTTTGGTACGGGGACACCCTATGCACACCCGGAGACATCCGGAACAATGTTGGAAACGTCCGACACTGTTTCGGACGTCTTCGAGCATGCCCAAGGCATCTCTGGGCATGCCCAGGACGTCTTCAGGCATGCCCGAGACGTTTCCAACGGGGCTGCAGCGACTTGAAGGCAAAAAAATAAAAATAAAACTCAAAAAACTCAAAAGAAAATCTAAATCGCTGCAAACTCTTTATACACCAAAGTTCGAACATTATGTAAATAAAATAAACATTCAAGTTTAAGTTTTCTAATTTCTTATACTTTAAGTTATATTTTATTTATATACTTTCAGGGCGTTTGAGAGTGGTTTCGGACCTCTAGGAGCTATAATGCAAATTCTAGACTCTAGAGGATCCTATCGTATTTCAAACTTAATCAGATTCCAGGGTTTCAGGGTTCAGACTTAGCCATATTTTAGGGTTTCAAGATTTCAAGGAGACATCATAGGAGGTATGAAGGCTGCATGAAGGGATGTAGGTATGATAGAGTAGTATGAGAACATCTCTCACAAAGTGCCGCAAGCTGATGCCACCCCATTCCCTATGCACCCTTTAAGGCATACACTCTAGGAGATTCAATGAACCGATCAGCCCCTGCGAGAGAAAGCATCAGTAAATGATAAAGTTGAAAAATAATGGGAGTGGCATTCATGATTTTGGGGGCAATTGAGATGATTTATTCTAGTTTTGAATGTACATTTTGTCTTTGAAGTAATGAATGAATGAATATTATATATTTTAAAGTGTTTTATCTTTTATAGACAAATATTTTCATACTATGTAGTTTCAAGTGTTTTACTAAAAAAAAGAGTAATATCTATCTCTCTCTATATATATACACATACAGACGTACCCACGACGTATCCAAATCAAGGTTTTTGAAAAATGGCGTACCCACATATCCGAGACGTCCCCGTACCCGACCCCGTACCCATACCCAAAAAACAGAGATGCATAAGAATATAGAGATTTAGCTAATAATGTGGAATAAATAAAAGCTTGACAGACCTTGCTGTGAGATATGTAATTTTTCCTATGCACTATGTATGATAGCATCCCAACAAAAAATAAGGCAACCGGAAGAAACTCACAAATCTTGCCCCATAATATCTTTAGGCTTATGAGGGAATGATTCTGTATGAAAATAAAAAATTTAAACTTCAAAAATCCAGCAGTACAATTCTATTTCAACAGTCCACATGATCCTCATCCATTTCATGCCCATCACTAGCCTCCACCCGTTAATTTCATTGTAAATCACCAGGTTATTATTCACCTATAATCCATACAAATCCCAAAGAAACATTTGTCATATCTACAAGGTAGCAATGAAGATGAAGCTGATGAAATAAAAGCAACAGAATTACCAGCGGTAGTAAAATATCACTCAGCAATTCTCTTATTATCTAACGAAAAGGAAAAGTAGATGGAATGGCTTGACAATTACCTCTGTATAATCCATTCTATTTCTTTTAAAATTCTTCTGTTTCTTTTTCTCATGCAGAGAGACTTCAGATCCATCACATGTTAGATCCTCTGAACAGATACGAGGAGAATCTTTATCGCCTTGACTATCCAAGTCTTTCCAGTGTAAAGGTATTCGGCGGGTGTTTAGAGTTGCAAGTAAGTATTGAGCAACCCGATCCTCACCAACAATAGAATCCTTTATAGCTCCTACAAAATCCAGCTAAGCGAATTTCATGAACATTCAAATTCATATCAAAATGCATCAATTAAGAAAGTATGTGCCTATAAAATTATAAAATAATATTTCGAAATCAAAACCACTGTGATATGCAACAGAACATGAATTTCAACATTCATTAGGAAGGGAAGAAAACCCATATTACAGTAAATAGAATATCCCCATCTCTTTTGGACCATTATCAACAGCATTTGAGATAAGGGAACATTCTCTCAGCCTTAGCACCGGAACATAGTCACCCGAGGCACACTCAATTGTAAGCTTGTTGATATTAATTTTATCACCAGGCTACCCAACTTCAACTGATCCTCATAAAGTATGCCCTTCTAGACTATCAAATCTTACAAGTAGCAAAAAACCCATGTAAATCTTCCTTAAAAAAGACTCTATACATAGTGGCATTTATTTTGCACTAGAGTGGAGCAAATTATTACATCATTAATGAATAATATTCTTCTGGATTCATTTGCGAAAATATGTTTTTGTCCAACGTTTCGGATCCCACTACTGGGTCCATTTTCAGAGGAATAAGGAATCATTATCTTACCAGTCAAGGCCAGCTTTAATCCTGTGTCAATGTCAGGAATATTAGGAACCAGAATACCAGGTGTGTCAAGAACATAAATGCTAGGTCGGTGTGCAATCTGTGGAAAAAATCCTTCTGTTAATTTTCTTTTCCAGATAGTTTTATCATGAAAACTAAGTCAATGAGTAACAACACAACTGTTATATGAATCCTAGGTTCTCTGACTTCTATGACTAAGAGCATTTAGCTTCTATCCATCAAATGTAAATTTCGTAAGGTATCCTACGGTACTGTTAATTATATACAAGCAAGGAAAATCTAGCTATATACAACGTTGAAGAATGTTTGATTTCCTTTAGAAACACAAACAAAAAAATGAACACAAAGTTCAAAAAACTGAAGACAGAAGATAACAGGGAGGACAAAAAATAAAGAATCGGATACACGGTTGAATGGTACCAATGATAATTTTCTTGACAAAAAAATAAAAGAAAATAAAATCACCAGCTAAAAAGTTCTATCAGCTATTTTAGGAAAACCTTAAAGCCTGCAATGTCTTGGGTAACGCCTGGCAAAGGGCCAACTGTTGCTCGCTTCAACTTCTCCTGTGCTAAAGGAAAGACAAGGATGTAATATAATAAAAGTGTGGGCGAAAATCTAAATAGGAAAATAAAAGAAAATCTTCTGATACATCACATTAACAAGATCCTATACTGATGAATAAAATGAGATAATATTATTGTCAATCCTATGTATTAATCAGAAGATGGTAATACCTGGAAAACGGATACGAGAAATCTGATGCAAAGAATTGATAAGAGCAGATTTTCCAACATTTGGAATCCCAATAACCATGACCAAAAGTGTAGGCTGCCTTGAGATTGCTTCTTTCAATTGTGCTTGAACTTGGACTAACAGCTGCATGAAGGCAATATAGACATGAATTCCTACCCATATTGAAACAAAAGGTTGCTTAAGTATTTCTTCCTAGCCCCTGTAAATTATAAAGTAGCAATCCGTAAAGCATTTCTCATTACACACTTCAAGAAGAGAGGAATCAAGAGGATGCTCAATAAGACATAATCATTCATTCTACGAACATGATAGACAGTTGTACCTTGCCATTTGTAGACCATCCTATTCGTATTGTCTTGGTAATCGGTGTAATTACATCTTTAAGTCATCGACATATCATGTGGTTAAAGCTTGTATTGTCAGCCTTAGGTAGTTTTAATAATGACTCATTAGTATGTTCAGTTGGTGACAGTTGTTTTAACCGATGACTCATTGGGTCATATAAATAGAATGATGTGCGTTGGAGTACGGATGACAGTATCAAGTCTTACCTGTACTGTACAAATTGCATTAAAACTTATCTTTTACAAATGCAAAGCTGCAATTTTTCAGATGCGTTGCTTTGCCATGCTTTGTTTAAAAAAAAAACTATTTTGTGCATGTTGTTATTGGTAGTGTAGCATCTCTCTAATCATTCAAAATTTTGGCACCGTTCCTTTAAAGAACATCAGTTCAAGTTAAAGTCGGTTCACAAGGAAGCGTGATAGAACACCCCATTATCTTATACAATCTATGTGCCAAACATAACCGTGAAACACAACAATGCTATTGACTCCAAACAAAGGCAGGAGAAAGAGCAACATAGTCAGGGAGGAGACAACAAAATTAAATTGTCAACTCGATTGGTGGAGCGATGGTAGTAAAAATTGTTTGGAGAAAAAAGCATTTTTTCAAAAGTGTAAGTGTTTTTTAAAAAATTGTGATTAATCGGGAAATTTTGAAAAAACATAAAACCGTGAAAAATTTTGTTTTTTTAAAATTTAAAGGCATTTCCATTGCACAGATATACATGTTAGGCATTTCAATTGCATAGAGAATAGATACAGATTATGAGAGCAAGTTAAACAAGATTGTACGCCATCAAAATAAGCCAACTATTTTCTTTCATTAATTTCTCGACTATTTAATTTGCATTTCAAAATGCATACTATTGTCATTTACAAATGAACAAAAAATGAGAAGAAGCAAAATGGCAATGAGATAGACTAGGGATCAATATGTGTAGATGTTAAAGCTTTAGAGTTAGAGCCTCTACTAATTTGAGGCACAACCTTAGTGTCATACCCAACCTTCAACAAGTCAAAGTCAGCGTCATCATAAAGAGGCTCATCATTATTTTCAAGCCATTCGGATTTTGGATCAATATTGTCAAGTTCAATTGACTGGTCTTCCTCGACCGTACCTAACATTATCAAATAGAATGCATATGTTGGTGAGTTTTGGTGAATAATACTTTAGAAGAATATAAATCAACTTTCCATATGAATTGAGAAGTAGAAATGCAACATTTTTTAACTTTGAGCTTTCTTGATCTTCAGATAAAAGATTGCGGTGGACAAACACCAAATCATTCATCTATTCTTGAATGCATCAATTGCATTTTTTAGAATATATGTGCTCAAACACACTGTAACTACACCCGCAAGCGGGTGAACTGCATGGCTGCCTCAAAATGTGCATTGCCATCCATCAAAGGTGTTTGGTTTTTTTGCCAAATAAATCCCACCATCGTGCTGCAAAAACAGATTTTGTCAACATTGTAACATGCATAATTCAATGAAATTTAATAGTTTCACCGTATGTATGTAGAAAAATTGTCTACCTAGTTTGAAGATCTTCTTGTGATGGTTGTCTTACTAGAGAAGAAACCCTTTGCCTACTTGTACATCGAAAACTCTCCCATAACTGTCTCAAAATATCCATAAGAAGCATTATCTTCATGCACTTAAATAGGCCCTTTGTGACCTCTACATCATCTCAAAAAAAACCACTAAAGAGCAACATTGAATTCAACAAATATCCAACTGCACAGAGAGGAGAATGCATTTGTCAATCCTATATTTTATCAACTATCTCCTATAATGGCATGTACTTGGCCCTGTTATTCTCCAATCTACTACTAATAGCATCTTTGGCCCTATCAATTGCCTCGTATAGATAACCCATGGTGGTTTCTCCCCATCGACGAGTCTCAAAATTTGAATAAGAGGCTCAGAGAATAACACAATTTTCTCTACCTCTTTCCAAAAAGACAGTGATAAAACATAGTCAGCCACCATTTTGCCCTTCAAACATTTCACAAAGAAAGATTCCATCCACTCAATTGAAATGAACATTCGTATTAAATTCATTTGTTGTTCGCAAAGAGTTTTCAACGCAAGGAAGTTTGTTGTAAAGTTAAACCTTGTCACCCATTGTTGGAAGTTTGTTGTAAACCTTGTCACCCCTTTCTAAATAAATTTCTTGCCATATATGAATGTGTGAATTACATTAAGCACTCTTGTCTGAGATTTTTGCAAAATCTCTCACCTATGGAATTTTGCCTATGTCATCCAAAGTCAACTCATGACAATGTGCCATATATGAAGTCTAAAACATAGTTCCATATTTGTCCATAAACAATCTCTCAGCAACCACGCAAACAACATTATTTGTAATGAATTAAACCACATTTTGTGGCCCCATCTCAATCACAACTTCATCAAATAGATGAGAGAGTGTATTGCCCTATTTTATCATCTCAAAAAAAATGACAGTCTGAAGAAAAATTGTGCTAATGTCACATTACACAAGTTGATGAGTATGTGACTTCATTTGTTCATCCAACATTATAGTGCATCCTAATTTTTGCCATTTCTTATGATATTTTGCAAGAACATCGCTCAAATCCTACACAATATCCTTCAATAAATCATTATGCAAAGCCTCATATGATGGGGCAGTGATCCCTAAACCTGCAACTGCAATTACATCTGCTATATTTTGTCAATACAGATATTTGGCCATATTAAACGACAAGCTAGAGTTGTACCAAAATTTGGAGATTGCCTTCTTTCCCTGCTTGTGAACAATATATTTCCAACATATACTCTCTAGCATGGTTTGCACTCTATGTGTAGTGCGAGAGCTAAAGAAGACATGAATGTTTCGTCGGCTTGCATTTGACCCACGAGGTACTAATCCAAGGATAGATTCTTAGGGAGTTATAATGAAAAATATTTCCACCATTTTTCACAACTAAAAATATTAAATGTGTTTAAATAAATGTCAAATATGACATCTACCACAGAGGAGGGTTAGAGCTATTGGTTAAGGTTAGGTTTAGTTTTTTTTTTAAATTTTGGATGTATTTACATTTTTTTAAACTTTAAACAACATTGCAAATTCCCCCATCATACGAGGCTTTGTAAATTGATTTGTTGAAAAAAGCGCCATAAAACCGGGTTGAAAAAAGCGTTTTGGTCCAAGTATAAGAATTAATCATGATTAATCGCATTTAAATAGCACATTCTACTACTATGGGTGGAGCAACACAAAAGAAGACAAATGCTAAGACCGGCAACCGATTCTAAAAAACCATCAAGTGAAGTACGAAGTAGGAAGCCAACGCTGAAGCCTAAGAAATCATCATATCCAAAGCCAAAGCCGAAAGCAAGAAAGGGTTCAACTGGAACTGGTGAGCCCTATGACACTCGCAAATAAGGAGTGGGGAATGATTGCCATTGTCATGTATCTAAAAAATATGATATTAAGGTGTATTAGGTTAGCAAATAAAGGCTTGGGGTGCAAATGTTTTGAAAGTCATCCCACTTTGCCCAATCCTAGGGCTTGTGGGTTATGGGCCCACCTCGCTTCTATTGTACAACATTCAAAAAAATGAAGTTATGGTATTTGTAAACCCGAGTATCAAGTATAACTTTATCAACATGGACTTAGCCAAGCAACTACAGGTTCAAGCAAAGCAAATCAAGGACACCCAAATAGAGGGTAAGCATGTTCAAAAAAAATTATATTTGAAGTTGACCATAGACAAATATGTTTTGGACTTAAATTCTTACACTTCCAATATGAATGGGTTGGATATTGTTCTTGGATATTAGTCTTTAAAAACTTTGGAAACAGTAAACTTTTAAATACAAAAGTTCATGAAGCTTTGGTATAAAAAGGTGACTTTGCAAGACATTACACATAGTGGAGACAAAAGAAAATTCAGGATAGAACGAGTTCAGGAATCTAATGAAGAATGTTCAGAAGCACCAAAAGGAAAATAGGCATAATGAACTATTTCCATTCAAGAGCCAAAAGTACAAGCGGTTAAAAAGGTCGAACATGCAAATGTATCAAAGAAAGTTCCAAAGTTAGAAGAAAAAGGTGCCACATATAAACATCCACATCATTATAAGAGAACAATCATGGTGGCAAGGTACTACACATTGTTGATGGATCGTTTGCCACACCAACTTAGATGAGACAGTTGCCCGTCCAAACTCTCCTAAAAGGAGTCCCGAAATTCTCCCCAAGATCTATATCTACCAGTCCACGGCGTATTGGGCAACCCAGTTGGTCAATATGCAATTGTTTCAATTCAAGGGCCCTGTTGGTTTGGAATATAAATTGAGATTTAACGTCGTTTTTAGCTTTAACAAAATAGAAGATAGTGTGAGTTTTGTTGTTTCGTTCATGCAGATTTTAAATGTATTAGAAAACAACACAAACATGCACAAATTTGCCCAAAAGAGAAATCAGCATTTTGTGATTTTAACAAAAGAAATGCAGCTGATTTTTAACATGTTCAATTGTTCATTGCATACATAACATTCGACAATGCGTTAATAGCAATAAACGAGAGCTTGCAATCAAGATAAATCATTCAAAGCAGATTGCACTCGAATCTACACTAACCTTAACAAACTGATGCATAAAAAAGGGCAAAAGAAAGAGGGAAAAAGAGAGTAAAAACCTTGTTTTGTAATCCAGTAAATTCAAGCCATTTGATTAAATGGATATGTGAAATCAATCTTCCATTTGGTTAGTATACACGCAACCACAACAAAGACAATGCATGAGTCGGAGGGGAAATCAACTATGAGAGAGAGAACATAAACACCATATTTCATGCGCAGGATATGAAAGCAAATCTCTACGGTATTCAGTTGATAAAGATATTCACTTGAATAACAATATCTGAATCCATTACAAATAGTGGGTTAAAAATTCGACAGTATAACAACAATGCCAAGCAAAAAGGGATAAATTACGCTACAAAACAATAAAAAATGCATGAAGGATTGGTCCAATATCTCTCATTGAAGAGACAAAGACCCAGGGGTCTACGGGCCCCTCCCAATGCATTTGCATTTCTATGCGGGTTTGCAAACCCGAGCACAGCTACAAACAATCCCGCCAAAAGCATGCAATGGAAATTAGGGGTCTATACCCTGATTGGGTCTACAAGCCCCCAAACATTAAAACTTTGTTCTATTCAGACCTTCAAGACTCGATTAGGTCTCCAAACACTCCAAAGGCACTCCTTAGTCCTATTTGGGCTTTCCAAGCCCAATTAGAACTAGGAAATTTGAAATAAAAAAGGTGCGTTTGCAACTCAAGTAGAAGCCCGAATAGGTCCACAGGGTGGTTTTCAGATCCCTATTAGTTTTTCGAACATAATTTTTGAACCAAGACTCCATTTTGCAATCCATCTGTGACACCGAGAATTTGGTTTTAGCCCGAACATGGTGGTATCATCAATTTTAGGAATTTGTGTCTAGATTAAACCCTGTTTGCATTGTCTTAACAAGTTTTTAACTGGATTTTCAAAAGTGCTTTTAATGAGAAATTTAACTTGTTTTTTTGTTTTCAAGTGTGGAAAAAACACGAGGAATGTGGCATGGAAATTTAAAGGCAAATATGGAGAGATGCATTAATGGCCTCAAAAATATTTTGGAGGGATTTCCCTTTGACGTCTGATTTGCTATATATCACCACATGGAGACTTCCCAAGGGTTAGTTCATTGCTCTAAGGAGAAATATTGAATCAATCACTCTTTTTATGCAATTTTATGATTTTGTCATGTAATTTCTCCCTCACTTTGCTTGGCATTGGGAATATGTTGCCAAATTTGTAACTAGATTATTATTGTGGACCCAAACTATGTTATCAAAACGAATATCCTAATTAATTGAAGGTTGTGAAGTTATTTGAATACAATTTGTGTATGCCAACGGTGGTTGTAGTCTCTCTCCATAGTTGAACAATCCTTAAGCTCTTGCATCGTCTACGTTTGTGGTTGTGAGCATGCTAAGCAAGGGGGTGAACAATTTGTGCAGTTCATTTGATCAAATAGAACGGATTTGGCTTCATTTCAACAAGTTTTTAATTTCTTTTTCCCTTTTTTTGCTCTTTTTTATAAATCGGTTAGCTAGGGTTTAATCTAGGTTTGAATGCAATTTGCTTTTCATGTTTATCTCAATTCCTAAAAATCTTCCACTGTCATATATGCATTGCTGAATATTTATGCAATGGAAAGAAACATTAAAGATAAGTCGTATTTCTTTCATTAAATCTAAAACTGCTGATTTATATTTGGGCAAAACTCTGAATATGCACATTTGTGTTGTCTATCAGAATGCATTTAAAACCCACATCAACGAAGCTAACAAAACTTGCATTTCCCTATATCTTGTTAAAGTTAAAAACAACATTAAATCTTAATTTATATTTTGGACCAGCATGCCCCTTGAATTGGAAAAATTGCACATTGACCAATTGGATTACCTAGTATGTCGTGACCCAATAGATATAGACCTTCAAGAGACTTTTGAGTCTCTTTTCATTAGAGGTTGCACGGGAGACCGTCCCACCTAAATTGGTGTGTCATGTAGACACCTAAAACTAGCCACTGATAACCTCCAACTAGGCTTTTAACCAATTTCCATCAAAGTGCACAATTTGGCTTAAAAACACTAAAATGCATTAAATGAGTTGAAATTGATATATTCAAGTGCCAATTTTGGTTAGGGTATCCCTAAATGGAGCAATGCAATTTATGGGCCAGCTAACTTTGATCAAATCATTCCAAGTCAAAATGCTAATTTTGCCCCTGGGTGCTCTAGATTGCTCTTTTCTATCAAATTTTTTGCACAAGACACGTGCTTTTGTGATTTGGTGTTGGTAACATCTTAAATGGGATAACGGATCCAACACATCTGACACTGACTTCCAATTTCAATCCAGTCAAATTTTGGACCAATAACAAGGCATTCTAATCAATTTGAGTAATTTGTGCACAAAATGCTTAATTATGCTTAATAGCTAATTAAACTAAATTAGAGCCTAATTAAGAATTCTATGGAAATTTGTTGAATACTTATTTTTGAAAATAAATATTGAATATCTGCATCATCAGATGACCTCATTTTTTGGGAAGACATCTCCAGGCTATAAATGCCACAAATATCAAGATTATGGGTCTCCCATGCCTCATACTGACCCTCCATGCCTCTTCAATGTCCCTTTTCTAATGTCATGATGAGGATAATTATAAATTTAATTTCAAAAAATTGAATTAATCATCAACCACACATCTTCATCTCAAGATGGACGGTTCAGGTTGATTCTAAGAAATCTCAAAAATCTATAAATAAGAAGCCTTGCCTATTGAATTTTAAGCTTAATTTGTGCAAAGTTACCATGTCAAATTGATTCCAAGAGCTCTCACATGTCAAAGTTAAGATGCCAAAATATTGAGCCAAACCAAGCCAAAGCCACAAGGTGCCAAAAAGAAAAAAAGATAGTCAAGCTTCCTTTGATGAAGACTTCATGAGCACAAGCCGAGCAAGCCACTACAAGAAGTATTTGAAGCATCCAAAGAAGGTGAAAGATTCTTGTTTTTCTTTACTTTTTAGTTGTGTTTTGCATTTGTTTTTGTTATTAAGCTCACCCTAGTAACTAGGCTTAGAGATGCATGCTAGTTAGTGTGTTTTTATCAATTTGCTTTCATTTTGAAACTAACACAATACTAATCACCTCTCTTGAGTCAAATTCTTAGTTCACATAATGACACCCCCGGTGAGACCGCACCCCACAAATTCAATGCACCTACAAGTAACATACTAAACATTGTCATGCTGGATCTTGAAGTGTGGAAGCAAAAAAGGTGAAGATTTGAGTAAAAAGCTTATTTTTTGGAGCTCACGGTTTTGTTCTCAGGATTGTGTAATTCGGATCCCAACTTGACCCAACTCGTCTTGACTCAGATCTCAACTCGGCTCGACTTGACAAAGCTCGTCCCAACTCGGATCCCAACTCACCCCGACTTGATCGAACTCGCCCCAACTCAGATCCCAATTCGACCCAACTCGCCCCGACTCGGATCCCAACTCGACTGTGTGAAACTCGAGAGCTAAAACGCTATTTTAAAATGCTTGGTTTGGGTTCATACGGACTCTGTTTTGGATAAAAAAATTTAAAACCATGTGTTTTTTTCTAAATTTTCAGAATTTGACATTAGTTTAACTTCAATTTTCATAGAGTTTTTACAAAGTTTTGAAAATCTATTTGGATGTTTTTAATCTAACACATTTGCTTTTTGGGTGATGCCTTAAGGGTAGATAGGTAAACAGTGAATTTCAAATTTGATAAATCATGTTTTAGACCACTTTTTGAATGCTTTTAAAATGAATTAGAAACTTTGTTTTGGTGCTTAATGAAAAATTTAGAGGCTTAAGTGAAGGCTTTCAAAATTACAACTTAAGACCAAGGGGTCAAATGAACACCACCAAATCTTTCATTTGGACTTAAAATTGAACACACTTGTCAATTTTGTTTTCATTGTTTCAATTAGCATTTTGTTTTCGCAAAATACAAAGATGTGTGTATGCTCTTCCATTTGTCTCCTTTAGGTAACCCTTGGAATCAAAAGCGTTTTTTTTATTTGCAAATTGCCTAGTCCAAGGCATAGAAAGAACATCATCTAAAGCACTACCTAAACACTCGCAAAAGTATTGGGTGACCTTGACAACGACCCTAAAGTCGTTATATTTTATGATTTCTTTATTTCATGTAAACTTGGCTTGCGAGAAGGACGTCATTACCTCTTGCGAGTTCTTTAGGGAAACTTTGACCCAGGGTTTCATCTCCCGATATTGACTTCACTTACTCCTGAGTTGCACACAAGTCATATCTGCTTTTGAACATCGCACTACACTGAGCGAACAACAGAATGTAGTGGTTGTAAAAAAGACTAGACTTTTTTACAACTAGTCAATGCCACGATCACCCAATTTTCATGCTTGTCTTTTGTATCGTTTGATGTGAAAGTTATTGTGCAATTGATTCCCCTAGAAACGTTCGAAAGCTTGCTAGTTAAGTCAAATCCACATTGCCATACCCTTCCTAAGATTTGAACGATTATACCTAGTGTATTTTGGTCATTTTTGTTTGGTATGTTTTGAGACTAAAACTTGTTTGTTTGTTCATAAGCCATGTCAAAACAATGTATTTGAGTTGAGGATGGTAGTATTATGCTGCCCAAATCATGTCAAAACATTTTGAGCCTTTTGAGTCTTTGAAACATAACATAGATCACATCATTCGAGCACGTTTATGCCGTTAAGCAGCTCAATTTGTTTCAAGACTAATTTACCTTGTATCAGAAACCATTGTTTCAAACAATTTTATGTATACCATTTAGATCTTTGTCTTGTGCTGTCATGCTATCCAATTTTGTCTAGCTTGTTTGGTCAAATCATAGTTTTCAACGTAGAGTTTTCGATTAGCATTATCAAGTTTGGATTCAAACATTGATTGATTTCTGTTTAGGCCTTAATTCATGGAACTGATACACAGATCTTTCTCTTTTAGATTGCATAACTTCGGTTAATCAATTGCCCAAACTTGAAAACTATTGATGGTTTGTTTGTTCAGTACCTATCCTTATCATTGTTTGTGTCTTTATTTGGTAAAGCAGTCATTCTTCAAAGAGCCTTTTGTCTTATGCCTTATGCCAACTGGTCATGTTTATGTTTGATTCTGTGTGCTGGGTTTATGTCAAAGTTGTTTCCAAACTTGTTAGATTAAATCAAATCACATGATACCTTTGTTTCAAGTCTAGCTTTTGATGCCATTTAGCCAAAAGTCCTAGCATATGCCTGTTTGTTTGAGCCTAGCTTTTGACTCCGCATTTGGACAAAAGACCTAGTAACTCAACTTTTCTCTTTCCTAGTTTAGACCTTGTTTGGAACACTTTGACTTAGACCTTTGACATGCCGATTTTTATTCAAATGCTTGACCTTTTGTGCGTATGGCATTTGACATTAGACATTTGATGTTAGACTGTTTTATGCCAAGTCTTATCACAAACCATTTTGGAGATACAACTCCATTTTCAAACCACATTGAAAATATAGCTCCACTTTCGACCAAGTTTGACCAAGTTTGACCCATTTGCCCTTTGGACAGTTTTTTTGGAGTTTGTAGAACTCTAAGCCTTTTTGTTTTTGGAGCTTTCATCTTTATGCGGATATGTCTAACTACACCTATGGTAGAGTCATGTATAATCCAACTTATGATAGAATGGCTACACAAAATGACTTGTATGGCTTTAGTCAAGACCCCAACGATGATAATATGGTTTGTGAGACAGATTTCTATCCACCTCATAATAATCATTCATGGGAACAAAGTCACGAACCAGCGCACAATCCAACTCGAGACCTGGATTGATATGAAGAGGCTTGTGAGGACTTTGAAGACCCAACTACAGATAATGTTGTTTGGGATACGAAACCATACCTTCTTTACAATAATCAGTACGTGGAACACAGTCAAGACCCAGCTTATGAGCCAACTCACAACTGGGATGATATGGCTTATGAGGAACCCCTGAATGCTTTGGCTTATGCGAGTAATCAGGCTCCACCACATCATACCATTTCTATTCTAGGACCACAATGTTGCACCATTCCCATACCAAGACCTTATCCTTTGGTTTGTGCGAGCAATCAAGTTCCACAATGCCAAATCATTTCTATACCAGGACCTCATCCTTTGGCTTGTGCAAGCAATCAAGCTCCACAACGCCCCTTCATCATTCCAGGGCCTAGTCTTTTGGCTTGATCAGACAATCAAGCCCTACAACGCCCTATCGTTACCATTTTAGGACTTCATCCTTTGGCTCATGCAAGCAATCACGCTCCCCAATGCCCTACCATTATCCAACCACAAGTCATTCCTCATCCAAAACCAATCCCATCCAAACCTCAACCAATCCAATCCTTCGAAGACCATGTTGTGTTCAAAACTAGTATTTTCCAACTCATTGAAAACTAAAGCCAAGATAACCAACCAATCCAAGATGTTTTTGTTGAACCAACCATTTGTGATAAGTCAACGTGTGATGAATTACCTTTGAATCCCATACTTATTATCTAAGAGTCATTCTGACGAGCTAGTCTTTACTGAGTCACTTCTTAATGATTATAACCGTCTTTGGGTAAATCATTACCTCGACCATATGCCTATTTTTCAAGAGCCTCCTATTGACAACCCAGTCTCTGAGGAGTTGTCTCTTGATCTTTTTCCCATCTTAGAGGAATCTCACTTTGACAAACCAATCTTTGTGGAGCCCATCATGTTGTTATAGGGTGTTACTTATCCAATACCAAAATTCAACAAGACATCATTGTAACAGATTATACATCAGATGAAGAATCAGAGTTAGAGTCAGGTTTTATTCTTGAACCGACATCGGATTTACCATCAGAATCTGAATCAACATCACTCTCAACATCGGATTCAAAGTCCCTTGAGTTAGAATCAAATTCAGAAGAAGAATATGTTTGTGGTTGTTACAATATTGGTTACGCATGCCTTGTAGATCAATTTAAATACATTTGTGATCCTTGTACGGTTTTTGAGGATGAGGACTTCAGCTTCGACACAAGTTATCCTAGTATCTTCTACAAGGATTGTGCAGCCTCTCCCCATTCCATTACCGTTCCACAGGGCATTACCATCAACCAAATAGCCATATTATTGACATTCCACCTCTCACAAGTGTCGCTTGGAATCGACAGAATCACGCTTTGTTGAACTGCATCCATGGCGACATAGTAGTTGAAGAGCAAGGAGGCCAAGACCACAATCATATAGCAGAAGAACACTCTCCTAGTGAAACATTTTCGGAGGCACTAAGGGACAAGCAAAGTTCAAACTCAACATCTAGTGAAACTTTTTCAAAAGCCCTAAAAGACAATCAAAGTCAAAAGTCAACATTCTTTAGTGAAAGCTTCTTGAAAATGCTATGGGACAATCAATACAACTTCAATGATGAAAACCTCTTTGAGGCACCAATCGCTGAGCACAAAACTTCTTCACTGCTTGATGAAGACAAAATCAAAGATCAAATCAAAATAGCTTCCAATCTACAACCTAATCAAAAGGTAGCTCCTCTCAAGATCAAACAACAGAAAAATATGGTGGTCCTATCCAGAGAACAAGTCTTCGACCTTGCCACAACCAAAATTATGTCGAATCCGGCATCAACAACATTACGTGTAACTGAAAGTCCTGATCTTCATTTGTTTCCCCACCATTATACATTCCATTATCATCTGCCATTCCATTTCACAAACAAACCTATCATCCATTATTTGTCCCTATTTACCATTCATGGTCTCACTTTCCTTTGCAGGGGCTACAAAGATACCTTGTCTCGACGTTTGAATAAGTCAAAATCAATGACCAACGAAGATCACAAAAGCATTCTTGACAACCAAATTTGCATCGAGTTTTTGACAAAGCAACTATTCAAACGAGGTGTGGGCTAGCAATTAACATGATCAATTATTTTGTTTGTATCATTTGTTGATTAGGACGTCCATCTCCATTTCAACAGGAAAAACAGAATCATGTCATTTACCACACCCAGGCCAAAAACATGTACCATACCGTTTCACATTGCCATGCAATTGCCGTTGTCACATATCCATTTGCCATTGTCGCATATTCTTGTTATTCACCCTATCACTTGAGGGCAAACCCTCTTACCATTTTATCCATCATATCATTCCATTCCTATCTAAACCAAACCCTATTTTTAGTCGTCCTACCCAATCATGTTTTGATCTTAATTCCTTTGGTTCTTCCCGCACTTTTCGCGAAAGGATTGCAATCAAGTTTCAACAATCAATCCAATCTGTGTTTACAATGACAGTCTATGAAAGTAGTATGACAGTTGATCTGGCAAAATATCTTTCATTTTTCAACCTGTATCAAGCTTGTTTATATGAGCTTGATTATAACCGTCTATGGACAAATCAGTGTTTCACCAGTCTTGCTACTAATGATAACCGCCTATGGGCAAACTAGGGGCAACACTTGTTTACCATGCATTGCCGCATCACCTTCCCATTGTTGTTTTCATTTCACTGGCCATTTGCCGAATTTAAGAACTTGTTCGGACCTGGTTGGTTTTTCTCCACCTTTTGTGTGGATGAAATTACTGTGACTTGAGGTCATTTTAAGACTATGTGGGTCATGCTCAATTCATGTTGAGGTCACTTCAGCCCCCCTTTCCATACGCTCTCACCATTTTGCGAGAAAGTATCTTGTCATTCTCTAACGAGTTAAGATACCACAAAATCCTAAAAACATTCATAATATTTCAAAATCCAAAAATATTTGCTCTGTCTAAGCCTAGTCAATTATCCTCAATCCGCCTTACTGGGGCATTGTCATTGTTAAGATGCTTTCTTTTGCTTTTGTTTCCAGGGTTTCTGTTTGTTTATTCGCTTGCCTATTTGTTTGCTTTCAGCACTGTTGCCTCGACTTAATCTATATGCATTCGTGGGTGATCGCTCAAGCACATTATTCTTGAGTCTATCCATATTCATACGTCAATATTATCATTATGATTTTTATCATTGGTGTATTGTTTTCGAGTGTTTATTGGATCGGGAGTCAGTACTTATGCATATTTTGGAATAGTCTTCATGGTGTTCTATCATGAAGCCTACCATCACATGCTACAACAAAAATTAGCTTCAGGAAGGTCTACAATCAAAGGAGCCGCAGAAGTTTCTCCTTGACACCTTGGCAAATCCTTCCATCCCACCCTTGATCAAATTAACCCATTGGCCATTCTAGTTGTATCATTACTAATAAGGACGAGCATTTCCTCATTGGCAGATACAACTGAATCATTTCTAATGATCAATCTTATTCCTCTATCCATCTCTTTCATCACTTTGTACCCGCTCATCTTAAGCTATCTCCTCTTCTCCTTGACACCTTGTGGCTTTGGCTTAGGAGAATCAGTGGCATCAAAGAAGCAATGGCTATTCATGGCGGCAAAGAAGGAATTACTATATTGGTAAATAGAATCAGAGTGGATATGGAACAAGGTTCAGATATAGGTACCATCAAGCAAAACCCTCTATAAAACTCGTGTCAATGATTGGATGGTAAGGCATGGCATCATATTTATATTGTCTTGAAGCAATTTTACTATTTGGTGACTTCTCATGTTTCAAGGACAAAACATATCAAACGGGAGGGAATGTCATGTACCTAAAAATATGAAATTATGGTGTATTAGTTTAAAAAATAAAGGCTTGTGGTGCATGTGTTTTGTCAGTTATCCCACTAGCTAATTAGAATAATGGTATTTATCCCACATGTATAGGGAAATGGTAGTGGTGTTAGGCAAGTAATTACTAATGTTAGGTGGTGTTTAAAAGCTACTAGTTGACTCATTGTATTTAGTAATAAGTGGCATGTAGGTAGCTAGTGTGGGAAGCTATTCACTTGTTATAAATAAGGGTTTATCCTTCTCAATGGTAATCAAGAAGAGTATTTTATGTGTTGATTAGTTCCTTCAAATTAGAAGCATTGTATTAATATATTGGGTTATTATAATTCTGCGTTGTGAGATCTCTATTATCTACAAGGTTTTATCCTTTTCGTGCAAGTTCATAACAGCCATAACCCTTCGAGAGGAAGTGTGGACCTTGCTAACTAGGTTGGGTCAGGGGGTATTGCATGAGAATCACGTGAAAAGTAAAGGCAGTCCCAAACGACAAGTTGGAGAGAATCACACAAAAAGAGGACCTAACAACATGCAAGATCGAGTATAGATCCTGATAGTGCTAAGAGTAGGGGAATGTCCATCGCAAACCTTATTAAGGGGGAGACTCATACTCAAAGAATCATGCCACAGCCATGGGTACCCATCAACTCCATCTCTAAAAAAGCAAAAGTTTCCAAAGTTACTCGGTGACGGATCAAAGGACCCTGTACAACACTGCAAAATGTGCATCACCATCTGGGCTGCCAATGGGCATACAGACAACCATGTTTGGTTAAGATGTTTCACAACCATCATTCAGGAAATGGCTATTGACTTGTACGTAGACGCACCAAGAAAGAAGAAGGCAACATAGAAAACACTCAAGCAAGCCTTCGAAAAATAATTCAAACTCTTGAAGGATGACAATGAGATTGTAGTGGAATGCCTATAACAAAAGACTTGGACCTATTGAGTCCTTGAAAAATAACCTACGGACGGCTTGAAGAAGCAAAATGGTTCATTGAAGGGTTGGTACCCTCGTTGTTGAGGATGATGAAGGTGGTCAACCCTTATCTTACCAAGATGCAAACAATCGAGCCATGGGCATTGAAAGCAAGCAAATGACATCCTCTCACTCAAAAGGGCATGAAGAAGATGAACCTACCTCCAACAATGACAATGAACTAAGATCAATGCAAGCTTTGAGAAATGACCTGCTCCAAATGATGAAGGATCCAAAGGGAGACGGTAAGAATGAAAACAAGGATTTTTTGTGCATGAATTTTCAAGTTACAGGTCATTCAATCAAAAATTGCTCATACAATTTGTGGAATAAGAATGGCCAAGTATTGTTCACACAATGAGAGCCATTGACACCACCCACCACACTGCCAAGGAACTACCGTCAACATAATAATAGTTGTGGCAGGAGTCGAATTCATTACAACTCTGATGGACAACCAATTGTACAATGTTGGGAGTGCAATGAGTAGGGCCATTTCACAAGAGATTGTCCTAACCAAAATGATATTGGGCTTCTATGTAGATGGTGTGGCCTCAGCGACCATAATGACGGCAATTGTCTAAAGCAAGACAATGTCAATATGATTGAAGAAGCCAAGGGCAAGGAAGTTATGGTAATCCCCAGAGCACAAGTAAAGGAAGCAAATTTACCTTGATCCGTGTAAGGAGAAGGAAAGGTTGGCCGAAGCGAGGGTGGAAGTTGAGAGGGCCATGATTGAAAAATGACATCAATCGAAAAAACATACAAGCACAGTGACAAGCAGACTCAGGGCCGAAAAAGCTATTGCATGTGATGGCAATTTTTGCATCTATGTTCACCACTCAAAAACTAGGCCTACTTAATCTGTTCAACCTAGCCCAAGACCCACTCAAGAACTTGATCATGTAAATTATTTGACTCACTATCTACCCTTTTCCTATTCGAGATCTGCAATCATTAACCTTAAATCCTCTTTATTAATCTGTTCTTTTGAATCTATCGGTCCTCCTCCAAATTTCCTTGTCTCCTTCAAAACTTCTAACTTGCTTGTGGGTAACTCATCCTCATAAGCGTGTTCATAATCTGGCCACTCATACAATACTATCTATTACTACGAAATTGACAGAGCAACTAATGACAATATCATGACATGGCGATCAACCCCAAATGTCGACTTGAACAATCTATTCAATCACCAACTATCTTAATAAGATTCAATTCCAAAATGGACTATATTGCATATATCGATAATGCTCAATATTCTTTAGCATTCTTCATCTCGGTTCCTTTGTATTAGCAGAATAAGACTGGTCTTAGAATCATACACAGCCGAGATCTTTAATTTTAAAAAAAAAAATCCTTCATTTGAATGCCAACACAATAGGAACTATTTAACATTCTAATCGCTGTCAAGTATTTGGTTTATGAAATCTCTAAACAAGCTTAACACGCTACGCTCACCTCTGTCTTCCTGTCTATAGACTCACCTATGCAAACCCGAAAGTCGATTTATACAACTTAGACCCTATTTGAAGCTTCTTCTAACACCTTCGATGTAGCTTCATAACTCTGCCATGGATGAATGGTTGCCGACAGAAGTTGCCTCTTGGGATATCATTCTAACAACATCGAAGATTAAAATAAAATTTGTTGGTATCAACATACAACCGCTATATTCATAGTTTGAACCTTGTAGCATAGTGAATTCACATCAAAATCAAATCGGTCCTTGACAATTTATTATCTCACGGAATTAGGCAAATGATCATTTGATCCATTCATACAACCATCAAATGTTAAATGAGAAAATAAAGCTATTTGCAGAATGTTTGTAGACGCTCCGTGTCAATGAAAATTGTATCACGGCAAAACCCGAGAAAATAAATTAGAAATTCTTTACCTTTGTTTTAGCTCGACTCGTACAATTCCAATGAGAATACTCGTGTATTTATTGACTATCTCTCTTTGGATCGAACCCACTAAGACTGTAAATTATGGTCAGAATTCTATCAATGAACCTCCCGACGTCTTATTATACGCAAAGACACCATGCATAGATTGCCCACATTAAAACTCCCCCTTAATATTTACTAAACTTACCAAAATATTCTCCAGTACCCTGTATTATGCTTATCTTTCAGGACGTTTTGAATGGAATAGATCAAATCGACCCTTTAACTCTTCACAACGCAGAAATCTGTAGTTCTTTACACAAGTAGACCCTGAGCGCTTCAATACACAAATTTCCTCATAGACATGTAAAAGGTATATAATCATATATAATATGAAGACAACCAATTTTGCATACAAGTTGATGACACAAACATACAGGTACATGCACAATAGATGGGCGAAGTTTCAGCTCATAAAAATTCTTCTTTTATACATGCATCCAATACAAATTTATAAACTATTCCTCCTACAGATCTGGTCACACTTCTCCATACCTTCTTATACACCACCATTCTTTCTTCAAACATCTTTATTACAAATGTACCATCTCCCGTTGAACTATCATTCCTTCTTTATACAGATCTAAAAGTCTGTGACTCCCTCTATTCTCTACCACACTAACTCCTCCATATTCTTCTTAATACTTTATTCATGCTCCTTTTACTCAACTACTCTTAAACATAGGTTTTAGTTAAGGATAAAACCAAATCTTGCTCCACAATTGTCTCCTAGATTTGATGTAGGTTATTCTTGTCTAATCCAACGTACAAATTACCCCTCTAGAGATAGGACGAGTTGTCTTACACTTTATAATATGTTTACAGGGCTTACAAGCTATCTTTTATAGTCCAAATATTTAAATAAGGGGTTTTGGAGAAAAATCTCTTCAAACTAGAAGTGTCTACATATTCTTCTAAGACTATCAAGACTCCTTATTGACTCAACATAATTACTCGTTTACAAATTTTACATGGATGAGTTGATGCTCCTGCATCAGCATGACATGTCTTGGAGACCATTACACATGTGAAGATAGTGGACTTATTCCAAAGCATTCCAGAACTCAATAATGCTCTAATTGCTACCATACAAGACATTGGCCCGAACTTGGAGGATATAATGTCGCACCTAACATTAGGTGATGGAGAGAGAAAAAAGCAAAAGAATGAAACCATAGCCGAGCCCCCCTTGTCAAGTGACCAAGTGATCGATCATATGCCCCTAACGAAGAACCTAGCCCATTAGTCGATAGTTGTGCATATGGAAATTATGGGCAAGAATTTGATGAACACTATTGTCAACGGTGGTTATGGCATGAATGTTCATCTATAAGAGACTTAGAAAAGTCTTGGGAAGCCAACTACGTGGCCTCTGACATTCCAACTAGTAGGAGCAGATCAACATGGTATTAAGGTATTGGGTGTAGTGATGGGACAAGAGGGAATTATTGGAACCCAACCCTTTTTGTTGAATTTTGTGGTCATCTCATAGCAAAATAAGGCCTACAATGCACTATTGGGTTGGGGATGGTTGATAGCAGATAAAGTCAATCATAATTGGAAAAATAATTTGATATGCATTGAAAACGAAGGACGGATGTATGTCATAGATTTTAAGAATCAGGCAGCGAGTGAGAAAGTAGCCTCATTGGACTCATCGGTTTTGGATTCCAAAGAAGGATGTTCAGTTGATGGGAACCAAGGTACGATGGATCCAAACAATGGAGGGGTCTTGGAATTACAGTCATGCTCCGAAGATGAGACAAACTCCCTCAAAGGTTTGTTCCATTGGCAGATGGAAGATTATTAAGTGTTTCAACCTAATAGCAATAACATTGAGATTATGGAGATTGGAGAAGGCCAAGGCTTGCAGGGGGATGGGCAGAACCTTCAACATCACAGTCCGACCTGACGTCCAAAGCACCAACATTAATGACCCTGAACATGGAGTATAGCAATAAAATTTTAAAAAAAGATGAAACACGTCTATTTTTGATGTATGACCAGAGATGACAAGTAAGCTCGACATGGATGTAGAGAGCCATGGCACGCTGGCTATGTCAAGGCAGACAAAGCATTGACATAACCAATACTAGCAATGCATGAATTTTAAATCAAGGGCACTTAAGTCGAAAAAGACAATGGAAGTATGAGCATGATAACTATTTAAGATATGGGAATTTCTTATCTGCAATGTTCATATTAAAAAATAATGGTCGACGAGTTGTACCACCAAGAAAATTTAATGTACTCTAGATACAACCATTTAAAATCCATCAAATAATGAATCATTGGGCGGAGTGACTAGCGAATGTGGACAGTACGAGGTGTAACAGTGTCATGAATAGATTCCATTTCAAATTATATCTATAAACGACGGCAACCATTAGTTTAAGTAATTTTGGATGTCAAAATCAGGGGGATACAAGATTGGAACCCACAGAGCACAAAGATAATAGGGCAGCAAATGGTATTTGTATTATTAACACTAAGGAAAAGTATAGTGGATGAAGTTTTTCCAATTAAGGAGAAAGAAAATGACAATAATAACAAGAGTGAGGTGGGGGGCATTTGTCTAGTTGGAAAAGCAAAATTACTAGCTAATATTCAAAGCATAGGCTTGTACATGCAAGGCATGAAGGCTCATCCATAAGTTACTCCCCCTCATGCCTCATATGCCCTAGTGGATGTGCAACATTGTCCAACCTACACCAACACTCACTACACAACCATCACTGTACAACCCATGCTCAACAACTGTATAGTCAGTCGTGCTCACTAGACGACCAATAAGGACCCCTCCTTGAACGTCCAAGTTTGTCATACACATAAACAATCGATGGTCTCACTACAACCGACTCCATACAAACTTATTTTTTCTGCATTTCGTTGTCCCTCATCTATCTTCGCCCTACATTGTGCGTCCATGCTTATATTCATGTCTGTTGTTGTTTGTCCTTGTATGGTGTTGTCTATCCTTGTACCACCCAGTCCTACTCAGCCCAATCTGTTCTTGCTCCACTTTGTACACCTTGGAAATATAACCATTGAAAAGCAATACATCATATGAACAACAATTTACAATATTGGCAAAAATAGCAAATTTATGAACCGTCAAACATGCTGTTGCTTTTTCCTCATTTAGACATATGCCAAGTACAAAAAAGACTGGATATGCAATTGAATAACACATTTGTATCGGGGCGAGCAGTTCAATCGCCATGTATTAGAACAAGAAGCAAGCAAAATAATGGCTACAGATTTCAGGATCACTAAAAACATTGAAAACGATTACCACAGAAATCAGCAATACATAAACATGCATACAAAGAAAATATAACCATTCATTGTCAAGATTTCAGCAAAAACAAAACAGATTTGTAACATCAAAATAACAAGTTTGTAAACAAATAAAGATGAACTACTTGATTGCAGCATCAACTACTTTAGGTTTAAATGATAGCTCAAAATAACAGTTCTTGCATTCAGACAATAGCTCCAAGCCCTCAAAAGTTTGAATTGTAACCAATCTCATCTTCATGTTTTAAGAATCAAATCCAGTAAGAATAGGAGAAAACCCCAGCAGCTTATCTCAGATAAAACACTTGTGATTTCAAAGAAAAACAAATGCCTGCAGTTTTGTCTGACATGTAGGAATGGCATTAAAAGAATTTTTAGTTTTCAGACTTCAGCAAACAATGACACCACAGTGTTCTGATTAAGGCTTCTGCTGTTGTTGAAATCTTGCATATGAAAATAAGAAGCAAAAATTAGCATGAAAATCATTGCATGCGAATTCCAGCTTGCCATGTGAGGTGACATCAGTAGGTAGGAAAACAAGAGCCAAGCCAATAAACTTTGACAGACCTGCATTTGATGGAGAATCAACTTGATATCCAGAATTGACAAGCAAAGTATCACTGCAAGGTTGTGAGAAAAAGAATGATGAAAAAAATTTACAATAATATATTAGAAAAAACATGAGCTAAATCCTTCAGTGAATAAACTTTAAAGCAACTTTCCCCAACCCAACACAACTTTTAACCGGTGGCTGAACAATATTTTTTAATGAACAAGTCCATTTCCCTAATAAAATTATAAGAAATCATTTTCTTCCTTTGAAGGGCTGTGAACCCCATAGCAGAGGCTACGACAATAGTTTTCTCAACCTCGTACTACAGACCTAACTCAATGAAAATTACCTGCAATAGAAAAAGTCAACTACCAACTTAATTAGAAAAGTGATCTCAAAAATCTGGCAGTGTTTTGGATTGCAAAGTGAGTTCTATATTTACAATGTGTGCCGGATTTGATAAGTTTTTGTGTGCGCCAAATTATACAATCAGGTTTTATTGACATATGGGCAAAAATAGGGATAAAACCGTTTAAAAGGATTGAATGTACTGAAGAATTCATTAAATGAGGTAATATCAATGTTCTGAAATCCTGTAATCCTAATAGACACTGGATGTGCACACAAATTTATGCACAAGGAAAACACCATTAACACAAACCTAAAAGCAGTTGAAGTACCGTACTTATTTGATGTAGAAATAGATACAGCCAAGAAACTCAGCATTGGTATAGATGTGCACCCAATGTGCATTAAAGTACAAATATAAACTTGAACAATCACCAAAGCTTCAATGTCATGAAAATTGGAAATTATGATCAAATATTGGGCCATAAATGTATATAAAAGTATGATATCTTTATCCATCAAAGAGACTTTGTACTACAATTCCAAGAAGGCAAAAAGATACAACTCTATAAAGACGAATGAGTTATACATAGTTCCACGGCATTTCAGGATGGGGGGACGCGGGGACAGGGGGATGGGGGACCTAAGTTTGGGGACGGCAAGGGGACGACGCCGGGGGAGAGGCGGGCAAGCGGTGCTGAAATACATATGGTACTTTAAAAATTAGTTATAAAAAGATGTACAAGGATCAAGTATATTGCATTGAACATCAACAATTTAACATTGTGATTTAATCATTTAAGTTTCAAGTTTGATCCATTGAACAATGAACATTAACAATTTAACTTTGAACATTAAACAATAAACATTGATGATTGAACATTGAATTTTCAAAATTTCATAATGATGATTCATGATTACAATCAAATATCAACAATGTTCAAAAACAAAATACTAAAATAGTGAAATACTAAAAGTAAATAGTAAATACAAATGACTCAATGAGTCAATGGCTAATCATCCCCAATGTGGAACTCCTCATCACTAGAACTACTAGACTCCACACGCTCAAGCTCCAAGCTAATACCAACCAGCACTATCTGTGTAGCATCAACATCAATTTGTGCTGGCTCCTCTGACTCTACATGCCATTTGGCTGTTGGACTCCTTGTACGCAAGTGTGTTGCAATCAATGAGACGCAAGGCACTATGTACAGCCACAAGACTAGGGTAGAAAGCATAAAAATCCAATTTTTTTTAAAATTTAAAAAAAATGACACTTTATGGCTTTGGTTTGCGAGGGGGATGCCTAGACGTCCTCGGGACATCCAGGGGACATCCCTCCAAAAAGGGGATGTCCCCTCTCAGAGGGAGTCATCCCCGGGATGGCAGAGAAACGTGGCGGAGGTAGCGGGATGGCTGGGGGGCGTCCCCACAACGTCCCCGAGACATCCCTGTCCCCAAAACTCGGGGTTTTTTTTTGGGGGGGGGGGACGCGTCCCCGTGGAACAATGGATTTATACGTACAATTAGCATTTGCACGTCTATTCAAAAGGTTGGGTACAAAAAGAAACTGTTGCTACACTGTTTAGATAGAGCAAAGTAACAAAAAGATAGAAGGTAAATTAGATAGCAAGTTTAAACCACTATTCAAGGATGGATTTCCAGATAATTTACCTGTTGGATTTCCCCAGTTAAGGGGGGAGAGAATAACTCTGTTATAAGGTAAAATGACAAGCAAGAAAAACCACCTCAGGGTTTTGTTAAATTAAATTTCGACCAAGCTTCTAGAGGAAATTCAAGAGAAACTGGGTCTAGGCATATAGCCAGAGATGATGAGGGCAGATATAAGATAGTCCTCTGGACACACTTGGGCACAGGATCTATCAGGCAAAAAAGCAGGCACAAATGGTATTTGTAAATATGGCCCTGAAGAATAGACAGAAAATATCATTATGGAAGGTGACTGCCAAATTATTATTCAGGTTTCCAACAGACCTGTTGAGGAAATGCAGAACACATTATCAATGGATGTTATCGGATACAGCCATAGCCTTGTGTAATAGGAATGTGTAATTCCTGTGTGAGGTATTATTTCATGTAACTCACTTGTAAAAATAGGTGGTCATTCTACATCAGCTTTATCGAGGAATGTAAGATTTTTTTACTTCTATTTTCAAGAGATTGTTGTATGATAGTGGTGTTCTCATTAATGCAAGAAAGCCTTTAGTGCGTACTCTACTCTTTAGTGCAGTACTTGTTCTACATCAAGCAAATGTTCAGTACAGTTTCTAGCCATGTACATATGTATGTGTATATATTGTTAGATGTATCCACGCCTTACTGTTTCCTGCATGTCTGAAAAAATTGTCATATCCATACCCAAATCCATGTCTTGGTAACTTAGTTAATGGTTTACCTAGAATTCTTTCCATAAACCATGTTTTTACAAATTTGTTAAAACAGGTTTCTTTAACTAGGCAAATGATGCATAGACAAGAATTACATGGTTATAATTACTCAACAATCCTGAAATTCAACTTATATTTCATATTAAAATATGATGCTCAAAGATTTGAGTGTTAATTCAAGGAAGATAACTAATAGCCTTCAAAACCAACAAACAAAACAAGTATTTAAAGAAAATTGCATTATCCAGAATAAACATCCAATACAAACTCACAAATTATGTATCCGAGTAAGGTTTAATTGCACTATATTAACTTTCACTGTTTTGTAGAACAACAAACTTCACTGCATGTTGCCCACTTGCAAACGTACACATGCAAAGACAGGAACGAAAGATTAGGTATTCATGTACCTTGTTTATATTATGCTTGCTATGGGCATGAGAAAAATAAGAGCAATTCTTATGTTGATCAAAATGTCGGGTCCATTTCTGCAAATTTACATTCAGAAGAAACCAAAAAAATCAATGTCTAATACGGAGAAAGAATTTTTCATTGAGAAACGCACATGATATAACCATTTGATGCAGAAATAATAAATCCAATTTCAAGATGATGAAGATGCTTAGCCTACAAGTATGCAAATGAGTATATATCATTTTGTTGCAGTGTTTTTTGGGGTACCTTATGGTATAGCACCTATGCTTTCTCTTTCTCGCACGTGCATGAAAACACAAAATTACAAATGATTACACACAACACACTCGGGTAAAACAAAAAGGCGAGTAATGTTATAGCTCAAAAATGTTGATAATATTAGATGTACCATGCATCATTGTACTGTATTCCCACAATATTTGCCAATGGGAAAAGAGGCCAGAAGGTGAGAAGCCCAAAGCGGATGATTAAATTCACCATTCCGCTCCCATACGAACAAATGCTTACAGTGTTTGTGTGCTAATTGGGTCCCCTTGCCTTGTGATTATTACCAAAAATACATGTGGAAATCAATGTCATTAGGATAATCCCTACTCATGGAGGTCATCTTGAGATGACTTCAATACACACACAAGTAAAAATCCCACAAAAATCAACAATATAATTACAATTGCCCATGAAAGCCTTCACTAACTAATACAAATATTTAACAAACCAGCATTTAATGAAAAATACTTTATGGACAGTGAACCAAACTGTGACAACAAAGTACAAATCTAAGACCTTTATAAAAATGTGTGGTAAAATGAAACGATATAATATCATCAAATGCACATTACATCACATGAAAGTATGTTCCAAGAGCTTTTCGCAACATATGATATACCTATTTTGGGTTAAACTATGAAAATAAAAGGTGTTGACTTTATTAAGTTTTCAGTTTCAGGTAGCCTGCCAAGAAACCTGAGCTTGTTGGCTGACTCAAGCCTGCGACTAAATGGAGTTAAGTCTCTCTGACACAGCACAGGGATAGCATATAGGGACAAGTAGCAACAAATAACCCCAATTTGTGAGCATTTTTATGGTATAAAAATACAATGACTTGTATCAAAAATGGAAATTTTAGTTCCAGGTGAACTTCTCTCACTTTGGACATACTACTAAGTAAATGTTAAGGAAGAAAACAACAAGAACATCAAAAACGAGAATTTCTGCAAAATTTATGAGCTATTAATCTTTCAGAGGTGAAATTGAGAATAACTACCCATTAAGACTGACAAGATGTCCAGTACATTCTTACTACTTTTTATGCAAATGATATAACATATCAATCATATAAAATATATTTGCAGTAACGTATGCATACATAAGCACTAGATGCATGTCTTGCAGTGACGCCTATGTCTTTTGCCAATGCCCTCGTATGTTTTATTTTTAGGATTATGTGTCCTTTCATCAAGTTTTGGTTTGTCAAGTAGACCATGAGGACTCATTTTGTTTTTACCCAACCATTGGTTTATTCAATAACTAGCATGGAGTCCTACATTCATGAGTTCATACGGTATCCTTTGAACTAATAACTAAATTTGTGGGTTCATATGTTAACCTATGAACTAATATGAAATAGACCATCTTAGGTCCATATGGTAGTTTATGACTAAAAATAATTCATTCCGTTGGGTAGGATGGATATGGCAAAGTTAGTTGGAGCCATGAATTAGTGAGCATAATTCCCATAGGGATGCCAGCAATAAATTTCAGATGGCACCTATCAACGATACACAGTAGGTTTGGTGATGCCCATATTCCTGAGAGGGTTTGGTAGGATTGCTTAGATATCTATAGCACCTTAGAGCTTGAGCAGGACCGTATTGCATGCTAACAAACACATGCATAAAACATATTCTTCATGTTGTTCCTACCATTTGAGTATGCTTAAAATTATTAAACCAGACTTATACTATTGAAATTGCTTTAAAATATGGTAATGTTGGCTGAAAAAAGTGTATGACGCTTCAATGCACGCACCACAGTCAACAATATTGCTGGACAAAGTCCCTCTTCTATTTGTACATGAAGCTACCTTTATTCAAAAGAAAAGAAAAGCACAAACCTGACATATTCACAACTGTACATACTAAATCCGTTTGGGGGTTTTCATGTATGAGAAAGGAAATATAAGAAGGATAGTGAATTCTAGAGAATAGAAAGTATTAATTATGAAAAGAGAGAAGGAATGTAAATAAGTGAGCAAATGCAGATTTCACTTAGATATTACATCCATTAACTTGAAATAAAGTCACCATCAACTGAGACTTTTTGTTAGGAAAAAGTGAAGAAAACAATACTGTGAATAAATGAACATAAAAACATTCATCCACAACTAAAGACAAGTTCAAAGTCCTACAACAACTTAGATTTATTGATTTCTTCGAAAAAACACAGTTCTTTTCTTCTTTTCCTTCAAAAGTTCTCTCTTGCAAAAAGTTACAAAGATTGACATCCATTTGAGAGGCATGCAAGCCTCCTACTTATAAGAAATCTTAACCCTGGAATCTAGGAAACAAACTCTAAAAATAGAGATCAGTTGCACATTTCAAGGTGAATGTTGACTCGTTCAAAATGCATACAAAACTGCAAAAACCCTTGAACCAAAATGCAGCTCTCAACCTGCGAAGAAGATTACGACAGAATGCAATCCCAAACTGCAAGTCAAGTAGTTTTCTCTAGCACTTGCTCTTCATCTCCTTCCTCATCGTCAATGGTGAACACTTCCTCCTGCATAGCTTGCTGCCGTTTATCCCCATATTCTTCAAATTTCTTCAATATGTTTTCTAACTTGTCATGGTTTGGGCCTTCAGAATGTTGTTAAGGAATTTTGACCTCCATCTACAGATTTATCATTTGTTGAGGAATTCTTGTGAAATTCTTCAAACCCTTGCCCAACCTGTCAAATGAATTTTCAAAGTGCACAAATCTCTGAATCGATTCGTAATTAAATGAGGCAGTAAGGTTGATTTCTTGATCAATCAATTGTTTGAAAGCTCCCTACATATCTTCTACAATAATTACTTTCCCTCCGAAGAATGGGCACGAGATTTTTTCAATTGCTTCATCCGATATCAAAAATGGGGTCAACTCATAAGATCCTTGATTCCTTAAATTTAAGCAAGGATTCTTCTATAATCTTGATCATGAATCTTGTTAACCCTAGAAACTTGACTTGTTCTCCTAAGTCATCTTCTATCAAGACTCCTTCACCAACCAAAATATCCTTATCTACCCTAGCCAAGGATTGCAGCTATGGTAGCCAATTCTTTTGTTTACCCAATTCTTCCATGTATTCAACTTCTTTCTTGTATGTGTATTGTCTTTCTTCTTCCATCGCAAAGTAGACTACGATGGTTGAGGCTACTGTTTTGTTTTCTTGTTCTAGCAACTTCTCGGACCATTCCTCAGTAGCTCTCCCCATGTTCCCTATTCTCTCAGTTGCTTAGAAAGTCTTGGTATCCAGAGTATAATCTTGATTGTGTTTGTGTTGAGCTGATCATTCTTTGTATTATTGAAGTAAATTGGTCTACCTTTTCCTTCAATTGATCTTTCGTGGCTTTATCATGATCAAATCTTTCGATAAATGAACCAATAGCAATCCGCACATCGTCCATCAATCCTTCGTGACTAGGCTTGCCTAGGTGAACACGTGAAACTTGATAATCCGCAGATGTGATCTCTTCCTTTGACTTTTCATGAGGGGGAATAGCAATTGCAACATACTTCTCACCTTGATCATCTACAACAATATGAGAAACCTTTTTGGGTTTCTTGGCAGCTCGAGGATATAGAGGAATTAAAGTGCTGAAGTCTATTTCCAAAGGTGGAAAAGTCTTCTTCCTCATTTTCACTATCTTGCTCAACCATTGGGATGCTTCGGTATCCATTTCTCCCTGCAATGATATTGATTCAATATGCACCTATTCTTGAGCAACAAGAGTCTGATCCATCACAAGCTCCATTCCCTCTTTAGTTTGCAGAGGTGTGATTTCTGCTTCTAAAGCCTACTAAGTGTCTTAACTCTTCTTCTTGAATAGCAAGGAAATGTTCCACCGCCTTGGAAGAAGTTTTTGCCGCCTCTGGAAGAAATTTCCCTTCTTCAGGGACTAATTCAATAGTCTCTTTTTGCTATGCCCTGAGGAGCTTCTTATTGTTTATCAGAAGGAAGAGGGGTCACTACTGTTGAAGGAGGTCCCTTGGGATCCAAGAAGGGAGGATTTGTAGTCACGAACTGCAACGTAGTGTTCTTAATCAACCCTTGTGAATGAACTACCTTTTCAAGTGTGTCACTCAACATGGTCGATATCCCAAGGGTACCCTTCCCACCAATTGACTTTTTGAGTTTGAACTTCAAGGGCCTCTTGTCTAGTTGAAGAAAGGGTTCCTCTATCTCCTCTATCACAACAACAGTGTCCCCTGCAATGCCAAAAGGTGTTGCTTGATCTTTTGCATCCTTTTGCTTTATCGGCTCAACGAGAGGTATATCTACAACTTTCAAAGCCAGAGGAAGTCTAGCATCTTGCACGTCCACACCTTTGCTTGTGAGCCATGCCAAAGTTCTTCTAAAGACTCCTTGAGTTCAAGTCTCCAATGATATTATCTCACGTGGACTCCAATCAATCTTGGGGATAGGTTCTTTTTCGATGCCCTGTGAAAAGTAGTTTTCGTCCATCACTTTACCATCATCTTCAATATTCACATCATCAAGAATATTCACCATATTGAACTTGATTACTTGATCTAACATGAAGCGGGTATAGTCAAGAAGTATGACTTCCCTTTCATCGTCACAATCCATTTAAAAATCCTCATAATAGGGGATGTGTTTAAATGACCCACTCAAAGCATGATTTGTTATTCCCTTTATATCAAACAAGGGAGGGCTATGAAATGATTGGAGGGTAATTTGTGCCATGTCTGCTTCTACTAATTTAGCTTTATGTAGCATGGCATAAGTGTACCTGCCAATAGTCATTGGAAAATGAATGCTGGAAAATTTATGTTTAGAAACTAAAAGCTTATGCGTGTCCATCAGTTGCCGCACTAGCTCCATGAGCGCCCATCTATCATCTACAAACCTTGGAAGCATATATGGGGCAAAGTCACACCCGCATAACCTGATGTAAGAAAAGGTAGGGAACTCCATGAACTAACCACCCCATCTCGAAATCTCTGTAGAGGCACCAATGGAGAAGCACTGATTATAAGGCTCTGCCTCAAACATGTGAATGACAAAGTGAAGAAAAGCGTTGCTAACACGACAAAAATGTTTAGCACTTTCACTTATTGTCAACTGAGGATAATATTCATATATCCAAGAGGCAAACATTAGACTAACTGTGGATAAGCCGTCGTAGAATCTCCTCCGTGTGACAACATAGATGAGATATGACATCATATAGAACTTATGGGTAGTGATTACTTCCCACAATTGTTTGTGAATTGAATCACTAATCAATTTGACCCAATTTATGTACTACTTGTTAACATGAATAATCTGGAGATATTGAAACATCCATTTGTTGTAGGATTGCCCAACACCCTGTTTAGAAGAGTAACAATGTCATTGATCTCGAGCTTGAAATCTTGTTGGGCAATCACCCTGGGAACCGTCGACACCGAGGCTTTGGGCTTCAAGCCAGTGTTTATTTAAGGATCTAAGATAATCATCCTTATTGTCATCATGACATTATTGGGCCAATTCCGGAGTGATTTCCACAAAAAACTCATGGTTTAGTATCCTCAACATCTCTTCAATGTAGTCAAGACCAAGTCTCTGGGTAACTCCTCAGGAAGTACAAACCTTTCTTTTGTCTCTATCATAGTGGTTTCCCAGGGTCATGACAAGTTTTGGGCACTGCACAGAGATTGGAAATGTGGTAGCTTGAGGAAGGCCATTGTCATAAATGCTTTGTATCCAATCATTCTTGAAAGAGGCATTTGTTCTCCAAAAATCCTCCATGTCAATATGCCTCAAGTCCGTGTCGATAACCTTGTCAATGTTAGAATAAATGTTGGAGGTGGGTGTAAACCCTTTAAACTAGTACTTCATCTCGTTTGCTTTTTCCTTTCCTTTCTTTTTGGGTGTTCCAAACATTTGCCAACTGCAACAGGAATGTGAGAACGCAGAGCAAATGAGCGGAGTGTGAATGGGAATGATAAAATGGCAGAAGAGAGCTGGAGGGACAGGAGACAAAAGCAGGAGACTGCAGTGCAGTCATGAAATTCCGATGTGGGGGAAGCAAGAAACTCTAACGTCGAAGATTCGAGGGTGCACAACAATCAACAAACCCCGATGCGAGGGACGCTGAAAACTCCGACGTCGAGGGTTCGACGGTGCATGATAGGTGAAGAACTCTAACGCGGAGGAGACCAAAAGTTCCAACATCGAGGGTTCGATGATGCACAGCAGGTTAAGAACTCTGATGCGGAGGAGACCAAAAACTCTGACGTCGATGGTTTCGTAGTGAACAACGGGTGAAAAACTCCGATGCAGAGGAGACCAAAAACTCCGACGTTGGGTGTTCGATGATGCACGGCAGGTGAAGAACTCCAATGCAAAAAGGTGAAGACACAAAGGCTTCCCAATAATTTTTAGCAAGAACCTAACGAAGCAAGAGGTATCAAAGGCCATGGCAAGGGAAAGTGAAAACACAAACGGAAAACGCAATACCTTCAGGGAAAAACATCCAAAACCCTACTCCAAACCCTAGACACCTTGCCATGGAAGAAATCCTAAAGCAAACAACCTCCAATAGCCAAGAGATGATAGAAAACCTTTTCGAGTGAAAAACATTTATCGTGGAGATGCAAAATGCTAGCATTTGAATGATTAAAATGATAAAGACTATGTTAAATAGCGTCGGGGGGAAAAGACCCCCACAGGCACAAGACTCGACCCTCATTAATGAGTGTCGAGTCAAGAATCGCCAGTTGCTTTGTAGCCATCAAGGCCCAACGACTGCATTGCAATCTAGGAACCCTAACGTTGGAAAACAAGAAAATAACTGTCTATTAACAAAACACTATGCTTCCCACCCTCTACGCTCTTCATTTGATTTTCAGGGAATTTTTTAAATGGGGTATCCCAAATTTCACAAGCTGGTGAAATTTGGGGGACAACAAGAAGTATTCAATGAAATCCCAAAAATGAATGTATGTTTGTGTATTCAAGCTCACCATAAATGTAAACAACACCCACAACCAACCAAGAAGAATAATAGCTAGAACTAAACCAAACATGAACCATTCTCAACATGGAAACCTAGATAATGGAAAATTACTACCAAATCTCAATAATGCTAGCCATAGAAACACAATTAATAACCTAGAAACATGCTATAAGACGAAGATACAAAGATAATACTTTGTACTACAAACAATGGAAAAAAAGAAACTCAACTATCGAAATAAGTATACCTACAAACTACTATAACCCCACCACCATACAACATATCCTAAGAATTGGAGGTCCTCGTGATTTAACTACTCAAACAATATTTCCAACTTGTATTAGAAGTTGAAGGTAAGTTGCCAAAGGGATCTCCTAAATCCGGTCAGCATCATTCACAACAAAAATTCATTAAATCCAAGCCCCCTGCATCCAACTTGACACCTACTAGAAATAAAGATGAGAGTAGTGACCAAAATAAGGGGCCATCCAAGAATGATTTGTAGGGCCATGAGGAGCAGAAATATTGTACCTATCATAATGTATACAGCCATGCACATGCCACAAGCTAAAAGCAAAGGCGGCAAAAACTCACCTGGCAAAACAAGCAAGGCTGAAGAGAGAAAAATTGAATTATCAAATCCTAGCTAGCGTTTATGACTACAAATTATTTTGCAATAAATCAATGGGTCTATTCACACAACACTACCACATCAAGAACAAGATGGTGTAGCTAATTTAGCCAATAGTGGTTAGAAAAACCTAATTTCTCAACAGTTAGTGAAAGAGTTGCAGCTACCAACCACACCACATCCCAATCCTTATCGGCTCAGATGGGTCAAGAAACAGAAGCAACCTATGCTTGTCACCCGTAAGAGTTGGATCACTTTCTCCATTGGGCCTTTGACTATAATAGTTAAAAGCACTTGTATGCCAATAGCTTTTTGTGAACTTATATTGGGCACTCCTCACAAATTTGATCACAAGGCACTCTTTGATGCGTATGACAAGATTTATTGCTTGCAAATGAAGGGTGATGCTTATAATCTTCTCTCTTGTTTATGAATCTTTTTTTCTTTTGGTAGGACACTTGTCAAACAATTTAATATGCATAACGCTGTGATTCTATAATTTCACAAGCAAAGAAGATAATGTCGCTAAGTTGACTCCTCGAATTAAATCAATTTTAAATTAATTTCCTAATGATTTGAAGAACCCAAAGGGCTCCCTACCCTATGGATTATTCAACATTCCATTAATCTTCTTCCAAGTTCTCAACTGCCCAATAGGTTGCCCTACCACAACATAGTAAAGGAACATGTTGTAATTGAGAACAAATCAAGCAATTACTTGAGGAAGGTAAAAGGCCAACACTTCTCCGTTTGGTCACCCAATCTTATCATACCCAAGAGAGTATAGATGTGGAATGGAGGCTTTGCACTAAGTACTGTGTACTTAATAAGGTAAAGGATAAGATAAATTATCCCCTTCCCAAGATTGAAGCCCTCTTAGACCAACTAAAAGGCACTAATATAATTCACCATGCGACTTAACCTTTGGCTATCATGAGATTTGCATAAATCCTACCAATGTTTGGATGGCATCCTTCAATACAAAACTCAGGCACTACTAGTTGAATGGTTCGGCCCCCTGGGCATAAGTGTTGTCAGCACGAGGGATGACCTCGGCCTAGCAACGCATTCCAATCTTAGATGCACCTGCCACTTCTATTCACCTTATCAATGATATTTTCTGCCCCAGCCTTGGTAAATTTAATTTCGTCTATGTGGATGATAACCTTGTTTTCGGCAAGACATTAGAACAATACATAAAGTATGGTATGGGCACATGGTAACATATTTGCTTCATCAACACAAGCTCCCAGCCAAGATGAATTAACTCCTCTGAAGTCATTTAAGTAACTCATTAATCTTAGATGAACATGGTATATATGCAGATCCAGACAAAACCTTAAAGGCTTTGTTGGTGACCCATAATTGGCTATTCTATGAAAAAGCACAATTTGCCATAATTTTCCAATAAAAGAAAACTAAAGTATTATACTGACCACCAGAATTACTTATGTGTAAAGACACAACTATAGAAAATGTTGAACAGAAATACATGAAAACATACATCACATGAAAGACAAACATTTAACACAGAGAAACCCACTTGGGGTAGAAAACTCCACAATTAAAGATTTGGAACAGCTTATATTCATTCTTGAACACTTTATGACAGAGTCAAGGATGTATTTGTTCACTTTGGAATAATACACTGTGATTCTTCATATAAAGAAATTGCTACTACAGTGATTTCCTTCGTTTCCTGACTACTCTAATCCTGCACTTGAAAATGGCCTTTGACTATGATTAAAAATTGATTCTTTTTCAATTACTTAGTCCATGCAAGGAAATCCCCCCTATTGTTGTGTTGCTTAACAGATGTCCCAACAGGTGACTTGACTTACATCAAGTTTCTACACTCAAGAAGACTCGTCATGTAATATCCCCTCCACCACCAGCTACAAATCGCCAATCACTATACAGCAATATGAAATCGCTACATTTGAGGAAAAGCGCTGCAATTTAAATAGAAAATCACCCATGGAGGGAGCGCCAAAACCAAACAGCAGTCATTTATTATTAAAGGAGAGCGCCCATATCCATATAAACAACAGTCATTAACAGCATTAATTAATTAGTAATTAGCATTCATTTGACAAAAGGTCACCACCTTTGGAGAAGACGTGTCGTTTGATGGAAAACTATGAAGGTATTTATATTCAACGAGTGGTGAGAAGGAAAATCATTCAATCATGTATTCAAACATTTAACCTTGTACAAGCATCATGCTTTACAATCGCTCTTAAAGACGAAAACCCTTGTCATCACAATAACCCAAGGATAAAACCCCTTGAGGATTTATATTTTATTATTAATACAACTACATTTTATTATTTAAATTATTATTTTAAGTGCAATTCTATATATATAAAATATTTTCTCAAAAAGAATTCCAAGAAATCCAAATTATCATATAATATTCCAATTAGGGATATTACACGTCATGTGGCTGAAAATCGAATGATGGAATTACATCAATTTCGATTTTTGGCTCATTTCACTAAAGTTTACATGAGATGTGTCCACTTCAAACTGACCCTATACAAATATCTTCAAATGTGGTATCTATCTCTTCATCACTGTCGATGAGCAATTTTTGTGGGGGGAATTTGATTTCAAAGTTGATTTTGATGTGATTTTGAGAAGAAAACAAAGTGTTGAGAAAGAATCCATAAAAAGATGTTTCATGATTGAATATTTCCATGAACCACACCTCTTTTTTTCGTTTTTCCAAATATCAAATACATTGGAGGGACGAACTCCTAAAGAAAGCTACGTTGCAGGGAAACGCACCAGCGCCCCGCTCCGCCTCCCCCCCCTCTCTGCTCAAAATCATTTTCAATACAAAACGGCCCAGAAACAATCAGGCATGTGCAAGAAACATTCAAAAATGTTCTAGACGTTTCTGAGGAGTTTTTGGCGGCAAACTCTATGACCAAGTCAAAAAAAAAAGCTAAAACATTAATAGAAATCATAATCTTCTAGAATTCACTATTAAACCTATATAAACCATAGTTACCGAATCTAGTTGGATCTAAACAAAATCCAACCAGATCCAGATTTTTTGGATCGGCCCTGTTTTCTTTTCATTTTTTTTTAAAAGCTTTTCTAATTAAAAAATACCTAAAAACCATAAATATTATATAATATTAACATTTTATATTATTTTAGTAATGGTTTTCATTGTATTTGTTAGTTTTGCACATTTATAAAACTATGCTCACATATATATGTATATTTTGTGGATCAGAATTTTCTGAACTTTTTCAAAAATTCCGAATTTCGGATTTTTTCGCCCTCCCAAACGGATCCGGATTTCAAAACTTCGTAACTATTATATAAACACACTCAATGCAATTGCAAAACAAACACCCTCATCATTGTTGTTTTTTTACAAGAGCAAGGAAAAATTTAGGGGGCAGCCACTGCAACAAGGAGCTTGAAGGCAACCATTGTTGTTTTTACAAGAGAAAGGAGGAATTTAGCAGCAACTTGAAGAGGAATTTAAAAGTAAGGAGCAGCTTCAAAGAAAAAAATAAAGTGTTTTCTCATTCCATCCCGCCTTTTATTCTATTTTTTATTGTTTTTTAATGTGATTATGATCATGAATGATTAGTGCATTCTTGAAAGTTTCATTCAAGAATGCACACATCATTCACGATCATGATATTTACTTTTTAATTTTGCATTTTTTATTTTTTTTTAAAACTCTTTGTAGGGACTCTTTTACTGTTTTTAAAGTGTTTTTAAGTTTTCTTAAAAAAAAAATTGTTTTTAAAAATTCCTAGGACCTAGCTCTGTGTATGCTCCCACCCTAAACCTTTATGGCGATCTTGGTGATCAGAAAATAAGTTAGGATATCAAGGTTTAGTTTTATTTATGTAAGTCTCATTCTAACTTTCTCATATGCTCTTCTCTTGCATGTAACGCGATCTGGAAAAACAAAAACAAGGTTAGAAAAAAAATTTAAATGTGTAAACTTTTAGAAAATTATTTTTCAAGCTTTTTTTTGTTGTTTCTTAACTTTTAAAAAAATATTTTTCAAGCTATTTTTGTTGATTTTTAAACATCCAACTCTTTGTATGCTCTCACCTCACACCTTTATCGTGATCTTGGTGATCATAAGCAACTTAGGTTAATAAGATTTAGTTTTCTTTATGTAAGTCCCATTCTAACTTTTGTGCATGTTCTCATGTGTGACGTGATCTAGGGAAAAAAACAGTGTTAGAAATTTAAATATTTTGTGTAAAGTTTTTAACATGTATTATTTCAAGCATTTTTTCGTTGTTTTTTAAACATCCTAACTGTGTGTATGCTCTCACCTCCCACCTTTATGGCAATCTTGGTGAAAAAAATTGATTAGGATAATGGCATCAAGTCCAGCTTTAGACAAAAAGCAATCTAAAGCAAATCAAGAACACCCACATGAAACATTATGGTTCCAATGAAATATGATCCCACTTCTCCTCTTTGGAGACGTGAGAGTGGTGGAGAACATTGTTGGTGGTGGCTCACGTATTTTGGTATGCAACGATTGCAATGTGCAATAGAAGTCCTCATATACTCGATTCAAACCCCGTTTAATCAAGTTTGGAGGACAGGGGATTAAAAAATGAAAAAAATCAAAGACAAAAATGGTGGAGTACATAAAACAGCACAAGGAAGTTATGAAGAGGTCATTCTAGAACAATTCCATTGCAAAGGCGGCATTCAGAGAGACCACCTACACCAATAGCTTCAAATCATCCTTCCATTCAAACTCAAGCTCAGCCACTAGAAACACCCTTAGATGAAGAGACCACCTCATGAAAAAAACCAAAAGGAGCATTTGAAAACACATTCAACATTGAGAAGAGAGAAATCGTTGATGAGTTGGTTGTTCAATGCACTTATGCATGTGGGTTGTCCTTCAATGTATTGAGGTCACTCTATTGGCAACAAATGTTGAAATCCGTCAATAAAGCTCCTCAAGGGCACAAAAGCTCTAATTATGACAAAGTTCAAACCACACTCTTGGCGAAAGAGGTGGAGCATATATAAACTTATTTGTAGCCAATTAGGGATTCATGGCCCATATGGGTGGCAACGTCGTTGAGCCGGTCCCCGCTCATCCTACCGACCATAATCCCGTTGGCGACCGACATGAATCCAAAAATGATAGGAGAAGGGAGGGGGTTTGTGCTTTGCTACAACGGGAGCAAGAGCGCCTGGACTATGACTATCGAGAGAATAAACTGCAGATAGAGATTGATGGAAGGATGCTCGAAATAAAACTTTGATAAATGTTGTTGCATATGCCCTAAAGGGGCAATGTTCCTAAAGGTTGTTGATTGTGAGGGCCAAGTGAAGGATAATTTATTGTCGATATTTTAATAGAGGCTACTGAGTTGGTGGGCCCCCAAAATGTTGCTCAAGTCGTCACATACAATGCAAAAAATTAAAAAGCAATAGGATTAATTGTAAAGGGGAGATACGAGCACATATTTTGGGCTCCTTGTGTAGTCCCTTCCCTCAATTTGATGCTACAAAAGATAGGGAAAATCTAATGAATAAAGTGAATCTATACAGAGGCAAATAACATTCAGATGTTTGTCACAAATCATCACGTCCCAGGCCATCTTTTCGAAATTCTCGATGTTGGAGTTGTTGAAGGTAAGGAAACAAATTCTTAGTTTCTAAATTCTAACTTTTTATAATTTGAAGTCGTTTTAGATTTGTGCTTTGTTGAATTTTTGTAAAAGTCTTAATTTTTTTATAAGTTGCTAAGACAAGATTTACGTCTCACAAGCTCATCTTGAGATGACTTGTGAAGGTAAGAGAGGCCTTAAGCAATATGGTAATTGAAACATCCCTTTCAAGATAAAATAAGAATTCTAATTTTTATTGACCTTAATTCTGAAATTCATTCAAATCCCAGAACAATACATGCAATACGGAAAACCAACTCTCACGTGTTCTCTTTATTTCAGTCAATTACATACATAGAAAACATTTTGAAAACAATTATGGAAGATACAAATAGCATAATAAAATCAAAATATGAATTTTTCTTGATTTTTCCATCAAACCCTAACTTGGAATAGCATAAAAATGAAATCTTTCCTTGAAACCCTAGCTAGAAATGTCTCAAAATGCTATGACAACATCAAAAGGCTTAAGATTGGATTTTTCCTAAAAACCCTAGCTAAAAATAATGCATGAACAGTACGATAGCATCAAACCCTAGTTGCAGTAGTATGGTAGACTTCAAAATGGTACAACCCTTAAAAACCAATGACCAACTCAATAAAGTCAAATGATAGCATAGAAAAGTCAACACCCAAGAACGACAAGCTTAAAAAGTCAACACCCAAGTACAACAATGAATAGTGATGCCGTGAAAAGTAACACCGTAAATAGTGATGTGAATAGTAACACTATGAATAATGACGTCAAGCTGAAATGTCATTTCGGGAGGTTATTTTCATAATTTTCTGAACTATTGCAGCACCATACACAACCATAAATCAATCTTTTTGTACTTGTGTGATGGATTTCCTTTGAATCTGAAAGCTCTAGTGTAATCTCTGAATGGAATAACCAAATGAATTTAAGAGTTTTCATCCCTAAGCCTGTGCACACGAGGGTTTTCGTCCTCTATGTAAAATATTGAAGTTGCCACATATAGAAATCAGTGTGTGTGGATTTATTAAAGACTCGTTGAGAGAAGTAACCATCAAGTTTTCTCAAAAGGAGGACATCATGGAAGGGAAGATTGTCATCATGTTCTAGTTCCTTCGTAAAATTGATGTTATCCATATCATTATTTATATGTTGATGGAATTCTTCCAATTTTTCTATACCATGAGGCCAGTTTACATGTGTCATCAATGTACCTCTTCCACCACTTCAGTCTAAGAGAGAAGAGAAGAGAGCTAAATCTTCAAAAAAATCCATGAATAGGTTGGCTACGACTGGAGAGAGAGGTGATCCCATCGCCACACCTTCGGTTTGCTCATAAATCAAACCCCTACAAGTAAAAAGGGTTGACTTCAAACACAGCGCCACTAAAGACTTAGTTTCCTCATCAGTATGTCTACCCTCTACTCTAATAGTCTCCTCAATGGGAACCTTCGTAAAGAGAGACACAACATTGAAACTCCCTTAAATATCCTTACTGGAGACCTTATCTTTAATAAAATCGACAAAATCTAGAGAGTCTTTGATGAAAGAAGTTTTCCTACCAGGAGTTTAATTTTTCTAGCGAGAAACAAGGCTAAGGGATAAGTGGGGAATCCGTTGTATTTACTTTTTGTTCCAGTGCTATTATCTTTTCTATTGTCTCCATCTGAAAGTTCAATTCTTAACACTTATTTAATATTGCTTTTGATCACGCATATTCCATTGGATATATGTTGGGATCCAGATCAGAATGACGAGAATAATATTTTTTATAGATCTTGCCAAGAGAAGTAACAACAAAAATCACAACCTGAAATTCATGTGCAGGATTAAAAACTCCTCTAAGGGCCCACCTTCAGTGTCCAATTATTTGTACAAGTACTGCATTTCTGTAAACATCTATCATAAGACTTGAACCATGCTTGAAGTCATCGTTTCCCAACAATTTGAGTATGACATAATAATTCTCTATTTCATTCAAAATCCCTCTTATGTACTATTCATAGAGAAGACGTATTGTAACACAAACAAGAAAATGCATCAATCCCTGGCTGGGAATGATAACCCTGCATCAAAAATAGTTCATGTAACAAACTTATTAATAGTTTTGCGTACAAGTTTCAACAATACTAATCATATCAATCACCTTCAACAAAAGAGAAGACAACTTACATGAATCATATTAGAATTCGCGAGATCCCTTTTGTTCAGAACAATTATACGCCTCTTTTGGGATAATATGTTTTGCAAATCAGCATTTGCAGATGAGAGTGGAATCTGTTCACAGGTAAAAAGGACGTGTAAATTTGAGAGCTTCATTATTGTGGTTGTTATAAACCCAGGTAAAATCTGAAATTGAAACTCACTTGCACCTCATTAAAACTGCAATCTGAAATCTGAACTGAAATCAGAAAAGTTATGGAGCAGAATTTTGCTTAGAATATTCTGGAATATGAATTTCTGGAATGCATAAGAATACAGATCTAGAAATAGCTTTTAATAAAAACAAGTAATACAACTCTATTCTGCGTACAACCATTACACAAAACAACCCAAGCTTGCAGGTAAGCTACTCCCCATCTGAGAGGATAACCAATCTTCTATCATGTGTGAATAGAAATTTTTATCCAGCAAAATGAATTGCCATTCATGTAGTGGCCCCATGCTTATAAATGACTGAGTGCTTTATTCTATTCTTGTTTTACTCTCCACTGTACTTGCTTTATCCTTCCAGCGATCCAATATTCCCTGGCTAAACTTGCTATAATTTCCAGCTGTATTTGCTATAGTCTCCATCTGCACTTGCTTTATTATCTTAGCTGTACTTACTATATTCTCTGGCTGTACTTGCTATATTTTACAGCTGTGCTTGCTATATTCTCCAATTGCACTTTCTTTATTCTCTTAGCTGATTTACAACATTCTCCAATTGCAATCCATTTCATACTCTTAGCTGTACTTTCTTTATTCTATACCTATAAACTAATTCTTATTCCCCTATGCAGTATTTGGGCTCATTACAAGCCCACCCTATTGGAAATATAATGCCCAATTCAAGTTGGTAGATTATACTCAGTTTATAATATTTAAGTTAAATTTATTAAATATGTGTGTCATTAGAATTAAATAAAGTGATTAGGTATTGCTGGTTACATACATAACATCATGTGGTGATGTATAAATATCGCATCATTTTATAATAAATGATGCCTTGTTCTTACCTCCTATTTGTACCTCTTTCCTATGGATGTCTCTTTTAGTATTTTATTATACATAAATTCAATATGGTATCAGAACTATGCGGGTAAGATTCAAGTTTTATTGAAACCCTGGCCAACATTTAGAAAGAGAAAGAACAAGTATCCAACAGCAAATTATGGAGGTCGAAGAATTGAAATAAGTTCATAGTTCATGATACAAGACATTATTCTCAAGATAGTATTTCATTTTAAAATATAATAGAACCTTATCTGGCATTTGGGAAGAGAGAGAACAAGTACTAGATTGCAAATTACGGAGGTTGAAGAATAGAGATAAGTTCATAGTACATGATATAAACATTATTATCAAGATAGTATTTCATCTAAAACTACATTGCTTTATGATATCTTTAAAACTTTAGAGATATATCATGTAAACCTTTAATAATGTTTAATAAAGGTAATTTAAAAAAAGGTAATATTGAACGCCTAAATTAAAGACCTAATATTATAATTAAGAGGAGTCTTTGATAATATTTCATTTGGAATATTTATGCAAAAGACGGCAATAAACCACACATTGTTTGTGGCAAAGCAGCAGTCAAAGGATTTGGAAGAATTGGGAACCCGGCATAACAGAAATCTTAAGAGTGAAAATTACAGTTATATTTATTTCTAGTTGTAGCTGTTACGGTTTTGCACTTGCTGAATCTAATTTGGCACGAGTTTTTAAGAGCTTGTTCAGAAAACTAATTTTATGACCTGCATCAGGGTTGTGTGCCCCTCCCTATATATATTCTATTTGGGCCTCCTCCGATGGCCTAGGCCTACTATATAGAGAAAGGCTGTCTATATAGTTGGTACGGGAGAGCACTTGACAGCCTGCCTGAAACTATAGAGAGATGGGCATATAGATGGGGAACCAAAGTATTTATGAAAATAGTTACCATCCAGATAACTCAAAAAAGAAGATCGTTTCAACTTCGTTTTCTAACTATGATGATGTGCTCAAAGCTTATCAACAAAAACGAATTGATTCAGAGCTAATAACTAGTTCTCTATGTTGAGACTAGTTATTAGTCCTAATTTACTGCAATTTATATTTTTTTGGAATTAGTGGGAATGTGTTTCTATTTATTGATAGGTTTCTGATTTATGCAACCCAGGGCAGTTAACACTTTGTCAAAAAGCATTTGTAGCTAATTGTGCAGGGGATTTTGGACTCTTATTAGGAATCTTAAGTTTTCATTGGGTCATTGGTAGTTTTGAATTTCAATATTTCTCTGAAAACTTAAATGACTTGATTGCCATTGATGGGGTTCACTAATTCTTTGTTACTTTGTGTGCTTTTCTCTTATTTTCAGGTCCAGTATCCAAATCTGCACAATTCCCACTTCATGTATGGTTACATGATGCTTTAGAAGGACCTACTATTTCAGCTCTTATACATGCCGCTACTACGGTAGCAGCAGGAATTTTTCTTGTAGTTCAATTGTTTCCACTATTCAGAGCTCTTACCTTCAATAATGAATCTTATCTCTTGGATAGGTGGACTAACAACTCAATTGGGAGCTATTATGGCTCTCACTCAGAAAGATCTTAAAAGCGGCTTGGCTTATTCCACTGTCTCAATTAGGTTATATGATGTTAGCTCTAGGCATAGATTCCTATCGAATCACTCTATTCCATTTGATTACAAATGTTTATTCCAAGGCATTATTGTTCCTAGGATATGGATCAATGATCCATTCCATGGAACCCATTGTTGGATATTGTCCTAGTAAAAGTCAAAATATGGCTCTTATGAGTGGTTTTAGGAAATATATGCCAATTACAAGAATTACACTTCTTTTAGGGACACATTATCTTTCTGAAATTCCTCACTTTGCTTGTTTTTTGGTCCAAAGATGAAATTTTAAGTAATGGTAAGTTATAGTCCCCTATTTCAAGGGGATATACTTTGGTTCACAGTAGGATTAACCACCTTTTATACATTTCGTATGTATCTACTTACTTTTGAAGGGGACTTCCGTATAACTTTAGTTAATTTATATAACTATACTACATTATATTCAACTTCCATGTGGGAAGATTAGGAATCCTGGTCATTCAATAGAATAAGAGTGGATTCTATGTCAAATCAAATTACAAGGAATAACTCCTCCAAAGAAGCATTTCAGATTTTGAATAAGCTAGAAGGATTTTCCAAAAAGAACAGGGGTTTGATTGTCACTTATCCTTTCTTTCATAAAGGCTATTTTGCACATCTTAAAGAATCACGGAAGGCAATCTTATTGCCTTTAGTTGTATTGGGAATATTTACTTTGTCTGTGGATTAATATAAGTTCCTTTTTTCCGAGACAGATGAGTTACAATATATTATTTGAATGGTCTACATCATCGATGAACCATTTCGATCAAACCATCTGGAGAATTGGTCCATTTCGATCAAACCATCTGGAGAATTGGTCTGAATCTTCCTCAAATGCAACCCCCTCAGTTATTATGGTATTTCCTAATATATTGAAGTCCTATAATCTATATAGACATTCACTTCTTATTTCAGGATGTACATCGTACTCAAATGAGGATTATCTCCAACTAATCTATTAATATTATATATAATTGGTCCTATTGTCGAGCTTATATAGATATATATTATGTTATAATCTTGACTAGAGGTGTACGAGAATTAACTAAAACAAGTAATTCATTGACCAATGGGTAATTAATGGATTTCCAAATGGAGTAGGTATTTTAGGTCTCTTTATAGGAGAGGGAATGAGATGTCTAAAAGGGGTACGTATTTCTTCCTATCCATTTGTCTTTATTTTGTATATTAATGTCTATATTAATATATTATTATTCCTTTTAATAATGAATATTTCCATTGCATCCGTATAACATTAGAAAGGAAACAAATTGATCCATTATCAAATTTATCTTGTGTCCATAACACAATTCTATCCTTTTTATATTGTTTCATTCCCTAGATTAATCGATTCTTTAAGAGAAGAGATATTGTGAATTAATGTGATTCATTGATTTCATCAATTCATTTAAATGTAATAGATATAAATAGAAAAAGATGATAAATAAAAATAACTTATTTAAGTGCTGAAAAAGGAAAGTCAAATAGTGATTGATCCAGCAAAGGTACAATCACCGATATGAGATCTATTCGCACAGTTTGCCACTTTCCACTACTTCATCTACCAAAATACCCAGGCATATCGTATAAGATCTTGCATATCATTTCAACTAGCCCATGATCCATGGGTTGTACGGCCTACAAAGGGGATAGAGATGAAAGAACCAAGGACCTCCTACCTATTCGAAAGCAATTCTAAATTATATTCACAAATTGCAGTTCTAAGTGCTACCATGTTTGTTTTGTTTCACTTAATAAGTGGTTCAGAAAGACATGTAAAGAGGGTTAGTTGATTCCCTACTAGATTTTAAAATAAGAAAAAAGACCAGGGATAGAGAGGTATTTGTCGCCCTTTTGCAAAGTGAGCATACTTAGCTCACTTGCAGATCTGCAGCACCATATCGGTTTTATCAATATGCATCTCGATGGGTGCGGGGGGCGCAGTGAAGAAGATTGTGTTGGTGGTGGTTGACCACCACCACCCCTTGTCCCAAAAGCTTTATGTAGAAACAAAGGGGACTGCTATCATATGCCCTTTTATACCTATAATATAGCCTAGAAAATACATAGGAAGGCAGGTGTGTTCCATGAGTATCAAATTAACCTTTGCATTTAGTTTTCCAATTATTACTTGTCATAGGTCAGTTTAGAGAACCGTGTATTGAACATGTATTTGATTTCAACCTTCATTGTTCCTCAGTAGCTTAGTGGGAGAAGACTCAGTTGTTAACCGATTGGTCCTAAGTTCAAATCCTATTTGAGAACAAACTTTTTTTCAAGGGCTTGTTTTGAACACTTACCTACTTCTAACCGTTACCTGTCTTTTTTATTTTCTTTTTGTTGATGAACAATTATCATTAATAACAAAGATCGGACCGTAAAAGGAGGAAAATTTCTGTCTTATTTAGACACCTAAATTGGACTAAACCTCTATTACCTCTCTTGAATGATGACAATTTGGCAAACAAGCGTCCTTACTAATACTTCATGCAAGCTTGGCAGTGGCAAGGAGGAAGAGTTAGAGGTCGCACACATAATAAATGTGTGCTTAATCTCATCTCGGGCATACATGTATTATATTAAATAATAGTAACCGCTATGTACTAACCCTTGTTTGTGAAAGTTCCAAAGCTTCATGACTGTTATAATGATTATAATATCCGAGGGGTTGGTTGAGCTATAGGTATTCACAGCGCTCTTAATGATTGGAAAGCATTCAAAGTCACTCTATTGATCTAATATAGTGACACTTAGTCTCATTATAGTGGGGGCAAGGATGATTTTGAACCCAACGCACCGTGGCTCGTAGCCATGTGCTCTAATCCTCTGAGCTACAGGTCCCATTTCCACATGATATGTTCCCAGTAGTCCCTCTAAAACAACCTATCCTCAACCTAAGATAAGAGTAGTTTATCGCTATGAAAATGCGCAAGTATTGTGTTTCACAATGTGGAAGGGGGGTAGAAAGAATGACGTATTTTTGAAGATGACCTTTTGTTTTAATAAGTTCATTATCATCTAGGCATTGAGCTATTTTTCTACTAAGCTACAGTGTTGTCACCACAATAGTGTTTAACCACCAAGTACAGGATGGACTGGTGTGATTCCCATACACCTGAGACACCAGAACTTCAAACCATAAACGAAGAAGGGCATCAAAGAAAAAGATTGTTGGCTAGTACTTGCCAAGCTCTAATCCTAGCAAATAAATAAACAGGTGCAACTTGGAATGATACTCTGATTATTGAGAATGGAGCTATCCCAATAAAAACTTCCTAGAACCCTAGGTTTTTTGTAGGGAAACAAGGAAAAAAAAAGAAAAAAAAATTTAATCATCTTAAGCCAATGAATATTGCTTTAGGACGAAGAAAGAATCGATCCCTTATTAATAAATAAACATTAATAAATTTGCATCTCAAATTATTGACCGTCTTTTTATTCTTTATGACATATGATAACATTTTATAATCAATTGTTGATATATATTTTCTCAAAGATACACATAGTGCATCACATCTCTTTTGAGAAAAAAAAATAAGAGGTCCTAAAATATATATTTTGTTGCATTTTCTCACAACATATCAATCATTATTGCAGGAAAATATCTTTTATACTATGTGTGCTTGATAAGATCCATTAGAGCATGTACAAACAAGGTTCAAATATTTTCATCTATCAAGATGCCTCAATTGCATACATCATTGCACTTCCCCTTGACTACTATGATCTAATAAATGGCTCATCTCCCTATGACCTTACGGAGAGCACTCATCCTAGGGGGGGCTTCTTACTTAGAAGTGTTCAACAGTAATCTGCTTTGCACTTGGATAGTCTACTGTGGGCACAATAACTGGTACACAAGAGGTGTGTCCTTCTCAGTTCCCTCATACTAAGGAAACGTCCTCTCAATGCTCGAACGCCCACAACGGGTATGGATCGAACAGGGCCTTACGTCAATTGAGTGTCAACTATAGATAGTTGTCCTTGGCCTCCTTGCCCTTTCCCGTTGGTCAAGTGTTGACTATGTAGTCAACACTCGACCAATGTTAGGGCAACGAGGTGAAAGACTATCTATAATTTAGGGTATAAGGCTATAGTCAAGAGTGCAATGATATAGTAGAGGAGGCTCACTACCTGTATATATATATTACATATTGTTCCAAGGCTATAGTTCAGGAGTGCAATGATATGGTAGAGGAGGCTTCCAGCCTGTATATCTATTACATATTGTTCCATGGCTATAGTTCAAGAGTGCAATGATATAGTATAGGAGGCTCACTGCCTGTATATATATTATGTATTGTTCCATCAAGTGTGTGCCATATCAATATCTAGATAGGGACCCTCCAAGTAGATTCGTAGAGTAGGGGCGGACGAGAGCGTAAAGGCCCAACTATAGACAGGTAGCCACCCTCGCGCCAACATCTATATGCTTTGATCTGGAGGTCAAGGGCATAGATATAGAGAGGCCCTCGCATCGACGAAAGGAGGCCAAGGGAAACTAGATATATATAAGTGCCCCTGGCACCAATGGCAATTATAACTTGAGCAATTGCATTCAAACTTTCTCTAGTTCCTTTTCAACAATGGGGAAATCACTGAGCACCATCAGTGAAATTTCAAGTCGTGTTTGTTGGAAGGAAAAGACTAGTAGAACCCGTACGTGAAAGGGGAACAGATCTCACCGATATATCGATTGCGAGCTGACACCAACTATCTAGCCACCCTCAACCCAACCCTAGAGGTAGAGGTGATCGAGAGCCTAGACTACCTAGACCCCAAACCCCCCAACCCTAGAGGTGAGCAGGAGATGAAATTGAGTCGTCTCAAGAAAACAAAACAAAACAAAATTGAAGTTAAAGTGAACAAAACAGAATTAAAAATCAGTGGCCTGCAGATTTTATTCTTCAGCTAGAACTCCATAATTATTTAGTTGCAGAAAAATATTTGTATACCAGAGGTGTGTTGGTTGTTACTGACCAAGAGACCGCCATAGAAATAAAGGCAGAAAGGAGAAATTTTCAGAAGTTGGTCTTCATAAGGGATATACTAACAAAGGCAGTTGAGATGCTTTAATGATGTTTTTTTAAATTAAATTCTTTTTGTGATGTGTAGAATGAAGTTCCTGATGAGGAATTTGGTCCTGTATTTTGATGATTTTGAATGATAAATGCCCGGGGGAGACATGACATTATTTGTTTGGTTAAAGATTTTTTTATGTTGGCAGAAAATTTTACAATGACATTTGTTGGGAAAAAAAAAAACTGGTGAAATGCTCGATCTAATAGAGCAATGTTGATTTGGTGGAAGTTTTACGCTGAGTATGAAATTGTAACTATTTGTTGGAGGATTTCTGATTTTTTAATTGAATCCTCTACTCAAATGACAAAACATTTTATTGAATATTTAAATCTTCAATGATGCAAACAGTTCATACTAAATTGAGTCCCAAAAGTTAATAAAAGATAACTATGTTATTTGGAGTCAGAATGAAATGTGTTCTTTTGGGTGAAAGGGGCATGGGACATTGTTAATGAAACAAAAAAGAGGCTGCCAAATGGTGATGCTGCGCAACCCCAATATGATACATCTAACCTTGAAAACCTTTGGTACATTGTCAACTTTGTCAATGATGATACCGTCCACTCTATTGCTGATAGACAATGGTAAATCTATATGGAAACAATTAATCTCTTTGTAAGTTGAGTCGAATAAAACTAGGATATTTTATTTGAAAACAAATTTTATGCTTTGATGTTATAGGTAGGTCGATCAATGGGTGATCACTTATCAAGATTGTAGGACATAAAAAAATCAACTTGAAGGATTAAGTGAAAACATAGATGAGAAAGAATTCAAATCCATAGAGTTAAATTGTTTGCATGAAGCTTATGAAGGAACAATCGAACCTTTGAAAGTTGCTGCAACAACCTGGGATTTTGAGTTCAAATTATTTATTGCAAAATGAACAACAGATCTAGAACAAAGAAGAAACTAAGTTTGAATAAGAGAAGGCTCTTGTAGCACGCACAAAATATAAAGGCAAATGGCAATACAGGTCAAAACCTAATCTAAGCAGAGAAAATGACAATAAACCACATTTTGTATGCTATCGTTGTAGTAAACCATGGCATATTGCAAGGTTTTGCAGGGGTCTGTATCCTAATTAGTAGAACAATTTTTCTGAAACTTTTGAAAATGGAAAAGACAAAGGAAGCCGAAGAAGATGATAATATGTGTGTTCATTGATTGAAGGATCCTTTTGATCTGCCCGCAGTTTGAAGCTGCAATGATGTCGTCTAACTGGACATTATAGGGGGGTATTGGAAATATAATGTCCATTTAGAGTTGGTTGATTACACTTAGCTTATAATATTTTGGTTGGAGTTAAAAAATATGTGGGAGGTGTCATTGGAATTAATACAAGGGTCACTCATTGGGTTATTTTTGAGTAAACAAACTTCCCATGAGGAAAACTTTTAAGTCACCCAATTGGAAAAGTACAGAAAATACCCCTTTCTATATACATGCCTTATTAAAAAATATAGGTGAATTAGATTTAGTGGAGCTTTATTGAATAGGGAGATTTGGAGTTCAAACCTTCTCTCTAGTAGTAATAATCTGCATCAAAGAGGATTTTGGTTTCTATGCCTTTTTTATTGGGTTTTTCCACGATTCCAGCACCATTCTGCATCTCTTTTTTTCAAGAACAGCCTACATACTGAGTTTAATGTATTTTGAGTTCCAGAATGTCTGAGAACCTAAATGGCGAGTTAAGTGGTGTAATTTCAGTGATATAACACTTTTTCATATCAGATAGCATGTTTATGTATTTTTTGATCACTATGCTATACATTTTGGATGTATATTACGACACCTATACGTATTTTAATTCAGACTGCTGTCAGCATTTGCCCTGCACATGTCGTCACTAGGGTCAGGTTCTCTATCTTTGGCGACAAAGCTTCCCAAAGGGGAGTTCATGTTGTGTACCTCAACACAACTTTTTTTAATGTAATCTCACAAGCTTTTATATTTAGAAAGCTCATATGCTGTAATGTTTTATCATTAAATTGCAGTAACAGGTCTTTAGGGATGTTCATTTCATGTATATAAAATGAGGACACCGTATAGAATAACACTCAAGTAATCAATTATGATTAGTTTACATAAATAAGGTCTTAATTAACCTTTAATGGCAACTTGTTCCCTCACATAACATAAATAGGGATTTACCCAATCTTATGTATCAGTATATTATCGATATAAATACAATTACTCTTTTCGAGAGAGGTTCCTCCCCTTTCAAGTTTGCAGGTGCAATCCATTATCTCAGGGTGTTCGGGTGGCCCAACTTCTTATGAATGCTGGTATACTACAACATTCTTCTTGAGGGCATCTAGATGAGACTTCTACCAGTCCATAATCGAACTATACATCATTCACCAATTTCCTTTTATTTCATTGACCAAGTTCAACACTAGAACTTTCCAACACTGTCAGATCTCAAATGAAATTCGAGAAGCAAGAACAACACAAGAAGCCCCCAAAGTGCAGCATAATATCTGTGGAAAAGCGGGGGCAGATATTGACTTGGCCCATGCAAACATATCAATGTACAGATGCCCCAAACTTGTGTTCTGGCGTACGTATGCATGTTATGATCGCATGCACACTGCAGCATGCTTCTCAAAGACATCTGAATCAAACTCCCATCAGCAACAAATTCTAGATGTCCAATGGACTACCAATTTCCACTATCTCCAATTTTCTCACTGTTGCAGCTTCTCCAAACTTATTATTTTTATTTTTAATTAGTCTTATCCTCACATCCCAGTTGGAACTTCCATTCCATCAATTTCTTTAATGCTAGGACACTTGCAAGTTGCAACTAAAGCACAACATGTATCCGGGTACCTATTTTTAATTCCCATTCAAAACACATGCCATTTATCATTTATGTTGCATAATCGGTTCACAAGAAATGTGCGACACTTCACTTCAGAAATCAGTAACAATTTAGAAGCTTTATAGAGCCACATCTTCCTATCACCATATATCCGCCATTCTTCTGGCCCATATATTGTCGTCGCTCTTGAAACCTAGAGGAAGGGCAGCCATAAGAAAATACTAAACAAAAGAGGCTTGGCACCTATATGATTGTCACTGAGGAGGAAGGCTGGTCATTAGAGAATGAACGCTCACATGAGAAGGGTGGTCGTATAGGCATCAATTGATTTCCTTTGCTTTTATTCTACTGCTCCTCCAAAACCAAATCCATTTCACTGGATGGTCACTCCATTGATATGCAAAACCCAAGGGAACTTTTTGAAAGTCACAAGAGTACATAACTCCTCATTGTTTGCCTCTTCAACCTTTTCCTCTTGCCCTTCCAACCAGATTCAAGTATTATGATCCTTCTCATGGCAGAACATTCAATTTCTTCAATAGGATTTCAACACCTTCAACCACAATTGCAACTAATTTTCAAGCTTCTGCCAATTCTCATTCCACATTGTTTTGTTTGACTTCATGCAAATTTGGTAAGCAAAGATCTTACCTTTCCATCATTAGCATCAAAAAAATACAGCCTTCTGCTGTTAATCTCCAAGTTACGCTGCTCCTATTACGATTTCAAGTCAGATATTGATTACTTATCTTCAGGAAATCAAAGCATTGACTTTGATATCATGATAGGAAATCCTAGACACCTATAATGCTGTGCTATAAAAATTAAAGCAAGTAGGGACTTTAACCTAGGCTTGCCGTCCATTTCAGAGCCCTTGCTTTTCTACCAACCCAAACCGTCTTGTGTCATGTTAGAGAAACATAAAGGGCACATTTTGTACACAGAAGGTAGCAAACATAGAGAAATAAACTGAGGCACATTGAAAAAAGACAAATTGTGGTGAAATTAAGCCACAATTTATTGTTCAATTACATCCAACGGGTATAAAGAATAAACTTGCCCAAGGACAGTTGTGTCAGTCAAACACGCCTTTCACAATTGGCCTTGAGGCCTTCCATCAACCACAAGGCAGTTAGAATAGTCTATCTTAACCAAATTTACAAAGGCTCCGTAGAATGCAACAGCAGCATCGAACTGGTACATAAAGGAAAAATCCACCATAATCCTCAAGATTGGTGCAAAGAAAAATATATATGGGTCTGTGCCTATTCACCCACGTGATCCACATTACCCTCGTTAGATACAATGTTTAGCAACTAATCAAATCAAGAAGAATTATATATGGCATAGTTCAAAAACTCGGACTCTACAAAAACTCAGCATCCGAAAACTTTGACTCCAACTTGCGACAGGCCAAAAAACTCGGCAAAACTCAGAAAGTTAAAATTATATATATAGAACTTCATAAAAACTCAAATACCATGCAAAATACTGTTAAAAAGAATAAAAAAATAATTTAGAGAATGCAAAGGGTATTTTTTCTACTACTTTTATACCAAAAATGAGTACCATGCAATGGCATTTTCTACAATCTAATGGTTGAAAATTTAAATCACTTTGTAAGTTCCTTAAGTTTGATGTGTTTTTCTTTTTTTCTAAATAAGAACAATATGAAATGCTATAGGAGAGACGAAAAAAGGACAACAAAAAAGCAGGTGCAGCTGCTTCGACTGCAGCAACAGATTCTACTATAACTGGATATGACATAGCATCTTCAGGGACTGCTGCAACTGCAGCAACAGATTCTAATATAACTGGAAATGCATAGCATCTTCAGAGACTCAAAATAACACCAAACAGGAACTCAAATTTTCTTCCATTGTTGAAGCAAAACAGTTGACATCTACAACTCAGAAGTCTGCTGTATCACAGCAGAAGAAATCAGTCTCTCAAAAAGCTAAGCCCAAGTCCATCTTTCCTGTAGCAGCTGATTTATCATAGGCCATAACAAATAGCTTATTTAAATCAAGTAGTTAATATATTGAGACCAAAAACAAATTGCCTGTGTATATCACACTTTGAGTTTTGCATGTCTTTATAAGTAGGAAACATTGTTAGTAATGCACATATCATAATATCACAGCAGCTTAAAAATCCTTCAAATCCAATCAAAACCACTTCACAGGAAAGAAATAAGACTCGGACTCTGTAAAAATTTGGCAAGCCTAATTTTGACTCAGATTCGAGCTTGGCAAGACTCGGTAAATTTTACAAAACGTTAAAAGCAGCGAATTTTTTTTTTGGGGGCGGGGGGAGACTCTTAAAATGCATTTCATATCAAATCCACATAAAATACACCCAAAACTAGTTAATTACATCAAACAAACACGTGTATACACAGAGAAGTAAGTAAATAATGCGATATTGAATGTTCGAAGTTGAAAAGTTTGTCATATCCCCAAATTTGATTCTTGATCTTGACTGTTAAATTATATTAAGTTTTCAGTTGATAAAACATTTGGACCGTGTTTTTGCCAGGGTGGCAAGTGATACCTAATTATTACCTTGTTTGACACTACTGCATTCAGCATATTTACATTGACTGTACCATGTCTTGGTTATGCTTAAACTATGTTTTCAGAATATGTGTTGATCAGTGTATGATTGGAACAGCTATGATGTTTTATAAAATTCAGAGCTGTTGATGGATTTCTGTGTATGCAGGGTCTGCGGGATTGAGGCATTAAGCTCGTACCCATGCCCAATCTGGACCCGTCATGTACAATGTTACTGATATCATGCTGGTAAAATCATTGAGTATTTAATGTTATTTTTTAAAACTGATTTTTGTTTTTGTTTGAACTTGCTTAGTTGTCACAAGACATTACAATATGAGTCTTAGTGATTCCTAAGTCGGAACCGACACCCATCGGGGGCACTAGCATTCAGTCAGTCGTGTCACTATTGATATCGATCCCATCTTTACGGGCCCAATGCTTACACAGTTATACATTGGGTTATGAGGTCTTATTCGACAAGTTATAACATTAGCTTGATTGATTAAAAACCTTTCGGAAGCATAAGCGGCATTGTCATTATAAGACATTGCAACACCACTTTTTTTTTATCAAGGCATTTATCACGGAAATTAAAAAGAAAATGGGGTGGGTTGAGTTTGATTAATAAAATGTTTGTTATTAATTTTTATCTTTGGTGGCTATAGCTTAGCATGTTGGGAACCCTCCGCCCCTGCCCCGTCGCCTCAGATATTTTATTAGTGTTTAATCTTAGGTTGGGGAAAAGCGTTGGAAAGTGGCATTAGCCACATAGGGGTCAGACCCAATATATAAATCATTTGAACTTAAACATTTTAAAATTCATATGGGCCAATGATTTTTGGTTGGCTCCACTTATGTCAATTCATATTAGCCACTTTGGTTACCACAGAGGTTAGGATTTGAGGTGAATGGATGTGTTTTTTATTCATTCAAGTCATTTTTTGCATTGTGAGGCCAACTGGCCATGGCGGAGCCCTACCAATTTGGGGACAGGCAGTCTACGCAGCCATCTATAGCGGACTCTCCTCGTGAAAATGAAGACGTGGGTCTGATAAATTCATGCAAAAACAGATTTTTAAGGTATGAATGTTTGGTAAATTTATTAAAGAGGCAGTTTTGTGTCAAAATCTTTGTGGGTTAGGTGGCTGTACACTCCTACTAGAGGAATACGAACAACACATTTGATATTGTGCATTTATTCCATGCAAGTTCAGTTTCGAAGTGGCATTTTTTTTACCACTTCTCTCTTTGTTTTCAATATGGCTGTTGCATGCCGTCAAGGAATATAAATTTAAGGGGCATTTTTGTGGAGCGAAAGTGGAAGGATATCTGGGTGGTTTTAGAGTGGCCGGGACAAATTTAGAGCTATCATTTGGACTCCATTTCCACGCAAGTTTTTTTTTAAGGATCTCCTTGTTTTAATATTTTTATGTACTCTTTGAGTCTTTTATCTTCATTTAAAAAGAGTGAATTTTTAGTTTACAAAAGACTGTGTGCTGGGCGCTTTGCTATTTTTGTATAAATTTGCTTGAATCCATGCTTGTTCATTTGGAAGTCTGCTGAAGTTGGTAATGGGTGTTAATGATTTGATTTTCAGGAAAAACAGACCTGGGCGCTTTCCTATTTTTGTATTAATTTGCCTGAATCCATAATAGTTCATTTGGAACCCTATTGAAGTTGTTAATGGGTGTTAATGATTTGATTTAAAGGAAAAACCAGACCTGGGTGCTTTGCTATTTTTGTATAAATTTGCCTGGATCCATGTTTGTTTGTTTGGAACCCTGATGAAGTTGTTAATGGACGTTAATAATTTGATTTTCAAGAAAAACCAGACCTGGGCGTTTTGTTATTTTTGTAAAAGATTGCCGGAATCCATGTTTGCTCATTTTGGAACCCTGCTGAAGTTTGTTAATGGGTGTTAGTGAATTTATTGGCTGAAAATTAGTTGGCCCTTGGGTATACAGCCTTAATGGGTGTTAATGATTTGATTTAAAGGAAAAACCAGACCTGGGTGCTTTGCTATTTTTGTATAAATTTGCCTGGATCCATGTTTGTTTGTTTGGAACCCTGATGAAGTTGTTAATGGACGTTAATAATTTGATTTTCAAGAAAAACCAGACCTGGGCGTTTTGTTATTTTTGTAAAAGATTGCCGGAATCCATGTTTGCTCATTTTGGAACCCTGCTGAAGTTTGTTAATGGGTGTTAGTGAATTTATTGGCTGAAAATTAGTTGGCCCTTGGGTATACAGCCTTATGCCAAAGCGAAAGCACAGGCATAGGGATGTATATGCACTTGGGTACATTAATGCCATATTAAAGGAATCAATCCTGACATGGATTTCATTTTGGTATAATATGCACTCCCTTTTTGGTATGACCATGCTTGTGGCCATTCTAGTTATGTTTTGCTTTTGTGTAAGATCATGGGAGAGTATTTATTTATGTTTGGAATGATGTTGATTAATGTAGCATGGAAGGCTTTACTTATTAATGTAACTTGTTGAATTAAATGCTGGAAAGGATTAAGTCTACCAACTGATGCATTTATTTTAAACCATAATGGAATACTCTCTTATTTTCAACTTCTTTGATGAAATGATTTGAGTCTGAATGAATAATAATTGAGTGGATTGCTTGGTTACGCATTGGAATTTGAATTTGGTTTGTGTGCATGTAAGAGTAACATGAAACTAGATGACACTTCTTTGCTAGTATCCATTTTGCATGTAAGAGAATTTAAGAATGGGTATAGCCCAAACCAGGCCTTATCTAAATGTCGAATTGTTTCCATTGTTCCAAGACGGTTGGGCCTGATAGTTGAATAAATTGTTTATCTGAATGAGTAGAATGTTGATGTGTTACATTGAACTTTGAAATCATGTTTACATACTCTACTTAATGTCATGACATAGACATGCAACTACGGACACTTAGATCAATTCATCTATTTTATTTGGCTGTTATGACTTAAATATAGTGGTAAATATAGTTTGAACTAGAGGAAAGAGTATGGGGTTTGTACCTTTCACAACAGGTGAAACGACTCGTCAAGATTGACGAAAATATGCCAAGTGTTTGCATAAACGAACACTTGACATATCCTCATCAAAGTTGACAAATCGCTTGATGTGAAGCACAAGAGACGGATTCTCTTGATTTATTGAAATATTATTTGATCCATATGAAACTCCACAAAACCACATAGGGCCCAGATCCCACGTCAACTGGGTATGTATGGCAACCCATTTCATAGGCGCGGACACAAAATAATTATTTCGCAGGGGCTCCACTGACTCTTATAGAATAGGCAATGACCTATGCATGAACAAGTCCTTGATCTTGTTCATTGTTTGTATTGTTTGGAGGAAAAAAAATGTTGTTTCACTTATGTCAGATTTATGTAAATAAGGAAGTTGCAAAAATTAAGAGTTGTACTTGTGCATTGTTGTACTTTGCATTTTGAGCTTTGTAAGAATGAATGTTTGATATTCATTGGCCTGATTTGAAATAGGAAAATTGTTGTAATAAAATTTGTAAAACTAAGGGTCTTGAACCCTATATTGAAGACCCCCTATATTGAATAACTTCATAAATTGTAGATTGTCATTATAAATGCTAAATGGTTGTGTACCTTATTTGCATTCAATGTTCGTTTGACTTACAAATTAAGTGTTGCTTGGTTCTGAAAAGTAATGAAATGGAATGGGGATTGAATTGGTAAATCCTTAATTAAAGAATACATGACTTCTCTTCAACCAAGTAGATGACATGAGTCACTAATTAGAAATGAAATGATAAAACGTAAGGACAAGTGGATCGTGCAAAGTTGCAAGGCTAGAACAAAATTCCAAAATTAAAACTAAATAATGGACTGAATGAGAGCACCTTTTACTTAAAAAGTTAAATACTATGAGATGAACCTAAAATAAACAAGTGAACTTAGATTAAATGTAACTTTCAAAGTGGGTCTTTCATATGGCTTTCGTCAAGAACTTAAGGTCGCTCAAGCAAATAGAGCCATGACCCACTTATTCCCCAAATAAACTAGTGAATTAAACAAGATAAACTAAGTGAATGCGGTCACAAGTGAATACAGGAATTAATTACATACCCCGAACTTGCAATAAGGGACCGCAGCAAGAAACTAAATAAGGCCATGGTCTAATGAATTTATTGAGTATCAGAATATGAATATAATTATAAACAGTAAAGCATTATGAAAACTTTAACGGAATGTTCTCCAACCACCTTAAAAGTCACGCACACTTGAACTTGGGCATTCAATAACGAAAATGATAGAAATAAAGTATTGAAGGAGAGGAAATTCAATAACATAAATGTTGAAAATAATTTGTTGAAAGGGACTGACCCTTGAAACTACTTAAAAGGAACAAAAAGGTTTGAAACCACCAATGGCTGATATGTCTAGAATAAGATGCAAAAGGAACCAGACCATGGTTGTAAACAAACAAATTATCACTTGATCTCAATATGCATGCTTGATGGCATCAGTTGATTGAGGCATCAAAAATAGTCAATAGGATTGGCCATCCTAGTCCCAATGGTGAGACTACGGGCTTAGACGAACGTAATGACTACGAGCTTAGTCAAGTCCAAGGACCAAGTGCTTAGTTTAAACATTCAAATAACGGTAAATGTTGCAAGAATGTTTCAGTAGACGAGTGATTACAATAAAACAAATTACTGCACTGAATACGCAGCTTACTTAATGTTAATCTTAACAGCAAGAGCATATTGAATAGTGAATAGTAGTTGCATAATTGGGTTTTAAAATAAATGAAGTCCCACTCTAGGGTTCCCTACACAATTGAACTTGAAACTTGAAACTTGAGAGCTGATTTTAAATAAGAGTTGTTTTTCTATTCATTAAATTGTTTCAAAACATTACTTCAAAGCTCCAGAATTTGTAGACAGGTTGTAATTGCATGCAGAAACATATTCACAGGAAGCATACATATTGAATAATAAAGCACATGGCTTTATTAGGAAGTTTACAAAGACAGACAACAAATAAATATATTATATTGCAGAGTAAAAAAGGATACAAAATTCTGAACGATGTCAGCAAATCAACTTTCTCGCAGGAAGACTTAAATCTGCGTCGGCAACTTGGCTCAAGAGAACAGTATTGAATGAACAATACTTCAAAAGCTTTTCCGTACCAATCTGACCAAAAGCACTGATTTCTACGAGATGCATTCTGCCTTGCTTTCTAAGATAACTTGCACTTGCATAAATCTCTGGCTGCAACATATACATGATACAGATACAACACAAACACAGCTGTCCCAACTGTTGTGTTCAGACTTTATAGCTGAACTATCAATTTGTTGACCATTCCAACAGAAGATAATTTTTTGGCACTTTACAATACAAGAATACTAATGCAGTTACAAAACCACCTTTTTCAAGGAATGAGAGGGCCATGCATCCATGTCTTATAATAGCAAAATAAAAGGTAACATAAACAGTTTGACTTTTGCCCTGTGCAGGGGGCGAGAGTAAACAGGAATATGCATCAAAACATCCAATGGAAGCCACCAAACCCAGGCTGGATCAAGCTCAACTTCGATGGAGCCTCAAAAGGCAATTCAGGACGAGCCAGAACTGGTTGTGTTCTTCATGATCACAAAGGCATGTTTCTAAAAGCTTCTTCAGCGCAGCTCTCCGAATCCACCAACAACCAAGCAGAATGTTCAGCTATAGCCAAAGGACTACAGTTGGCTTATGCCTGGGGCATTTCAAAACTTGAATTCGAAGGGGACTCTCAATTGGTCATTGCAACCCTAAAAAAAGACAAGATTTCAAATTGGAAGTTATAAACTCTCTTAAGTCCTGCATTCTCACTCCTTAAAGAATCTCCGAAATCAAAATCTATCATTGCTAAGAGGAGCCAACAGTGCTGCTGATCAGTTAGCTAATCTAGGAGTTAATCATGATTTGTTTAGCCTCATAGAGAGCAATCTAATCGAGGATTTTGAAGGACTCCAAGCATTCATGAATTGTGATGAATAATCACCACCCCATCATTATACTTTGTGCTTCCCAAGCATTCTTGCCAACTTTGTCCTTGCAGCCTCCAAAATTTAATGCCCACATGCTCCAACCCACACCACTTTCTTCCTTTCAAATCACTTTCCGCCCCACCCGTTCTCCATTTCTTCCATCTCCCTCCCCCAATTATCTTTGTGATTCGTTCCCCCTCTGCCTTCTACAATGGATCAATCCATTCCCTACTCCTCTCAGTCACCAATCACCCCTAAAGACATTCACAACTGTTATAATTGTGATAAATCGTTGGTGCAATTGATTCGGTTCTCATTGTCAGTCTTCAGAGTTACAGCCAGCCCTCCCTACTCAAAAGGTTGGATATATAATAATTTTAGGTTCAATATGTGATTTGAACACAAATTTACAAGTTTTAGTTTTATTAAAAAGGTTGGATATATAATAATTTTAGGTTCAATATGTGATTTGAACACAAATTTACAAGTTTTAGTTAAAAAACATTTCATTTTGGGCTTTTAAAATAAATCTAGCTAAATCATTCACACTTCATTTTAGGTACTAAAATGAACATGTTAGATCTTGAACATTTGGATATTAGTGTTTAAAATGAATTAGAATGGATAAATCTTAGAAACACTTCATTTTCGGTGCTTAAAATGAATGCTTAAGTCTTGAACACTTATTTTTGGATGTTTAAAATGAACTTAGAGTAAATCTTGAACATTTGGGTCTTGGGCTAAAAATTAACATAGATGGTTTTTTATTAAGTTGTGTTGTGAAATTATTTCAAGTTTTCAAACTTAAAATAAAGGTCCAAGTAACTAACATTGTCACATTTTAATTTGGTGCATAAAATGAAATTTAAATCATAATTTTTTGTAAATTGTTTGTTGATTATTGATTTTCACAAAAAGAATAGTGTGTGTTTTCTCTCCCCCCATCCCCTATAGAGAACTCAGGTGATCAAAAGTGACTTTTCATCGCATGTGTGCCTAGTTAAACACATGGAAATAAAGTTGCCTATGCTCTCCCCAAAACCTGTATGGTATTGGGTGATCTAAAGTCAACCCTAAAGTATTTCTACTAGTCTTTTCTTTTCATGTCATTTTTTGGCTTGTAAAGGGGATTTCATTACCTCTCACAAGTTCTCTAGGGAAGCATTGACCCAAGAATTAATCTCTTAATATTTTTTCAACCTTGATCCATGGTGGGGTATACAAATTAGCTATGTATACTACTAGAGCTAGGGGATTGAGAAGCCAACCTCTCCTTTAGTAATAAAGGCTTGAGTCTGATCTAGTCAACTAGGGGAATATATCCCCAAATCTATATGGTCACCCAAATCATATAGATTTGGGGAGGGCCTTAGTGACTTTCCTTCCACACTTTTGCACCTAAGTGATAAATTCCAAGTGTGAGAATTTTTATCGCCTAGGTTCCCTAAAGGGGATGGGGGGAGAGCATACACATGACACTCATCTTTCTTAAATAAACACTTAAACAATAAACATAAAAATGATAACTCTTATGCATATTTGACTAAGGTGAGAGTTCATTTTTATAACACTAAAACAAAATATGTGAACCACATGAGAAAAGTTGTCACATGGAATGAACAAATGTTCTAAATCACATACAAGCTACTAAAGACATATATCAAAGTGATTACAACATTCATTCGAAAGAATTTTTCAACAAAAAGGGGCTCAAGGGAAGATTGTAATGCTAATATTCACAGCACAAGATGGAAACACATGTTATATAGGCAATAATTTTATGCATGTACAGGCAGATAATACTTCAAATATTCAATTGGATTTATTACTTGTAGGGTAGGAAAGGGTAGAATAGTTAGATATTGATAAAAATAGGGTGGTGTCTTGTGGTTTTCAAATAGTAGGGATTCTTTTAAAATTCATGACATCATTTATTATAAAGATGCATAAAATTGAATTACAAGCTAATGTAACTACTAGGAGTGATTTTCACTTATTGGTGCCAATGAAATATAAATACCTAAATTATCCTTGAAATTCTAAATCATACACTGAAACTAGGATATCACCTACTTTTTCCCATTGAATACATATGGTCCAGAAAAACCTTGGAGAATTCAAAGGTTTTTCTGGACTGAAAGACCTGCTCCATAATATATTGGAAAGTGGGGAAAGCAAGCAACATCGACGCCAATGGTAAGAGGATATCATCGTTAAGTCCTTCAGTTGAGTAGGGAGGGCTGGATGTAACTCTAAAGACTGACAATGAGAACCAAATGAATTGCACCAACGATTTATCACAATTATAACAGTTGTGAATGTCTTTAGGGGTGATTGGTGACCGAGAGGAGTAGGGAATGGATTGATCCATTGTAGAAGGCAGAGGGAGAACGAATCACAAAGATAATTGGGGGAGGGAGATGGAAGAAATGGAGAACGGGTGGAGCAGAAAGTGATTTGAAAGGAAGAAAGTGATGTGGGTTGGAGCATGCGGGCATTAAATTTTGGAGGCTGCTAGGACAAAGTTGGCAAGAATGCTTGGGAAGCACAAAGTATAATGATGGGGTGGCGATTATTCATCACAATTTATGAATGCTTGGAGTCCTTCAAAATTTAGGTTCAATATGTGATTTGAACACAAATTTACAAGTTTTAGTTAAATATTTGATATATGTTATTGTATAAAGAGTGTGTTCCTAGAATCACATAAAGTAATTTGCCACCAAGCTTAAACATATATCAAATAATGAGTTATATATATATATATATATATATATATATATATGAGTTACTTAGGTATAATACACTATATTAAATAAAATTATATTAAAATTGGAAGTAGAGGCAACACTCTACAATAATTATCAATTTAGTCAAAGGAAGGTCTTTATTTTATTATCCAATTTCAGTCAATAGTTTCTTATGATCTCAATTATGGAAACACAACAATATAATGATCATGTTACATCTATGTATACATATATGCATATATAGCTGCTTGTGGTCATTATGAACAATGAGAAGTATTACCCACTACATTAATTGTAAGATCCACTAGCCTAATTTTTGTTGTAGCACATTATGGTATGAACCATGATATAAAACATCATGATGACTAGCCAAAATGTGCATAAGGATTAACTCTCGATCCAATAAACAACTAAAAATAACACACTAATAATAAAAACCATGATGACAATGTTGATATATAAATATGGATAGACTCAAGTACAATGTGAAAGGAATCACCCAATAAACACATATGTACTAAGTCAAGGTAAAATAATGAAAGAAAATAAATAAGTAAACAAACAAACAACTAAGAAAGATCAAACAAGGTTTTGAACCCCAACCTACAATCAACTAAAACCCTGCCTGCAGTCATAGTCCTAGAAGCCAGCCTTGAGGGATATGAGGTGTTGAGACTTCTAGATATGAAATAAAGTCTTGTAAATTTTCACAAAGGGTCACCATGATGTAAATTATCTCCCCATAGTCTCATTGAGGTTAGATTAATAGGGAAGATGTCCTCTATTTTATCTCAGACATAGGGCACTCTTTGAGCAAGAAAGTCTACAGGTTAGTATGTGAAGAGTGAAAAGATGAGTGGAAGAGTATTGGAATAATTTTAGTATGGTGTTAAAGGTTTATTTGTATTTAAATAATCATGTATAAGCACCTAAGCTATATAATGGGCCATATGTGCATCCCTATTCGTACTCTTGTAAGTAATTCCTGAATTATTTTTGGGTTATTTCATATGGTATTAAAGTCAAGTTTCTACTCTATAAGGAAACTATGGGAAAGAATTACTGCAATCTACAATCTACCAAAAATATTATTTTTTGAAAAAAAAACATGGACAGATGTTGTGATGCTTATGTTAATAATGGCTTGATTAGTTTTTAAATAGTCAGAATTTTTGATTGACTAACATTGGCGTCGATGTTGCCTGCTTTCCCCACTTCCCAATATATTATGGAGCAGGTCTTTCAGTCCAGAAAACCCTGTGACACTAATATTCTTGAACAGCTTTGGTATTTTTATCATCCCCTCAAGACTGATACAAGCATTATGTCGAGTGCAAGCAAGTGGACAAGAAAGGACTTGGAGAGCACATTGAAATTCAAGCCCAAACTGAAGAAAAACAGTTTTTGAAAAGTAGGAAGGGCCGTCCTCCAAGAATATTTTAGCCAGGATAGACGCCCTGGATGTCAAATTGAGTAAATGGTTTGATCCAAGGCACCATTGGTCTTCTGCCAAAAAGAAGGGCAGGCCGATTAAGTAATCTGCATTCTCTCAGATGCCAAAAACCACTCCCAGCTCGGGTTCTAAACATGGCAGGAAGCCCAAACCAAAGGGCCAATTCGACAGCAACTACTGGATGGTTGAGCACTTAGACCATCTGCCAGGTATGCCACATATTAACACTATTCTAGCAGGTCCAGCTTTAACCTTGAATCAGATCACCACCAAGTACAACATGTGAGCCACCTTTGCTCAGGAAGTCAGCTAGGTCTTGACCTCTCATAAAAATTCCATGGAGTTTTAACTGTTTTACCAAAGGATGAAGGAATTTATTGACAGATACACAAAGGACACAAACAATTAAGAAGCCTGCTCATAAATATTGTATATTGTACTATCTACACTCACTTCCTCCTCTTCTCTCTTCTCTTCAATATTTCTTCCATCTCCCTTCTTTTTATTCCACATCGACAAACAAAGGGTGAGGGCCCCAATAGAACCCTCCTTATCATATCGGAAAAAAAGAAAAACAGTGACTTTTGTACTCAGTAAGAATACATAACAATACTTTATTGCGATTTTTTTTTTTGCATCTTTTTTTTTTAAATGGAAAAACCTGACTTGCCCAGTCCAGGCACAGTAATCACAAGTCTGGCCAGACTCACTAGACATGTCAAAGGACTCAGCGATTTCTTGGCAAGTCTGACTCGGACTTGGATCAGTGAGTCCTCACCATGACTTGCCGAGTCTCTTAACTATGTTTCACAGCCGCTGACAAACTGTTCAAATATCCTTCAAAGTCATAGCAAGGAAAAAAAATGAAAAAAAACATAAAAATCTGCAGCAGAAACTCACCACACAAGTCGCGTGAGAGTTACTTGCTCTGCATTGTGACTCAAGTGTTTGGTGAGTTTTTGACAAATTTTCATGAGTTTTGTAACAGAGTGGAACCTAAATGTTACCAGACCACAAAATGCAGGGTTTCTGTTGATGATACAAGTTAACTCTCTACTAAAAATGCTGACCAGGCATGTACTTTGTTTCTCTTATCAGACTGTATTCAAGCATGGGATTTATGTAAAGTAGCATTACAAGATTATACCCAAAGCTAAGGGTCAAATGAGTAAAATTGAATTGTCCATAATCATAATCTGCAACAACAATAAGAAAGAGATTTTTCATTTCTTCCTCCGTCAATGTGATAAGCGCAGGTGGTAAAAGCATCGGAGCTTTTAAAATAGAGACCCAGGTTCAAATCCCCTCAAAACTAGTAAGTGTTGAAATTGAACAAAATACAGCATCCAACTCGTTTGGTATGGCATACCCCAACAGAAAGGCTTGGTGCAAGTCCAAGATGAATTTGAGCGAAAAGAAACCCATTAGTCATAGCATCTACGTAGACGGTTATGCAGAAAGGGTCAAAAGAATGCAATTGAATTGTGCAGAATTATATTGTGCAAACAAATAAAAGAAAGGTTTTAAGTTTCTTTCTCCATCAAATGGGATGAGCTAAAATGTTAAAATGATCTGCTCTTTCAAAATAGAGGCCTAGGTTGAAATACCAAGAGAAATGATAAACTATTAAAATGGCATAAAATATCAAATCCAACTTGCTGGGAATTGAAAATTGTAAAAAATATTGCACCCAACTTGTTAGGGCTAAACTATTAAAATTGCATAAAATATTGCATCCAAATTGCTAGGGGATAAATTTTAGAAGTAAAAATTGCATAAAATATCACATCCAACTAGCTGGGGATAAGCTCAGGCATTCCAAAGTAAAGCTATCAGTTTCAAATTCCCAAGAAATATAATAAAACATTTAAAATGAGTAAGAAACCACATCCAACAGGCTGGGTGGGCTTTACCCTATCAGACAAGGCTTACCACATCCAACTCACTAGACGAGGCTGGGTATAAGTTCTTGGTAAATGTGACTTAAAAATACCTTAAAAGTGTTACATGTGTGCCAAAGCTTACCCAAAAATAAAAATTTACCATACTAAAAAGAGAGAGCGAAGTCTACCCTGGCATCCCTGACTTCGATAACGATATCAGCCAACTTGAGGCGCTCCTTAATGGCACGTGTGGCGGCCGCCATGTGACCGGGAAACCAGTTAATTGCTCCCCTGTTGAATGCCATTTCTCCCAAACTCTTTGCCATGCCTCCTACCATTATTTCTCCTGCTCCTGATTAAACCCTTTCAAAACCCTCAAACCACGTTCTTTCTCCGTGCTTGTCAGAACCCAAAACTTCCGCTCCCAAGGTTTTATGATCTGGGCTTGCTATAATTGAAAATTCAAATTTTCGTCTTTTAAGGCCGCATCTGTCATTTATAACTCGTTCGTAGGGATCCTTCAATTAGCTCATTTGTGGCGGAATGTCGTGATCTAGCAATAAGGAAGCGGGACTTTCCACCTTAGTTGGTAAGAGGGTTAGGGTGTGGTTTCATGGAGGGGCTAATTGCGATTATTTTGTAGTTGCAGGGGATTTTATATAAATGTAAATTTAGTGAATTATAAAATATTAAATCTGTTTTTAAAAAAATAGGAGTAATTTTTGTATAGGAGAAAGATTTTTAAAGATAGGTGATAATTGAAGACAAGAAGTTGCAACAACTGTAAAGAATTTTTAAAGATTTTGTAACTAATAAAAAAATATTCTATAAATATCTTTTTAATTTAATTTTACATTTAAATTTTCTAGATTTTCTCTGCAGGGATAAATGTTGCAATTTTTTAAATCTATGAGACCATTTCACTACATATCTACTCTTAAAAAATCTCTACAGTACCTACAACTATTTTTGCAGTTGTAGTATCATGAGACCAGAGCTTAGTCTCCATTAATAGTACGTTGATACCAACTCTACCTTGCAAGGAGGTGAGTTAGTAAAAAAAAATTGATAAGTTCTTTTACAATTAATAATTAATAAGTTGAGAGACGGAGGAAGAGATAAGGATATTCGAGTTACAATGGTGAATTTTGAAGATAAAATAAGAGTATTTAGAAATAAATGTGTGTTGAGAGGCTCACACTACTACCTAGATCAAGACTTAACATTTACACAATTAGAAGAGAGAAATAAGGAGAGGGAAAAGGTGAAGGCCACAAGGAAGAAAGAGAGATGGGCATACTTAAACAACATGAAAACCTATATCATACCCTAATAAACCCGAAACAAATAGGGAGTATGGCATGTTCGAAAGCATCTTATAATGGTAAGCTAGAATTGTAGAGGCTACCCTTGGAGAAGAGGACCAAAGTTAGAGCTCATAACCAAAGATAGAGACATAATAATTCTAACTAATATGCATGAGCACGATGAGTGCGAGACACCATATTTTGAAGGGTATAGTATTTTGAAGGGTATAGGAAGGTAGTAATATGGAACAAAGCAACAAATAACGACAAGGGGCACAAGGGTATAATGGTGCTAATAAAGGAATCATGGGGAAAAAATATCAAAATAGAAAAACAAGATGAAAATAAATAGTATTTTAAATAAGAATCATAGAAAATGACACGAACATTAGCATAGCAGCATGTTATTTCACGCCCAATAATTCCAAATTATATAAAAAGCATGATTTAGATCGTGAAGAACTACACTCATCCCTAAAGGAGGACATTTCAATCTACATTAAGATTGAGGATATTTTATTAATAATGAACTTGAATGCAAGGATAGAAAACAAGCAAGCCAACATTATAGAAAACAATGAGGATCTAGATATGAATCCTATTTGAATGGCAAAAGAGGAAAATAAGCAATGGTCCAGAGCTTCATACGATGAGTCGGGGGCTATCACGCTCTTTGGAGAATAGTTATTAGGTTTATGCAACATACATAGCTTGATTATATGTAATAGTATGAGTAAATGAGAAAAATCAAAAAGTTATACATGCAAGATGATAGGACCTACATTCCCCAAAGCTCTGACACAACTTGTCAGAATTAAGAGCACACATGATTACCTTTGTATAAGCAACTTAAACATGCAGAAATAACCAAAAAAACAAATAACTATCAATGAGAAAACACACAGAATATGAGAGGCAACACACAATTGTATTCAACTCATTACAAAGGAAATTACAATAAAGAGATCACACCCTTCTTCCACCTCTGTGAGGCTTCCTCCTCAAGGGCTTCAAGTAATCTTCCCACCTGAGTAATCTTCTCTCATAGGTCACAACAATCAGCTAACACAAGCTGTTGTTCACCTCATTGTACTGCATGTATAATCGAGTACGAACCGGTACTCCAAGTAGATCTCACCATGATCCTGCTCCTGATGTATTGCTGTCACCTTGATCTTGTTCCCCCGTCGATCCTGTTCTGACCCTCGCATACACACGTCCCTGCAAACCAACCTAATCTTACTTATCACATGTAGATCTCCACCATGATCCTGCAACACCCTGCATATCAAACTTGATCTTACATACATGGGGAATCCTACTGGATTCCACCATGGGAAGAACTCTCCAAGATCCACACTTGGGTTCTACAAGTTCAACACTTAACAATACAGCCCATGAGTCTATTATATAGATCTCATGCATACACTAACTAGACAAGCGGCTCAAAGACTCGAACTGGTCTTTAACATGCAAACTCCACGTTCACTTAACTGACTGTTCGTCAACAGCAGTTTTAATCACCACAGGTGACCGACGTCAGTCCCTGCCTGACTGGAGGTGACCGACGCCAGTCGATCTCCTGCCGATGCTGGTTTCCCTTGCACTGTCCCCTGACTGACGTCGATTGTGGCCTGTCGACGCCGACGACTGAATATGCTCAGAAACCACCTGTTTGCAATAAGGTGAAGCTTTTAGCTCCACACCCTAACAATCTCCCACTTTGAGATAAACAGCTACACCTGTACCCATACTAGTACTCTGTCTAATCTGCATCTTGGCTTGTATTCCTCTTCAAGCTCCCACTTGAAGACAACCCACCACACTCCTTGTGGTGTTAATCCTGTGCCTGAATTTCTTCATTCTCAGCTTACCTTCTTCTGTCGTTGCTATACTCCCACTCAATCATAAACCCCTGTGAGTAACCTGTAATCAACAAACCACTAACCAGATCTGGCCATCTATTAGTCAAACTCACTCTGAGAACATCCAACCTCGCTCTGATACCATTTGATAGGACCTACGTTCCCCAAAGCTCTGACACAACTTATCAAAATTAAGAGCACACATGATTACCTTTGTATAAGCAACTTAAACATGCAGAAATAACCAGAAGAACAAATAACTATCAATGAGAAAACACACAGAATATGAGAGGCAACACACAATTGTATTCAACTCATTGCAAAGGAAATTACAATAAAGAGATCACACTCTTCTTCCACCTCTGTGAGGCTTCCTCCTCAAGGGCTCCAAGTAATCTTCCCACCTGAGTAATCTTCTCTCATAGGTCACAACAATCAGCTAACACAAGCTGTTGTTCACCTCATTGTACTACCTGTACAATCGAGTACGAATCAGTACTCCAAGTAGATCTCACCATGATCCTGCTCTGGATGTATTGCTATCACCTTGATCTTGCTCCCCCGCCGATCTTGTTTTGACCCTCGCATACACACATCCCTGCCGACCAACCTGATCTTACTTATCACATGTAGATCTCCACCATGATCTTGCAATAACCTGCATATCAAACCTGATCTTACATACATGGGAAATCCTACTTGATTCCACCATGGGAAGAACTCTCCAAGCTCCACACTTGGGTTCTACAAGTTCAACACTTAACAATACAGCCCATGAGTCTATTATATAGATCTCATGTATACACTAATTAGACAAGCGGCTCAAAGACTCGAACTAGTCTTTAACATGCAAACTCTACGTTTACTTAACTGACTGTTCGTCAACAGCAGTTCTGACCGCCACAGGCGATCGACATCGATCCCTGCCTGACTGGAGGTGACCGATGCCGGCCGATCTCCTGTCGATGCCGATTTCGCTTGCACTGTCCCCTGACCGACGTCGGTTGTGGCCTGCCGACGCCGGCGAGTGAATACGCTTAGAAACCTCCTGTTTGCAATAAGGTGAAGCTTTTAGCTCCACACCCTAACAATCAAAAAGTTATACATGCAAGACTTATAGCAAGCAGAGTGTAATTGACTAAATTATATGCTCTAAAACTGTAAACATAGAATAGAAGAGCTAGAAGTATAAAAGTCTCCCGTGGAACTTAAATCAAATCATGGCCCAAATTTTATGAAACTCCAATTACAAGGTGATAAACAAGATGAGCACATTAAGGTCAACCAAAGTAAATCGCCATTCAAAAGAACATCATCTTCACAAACAAAAATCAACAAGCCTTCAGGGCAACATTGAATAACAAACTACAAGGAGGGGAAAGTGCAGGAGCACCTGAGAGTGGGATAAATCACAACAAGAGCGTGAGGCTAATGCATTCAATTCAATAAGTTATAAACAGATGCAAGAGAGCTCAACCTAAAAAAAAAAATAGCTTCCCAATAAATCTGTGATAGGATGAAAAATGCAAGGCAACATGAAGATCACTAAAGGAACCAGTAGGTAGAACACATGGCAAAAATAAAAACATATGGAAAAATGGTGAGGATGAAAAAAGAAGAGTATACAATAATTATGATTAAGGAACTAATATACATAGGAAAGCATGAACCAAAGAGATTTTGGATAGAGCTCCATAAGGAAAAAACATAGACAAAGAATAGCATAATAGTAAGTCAGTGCCTAGAATATTCAAAACAATTATATGAGCATGAAAATGAACAAGACACACCTCCCGCAATCATTGTTAATGAAGATCTTTTCACAACAGAAGACGTCATACAAGGGATTAAAAAGCTAGCAATGGAGTTCAAGACATAGACAACCTAAAAGCAAAACATCTAGAATGGGAAACATATATCCTATCACCTCAAATCAAATTAATCTTTAATGTGATCATCCAAAATAGTTTCTCGATAAAGTGGACAACTAGTCTAACCATACCCTTGTTTAAAAGTGGAGATATAACTAATCCCTCAAATTATGGAACTACCATGGTCAATCCTATTTTTGCAAAGTTATTCAAGAGTATAATTGAGTGTAGGATTAGCATTTAGTAGAAGAAAAAGAAAAGAGAGCAAAGGGGCAAGTAGGGTTTAGACCCAAACACTCAACTATCAATCATTGTGTCACGTTTAGACACCTAGTTGAAAAAATTTCGGGATAAAAAATAAGATGCACAATGTTACTTTGTAGAATTCAATAAGGAATTTGACATAGTTACAAGGAGAAAACTATGGAGTAGATGGAGGAAATAAGGGTCCCAGTGCACTACAGAGTATCAGTTCACAAATTATATAAGCAAGTCAAGGCTTAAATCAAAATGCAAGTAGGGTTGTTTGAATGTTTTAGGAGTGATATAGGTGTCATACAAGGTTTTCCTCTATCCCCAACTTTGTTCAGGTTATACATTGACAAACTAGAAGATTGGATAAACAATTTTGGAGGGGAAGGGGTCCACTTAGCCAAATATTTGTTGAAACTTATGCTTTATGTCGATGCCCTAATTCTAATGGCAAAGACAATATGAGATATAATAAAACACATTCGAGCCTTAGATCCCTTTTGTAAAGTAGGGATGCAGGTAAACATCATTAAAACCAAAATTATGATTTTATTAATGAAAAAGAGTAAGCAACATATTGACTTTTAGTTTGCAAGATAATCTCTAGAGGTGGTGTCAAAATGCAAATATCTCGGCCTTGACTTCCACAACAAGCTTAGCTGGGACACATGCGGGATGAAAATAATATGAGGAGGTTGGAGAGCTTTGTGTGCACTCCAAAATGGGTGTAGTAATGTTGAGTTATGGGATTGGAAGACAACCTAGGTCTTATTTGGGTTACTTGTTACACTCGTGGTGTTATATGGTTTTAAGGTATGGGCTAGTGAAACAAAAGTTTGAAATGAAGACAAATAGAAAGGATCCAAAATCAACTAAACACAAACAATTTCAAACTTAAGGTTCCAATTCCCTATGAAAGTATCCTTACCAAAATAGGTACTTTCCCATTGGAGGTAACTTCTATGATCAGGTTACTTTGTTACTTGGAAAAAATAGAAAACACGGGGACCAATAGGTGGTCCATGGCCACAAGATATGAAGAGTTACACAAACGGAAGTATATTTATATGAAACCAAACTTTGAATGGATGAATATATGAGACATCAACTTGAATGAAATCCCAAACCTTAACAAAGACATAAAAAATTATGTGAATGAAAAGTTCAAAACAATGATGTAGAGGAAGAAAACAAGTAGGATACAACAATACTATATTACATAGTTCAACCCAACTTATGAGCATTGTGAAAAAGATTATATAGGGTTTAAAATAAAATGCAAGGAAAAGATCCTTGTTGCTCAATTAAGGATTGGCTCTCATAGGCTCAGATATGAAACAAGTAGGTGGATGTCACCCAAGGAATAATAGGATGAGAGGGTTTGTGTTTTATGTACCATAGAAGTAGTTTGAAAATAAATGAAATTAAATATATATTTTCCTTTAATTAAATAAATAGATTTTATCTTTGATTTTAACAAGATTAAGTTAATTTGAAAATAATTGAAATTCAATAATGAGTCGCTCAACATTATAACAGAACTTGGTAGTTTACAGTTGTAATCTGGATGAATGAATTTACACTAAATCATAACACAAATATCCAATGACTATTAACAAGACAAAATAATATACGTAAAGTAGTAATCAAGCCTAATTAATTAATTTCAAAACTAGATAAAATAGGTGACATGAAAGGTTTATGTTTATTTGATTTTATTTCGTTGTCTCATGGCACTCATCAGGATTTAATAATACAAGTGTGTGCTCAGTAGTGATACAATGATAACCCAAGTATTTTTCAATGATTGGATAAGTTTGTTTGGAACATTATCTACTTTTGTAACAATGTCTATATCGTTCAATTGTTCTAGACAAAATAACAAACATGTTAAAAGTGATTTGATGACTAGGTTTGCCTAAACCTGATCTCCAAAAGCCTTGTTTATATTTATGTGTCTTCACTTAATCACTTGCAAAACATAATTCATCTTTCCCTAATTAATAAGTAATTTATAAAAACTTAAAGAAAATAAAATATGTTTTGAGGCTTGTGTTAAACTGTCAGGGGAACCTACAACAATCAATATGCTTTGATACCAACTGTTAGGTGACCCCTTATCCAACGGAAGCACAATTGATTACTTTCTTATAAGCAATTAAACACGGAATTATACCAGAATGATTAAGTAACTAGAAACCTGAGACAACAAAGAATTTGAGAGACAATACACACTCTTGTATTAAATATTACTAGAAGAAAATACAATAAGGAAGATGCCACTTCTTCCTCCACCTCAAAGGCTTGCCACACCTCAAGACCTTCTTCCCTCTCTCTCTTGCTCAACACAAAACCAACTCTACAACCTGAGTTGCTATCCCTCCTTGAATGCTTCAGCTGATCTCCTTGACCTTACACCTGTAGATCTCCTTGACCTTGCTTGCTTCAATGCTTTTACTTGCCTTCTTGATAAATTACAATACATGCCTTATGGGTCTTTAAATAGGATCCCATGCTTACAAAAATAGAAATATAACTACAATAATTAGACACGCAGCTCGTGACTATAATTAGTCATTTGACATGCAAACACTCACTTCACTTAACTGACTGTTCGTCAACAGTAGTTCTGAAAATACACAGGCGACCGACGTCGGTCCCTGCTTGCCTGGTTCTGCCGACGTCGGTCGACTCCCTGCCGTCGCTGGTTTCCTTCTCCACTGTCTATGACCGACGTCGGTTATACTGCCGACGTTGGTTCCTCTGGTTCTTCAGCATCCTCTTCTTGTGTCTGCAAACAGTTGAAGCTTTTAGCTCCACACCTTAACATAAACCAGATAATAGTCGAACTATCTTGATGTCTGTCATGGACCTAGATAATAATAAAATAAAAATTACAAAATCTCAATAATTGGAATAGCTCTAATAACATGCAAACCAATGTCTTTTTGTGTGTGTTTAAACATGAACTTGTGTGCTTCAACGAATGATCTAATTATTGCTTGATTTCATATAAAATACTTGCAAGTGCTCAATAGATTCATGTGAATGATAAATGTATTTTCTAGAGATTTCCTTATGTCCTTTAAAAACCTAAACAAATAGAATGCATGTGTATTTATAGAAAATTTGAATTCAAGTTAGGACCATATTGGCACCAAAACCAACATCACTGGTTCAAAATTTTAAAAATATGGAATAAGGGTCATATAGGTAATAGTTGAAATGAATCACATCAACAAGCCCAATAACGTTCCAATGTTATATACAATGTTCAAAACATTGTGACACTCTAAACACATATCTCAAGGAGGGTAAAAGAGGGAGGATATATATGACATTTGGAGGGTGTTAGGGGAAAGTATGAGGATGACCAAAAGTTAATAAATGCATCGATTACGCCCAATTTGGACCAATAATTACCGAACGCATAAGCATCCTAAAATCAAGCAATTTAACAACTAATAAATACAAATGGGCCATTTTCGGGTGTTGACAATAGTTTTTCAATATTTTTTTATAAAAAAATATCTAATCACAACAGTCAAATTAATTTATATGAACCATCTTATCTAGAAGTTTTCAACAAATATAAATTAATAAAAGTATGAAAAATCTATTGAATTAAATTATGAGTGATAATGTAGGAAAAAGTGGTGAAATTGTATATACCCACAAATTTCACATACTTGACAAGAAATATTTTCTTATGATGTTCATTTAAAATTCAAACCTTTATCATGAGTCTAAACCATTAAACTTTGAGCGTATGGTCATTACTTTTTATAGAGGGGGTTTGTCTTATATATGTGATAAGGTTTTAAACCATTCAAAAACTCAAAGGTTTTGACTTCCTTATCCTTTGTTTTTCAAGTATCATTTAATGCAAATATGCAAACAGTTATTCATAAAATACCCCATGTTAAGGTGCCTCTCACTTTGTTATTTGTAGTTTATGATACCCCAACACTTTGGCATTAAGTCGTAATGATGGGACACAATGGTAATTGGGGTTATTATGCCATTGCAACTAAATTATATTTATTTAGGTGCTTGTGAACCTTCCAATTTTCATCTCATCTTAGACTTGGCAGTAATTTTACTTACCCATCTTCCCCATCATACAAATTGGTGGGAATCTGATGGAATACTATAATCCCAATGAAACTATTAGGTCCTAGTTATTATTATCATTATTACATTTATAGTAGACTTGGGTCACAATACTACTTTTCAAAATTTACAAGTTACATTTTAGTCGTACAACACGTGGCCACAATAGAAATTTTATTTAAACAAAGTGCATGTGATTTTATATTAATTCAATCACTAGTGACTTGATAAATTACTCAATAAAATTTGAAATTTACAATACATTAAATTAGTTTGTGATAGGCTACTTCCAATATCCCTTTTACTTAAGAGAATTAATTATACTTGCCTTTTTTTGATCAATGTAGAAGATTTAAGTCTCAAAATTTTTAGGCGTACACATTTATAAAATGTTACCCTTTGTAGACACTTAAATCTGGTAATTGATACTTGACAATGTGAGTTTTGACTTACCTTCACCCTACATGACTTGTGCATACAAACATGACTATCATTGCCGTTCTCTCACATCCTCATGCCTTCTACAGGTTTTAACCTTCCCAGGTTACTCTTACTCACCTATAAGAAACATCATAATTTGTGTCAAACCAACTATATATCTTACTCAAACACCTCCAAATCACTTGATTAATGCTCATGTTTCCTAAACAATAATGTTAGATTAAGAACATAACATCTGATAGTATTATCTAAGTCTTAAGGTTTCATCTTACACCAAGCAACAATAATAATTCAAATTCAAATCCTTTATATGGTTCAGCCTATACATTTCACAAGTTTGTGGTGTGAGAAAGTACCCAAAGAGTCGTCTATAAATAGAAAATAGGCATAGAACTATTGCCTATCTAACAAACACTTGTCAAGAATTTTCAAACACTTGCACATTCAAGAGGACTTCCCTATTTATCCCAATTTACCAATCAATCATTAAAAGTAGGTCCTTACCAAGTTTGAAACACTCAATATCCAAGTCAAGATTACCAATTATCAAGTATTAAGATCTAAAACATAGGTTACATGCATTTAACAATCACTATTACACACATTCACCGAACAAGGAGAACTACATATGGTTTGACTTCCCTCTTCAAAGTACTAGATATGTAGGCAATGCTCAACCAGTCAATGGGGAGTGATTAGGGTCATCTCAACCCACCTTTCTTCCCCTTTTAAATGAATAATTTTAATATTTAAGGTGGACTTAGGGTTTAAAGTGAAGGACAAGGATTTATGATAGTTACGATCATTGTCAAATCTCATGATTACACACAAAGTTGAAAGAGAAGTAGGTGCACTTGCATGTATCAAATAGAAGAACAAAATCCATATAAAAGGAATAGTCAATTTTGAAATAGATCATATGAAGATACGGATCTAAGGCTAATAAAACCATCTAGGCACACATAAACATCCATATCCCAATTGAAGTGACCTGCAGTCCATTTTTTCCATCTTTCATGTCTCCTGCTATAGTCTCAGTCTTCCATAGAGTAATTAATTGCTAAGTATTTAACCCTTTGTTGTACTTTCCATAATTATTAAATTACATTTCAAATCAGTTGTAATCATTCCATATTTATATATTTTTTATATCTTGTAATTTGATTTCATTAAAAGTAGTTTATATCCTAATTAAGGTTTGTTAACCAAAATAGGGTAAAGTATATTGTTGAACCCGTATATTGCTTAAACATTGCCAAACCTTAGGTTGCCCTTAGAATTTTCCTCCTCCTTTTCAGGTTTTCATATTTATATAAATAATTTTGATTTTCAAACCTAATTTTTTATATTCCCTTGTCTTATCTATGCAAATATGAAGTTTCCCTCTTTTTCCATAGGGTTTCATGCCTATTCTCCTATAAGAGCTTCATTTATCAGTGTCATTCATTACTTGGATAATAACTAATCCAAAATGATTTTATTATTCAAATTCTTCAAGGTTTTTTTTGTTCACATTGAGTGGAAAAAAACTTGTTCTCATGTGCCCAAACACTATACAAATTTTATGGAATTTGTAATTTACTATTTTTTATAAATTCCATCTAGAGGGAAAATAGTATATTTAATTTCAAGATAATTTATGGCTCTTATTTATCCTCTGATTTCTATCAAAAACATCTTTTTATTTCCAACAACTCCTTATGGTTTTCTTTGAGTGCTCATTTTTTAATTTAAAACACTGTATGATGACTATAACGGATATTCATAGCGAATACTTTCTAAATCAAGCAATGATTGTCATATTTTCATGTTTTTGGCCTAAAATATGTAATATATTTCATAATCATGTAATGAAATGGATAAAATTAGCGTGTAGATAAACTAAGGCTGAAAATAGTGATGATAAATTTTTAAATCTTCTTAGAGATACATCTTTTATGAATATAAAATCCCAAGTACTCTCCTATGTCCTTCTTATGTCCCACCTCAAGGTTGTGATAGCTACCATTGCTCGGTTATGGAGGTCCACATTTTCACTCTCCCAAGAGGTAAGGTGGCCCACCTTTTAGTGGTAAGTGGGGATCAACATAATGTTCCTCCTCATTCTCTAATCACAACAAAAAATTCTAGATAGAAAGAGAGCATGAAAACCCTAAGGTTTGAGTGTTAAAAAGGGATGGTTTTACCAAAATGTTTTAAAAAAATGGAGAACAAATGTTAAAAACAATACTAATTAGGTTAAATGATTTCACAAGTTAATTAGGGTATAGTAAATCAAACCTACCTAGTGCAAAAATCAGGAGAATAAAAGTATCTCTAACTAAAAATAATAAGTAAAAAATAAAAGTGTTGAGAAGTGATAGATAAATACATGTTTCTAACTTAATTAGATATTGACAAGTGTTAAAAAAAATAGAGGAGAGGGATCTAAAATAGTGCATGTTGTACTATGTTATACTGATACCATCCGACTGCACCGAAAAGGGTTGAACCAATTTTAGACCACTCTAATAATAAAATTTCATGCTAAAAGTGGAAAACCTACTCTAACAATGGCTCTATTGATCCTTATAGTCTAAAACTTAATGATACCATTATTTGTAAATATATGTGCATAATCCTCTATCAAAATCATGATTAATTACATGCATATGTTAGAATCTTGTTTCCTTTGATGTAACCCTAATTCAATGCCAACACCTAGTAAAACCTCTAAGAGAAGATGAAATGTGTAGGATCATTATCTTAAGCACAATTTAGGGTTACAAAGACATATCTATGATGAGAATCAAGCCGGAATGTATTTTTAGTACATGTAATTATCCCTTCCCAATGACCTAGAGAATCATCAACCTTCTCTCCCTATGATATTGTATGCAATTATATGCTCTTTCCCTTGGGCCTTCTTTTGGTACAAGTATGCAAAAAAGGATATGAATATACTTGATGCCTAAATGTCATACTTGAAATCTTAGAATATAATCAATATGATCTCATGATATACTTATTGTCGAAATGCCTTAGGATACTTTGTATATATACACTTATCAAATAAAATTTAGGCACCTATTTAGAAAAGCATAGAGGAGAGAAAAAACAAAATAAAGAGAGAAGAAGAGTACCATAAGGAGAGGAAAGTAGAAGAAAAAGCACTAATGATTACCTAATCTAAACTAATTATCTATATGCATGAAATCACACTAATAACATTACAATTAAAAGCCTTGTACCAGAATTAGGTGTTTACATATTAAGGGAATTAGGTAAATTTGATGAGGTTGTTTCCGAGTTGTAGTTACAAATAAGAAGTTATAATATGGATTTGGATGAAATCCATAACCTATTTACCCAAGTAGTTGTGTAGCTAATCAGCACAAAGTTAACTGTGACAAAAAATTTATGGGAATTTGCAGCCAAGGACATTGTGTATGTTGCATTCTAAGCAACAAAGGATCAAGTAAATTTTAATTTTAAAAATTTCATAACTGATTATGTTAACAAATCCATATAAAATTTTCATGCAAGGGGTGGTACATTGTTATGCAAAATTTACTTAGTGTTTATGTTACTATAACAGGTAGGCATCTTGAAGAGTCTCGTGTTTGAAATTCCACAATATAAGACATCTTGGGATTTGAAGTTTAATGTGCATCAATGTGTATATAAACTAATTATGAGTTATAAATATATGATGTTAAAATAATAACATGAATAAAACATTTGAAATGGAAAACAACATCTCCAAGAGGAGGGTGGAGGCATATAATGGTTATGCAACATTTTACGTACTGACTTGTTACATATTGTTAAAGGTGAAGGAACAAGGGAATAAATAAATCCCTCAAAGGAAGTTTACATATATGATTTTCACACATTATTTTTTAGAATGATGGATGGGTTAGAGATAATTACTCGTGAAATTATAAGGGTAGAAGAAGTGGACAAAGAGAGAATCCACTCGAGGAAGTAAATTGTTAACTACAAGGAAAAAATGTCACTAATGAGGATGAAGAGTTAGAAGATAATAAGTTATAAATTAAGCCCAATGAGGAAATTTAAATATTGGGAGAGGAATATTCAATAACACATGTTATATGCATTCTATGTAAAACCAACATTGATAGGTTACACAAAAATATACATAAGAATAAGAATATTATGTGTAGGGTGGGAATAAGAAAATGATGCAACTGGAAAAGAGAGAGAAATAAAAGAGGATGAAATAACATAGTGGACAAGAAAAGGATGTTGAAGAAGAGGAATAAGACAACTCTAACTCAAAAGTTGAATTTGATAAGGGTACAAATGAGGAGGAATATATCTTTAAGGTAGAATATCAACCCTTATAGTAATAGCTAAATTCAAAAAATTGTAAGAAATTTAAAAATACAATTGTGCATAGTAAAAAAACCTAATAAATAATGATAAGAAGTGCAAATGACTAAAATTATAACACAAATATTGGAAAAGCAATCACCAACATACAATTTTGGTGAAGTGGATGAAGAAGGTCTGATGTCAATTATTTTTGATTGATTTGAATAATTATAGATAAATGTTATCTTGAGAGGAAACTACAAAGGTGAAAAGTGGTGAAGATGCAAAGGATATCACCATGCAACACCTACAAAGTATGTTTTCATAGCATAATGTTGATCAAGTATTCTAAGTTCCAATAGAAGGAGAGACGATGCATGGTGAACCTAAAGACAATGCATGAGGAATGTGTTGTGATCGATGTGAGCTAACATTGATATAATCATGTCTATGTTTTATAAGATTGAAAACATATGTGGTACACCATGGCATGGTTTTGGAAGTTGTATCTAATAAATTTAAATAATAAGATTGGAAACACATGTGGTACACCATGGCATGGTTTTGAAGTTGTATCTAATAAATTAAATAATATCTCAAAGAGGAGAAGTAAAAAATTGAAAAGGAAATAAAAGACAACGTATATATACAGTTAAAACATAATGAGATAATATAGTTGATTCAAAAATCAAGACAACAGCTTTGGAGTGAGACAATAACTAAAGCTTTGGAACCTATTGAGAAACTTTGTGCTCTAGTTCGTCGATTATTATGCGAGACATTGGTTATTCACCTTATTATGAAACCTACTTAAGAGAATATTAGAAGAAAATAGTTGAATATGCCAATGATAAATTGAAGAAACAAGGCAAGGATTTGAATGATTTGCTGAAAATCACTAAAAAGAAAGAAAATATAGAGGGACGAGTGTTCAAGGAGCTAGGGAACACAAAAGAATACATTAGTGCTCAAATGAAAGAAGATGAAACCAAAAGTAGAGAGTTGGGAAAACCAGTGGTGAAATAAAAAGATAATATAAAAAGACAAAAGAAAACAAATGAGTTGACTACATGGAAGTTAGAAGTAACTCAAAAACACACCAGGTTGGATTTTAAGTTTGAAATATTTTAAAGGGAAACATTATAAGATGTTAATATGTGTGAGGCATACAAAGAGTTTAAATAAAGTTTTGAAAAACATGAGCAAACATATGTAGGGAAGAATGAGAAAATCAATGAAATATAACCAACAAAAAAAAATTGTAAGACATAAAGGCATCAATTAGTGAAGGATTGAATAAATGCAACAAATTTGAAAAGATAATTAAGAAAAACATTCCTAAAATTTTGAAAGTGCATTAAAAAAATAATCACTAAATAGTTTTATAAGGATAAAAAATAAGGTAGCATGGGGTAATATTGACCCTATATTTTATGCATAAGGTTATTTGTTAAGTAAATACTAAGTATGATCATGCACGAGTGAGATGTGCATAATCATGCATAGTACTCCACAATTCATGGAATAGACTCAAATAGATTCATGTGTGTAAAGCTTAATTGAAGACAAAGTGTGTAAAATGGTAGGTTTCTAGAAAATAATATATAAAATGAATTAGATTATCAAGGAATGATTTGAAGGAGAACAAAACGAGGACAAGGATGAGGAATCTTCTAGAAGCATCTAGATTTTTGACATGTGGATCATAGTTGTCAATAGTTGGTAAATACAGGAAAGTGGAGTTAATTTTGCTATAGTTGGCAAGTGTGAGTGGGTTTATAAAAAATATAAATAGACCTCTCAACCTCTCATTTGAACATTTTGAATTTGTTACATTTTTTGTGTACAAATGAATTCAATGGGATTTTGGAAAGCATGTTTAGGGTTTGATCAACATATTGAGTCTTTTTAGACTATTGTAGTTTATTTTGTAGTATGAATACATACTCATGGTCACTCATGGATTTGATGTAATTTACATATACAATAATGTTGTATATGATAATGGAAAAAATAATTGATACATGTTTTATAAGTATTTATTATTTGTAGTTATTATACCCTATTTTTTATAAAACAATAAATATTTTCGATTAAGAAGTGTAAAACTAGATAGATATCATAATTCTAAAAATGTACAATAATCAATAATTTTGAAATTGACAAATGATAAATATGGAAAACTACTATTTTTTGGAAAACACTAAGAAGAAATATATTTAGCTCCAATACACATTTATGTTATCTGTATCAAACTTATGAAATGGGAAATCAGTAAAAAATGTGAATGTGTGTGCTCGAGATCAGAAACACAATTTGAAACTACTTTTTGATAGGACTATTGTAGGTGGATAGGATTGCAAAAACATTTGTGTCCATTAACTATGGACTTGTCCTACTTTTATGTGATTAATTACTGATGGGAAAGATAGACAAAAACATAACCCAAAGATGACAAATGACAAGTAGAATCATAGATTACTTCTAGATAAGACCGTTATAAGTAGACAATAGCACATGCCACTCAATTTTGTTGACCACAAACTTGTGCTGGTTGATAGTGATTAAAATTTGATTGTTTTACCACCTCCGCATATATTAATTATGGTCGTTACCATGTTTTCATATTTGGAATATCGTGTGAAGTACCTGCAATGACAAAACCATAGTTTTATGCACACAAACCAAATTGATATCAACTCAGGGGGTGTTGGGTGAAATGGATTAAATTGGACTCACCTTGGTTAATCCCAGTTGGATGACCAAACATTACACTACATTTTCAATACTTTGAAGAAGGCTCAGGATCAAATGTAGTTATACGACTTACATGTATGTGTGAAATTGTGAATGCAATTCTATATGTTCTTTCTCCTATTTTACCTTAGAAAAAGCATGCAAATGTGAATTAAACCTTTGAAAACCTTGCATATAGTTTTATAAAATCTATAGATAGAATATGAAAATATTTGAATAGCTTTTGAGAGTGAGGATAATTGTCCTTATTGTCTTAGAGTAGCATTGTATTTACAAAGGTTTTAGTTTTGAATTTGGGGATTTATTGGTGTGCAAAATTTGACCCAAGCTAAGACCCAATAGACAAAAATAATAATTGAATTGAAACATGACTAGAAATAAGGTCCACAAATTACTTCTAGACAAGTATGCTCCTTGTGGATAGGATTGCAGGATTGTTCTTGCCCATCAATAATTGACTTGTTCAAAAGGATAAGAAACCACGCTTGGGGATCCCCATGACAAAATGAGAAGATGACTTTCATATAGATGAATGCATGAACAAGAATCAAAAATACCTAAGTAAAATTCAACAATAGATACATTATTCATTGTTAATAGTCTATATATCCAAAACTATAATAAATAGCGTAAAAGATGGACTTGTACCAAATTTGGGTGTCTACATCCTCCCCCCATTCTAGTAATGAATTTTTTCGAGTAAAGGAAAGAATGAAACATGAGTGTGTAGACATGCTTTGTCTTGTGACTTGGAATTTTGATTATGTAGGATACGTCATGGAAAAACTTGCAATGACACATGTAGTAGTTAATGTCCATATATAAAATATGAAACCCTGAATGTAAAATTGAAAAGCTAAAGAGTGAGGAAAGATTACACTTTTATGTGTGTTGCATTATGTCACCTATGGAGAATACTCATGTTGTGCCAAGTGGATAGAAGATTCTTTCAGTCCCATTCATTTCTTGGTTAGGGAAATGAACAATCCCTCAAATGGTAAACGGGGAGTAATATATTGTTGGGTGTCACTATACCCATGACCATATTAACTTGAGTAACCCATGTGGATTTGATCATATAACTTAAATATGACTAGTTGTGGTAGAGCAAGATAGGAGGTTATAAAAAATGTGCCCACTTTCTAAATCACTTGGAGAAAGTAGTTGTTTATGTTCAATCATTGATGAATTTAGAGTGATCAAGTCTCAATCTTAAATAACTAATCAATCCCAACAGTTGGAAAGATACATATTTCAGCTCTCATGAATAGGAAATACTACCCAATGTATTAATCCCAAAAAGGTGGAACCACGATGGGCTTGCTAGGAGTGATGCCAATTCCGTTCAGTGTTATTATACTCATATGTGCATCATCTTTAATAAAATACAAAGCCACAGAATGGGTCCAATAGAAGTAATACAAATGCCTTTAAGTGTCTATAGACTCAAACACACACTATCGGTAGTAAATTTGAATCACATCGATATAGAGGGATCTATATTTTATTTGCATGGTCAAAAGAGAATGAAGAACATTCATGCCCCCATAATGACCACATTGCCTCTAGATTTGTATTGAAATATATAAAAATCATTTGAAATTAAAACTTTTAACTTTTAAAACATGTGCATGAACAAGCATCATCTTTTGAACTTTTAAACTATAACTTTGAACTTTGAATAAGCACAAGCATGAATAAGTATCATGCCCCTTTAATCTTATGCCAAGTGATATAGATTCCCATGTATCTATATGCTCAATCGTAACTATATTTTCAACTTGTAACTTTGATCTTGTAATTATTTTGCATATTCATCCAAACGTGTATACATATGTACTTTGAGTTTTTGAGAAAAGAGTGAATTTGTATGTCATATGTCATCGTAATTTGTGTCAATGTGCCAATATTTGTCGTGTGTTTTATTTTTGAATTAGTTTGAGTCTTTGAAAATATGTAATCTATTATAGGATCTGATTTTGCATTTTATATTTGATTTGATTGAGTTTATTTGCATGGCATGTGCCATCAGTATGTGTACTTTGTGAAGATTTTATAATATCCTTATCACAAATTTGTAACTTATGGATGATCTGTACATTTATGAACACTGCATAATGTGCCAAAATGTATTATGTTCTAGTTCATTTCCTATAATAATCCCATTGTATTCCCCCTTTTGATGCGAGGAATGAGAGTATTGGTTGTGTCATATTAAAATAATAATGTGTATGTTTTGCAATACATTTAAGCAATTTAGAGTATGTTTGATTAAGTAGCCATTGATTTTTTATTGGTTTGACAAATTAGTATTTTGACCATTTATTAGAGAAATATTTGTATTTCATTTTAAATATTGTCGAAGGCAATACTTAGAGTGAAGCATTTTGAGCTAGCAAATAAATGCAATAAATTTCATGCATAGGTTAGTAAGCATTAAATTTGTCATTTTCAAAAAGGTTGATTTTTGTGATAAAAATATTACCTTGCAGAAGATCACATTGCATATGAACCAATGCAACTCATGGGGAGTGATTTTGATATGCATTGCTCTATTTATCGTGTCCACAAGTTTGAGATGAATTAGTTACAAGGTTTTGTTTAATTTTTAAAAAAGTCAACCTATATAAATAGGTTGGTTGAAAACAAACTACAATTCATTTTAATATCAATAAATTATGATTTTAAATCTCTAAGATAGAGTGAATGTTGTACAAGAGAGAGCTCAGGCTTACGAGATTTAAGTAGGTTGGGGTCATCTTGTAGTCTGAAGACATTTTGCCCCTAATATGCCAAAAAACCCAATTTTTCAACAAATGTAAATTTCGTTTTTTTTTTACAATTTTGATGTATTTTAAATTTGTTTTTGAGTTCCATTGGTCATGTCCTATATATAGTAATTGTCTCCAAACCTCTATCAAACTTGTCCACAGACATGTCTGCTTCGCAATAGACCTATCCATGAACATGTCCACCTAACCGCAGGCGTGTCCATGAATAGGTTGATACTTTAATAGCTATTATGTTTTAATTTATTTGACTATTTTTTGTATTATATTTATAATTTTTGTTTTATGAATTTGTGATTGCACTTAGATATGCAACCTTGAGAGGTTAGATACGATCATACGATGGAGATCACATGGGCACTACCATTGACTAGTGATGAGAGGGCTACACTGGATGTAACTGATCTTGGCCATGTTGGGTGGTTGTCTAAAATAATATTTGACATGCATATGATGACATCCTTAGTTGAGCATTGGGACTCATACACTTGCACTTTTTGGCTCTCGATAGGGTAAATGATGGTTACTTTGGAGGATGTGTAGAGGATTTTATGGTTGGATTTGTTGGGAGACTGGTGACATTACAAGATGGTAATGGGACATTACATATAACTTATGCACATTTGTATATGATTGGTCATGCTTAGGGTGCTTATTATGGCCCTAATGGTACCATGATTTTATTATTTGATATTATATTAGAGAATGTTTCATAATCACGTAATTTCATCTATGCATTATTGACATCATTTATTGTATTGGATGGTGGTGGTGTATCTATTTATTATTGGATGCAATAGTTTGTATGGGAAATAGAGTACCATGACATGATGTATTCTTGTGGCCATACTATGTTGGACCATTTACACATAGATTACACAATATCACTTGAAAGGGGTTTGAAGGAGGATTGATCCTAGCCACCCTATTACATCATTGAGCCTACGAGCACATTACTATGATACATCCTACTGGGGTTCCTCATGTCAAATGGGTTCATCCACATATATAAGCTATTAGGTTGGCAAGTATAACTCGTGTTGTGACAAGTGGTATGATGGAGTGTTGTCGTATATTGGACTGACCATTTATAGGTGATATTATGTGGTGACCCAACAATGGCTTTGGAAGGTAGACTAAGGATGGGGTGTATCTATGGTATATTTGGGTGAGTTGTTTTATTCATGATTGATGATTGGATGTATATGAGCACTTTAAATTTAAGTGTGTGACAGGAAAATTTAGTATTACATGATATGCCTCCAACACCTTATATATGGACACAATCTGTGAGAGCTCCACTGTGTGAGGGTGATAGGGGTTGATCTAGTGCTATGGACTTGGCTCCTATTCCATTGACAAATGTGGATCTTGTAATCCAGACTTTTATTATACATGACACTAGTTTTACATTAGCATATGCATGATCACGTTTGGATCACAAGTGGCCTATCTTATTTCCAGTTGTAGTAGAGGATGTCGTTAAGGTATAAGATAGAGGAAATGTAGGTGGTGTGGCAACAACTAGTCCTCATAATCTTCTAATGATTATGTATATGTATATTTAGATTTTGTGCATAATTTTTATTAGTTTGATAACACGGATACTAATATTATGTATTATTTTATGTTTAGGGGATGATGAGTACCAAGCGACCATCATAGATACATCTCTCTAGGTTTTGATGTGACATGTGCCTAGTGAGATAGTTACTAGTGGATTATTAGAGCATGAAACATACATTGTAGGGGAGCATACCCCTCTTTTTTATCAAGTACCTATAGTTTTTGTAGCTTATATTGTAACGACAATGAAACATAATGACTTGATAGCCAAGAGACATGTAGTAATCATTGAGCGAAACTAGCCTAGAACAGAGTTGACCAAACATCAAATTATCCCTCTTTCTCCAATAAAGGATCTAGGTCAGAGTGTGTTTAATGAGTATGTATAGCTGTAATGTCATCATGCAAGTTTATAGGCACAAATGGTCATCTATGAGGTCTATGAGAGGAATAATCTATATCGCTCATGCTCACGATTGGTTGATACTGGAGCCACATCTTCTCATGGTCCCTTATTGGTAGAGGGAAGGTGGAGAGGCACATGGAGAGCCCATTTACAAGTAACTTTATATATGTCACATTTGTATCATGTTAAACGCTTGATATATATAGACTTTGATATATTTTTTCTTGTAATGTACTTATGTGCATTTTTATATTGTAGATGTTCTTAAGAAAATGTTGTATTTGATAATTTAGTTCATGTGATTACATTAGTATTCAGTATGTTGATGTATTTGATTATGTTCTTATTTAATGATATATTAATTTGTGACACATGCATGTAACTGATTTAATTTCAAACTATAGAACGCTCTGACCACCTTTATGGAAATAGAAATTGTGCACCATACTAATTGTTATTTATACTTGCCTTTTGATACTATATATATGGCTCTATATTTCTAGAGATATGCCCACTTGTATTAGTTACTTATGGCACTTGTAGTTGATATTGTTGATACTATTTTGATATATTTGAAGTATGTAGTACATGTTCATATCTATGATTTGAAGTTTGATGTTTTTGCTTTGGTATCCATGTTTGCATAATTTCAGATATACTATTAACATGGACCATGGTGTCTTTCATGTTTTTTTTATAGCTTCAAAATGTTAACAAACCACCTTCAAAATTAAAATATAAACTAATAATATACATATTCATTGTTGTCTTCATTTTTTGTAACTAAGGCTATCACAAAACTATATTTACCTATGGAATAATATGTTTCATAACCAATAATGTGCTCATTGTCTTGAGTCCCAAGATAATTGGTAAAAAAGTATGCCATTTATTGGATCCATGTGTATCTTGTAAATCTTGTTCATTATATCCCACAGACTAAAGAAGTTATATTGTTCATGTATTATGTTATTGCATATTATTGACAACAATATCTGATTTATGTGTACTATTGAAGAGTGCTTGAATGATCATTAGATATTTTTTAGAGATAATTTTGTCTTCGTATGAGTTGATTATATTACCTTGTTGTCTAATTTTTCAAATTTAATGATCCATTTATCTTCAAGTTGTTATATATTTTCATGTAATGCAAAAAAATAATTATCACAATGTCCATTTATACCATGATAATTGAAAAATGGTTTGTATTTTATATACTCCAGACAATGAGGAGGATGATAGTAATTATGAGGAAGAGTGATTTAATTTTTTATCCAATAATGTGTGTAGAACATCATGTGGTTAATCTTTGAATCTGTCAAAGTTATTGCCTCTTAATAAAAGTAGATTTAGTCATGTTAGGCAATGGTTTTCAAACTAGTTCTTTCCCTTTATTGAGTACCTTAACTTGTTATTCCTTGATTGTAGTTGTTTTCATTGACTCATCTATATTATAAATGACTTTAAATAGATTTTTTATTTAAGATGTTAAATCTCAATTCATCTATTTATTGATAACTTCTTACTTGTGTGAAGATGATCTTGACTCATTAGCCTTTTGTGTTGTAAAATTGAGATCACATGCATATTGAACATGTCCATGTATAATTGATAAAAATAATTATAAATTTTATGCATGGCTCTTTCTTTAAGTGGAGATAACGAACCCCTATTGAAGATAAATTTATTTTCCAAATTCGAGGGTTGATAAGTTAGAGATGTCAGGAACCTAGAACAATAAACATGCTCTGATACCACGTGTCAGGATCTTGCTCCAACAATAGAGCACACATGATTACTTCTTGTATTAGCAACTAAACACAGAATTCAACCAGAATCAATAAGTAACTAGAAATATGAAACAACACAGGAATATGAGAGACAATACACAATTGTATTAATAATCACTCAGAAGAATATACAATAAAGAAGATGCCACTTCTTCTTCCACCTCAAAGGCTCACCACACCTCAAGACCTTCTTCCCTCTCTCTCTCGGTCTCAACAATCAACTCCAATACAGAATTGATGTTCACCTCTCCAACTAGTCAGTAACACGCTGTCAGTACGTCAAGTACACAACTGTACTCCAAGTAGATCTCCTGCTCTCTGCTGCTACCTGCAAATCACTAGACCTTACTCACCATTGTAGATCTCCAAAAGAAGCCATGTTATCCTGCTGACTAAGATCATACAAATAAAAAGAACCCTGTTGATTCTCCAAACCAGTACCCACCTTGGTACTATGGCACTAGGAGGAACACTCCATTGCTCTCTTCTCTCAAAAGGAGCTTGTTGCTCTCTTACTCTCTAGTTACCGAGTTTACAATACATGCCAATGGGTCTATAAATAGATCCCAGACTTGAACAATAACTTAGACTCTTAGTTTGCTATAATTATCCACGCAGCTCAAGACTCGAAATAGCCTTTACATGCAAACACTCCGTTCACTAAACTAACTGTTCATGTAACGAACAGTTCTGGAACACACAGGTGACCGACGTCGGTCCCTGCTTGCCTAGTGCTGCTGACATCGATCGGCTCCTTGCCGTCGCATGTGGCCTTCTGCTCTGGTCATGAACGACGTTGGTCATGCTGCCGACGCTGGTTCTTCTGAATCTTCAGCAACCTGCTTTTCTTCATTTGCATCAAGTTAAAGCTTTTAGCTCCACATCCTAACAAGAGAATGCAATGTATTTTTGAATTGTAAAATGTAATATTCAATAAACTCATCATGACCATGTTGAAAACCTTGTAGATGTTCCAATGTGAACTTAGGTGCCATGTGTTTGTGATAATCTTATAAAAATGTATATTATAACTATTTAAAGTTAGGTAAGGAGCCACAACTGTAAAACCAATATGAAGCATCTCTTGTGAGGCTTATTTGGAAATATGAGTAGAATACATCCATCATTACCCCATTCTCCGAAGGAAAGTGTATATTGATTTAAATAAGTACAAGTATATCCATAACCATAAAACAAGGGTAGTGTAGGAATAACCAAATATTATGTATATGGATGTTCATATACAACTTGTAAAGGATTGTCCTAAGATAACATTATATTTAATATTCACACAACATGATCTAGTTTATAAAGTGAGTTCAATAACTTTATTTTTTATATCACAATTAACATGCATCATGGATATAATATAACTAATAGAAATAGTAGTGGTTTGGAAAGGCTCACTTATGGGTTGTAATTGATCATCTATTTTAAACATTGGTATGAGAGGATAATAATAAAATGTCATTGCATGCCTTAGGAGCACATTATAAGACAAAATTAGTATAAAAATTGAAATCATTTCTTATCTTATCACATTTAATTTGAAGAGAATTAGAAACATAAAATTATTCTTCTGGATTTTATTTACTTACAAGAGGAGAGCGAGTCATTATAATTATTATTATCACGAGACTTGCATTCTATGGATATATGAATATTATCTTGAGAATCTTTGCACATTGTGACATGATCAACACTTTGTAAATCCAAAACAATAGTGTCACTTTTTAGTTTCATTTTACATTCATTTTCAGCGTTTGATATTTCAAGAGAAAGGGCAGGAGTATCAGAGATGTTATAACATTATTTGTAACTTTTAACAAAGTATTATAATTACCACCATCTTGTCTATCATTAGCCATGTCTAGAGGAGAGTTTGAGATATCATATGCATTTACATAATTTATATTTTCTATAGAGGAAGAGGGAATAACACACTCATTCATATCATTTACCATTTCTATGCAAGGGCTATCCTTTTATAGTTTATATTGATTAATGTGATGTAGTGTAGTACCAAATTAAAAGGTAAACAAGGTTCACTAATTATTTATTCTTTGCATTTTGATCTTTGCGAGAGATTGATGGAAATAAGATAGTCGTTATCAACGTGTTCTTTTTGTTTTGCTTTGTTAAAAGAGGAATACAAAAGAGGAATAGAGGAAATCATTTTTTCAACTTTTGAATTAGTACGCTCACTCTCCTCTTCATTATTGTACAAATAATCTTTATTTTCACTATTTTAATCATATTAATAATCATAGTCATATCTATCACAATCATATTTTTTGTGAATGTAAGTAGCATCATATATTGTATAAGTGTGATCATTAGTTCATTCATTATCATAAGCATAAGGTGTAGCATTGTTAGAGAAGATTAAATCTAAAGGATGAAAACCATTGCGAATTTCATATTTAGAAGCCATTTTATATTTATTAACCAACAATATAACAAATATGACAAACACCAAGCTTCTTTTTAGCAAAAAAACAATCATACCAAGAAAGAAGGGATTTCAAAAAGGTGTAACTAGGCAAGGTGTGATCATTTTGTAGGCTCTTAAATATATTGATCCTAGTCATATATAGTGAGCACGGTCCAAAGGGAACTAATTACAGAGGATTAAACCATCTTGTAGTTGTACTATGCCATCTTTAGAGTACATTAAAACTTTTTAGGGCTAACTACTTATCGGTACACTATAAAAAAAACTATCAAAAGCTTCTTATGGTTGAAAAACAAAAACTAAGTATTTACAATATACTGTGAGGTACATGGAAACTAAATTTTTTATATATTGTTTTCTAATGGCTTGAGTATCGGGACAATATCCCTCATACCACAACTTATGTAAAATTGAAGACTATTTTTCGTAGAACAATATCTCCTATGAGTTTTAAAATAGTCAGAACATAGTTTCTAGCAAGCAAGAATGAAAAATTATTTGAAAACCAGTGACAAAATAAGATTTTTGTGCAAGTAAATCAAAATTTTTAAAGATCGGATGTCGCATCTCGATTTCACCCTATAATTAATATCATTTAATCCATTTATTATTATGGTTAATATTTGATTACCATTACTTTGAATTGAGTATTTTGACATATATTGATAAGAGATAGTAGTATTGTTGATTAGTGTATATTACGTGACAGTTATATTTTGATAATTATGTACATTGAGGATGTATAATTGTTAATTTTGCATATTGATTTATGATGACTCAGACTAAATACCTATTTGTTGCGAGATGGATGCAAGATAGATCCCACCCTCAGAGCTTGATGAGAGAGCATCATCTAGATGAGATGATTGGGGGAAATATTAGTGAGAAATGATGATGACCTTACACACATGCACAATAGATTATAAATGATATTTTCATAAAAATGCTTTACGTATTACTTATGATTATATTTGTACGTGTGAAATTAGTTTTAATGTGCATTTAATTTCTTCAGCCTAATTGATTTAGTTTTTAAATTTAAATCTAAAAAATAATTATTTATTTACAATAGAAGTATTATTGGCTTAAATATAATTATCTAGCAAATAAAAAAAATCAATTAATGGCATAATTATCCCAGTGAAGGTTATTTTCTTAAAATTAAAATTATGCATAAAAGTTATTTGAAAATTTAGAAAATGAAATTTATTATTATTAAACTTAGCATGTTAGTTGATAAGCTTTAGAGAAAGAAAATAAATTAATCAAGGTTAATAAATTTAGAACTTGAGTTGAATGTGATATTGATTAGCATGCAATAGTTTACTTCAAATTAGAAAATAAATATATAATTAACTATTAAATGAGCTTAAACAGATAATGGATAAATAAAAAAAAGGGCGTAACAACTTTTGAAGCATGTTTTAAAAATAATAAAGATAAACTTAGAAAACTTGAGAGTTTGCATGCAAAAGGGTAGCGTGGAATTTAGGAAAGTTGTCTTATAAATAATAGGGGTGGTTGGGTGAATTAAAATACATGATTACATAAGGAGAGAGACATGAAAAAGGAAAATTTAAGAGAAGATAAATTTGGAGGAAAAGCTTTGACAAACATCCAGGTAGGTTTCGTAATTAATTTATGTGTATGACAATAAAATGATGTGTGCTAAATATTACCGAATGCATGGAAGTTTTTAAAAAAAACTAGAGATTTAAGTCTTTGTTTGATGCATTTCTCTTTTAGAGTCTTTTAAACATGTCATTGAGACGAGCATCCCTCTTCAAGACTATGTTTTAATATTACTAGAGTTGCGTTGGGATTTAGCTGCAATGTCTTTTTCTTAATTAAAATTTAATTTAATTTTTGCTTGGTCTTGTGTCACTAAAACCCGTATTTATAGGGCTGCATTTTAGTCTTTTAGCCATAACTTTAAATTCTTAAAGGCTTATGTTGAAATCTATTTGATTGCTTTTTAGTATTCTAGTCTTTGGAAAATATAATGAATGCTTGTGTTAATACTTATAGACTGCGCCCCATATTTTATTGATGCGTCTCATCTAATTATTAAATCTGCCTTGTACATATAGCCTACATAGTTGAATAATAATGCTGCATCCCATTTTAATAGTGTTGCATCCCATTTTGATAGTATCACATTCCATTATGGTTAACTGCATTGCAATATGTATAGATAAATCATTGTTTAATAAATTGAATCTTTTTAAAATAAAATCACTGAATCACTTTGCTGAGTCACCTAGTCATTATTGAAGATGCTAGGCTAAGAAATTGGAACACCCAGCCATAAGGACAAAGGTGAGTATTTTAAAGAAATCATTCTTGCTCTATATTTAATTAAATCGTTGAGACATATGTCAAAACAACTAACTGAATATACTTAGCAAAATGCTTAGTTGAGTATACCAATAAGTTGAAAAGCCAACCTCTTATTCAAATCACCCAGTTAGACTTATTAATAAACTGTTGAGTATATACTTGAGTAAAATCACTGTGCTTATAGCTTAAAATCATTGAAATTTTCTTGTAAATTGTTGAAACTTGTTTGTAAAAGCTAAAGCCTGCTAGAATTCATCGTATGTAGAAATAATTGTTGAGCCGTAATATTGAATACTATGTTTTAGATATTAATGTTGGTTACTAGTATGATTTCTTAAACAATATTGGACTGTGATATAAGTTTAAATGTTGAATATTCAATTAAAAAAATAGTTGGTATAAAAATATATAATGCTGAGTTCATTTACTAGTTTATTAATAAAACGTTGAGTCTCTAATGGACGCCAAGACACAAGTTTAAGTGTTGGAAAATATATAATCTCTGAATTTAAATTAGTTACTAAAAATAAGATTTAAATTGCTATGCTTAATCGTGTAATAACAACCTATAGTATAAACACCATGTCTTTAATAATAGTGCTATGCTTTTAGTTGCAACATTGAGTTTGTAAATTTTAATTCGTTGAGCTACTAATTATAATCGATGTGCTATAGGTTATAATCGTTGAGTTATATAACAAGTTATTGAGTTTATTAGCATTTAGCACTGCATCTATAAATATAAATCTAAGAAATTAAAGAGCTAAGATTTTTGCTAAATGGCTGAGATTTTTTAAGTAAATCATGAATCTTTTAAAAGATTTATGATTTCTATTTAATGCAAGATCGATTGTTCGATGGAACTTTATTTTTTGCCTCGGATTCCCATATAAAAATCATAATATTGTTGATGCAAAGGTTTATGTCGAAATGTTATGTTTACTCTGTTCAAAAAGAAATGATAAATAATCAAAGATGTTAATTTGGTTTAGCATTATTATTTTGTGTTGTATGTGAGTGGTTGGCCTTGGTGATCTTAAGGAGGCTTTTGGTTGCAAAAGCAATCCTCAATATATCCTGCTATTAATACTTGTGTGATTCTAAGTTGAAGGCACGTTTACATGTTTTTGAGGCTTAGTTATTTAAGTTGAAGAAAGGTTATTAAGGGTTTTGCTTTTTGTTCGCTTTTAATAAAGCAAATTATAGCATATTACTCCTTTTTGGAAATTATTACACTCGTGTGATTTATATCCATATGAGTATTGATGCCAATTTGACTTGTGTATTATGTTTTTAAAGTTGGTGGACTAAGTTATTACTATGCTATATATTAGTATCTACTTAAAGAGTATAGATTATGTATCTAAGTCTAAGATATACTCAGATGATTGTATAATCTGTTCTTGTTTGCCTATTTTTTTAGGATTCTAATATCTTTGATTTTTAAGAATTCGAGTCTAGTTATGTGTAAGATTGTTATTGGTGTTCAAGTCAAGTACTCAAGCACAATGATCTATAATGTTATGGAATGTCATAGATATCTACATTACGAAAGGTACCCAAATGGTACATACTGTATTTATTATACCTAGACCCACACTTACATAATTATATATATACTAAATAATATCTGTTGTATCGTTTAGTAGGATATCATTTATGTACGCGTACAATTTTGATAATGCAAATGAATGTTAAGATAGAATCTTATGCATTGTATGACTTATTTGTTATAGTTATGCTTGCTTAAAATGAGCGTATGCTTATGTGTATCTATGAATACTTGTATAATTGGTTATGAAAAAACTAATAATAAAGTTTTAGAATGCTAGACTATGGTGTAGTTACTTGAATCTTATTGTAGTAGTGGTAGTCTATAGTTTACTGTGTGTTTTACATGAGTGGTATAAATAGTGGTCATTGTTTTAAGTTTGAGACTAGTTTTTAATGCAAGGATCATTTATGCGTAGATGTTTATATGTATATCTTATTTTCTCCTTGTTAGTATGTGATGTGATATTATTTTTATAAGAATAAAATATGTATGAGTCTTGGAGTTTTATATATATATATATATATATATATATATATATATATATATATATATTGATGATGCTGATAGTTAGTGAGATGGATTCTTCTAGCTTAGGTAGTACCACCAATAGATAATCTGATTAAGTGGTGTGTTTTATATTTGGCTTTCGATGGAGTTCCATAATATTTATATTGTATGCAGTATTTGAATTTGAAGTTTTATTGCTATTAGTTATACTTTAGATACATATTATTTATATTTGTGCTATGAATATGAAGTAATTATTATTATTTTTTAAATATTGCATTCTCTAAGTACAACTTGAAGGGTTGTTACATTTGGTATCATAGTTGTGACTCGAATTCTATGACCTAATGAGTCCATTAGAGTTTTTGTACGTTTATGTGTAACAAAAAGAAGTAATATGTAGGTATGTATGGTACATTGAATGTGTATCTTAGAGTATTCGTACCTCCTTAAGAAAGTTATTAAAGGGTTGGTGTGTTGAGTGACTCGTTAGTGATGGTTGTGGTGGGTATATACATAGCTTAGTTCATGAGTTGTGAACATGGATTTTCTACCATATTCTTGATCTTCTAGATTGAATACCTTGAGTGTGACTTTGTCTTTCTTGAATCACCTTCACTATTTGTGTTTGTGTTTTGTGAGTGTTTAAAAAAGCAAAGTGTTACCCACTTAGGTTTATATGTTTTAGCCTTGTGTCTTATATACACAAATCTTATGAGTGGGATTTTTTTAGGGCCATTTTAGTTTGGTACCACCTAGTGCAATGGAAATTTTCTTATAATTGAGTGCAGATGTCTTGTTTGATATTCTTTTGTGTTAAGAGTTTGCTATGTGGATTAACATCTTTGAATTTATATTGAAGTGACATCTCTTTTAGTTAGCTTATAGGTGACTTGTTATTCTCTCACTCTCTGCTTACATGATTTTAAGCTATTGAGAAGATTTATATTCTCAAGATGTAGCACTAGAGTTTCTTTAAGCTGAAACTTTTTTCTAAATTGTTATTTTGATCTTAATCCCTTGAGCTCCTGGGATTATGTTTTTTACTTCATGTTGAGAGAAGTTGTAAGATTGATTGGATTGATACGTTCTTGTGGTTCATATTTTCCTTCTAGTTGTAGGGGTAGGTGATAATATTACACTTACAAGTTGGTAAGTGAATGATGATTTGACATCTTGAGTTGTGATGTTTCCTCCTACCATGTGAGAGATTGTAGGAAGTTTTATTTTATGAGATGTTAGTTCCCTACTTTCTATTCGTGACTTTTAGAGTCACTATTTTATCTAATTTATGAACTTGACCATGAAGAGTGGCTAACATTGAACTTATACTAATTCTAGTTGATTACAATTATTATGTTATTGTATAGCTTTGTTTAGGCTGATATTATTTTCTTAAAGTATATTATTGCGTAGAGTAATATGTACCTTTTTACTAGAAGCAAGTAAGGTATAAGATGTGCAAAATATCTTCTTAATCTGAAAGGGGTTTGTAGGCTAATCCTTACCCTGCATACAATGTGTTTTGAGGGTGACTCTACAGTGTGTTACACAATTAGACTATTTTGATGATGATTCTAACATTTCAATTATTGATATCAATGATTGGTGTATGGATAATATGCACAAAATGTTTATTGTGCATATGGTTTATGTATATGAAGAGGGAAATCATATCATGTACCATCCCTTATATTTTGAAATTAAAACCTTTCCGAATTTGACCGATTAAGAAGAATTTGATGAAAAAACAAATAAGAATGTTGGAGTAATTAATCAAGGATATTACATGGGATCCAGTTTAGATGTTTCCTCATTAGAGAGAGTATGTTGTTCTTTCAAAATTGATAGGAATAGATTCATTCATTTAGAGGGGCTTATGATACCAAGAAAAAAATTAGTTGATTTTACCATCAATTCGAGCATGTATGTTGCATTTATTGTGAAAAAAATATGGTTTATCTAAATAAGTCTTAGTGAGCATTCCATATTTCATGAAATTTTTGAAGTGTTTAGTATAGGTTTCCACTAGACAAATATTTTATTGGGTAAAAAGTTTTGAAAGTTGTGAGGATTTTATTAGTAGAGGTAACAATTTTTTCAAGGGTGTTAATTTTTATCTTCATAAGGTGTTTTACACAAAAAGGTGTTACTGATATCAACTAAAATCATTGGTGGTATGATATTTTATTTATTTTATAGCATTCATTTTGTGATTTTAAATTTATGATTTATGATTAAGCTTGACACAATGTTCATATTAATTAATTGTTTAATATTATGTACACTATTTGTTGGTGTAGATTATGTTGATGTTTTTCCATTATTATTTATATTAGCAGGCAGGGTTCAACAATTCATAATGGATAATCTTTCTTTTGTTGCTTTATCTCTTTGATTTATGAAAATCACACAGCTTTCTAATTTATGACAATGATTGGTGATGATAAAGTCATCATTACTACATTAGTTGCCTCTATAGAATATGGTATACATGATGTATTGCCTTCATACCTATAAGTCTTACAACCAAATCAAATGTATCATCACAATAGTCATATTTTATAAAATAAAAAATTTAATCATTTTAGTTGTAGCAACATGATTCATGGTAAAATTTATGTGGAAATACCTTGTTCAGATGAAATCTTTATGGTTACCTATGAAATTATTGCTATGCATTTTATGCCACCAAGTATTGTTAAGAGTGATAATTCATTGGATTTCACTTTGGAAGGTTATTAAAATTTTAAGTAATCACTTTTATATACATGGCCAACGTTCCCTAATAGATTTCATACAAATTCAGGTTCAATAGATCAAACCCAACCCTTGGCAAGTGGTGTGTAGGACCAACATTTATTTTATTTTTTTCATAAGAATCTGTAATCTTGTGTTCTTGTGTAATTTTATTAGGATGTACACTAATGGGACCCAATTTATAATTGTTATATACTAGGCATGCGGATTAGTGCTTCCCATTTAGAGTTGTAATGAAATTATTTAATAGTAGATGAATTCATATATATTTTTATTTTTCTAAACTATTTTTTGCAATCAGTAGAGCTCAAAATTTCTCTTATTCCTCTATTAAGTTAATTAATTTATTACAATATTTTTAGTGTGTATGTCTAAGAGAATTTTTCCTTATTCAGGTTGATATTATTTCTACAACACAATGAAATACCTATTTTGAGCAACTTTTATAATTTACAACACCGTGAAATTTTTAAATTCAAATAAAATGACAGTGGAGTCCTTATTAATTCAATCCATGACTAAAACAATAGCAATAATTTTGTGTACATAACCATTTAAACTTTTGTAAGTATTAGAAGAACCATATTTAAGATGAGTATTACAAGCAACTATCCTCCTCTTTGTAGATAAAAAACAAAGTATTATACCAACCTTGAAAATAAAGGGGGATATCATTTCAATCGAAAAATGTTGATATAGGGATGGAATGTAGGATGTATTACTAATTGAGTGTGATGTCTTATAATTGCATATCCATTTGATTCTCATATTTTTAAGATAGTGCCATCAGATTAGTGAGTGCATATTTAGGATAGTACTCTCAAATCTATCAAGACTAACAAATAAAAGCTTATTATAATTTCAAATAATTGTCCTCTTTAAAGATTATAAATATAGTATTATACCATGCTTGAGAATAATGAGGTACATCATCTCAATAAAAACAATATTGATTTAGGGAAAACATTAAAAATTAGGTATGTTGTCTTAGCATTGTACATCCATGTGATTCTCATATCATTATTACAAATGTTATAAGATCAATGAGTATATATTTAAGATAGTATATGCTAGGTTACAAGACTACCCTAAAGTCTAATGGGGTCGACAAACAAAAGTTTATTATAATTTAAAAAATATATTCTTCTATTTATAGATTAAAAAAAAAAAGTATTATGCCATGCATGCAAAGATTTTGGTATATCATCTAAATAGAAACAATGTTGATCTAGGGACATGTGGAAAGTTATATTAATTGTGTGTGTTATCTTAACATTGCACATTTATGTGATTCTCATATCATTAAGACAATGTCATTATATTTATGAGTGTATACTTAGGATAGTATTGCTAATAAAATGTTGATGTTTATACATACATAAAATTTTAAGAAGGAAATAGGGAATTATTTGGTTAAAAATTTTAAGTTTCATTTTTAAGTTTTTCTCTAAGACTACAACAAATAGTAACCTTGATTTTTAAGTTTGAGTTGTATATTGATTAAGAGGGATATTTATGTTAAATGACCTCAATCTGTAATGCGAGAACTTGTAAGGTTGTTAATTGAATATTTATTCCATATTATGAGTCTAAACAAATTGATACCCGATCAAATATTACTTAAGGAAGGATATGTATATTTGATGTGAAGTTAACATGAAATATGAAACAATAATATATTTTCTAGATGCCATTGGATGCATAGGTTAGGAACATAAAAATTATGCCATGCAAATTATTAAAATATAGCATGGGATTCCTTCAATATTTGAGATTGAGTTTTCAACAATATATGGTACATTGAGAATCTCACGAAGAAACATAACAATCTGGAAAGAGTAAATCCAAGATTGATTTTCAATCATGTTAGATATGTATTTCTACCTATACATCAACTTGAAAAAAAATATAATTAATTGTTAAACAAATATAGTCCTTTTATAGTCACCATTTATAAGATTTTTTTTAGTCACCTTTTATCATAGCTAACATATAATTGTTTATAGTAAATTAAGAAAATGAATACAACATTTCTAATCCATATAGAAATTAATCTAAGTATCACATAAAATATTATCAACAACATTTACCATGTTCACATTGTGGTATTTTGATTAAACATAATATGATACATGAATTAAATTCATTAATAAATCCTTAAATTAAGTAACCCAAAATAAACCTTATCATAATGACCAACATCTAGAGAATATATACATATATTCATTGCATTGGCTCTCATGGATATTTATACATTTGACACATGTTTCTAAAAATTACAAGATTTAGAATTACAAATATTTATCATTTAAGATTCAATAGAATTGTAGCCTCAAAAGGAATAATAGTAATGTGATTGTGTCCTTTACAAAGAATTATAGTCAGGACAACATTAACATATTTTGGTGTTCCTTTTCTATGTGTGAATGATGCACCTAATTTCACACTCTGTTAAATTTTCATTTAAAACTTGCTTCATTAAATGGTGCATTCCCCTTGGGTATCTTTTATATTCGGTCCATTATTTTGAACTTTTCCAACATCTATGATTCTTTGGATTTTAAATAATCAATTTTTATCATTATATGTTTCACTTGAAAACCACATTTTTAATCTCAGTGGATGAATTCTCAACAACATTCAACGTCTCCTTTATCACTACATCACTTTCTTAGATTTCTTATGCCATCTCTACTATCTTTTTGTTTTTATTTACAATAGATCTTTCCAACACCTCTATCTTTTGGAATTTTTCTCTACGCAATTCATCCTTATATGCTATTAAAAAAATAATATTAAATTCCAAATGATTTTCCCAATAAATAATAATTGTTTCATTTGCCTTCTTACATTCAATATTATTAGCCACATAACTTACACTTTATTTCAACTCAATTATACTCATGTTTATGTCTTATATGGTTTGCTTAAGAAGTGAAATAAGCTCTTTTTACTTTATTTTAAAATTGTTTGTTAAATGAGATCATGTTCCAGTGCCTTCATTTTTTGTTGCAACTCATATTGCATATTTCCTTGTTTGACTTCCAATTTGACATGAATTTTATTTTGTTGTTAAAATTTATTGAGAGGTGGTTTTTCTTCTCCCTATAATTTTAATTGTGCTTTCAATTTGGGAGTATATTTTTCAAATAAAATGTATTTTTTATTGCATATTTCCTATCACACTATATTTTTATTTTATACATTTCTTAAGAGATAATTATTCTCTTCAAAAAAATTATTCACCCTAATAAAACCCAATATATTAGTTGCTTCTATAATATTTTCACTTGACCCTTTTTGATGCAGGAGCATCACTCCTAGACTCAAATTATTGCAATTTTGGTTTTATTAGTTATTTAATTGGTTTGATTTGTGGTCCTAGGATGCTTATATCAAATTTAGGTTCCATTTCTAGTTGTTGGTTTTAGATCTACATTTCAAATTTGGCTTTTCCCACCAAAACTGACTTTTTAAATTTTTGAATTTGTGAGGCCTAGTTTATGAGTTTCAAGTGTGTTTGGAGGAATGTTTCAATAATGAGATTATTAGGGGTAACTCTTGAAAGGACCATGTTTCTAGAACATGCATCTTAAGTCATGTATATGAGAAATATAAAACTTTGATGTATGTTTCATTCTTTTGTTTGTCCTCTAATGACCATTGGAGGATCCAAAAATATGTAGAACATTTCTAAGACACATAAAACGTTTGGGATCTTTGGAAATTAGGATCATTCGAAGTGTTAATAAGTCAAGCTCCAAGAAAATCAAGGAGTTCCTCATTTTGAAGGTAAACAGTTGCAGACCCTATTTTCCTATATGTTAGCAATAAAGATTAATGTGTGTGATTGAGTATTGGAGAAAGCAATATAAAGAATGTATTTTTTTTTATCATTGTTTTTGGTAAGTTTATCTTAAGATCATTGTTTTTGGTAAGTTTATCTTAAAATTCCTAAATGTTTTTATACATTTTTATTTTGGTTGTTTTCATTAAGCTTTATGAGAAACCAATATAGTTCATGTAGGTGATTGTATTTATACATAGTCAAACTCATAATATTGCAAAAATGAGTAACAGGGTGCCAAAGAGGAGACCAATGCATTAAGAAGGAGTATAGGATTTGTACAGACCTTAATCAATCATTAAAAAAGAGTGAAAGTCATTTGAAATCTTAAAATAACTAATTGTTCCTTCTCGGGTTAGGCACAGTCAGGTTATACCCTATGTTAGGGTTTTCAAAGAAAAACAAGAATTGTAGGAGATGCCACCCACTAAAAATCACAAAACTTGGTGATTTATTATGAATTAATGTGCTTTAACATATTTTGAAGGTTTTGGACTTGTATGAAATTCCTATGTATGGAAATATAAGATTGAGAGTAAATTAGGCCTTGGGAGACCTAATTCGAGCTTAACAGAGGATAGAAAAGTTGTTTATGACTGGACTTGGATCAAGAAACTTATTAAAAAGAAGAAAATCAATAGAGGATACTCAAAAATTACCTTATTTTTTGAAGATCAATCTAAATTGTATGTACCATCAGAAAAGGTGAAAAAAGGCTATTAAGAAGTCAGATAGGTTGTGCCAAGAGACATCAAGTTGAGAGGTTAAAATTTTGGTAGCTTATCATCTACATCATTTTGGTATCAGATCCACACAAAGACACTTGAAATTAATTAGAGAAGGTGAGATTCTCTAAGATGAAGAGAAGTTAAGATTGTTTGGTAAATTGCCTAAGTAGAGACAAGATGCCACCTAGGAGAAATGCAGTAGGTGAAAGGGAAACAACCATACAAATTGGAGATGAAATATTGTAAGAGTTGAGAATATCATATTCAACTTTGATGCAAGACTCACAATAGTTGTGGTTAATCAAAGGAAAGGAGTAGTCACATGTGATTTGAGTGATCAAGAAAAAGAAGAGCCACAGACACAAGAATTGGAAGATGAAGCAGAGAGAGAAACTGAAGAATAAAAGTTTGAAAGATTTTTGAAGGTAGTGAAAGGGAAAGGATACAAGCCCATAATAGACCTTACAGTGTATTTAGACAACGTCAATGGAGAAGAACTCCTTGATTGGATAGGAGAGTTGGATAAATATTTTGACTTTGAGGATGTATTAAAAAATCAACAAGTGAAGTTTGATAAAACCAAGATAAAGGGTCATACATCCCTATGGTGGGATTACATATATGATGACAAAATAAAAAAAGGAAAATCCAAGATTAAGTCTGGGGATAGAGTGGTTGCTAATCTGACAAGCAAGTTCTTGCCTAGTGACTACATTACAAATTTATATAGAAAACTGCAAAACCAAAAATAGAAAGAGATGGGGGTAAAATAATATACTGAAGAGTCTTACAAATTGAGTATCAAATCAGGGCACATGAACTATGATAATGATAAGGTGGCTAGGTATATCAATGGTTTGAGATACAATTTTCAGGATGAATTGAGCCTTGCTAGTACAAAAATGTTGGAAGAGTGTTACCAATTGGCCTTAAAAGTAGAAGACAAGCTTAATAGAAAACAAAACCAAAAAAATAGAGGTAGAAGTAAAATTTTAGGGGTAGAGGTTAGCAAGGAGGCAGAAGTTATTCACAAAGAATTCAAGGGGAATCTAGTACTTCACATGAATAACCATCTAGTTCAAGAGGAGGATTTAGAAGTAAAATGCCATATTTTACGGGTGGTTATGCATCAAGAGGTATAGGATCATGTTGTTTTACAGGTAGGTGTTTCAAGTGAAATAAGTTTTTTGGCATAGGTCTTGGGAATGTCTAGAGGATCAGCCAATAAGAAGTCCAAGAATAGAAAGTAGAAATCAGATTGTAGAGGTAGTTGAAGAAGAGAGTGTTTGTTTTCCATCACTTGTGGAAGACCCTGAGGTAAGAGAATATTTTCTTAGGAGTAAAGTGTTGATCAAGACAGCCAAGGAGAAGGAGCTGCCACAAATAAAAACACTTTTCAAAACTTCTTTCAACTACCAAGGTAAGTGTTGTAAAATGGTTATAGATTCAGGAAGTACAGATAATTCGGTCTCTACTAAAATGGTAAACAAAGTTGGATTGAATAAGTTGCCTCACCCCACACCATATAAATTCTCATGATTGAATAAATGATAATACATTTTGGTTAGTGAATAAAGTTGGGTGGAGTTTCAAGTTGGAAGGTACAAGGACAAGGTCCTTTGTGATGTGATTCCTAAGGATGTTTGTCATGTGCTTCTTGGCGAGCTTTGGTAATAGATAGGAAAACAACCCATGATGGTAGGATAAATGTGTATACCTTGATGAAAGATGGAATTAGTCATACTTTGCTACCTATGAAGGATAAAATCAATGACCAACAAGTTGGATCAAATGTGATGTTTGTTAGGGGAAAAGAGTTTCTAAATGCTATGAATGAAGAGGAGTTGGGCTTTACATTGGTAGTCAATCCTAGGACTGTTATGACAACCACCAAAGTGAATGAATTGCCTCAAGAGATCCAAGGCATGTTGGAAGAGTATATAGAAATTATAGTTGATGAGATGCCAAGTACATTGCCACCCATGAGGATGATTACTCATCACATAGACTTTGTTTCAAGAGCAAGTTTTCCTAATAAGACAGCCTACAAGATTATTCCTAAGGAGAATACATAATTTAAGATACAAGTACAAGAAATCTTACACAAAAAATTGATCAAAGAGTGTTTTAGTCTTTGTGTGTACCTACAGTGTTGGTACCTAAGAAATAAGGTGAGTGGAGAATGTGTATAGACTCTAGGGCAATAAACAGGATCATAATTAGATATAGGTTTCTTCTCCCTAGGATGGAAGATTTGATGCATTTCTTGAGTGGAGCATGCTACTTCTCAAAAATTGATCTCAAAAGTGGATATTATCATATTAGGATCAGACAAGGTGATGAATGGAAAACTGCTTCAAGACGAGTGAAGGGTTGTATGAATGGTTGGTTATGCCATTTAGCTTGACAAATGCACCAAGTAATTTCATGAGTCTTATGAATGAGATCCTCAAATCTTTTATAGGAAAGTTTGTAGTGGTCTACTTGGATGATATTCTTTTCTACAGCCTCAGTAAGGAGGAACATCTTCATCGTTTGCATCTAGTCATGAGAACGCTACAAGAGGAAAGGTTGTTAATCAACCTCAAGAAATGTGAGTTCATAAAATTAAAAATATTGTACTTAGGATTTGTAATTTCACAAGGCATGTTTAATATGGACAAGGATAAGGTGAAGGCAATCGTGGAGTAGCCAACACCTAAAACAACTGGAGAGGTAAGAATTTTCCATGGGCTTGCAAGTTTCTATAGGAAAATTATTAGAAACTTCAGTGGAATTTGTGCTCTAAATAAATATATCATTAAGGGATATAGTAAAAAATTTGTTTAGACTAAGAAATCTAAAAGGAGTTTTTAATATTTGAAACAAATAATAAAAGAGTAACCCATTCTAGCACTACCAGACTTTAACAAGGTTTTTTAGATAGAATGTGATGCAAGTGGAGTGGCAATAGGATTTATTTTAAGCCAAAGGCCAATAACTTACTTTAGTGAAAAATTCAATGATGCCAAGAGGAATTATTCATCATATGACTTAAAATTCTATGCAATGGTGCAGACCCTAAAGAAATGGAAGCATTACCTAATGCCTAAATAGTTTATCATTTATACAGATAATCATGCACTTCAATATTCATTAATCACCCTAAACTAAATCAGAGGCACATTAAATGGGTGGAGTATATGCAAAATTTTACCTTCACCATCAAGCATGAGCAAGGACAAATTAATAGGGTAGCATATGCATTGAGTAGAAGATTCTTGTTAGTGTATGAGATATAACTTGAGAGTGTTGGTGTTGAGTCACTCAAGGAGATGTATGAGGATGAAGATTTCAAAGAAGCATACAATGCTTGTAAGCATCCAACTACATTAAATAAAGAACCATGACTAGACTATATCATATAAGATGGGTTACTATTCAAAGGTGTGTAGATTTGTGTGTCAATAAGCTCAATAAGATAGAATTTGATCCAAGAAAATCACAATAAAAGTATGGCAGGCCACTTTGGGCTTGATAAGACATTGGAACATCTCACTAGACACTATTTTTGGCCTAAGATGCAAGAAAATGTGAGAATATATGTTGGGAGGTGTGAAACTTGTCAAATGGCCAAAGGGAAAAACACCAATGCAAGTTTATATCAACCTCTAATAGTCCCAAATAGACCTTGGGAATCTATAAGCATGGACTTTGTGATGGGACTGCCTAGAACACAAAGAGGTTTTGACTCCATATATGTAGTGGATATATTTTAAAAAATGGCACATTTTATTCCTTGCAAGACCACTAATGATGCCACCCATGTGGAAAATATGTTCTTTAAGGAGGTAGTAAGATTTCATGGATTGCCACTAAATATTGTATCTGATAAAGATTCTAAATTCCTAGGCCATTTTTGGAGGACACTATGGATAAATCTAGGCAGAAAGATGAGTTTAGTTTAGCTTACCACCCTCAGACAGATGGTCAAATTGAGGTGGATAACAAGAGTCTAGGGAACCTATTAAGGTGTCTATATAAGGATAATCCCAAGTAGTGGGATCTTGTATTACCCCAAGCAATATTTACTTACAATGACTCTTCCAATAAGAGTATTAGCATGAGTCCTTTTCAAGTGATATATGGTATACAACCTAGAGGAGTATTTGAGCTTAAAAATCTTAGTAAGATGGAGAAAAGGAGTGTTGAAGGATAAGATTTTATAGTAGCCATGAAAGAAGTACATCAATAAGTAAGGAAACATCTAGAAGTTAGTGTGGAGAAATACAAAAAATAAGCATATGTAAGCAGAAGAGAGGTAATTTTTCAAGTTAGAGATTTGTTTTTGCTCATCTTAGGAAGGAGATATTTTCAAGAGGTGAGTACAACAATCTTAACATTAAAAAATTGGTCCTTGTAAAGTGCTTAGAAAGTTTGTTAACAATGCATATGAGCTGAAATTACCTAGTGGTGTAGGTAAATCACCAATTTTTTAGTGTTTCAGACTTATACCTCACAAATAAAGAGAAAAAAGTGAAGACACAATAGAGAGAGAAACTACAGTATGTACATATTGGGCAAAACAGTTGCCTCAAGTCAAACTAGATGAATTTGAATGTATCTTAAACAAGTAATTGTTCAAGCAAACTAGGGACAAACAATATTTCAAGTATTTGGTCAAGTGTAAAAAACAATATATTCAATATGTTACATGTATGATATAGCATGACATCAAGAAGCATGGGAGTACTCAAGGAGAACTCATGGATAGTAGTCCTCGAGTCTTTTTCTCTTTGCCTTGGGAGTATGATGTAGGAACATTACTCTTAGCCTCAAATTGTTATAATTTTCATTTTTTTAATCATTTTTTTGGTTTATTTTATGGTTTAAGTGGTCCTAGGATGCTTATATCACCTTTATATTTCATTTCTAGTTGTTGGTTTTAGCTCTAGGTGTTCAAATTTGGCTTTTCTCGCCAAAATTGACTTTTTGAATTTTTGAATTTTGAGGCCTAGTTTAGGAGTTTCAATTGGTTTTGGAGGAATTTTTTAATCATGATATTGTTATGGGGAACTCTTGAAATGACCATCTGTCTATAACATGCATCTTCCTTCATGCATATGATAAATATAAAACTTTGATGTATGTTTCATACTTTTGTTTGTCCTCTAATGACCATTGGAGGATCTAATAATAGTTAGAGCATTTCTAGGACACAAAAAATTTAGGATCCTTGTTAATTAAGATCATTCGAAGTGGTAAGAAGTCAATCTCCAAGAAAATCAAGGAGTTCCTCATTTTGAAGATAAACAGTTGCAGACCTTATTTTCTTGTATGTTAGTAATAAAGATGACTATGTGTGATTGATATTGGAGAAAGAATTATAACGAATGCATTTATGATGACCATTATGTTTTGGTGAGTTGATATTACTATTCCTAAAGGTTTTTATACATTTTTCCTTTGGTTGTTTTCATTAAGCTTTGTGAGAAACCAATATAATTCATGTAGGTGACTGTGTTTCTATACACAGTCAAACTCAAAATATTGTAAACGTGAGTAACAGGGATGTCAAAGAGAAAGCTAACGAGTTAATAAAGAGTATTGGATTTAAACAGAACTCAATCAATCATTATAGAAGAGTGAAAGTCATTTGAAATCTTAAATTAACAAATTGTTCCTTCTTGGGCTAGGCATAGTCGGGTTATACCCTATGTTAAGGTTTCCAAACAAAAACAAGGATTGTAGAGATGCCACCCACCAAAAATCAAAGAACTTGTTGATTTTATAGGAATGAATGTGATCTAACATATTTTGAATATTTCAAACATGTAGGGAATTTCTATGTATGAAAATGTAGGACGGAGAGTAAATTAGGCCTTAGGAGACCTAATTGGGGCTTGACAGAGGATAGAAAAGTTGTTTTTGAGTGGATTTGGATCAAGAAACTTATTTTAGGGAAGAAAATCAATAAAGGGTACTCAAAAAGTACCTTATATTTTGAATCTCAATCTTAAATTTTTTGTACTATTAGAAAAGGTGAAAAAAGGCTACTAGGAAGTAAAATCGGTTGTGCCAAGTGACATCAAGTTGAGAGGTTAAACTTTTAGTAGCTCATCCTCTGCATCATTTTGGAATCAGAGCCACATAAAGACATCTAAAATTTATTGGAGAAGGTGAGATTATCTGAAAGGAAGAGAAGTTAAGATTGTTTGGTAAATTGCCTAAGTAGAGACAAGATGCCACCTAGGAAAAATTCAACAGGTGAAAGGGTAATAACCGTAAAAATGGGAGATGCAATATTATAGGAGTTGAGGAATATCGTACTTAACTTTGATGCAAGACTCACATTAATTGAGGTCAGTCAAAGGAGAAGAGTAGTCACAGGTGATTTTAGTGATCAAAAGGAAGAATAGCCTTAGGAATGAGAATTGGAAGATGAAGCAAAGAGAGAAACTAAAGAATAGAAAATTGAAAGATTGTTGAAGGTAGTGAAAGGGAAAGGATTCAAGCCCAAACTATACCTTCTAGTGTATGTAGGCAGCCTTAGTGGAGAATAACTCCTTGATCGGATAGGAAAGTTGGATAAATATTTTGACTTTGAGGATATACCAAAAGAGTAACAAGTAAATTTTTCTAGAGCTAAGGTAAACGGTGATGCATCCCTATGATAGGATTACATACAAGATGAAAGGAGAAAAAAAGGAAAATCCAAGATTAAGTCTTGGGATAGAATGGTTGTCAATATGAAAAGTGAGTTTTTTCATAGTGACTACATTACAAATTTATATAAAAAACATCAAAACTTGAAACAAAAAGAGATGGGGGTAAAAAAAATAATGAAGAGTTTTACAAACTGAGTATCAGATTAGGTCACATGGAAAATGATAATTATAATGTGGCTAGGTATCTCAATGGTTTGAGATACAATTTGTAGGATGAATTGAAACTGGCTAGTCTAAAGAGGTTGGAAGAGTGTTACCAATTGGACTGAAAAGCAGAAGACAAGCTTAATAGGAAACAAAACCAACAAAACAGATGTAGATGCAGAAGTTTTAGGGGCAGAGGTCATCAAGGAGGTAAAGATTATTCACAAAGAAGTTAAATGGAGTCAAGTACTTCACATGAACATTCATCTAGTTCAACAGGAGGATTTAGAGATAGAAGGCCAAATTTCAAGGGTGGTTATGCATCAATAGGTAGAGGATCAGGTGGTTTTATAGGTAGGTGTTTCATGTGCAACAAGTTTGATGGACATAGGTATTAGGGATTTCTAAAGGATCAGCTAGCAAAAAGTCTAAGAATAAAAAGTAAAAATCAGATTGCAGAGGTAGCTAAAGAAAAAAGTGTTTATTCTCCATCATTTGTGGAGGAACCTGAGGTAGGAGAATATATTGATTATGAGGATAGTGTTGATCAAGACACCCAAGGAGAAGGAGCCACCGCAAATAAAAACACTTTTCAAAACTTATTGCAAGTTCCAAGGTAAGTGTTGCAAAATGGTTATAGATTCAAAAAGTATAGATAATTTGGTCTCTACTAAAATGAGTGAACAAATTTAGATTGAAGAAGTTGTCTCACCCCACACCATATAAAGTCTCATGGTTTAATAAAGGACAACAAGCTTTGGTGAGTGATCAAATTTGGTTGGAGTTTTAATTTGAAAGGTACAAGGACAAGGTCCTTTGTGATGTGATTCCCATGGATGTTTATCATTTACTTTTTGGGAGGCCTTGGCAATATGATAGGAAAACAACCCATGATGGTAGGAGAAACGAGTATACATTAATGAAACAAGAAGTTAGTCATACTTTGCTACCTATGAAGGATGAAGACAATGACCAACAAGTTGGATCAAATGTGATGTTGGTTAGTGGAAACGAGTATCTAAATGTTATGAATGAAGAGGAGTTGGGATTTGCATTGGTAGTAAAGCCTAGGACTGTTATGACAATCACCAAAGTGAATGAATTGTCTCAAGATATTCAAGACATGTTGGAAGAGTATGTATAAATTGTAGTTGATGAGCTTCCAAGTACATTTCTACCCATGAGGAACATTACTCATCACATAGACTTTGTTTCCAGGGGCAAGTTTTCCTAGCAAGGCAATGTATAAGATGAATCTTAAGAAGAATGTAGAATTTAAGAGACAAGTAAAATAACTCTTCAACAAAGGACTAATCAAAGAGAGTCTTGGTTCTTGTGCAGTGCCTACACTGTTGGTACCTAAAAAATAAAGAGTAGAGAATGTGTACATACTCTAGGGATATAAATAAGATCACGCTTAGATACAGGTTTCCTCTCCCCGAGATGGAAGATTTGATGGATTACTTTAGTGGAACAAGCTATTTCTCAAAAATTGATCTCAAAAGTGGATATTATCAGACTAAGATTGGACAAGGTGATGAATGGAAAACCGCTTTCAAGATTAATGAAGGGTTGTATGAATGGCTCATTATGTCATTTGGCTTGATAAATGCACTAAGTAATTTCATGAGGCTTATGAATGAAGTCCTCAAACCTTTTATAGGAAAGTTTGTAATGATCTAATTGGATGATATTCTTATCTGTAGCCCTAGTAAGAAGGAGCATATTCATCATTTTCATCTAGTAATGAGAAGGCTACAAGAGGAAATGTTGCTAATCAACCTCAAAAAATGTGAGTTCATGAAATCATAACTATTGTACTTAGGATTTATAATTTCACAAGGCATGCTTAAGATGGACAAGGATAAGGTGAAGGTGATCATGGAGTGGCCAACACCTATAATAGCTGGAGAGGTAAGAAGTTTCCATGGGCTTACAAGTTTCTATAATAAATTTATTAGAAACTTCAGTGAAATTTTTGTTCCAATAATAGATACCATTAGGGGAGATAAGAAGAATTTTTTTTGGACTGAGAAAGTTGAAAGGAGTTTTCTATATTTAAAGTAAAGAATAACATAACAACGCATTCTAGCACTACCAAACTTTAACAAGGTTTTTTAGATAGAATGTGATGCTAGTGGAGTGACAATAGGAGTTTTTTTAAGCCAAGAGAGTAGGCCAATAACTTACTTCAGTGAAAAAATCAATGATTCCAAGTGAAAGTATTCATCATATGACTTAGAATTTTATGTAATGGTGCAGGCCTTGAAGAAATAGAGGCATTACCTAATGCCTAAAGAGCTTATCATTTATATAATTAATAATGCACTTCAATTTATCACTAATCAGCCTAAACTAAATTAGAGGCACATGAAATGGGTGGAGTATATGTAGAATTTTACCTTCACCATCAAGCATAAGTAAGGACAAAGTAATAGGATAGTAGATGCATTAAGCAGAAGAATACTGTTAGTGCATGAGATATAACTTGAGAGTGTTGGTATTGAGTCACTCAAGGACATGCATGAGGATGAAGATTTCAAAGAAACATACAACGTTTGTAAGCATCTAACTACACCAAACGAAGAACCATGGCTTGACTATATCATATAAGATGGGTTATTATTCAAAGGTGTGCAACTATGTGTGCCAAGAAGATCAATAAGAGAGAATTTGATCCAATAAAAGCATAGTGGAAGTATGGCAGGCCACTTTTGGCTTGATAAGACTTTGGAATAACTCACTACACACTATTTTTGGCCTAAGATTCAAATAGAAGTGAGAAGATATGTTCAGAGGTGCAAAACTTGTCAAATGGTCAAAGGGAAAAGCACCAATGTAGGTTTATATCAACCTCTAATAGTCCCAAATAGACCTTGGGAATCCATAAGCATGGACTTTGTGATGGGACTGCCAAGAGCACAAAGAGGTTTTGACTCCATATTTGATGTTGTGTACATATTTTCAAAAATGGCACATTTTATTCCTTGAAAGACCACTAATGATGCCACTCATATGGAAAATATGTTTTTTAAGGAGGTATTAAGACTTTAAGGACTACCACTAAATATTGTATCTAATAGAGATACTAAATTCCTAAGCTATTTTTGGAGGACACTATGGATAAATTTAGGCACAAATTTGAGTTTTAGTTCAGGTTACCATCCTCAAATAGATGGTCAAATTGAGGTGGTCAACAGGGGTCTAGAGAACATATTAAGGTGTCTATCTAAGAATAATCCCAAGCAGTGGGATCTTGTATTATCCCAAGTAGAATTTGCTTACAATGACTCCTCTAATAGGAACATTGGCATGAGTCCTTTTCAAGTGATATATGGTATGCATCCTAGAGGAGTATTTGAGCTTAGAAATCTCATTAAGATGGATAAGAGGAGTGTTGAAGGAGAAGATTTTGTAGTAGCCATGAAAAAAGTACATCAACAAGTAACGAAGTATCTAGAAGCTAGTGTGGAGAAATACAAAAAGCAAGCATATGTAAGAAGAAAAGAGTCAAGTTTTCAAGTTGGAGATTTGGTTTTGGCTCATATTAGGAAGGAGATATTTCCAATAATTGAGTACAACAAGCTTAATATGGAAAAAAAATTGGTCCTTTTAAGGTGCTTAGACAGTTTGCTAACAATGCATATGAGTTGCAATTGCCTAGTGATGTAGGCATATCACTATTTTTCAGTGTTTCAAACTTATACGCTTAAAAAAGAGTAAAAAGTGAAGACACAATAGAGGGAACAACTATGGTAGGTACATATTGGAAAAAATAATTGCCTCAAGTCAAACTAGATGAATTGGAATGTATCTTAGACAAGCAAGTGTTCAAGCAAACTAGGGACAAACAATATTTCAAGTATTTGGTCAAGTGGAAGAAAAAACCTATTGAATATTATACATGGATGATATAAAATGAAATCAATAAGAATGGGAGTACTCTAGGAGAACTCATAGACAACAATTCTTGAGTCTTTTTCTCTTTCCCCTGGGAGTCTGATGCAGGAGCATCACTCCTATACTCAAATTGTTAAAATTTTGGTTTTCTTAGTCATTCCTTTTGTTTTATTTGTGGTCTAAGTGGTCCTAAGTTGATTATATCGCCTTTATATTTCATTTATAGTTGTTGGTTTTAGCTCTAGGGGTTCAAAATTTCAAATTTGGCTTTTCTTGCCAAAACTGACTTTTTGAATTTTTAAATTTGTGATGCCTAGTTTAGGAGTTGCAAGTGTGTTTGGAGGAATGTTTCAATCATGAGATTGTTATGGGGAGCTCTTGAAAGGACCATGAGTCTAGAGCATGTGTTTTAAGTCATGTATATGAGAAACATGAAACTTTGATGAATGTTTCATACTTTTGTTTGTCCTCTAATGATCGTTGGAGGATCCAAAAATAGTTAGAGAATTTATAGAACACATAAAACATTTGGGATCCTTGGTAATTAAGATCATTAAAAGTGGTAAAAAGTCAAGCTCCAAGAAAATCAAGAAGTAGTTCCTCATTTTGAAGATAAGTAGTTACAGACCCTATATTCCTGTATGTTAGTAATAAAGATGCCTATGTGTGATTGAGTATTGGAGAAATAACTATAACAAATGCATTTATGATGATCATTATGTTTTTGTAAGTTGATCTTATTATTCTTGAAGGTGTTTATACATTTTTATGTTGGTTTTTTTCATTAAGCTTTGTGAGAAACCAATATAATTCTTGTAGGTGATTGTGTATCTATACACAAACAAACTCATAATATTGCGAAAGTGAGTAACAAGGGTGTCAAGGAGGAAACTAATGAGTTAAGGAGTATAGGATTTGCACAGATCTTAATCAATCATTAAATAAGAGTGAAAGTCATTTGAAATCTTGCCTCAACAAATTTTTCCTTCTTGGGTTAGGCACAATCAGGTTATACCCTATGTTAGGGTTTCCAAACAAAAACAAGGATTGTAGGATATGAAACCCACCAAAAATAACAAAACTTGGTGATTTGCTAAGAATGAATGTGCTCTAACACATTTTGAAGGTTTTAGACCTGTACAGAATTCCTATGTACAATAATATAAGATTGAGAGTAAATTAGGCCTTGGGAGACCTAATTGGGACTTGACAGAGGATAGAAAAGTTATTTCTAAGTAGATTTGGATCAAGAAACTTATTTTAGGGAAGTAAATCAATAAAGGGCACTCAAAAAGTACCTTGGATTCTGAAGATTGATCCTAAATTATCCATACCATCAGAAAAGGTGAACAAAAGGGCTACTAGGAAGTGAGATAAGTTGTGCCAAGTGACATCAAGTTGAGAGGTTAAAATTTTGGTAGCTTACGCTCTACATCACTTTCCTAATTTTAATTTTTTCATGATCTATTAAAATCCATGCTATGCATTTTCTTAGTTTCTTCCATAGTCTTGTGTAGACTGGACTATGCACAACAAATAGAATTCTCCTTATGCCGACATATTATTTCAATCAAAGCCTTAAGCACTCACTTGAGGTGTATCAAGAGATCACTTGAGGTGTAGCGAGAGATCATCGATAACCTCATTATTAGAATAAAATATAAATATCATCATAAGTATATTAAAAAATATACAAACTCTAACTCTACTAAGATAAAATTAAACTGTGAATAAAATTATGGGAGGAGTGGGAGGTGGGAGAATGGAAACTTCACCGAACCTTAATTGTAATAAAAACTTCATGATGAAGGCATTTGGTTCAATGGTGGTGATCAGTGTCATAACAACAACAGGTTCTACGTTGACAATAGTCTTAGAGGCAGACAACTCAAGTAGATCAGGATCAAAGGGGTCACATGGGTTTCAACCTAATACTATAAGGGAAACTCATGTCAAAGCCTTGATTTTGCATGCTTTGAAACTTTCTCCTTCTCTAATTATTTTTGTGGTGATGGCTTTTAGTTCTCTTATGGATGTGGTAGGGGGCATACAAAGTCTACAAAGACGGATGGAATTGAAGGTATAGATGCTACTAATGATATTATTGTTGCAGGGGAGACTCTACCCAAAGATGACTTGTGCCCTACCTTTACCAACATGGTATCCAAGAAGCTTTTGCATTAGACTTTATCCCCTGCTAAATCTTTTCCCTCTATTGTCTTTGTATATGAGGAAGTGGCAACCATTAAGAACAAGGAAGAACACTTGTCCACCCTTGGCATGATTTGTCAGTTCATGAGATTTTGGTCGAACCTACTCCAACTCCATGAATGGGTTTTGAAGGAATGGTAGGATATTATTAATGGTAAGATTCAAATCTACCCCTATGTGAAAGGCATTTTTATTGTGATATTTTATAACATTAAAGACAAACATGAAGTTTTTAGTGATGAACTTCTGTGGGAATGGGGACATCATTTGTTTATGGTGTAACCATGGCATCCTAATTTTAACTCGTATACTAAATATTTCTAATTTAAAACCCATTTGGATTAGGCTTCCTAATCTTCCTCTTCAATTTTGGGAACATGATGTTTTAGCAAGCATAGTGGAATTCATTAGACAATTTTGAAGTGTAGACCCCAAAACCCTAGAAGGGTTCCATTCAACCTATGCCAAGATTTTAGTTAATGTGGATATTGCTAAATATTTGCCTGCATAAATAGAATTAAAAGTCAAAAATAAATTTTGGATGTAGCCCCTTGACTATGACGGTCTTCCCTTCAGATGCCACATATGCTTCCAAACTAACCACTTGGTAAACGCTTGTTCATCCTTTAATTTTTTGAAAAATAATCTTGGTGGAAGGAGGATGGCCTTGAATATATTACTATGTAACCTCTAGCTAAAAGAGAAAAAAGTAACACAACCCCTGTCCTAGTTCCAGTTGAGGATCCAAGTATACAATATGATCATGGGTAGAAACTAGATTTAGAAACCTTTGTAGTGGATAACAATCTTTTGGCTCGTACTTTGAATTCAAATTGCACACAATATAAATCTTATACAACTCCACCAAAATCCAAATATAATAGGACATAGCTACGGATGATCTGATAATACAACATCTACTGATCAAATATATAAGTACATAATATAATTACATTATTTCAGGCACACAACTTAATACTATGATAGATACCAGACTCTTCGGAGCTCGAGTCAATCCAACTCATGTATCTTTTATAATCTCAAGTGTTGTCTCCAGGTAGTATCGCACTGGAGGAGGGAGAGCATCATCCTAGCATTTTACCACACCAACCACAGACCAATGATCCCCCGCTCAATTTCCTATCATGAAATGGTCCTCCCTTCACAGATAGGTAGATAAAAAGGTACGAGAATCCAATGATATGTGCTATTACCTTGTGTGTTATAAGATTTTTAAAAACATGTAGTGTACCATAAATAAATATTAAGCACGGAATATACTAAGAGTGGGGGTGAATCAATATATTATATATCTTATAAAAATTTCCCTTTATCAAATTCCACTTAATCAAACATTCAAGATATGCAATAAAACTCAAACAATAAACATCACACAAGATAGAGAGAGACACCAGATATAATGTGGAAACCCAATGTGGAAAAAACCATAGAGAATCAATCTCAAATATATTTGTGAGAACAAAGCCACAGGAGCACCATACCCCTTTGCTGAGTACCACCCCAGCTACAATTCGTGAGCACCAACCCATAAGAGCTTCAAACCCCTTTACCGAGCACCAACCCAGCAACAATTTGTGAGCACCAACCCACAGGAGCACTAACCCCTTTGTGTATACCACACACCTATCTCTCAATGTTGCTATCTCAACAAATGATAGATCAATACAACATCTCCTTCCTCTCTCTCACCTTTTCTCTTCTAAGCTAGATATAACAAATACAAATCATATTCATCTCTCACAATTGCTCTTCTAAACTAGATATTACAATATCAAATCAACCTCTCACTTCCATATTTACAAATGGCTTCTCAAGCCTTTATTTATAGCTTTCCAAATGACCTTTGGCCTTCCCCCTTTGTGACCTTTCAATCCTCATGAAAAATGGCGCTAATCTTGGATGACCCTTCATATTCAAGCCTTTGAAAAGTCATGTGGTGACCGTTCATGACCAAAAACGTCCTTCCCACTTTTGTCCTTATCTTTGGTGACTTTTCGTATTCCTTAAAGTGTCCCTTCATGAGAAATTCGCCCTTCCTTTTTTGTCTTCACTTGGTGACTCTTGGTATTCCCCAAGATGACTCTTTATGGGAAAATGTGTCCCATCCTTCTTTTGTCTTTACCCCGTGGCTCTTCGATTTCTCTATGGGCCCTTCTTTTGTCTCATATGCAACCAAAAATATATTCATTAATATTAAATAAATATTAACTCATATTAGCCAAGATATATTTATTACAAACAACATTAAATGCAATGGGGCCTTTATCACCAATAATGCTAGACCTTTGACATCAATGACAATATTTCCAACAATCTCCCCTTTGTCATTGATGGCAACCTCAATCCTAAAACTACCACATCCTATCACCTGCACATGTCGTCATCTGAAAAACATACAGTAACTCCCCCTGACTATAGCAACCTGTACCTATTTTGTGTACCTATTTTTTGCACCTGTACCTATACTTGTTATTCTCCCCCTTTGACATCAATGGCAAAGGACCTACCTGGAGCTAACACTTAGCTCCCCCTCACTTGATGTTAAACATCAATGGCAGGAAGTAATATAAATTACTCCCAACTCCTCTCACCGATCCTTGAATGTATCCTTTGATCGTGCCTTTGAGAAGATATCTGACAAAACATATATATTGTTTCATGTCTTTTAAGCATCTCCAATCAACTCATTTGAATCTTTTCTTCTAATCTCATAACCTTCCGCATGAAACTTTAAGGTGTATCTTTGAACACATATTTAACTTATACTCAAAAGATTATGCTTACAAAACATTCTTAGCTTTGGTTATACTAATATCCAAACTTAAAATACCTTTTCCAGCTATCCTGGCAGTGGTTTTATCTTCAAATTTCACTATGCCACCATTGATCTTCTTTACTCTTATCTCCTGTCATATGCTTTAAACATCCGCTATCAACAAACTATGGCTGATCTTTACCTCTTACATGCAGGGCTGTCTGAACCATCATAGAATCTTCATGTTGTTTCTTCTGCCATGAACATGTCTGAACCTTCTTCCTGATGAATGGAGCTTTGAAACTCTGATCCTCCTTGATTGAATCTGCATGAGTATCCTTTAAAGAATCTAACTCATCCTTCAACTAATTACACTCTTCTTCTTTTGATGTTAAAATTGAAGTTGCAACCTCTAACTGATTCTTAAGATCCTGAATAAATATCTTATTTTCTTTTAGTTTTATAGCCAACTTAGAATCTAAGATACACACCTGTTCTTTAAGAGCTTCAACCACATATTTCAATTCTTGATTCTCCTTTTTTATCTGCTTGGCCATCTTGTGCTTTTCCTTGATCTACCTTCAAGCTGTTAAACCCTTTTTGAAGGAACCTACTCTGATACCAATTATTAAGCACGAAATATACTGAGAGGGGGGGTGAATCAGTATATTATATATCTTATAAAAAAATTATTTATCAAATTCCACTTAATCAAACATTCAAGATATGCAATAAAACTCAAACAATAAACATCACACAAGATAGAGAGAGACACCAGATATAACATGAAAACTCAATGTGAGAAAAACTATGGAGAATCAATCTCAAATATATTCATGAGAACAAACCCATAGGAGCACCATACCCCTTTGCCGAGTATCACCTCAGCTACAATTCGTGAGCACCAATCCATAGGAGCTTCAAACCCCTTTGCCGAGCACCAACCCACAAGGGCACCAACCCCTTTGTGTATACCACACACCTATCTCTCAATGTTGCTATCTCAACAAATGATAGATCAATACAACATCTCCTTCCTCTCTCTCACCTTTGCTCTTTTAAGCTAGATATAACAAATACAAATCATATTCATCTCTCACAATTCCTCTTCTAAGCTAGATATTACAATATCAAATCAACCTCTCACTTCCATATTTACAAATGGCTTCTCAAGCCTTTATTTATAGCTTTCCAAATGACCTTTGGCCTTCCCCCTTTGTGACCTTTCAATCCTCATGAAAAATGGCGCTAATCTTGGATGACCCTTCATATTCAAGCCTTTGAAAAGTCATGTGGTGACCGTTCATGACCAAAAACATCCTTCCCACTTTTGTCCTTATCTTTGGTGACTTTTCGTATTCCTTAAAGTGTCCCTTCATGAGAAATTCGCCCTTCCTCTTTTGTCTTCACTTGGTGACTCTTGGTATTCCCCAAGATGACTCTTCATGGGAAAACGCATCCTGTCCTTCTTTTGTCTTTACCCCGTGGCTCTTCGACTTCTCCATGGGCCCTTCTTTTGTCTCATATGCAACCAAAAATATATTCGTTAATATTAAATAAATATTAACTCATATTAGCCAAGATATATTTATTACAAACAACATTAAATGTAATGGGGCCTTTATCGCCAATAATGCTAGACCTTTGACATCAATGACAATATTTTCAACAATAAATTCATTCTAACATGATATCACATAACATAAAAATCAAACATATGAAAGACAATGTATATAATATTATTTTAGCTAAATTTTTTAAATAATATACGATCATTTAGATCAATCAATTTCATAACACACCACTTGATCAGATTATCCATTAGTGGTACTACCTAAGCTAATGAAATCTGTCTCACTACTTATTAGCATCATCAATATATATATCATAGTGTATAAATCCAAAATTCATACAGAGTTCATTCTCTTAGAAATAATATCACATCACATACTAACAAGGAGAAACCAAGATATACACATAAACATCTATGTATGAATGAGCCTTGCATTAAAAACCAATCTCAAACTAAAAATAATGACCACTATTTATACCACCTAGGTAAAACACACAATAAATTATAGACTATTACTATTACAATAAAATTTAAGTAACTACACCATAGTCTAGTGTTCTAAGACTTTATTACTAGTTTTCCATAACCAGTTATATAAGTATTCATAGATACACTGAAATATACATGACTTCTTTAAAATAATCACATTTATTCTTATGGCTGGCTGTTCCAATTTTTCAGCTTGGAATTTCCAATAAAGACCAAGTGACTCAACGATTTTATTTTAAAAAGACCCAATTTATTCAATAATGATTTATCTATACATATTACAATATAGTTAACCATAATGGAACGTGATACTATTAAAATGGGATGAAACAATATTAAAATGGGATGCAACACTATTAAATTAGGGTGCAACACTATTATTCAACTATGCAGGCTATATGCACAAGGCAGATTTAATAATTAGATGAGACACATCAATAAAATATGGGGCGCAGTCTATAAGTAATAACACAACCATTCATTATATTTTCTAAAGATTATAATACTAAAAAGTAATCAAATAGATTTCAATGCAAGCCATTAACAATTTAAAGTTCTGGCTAAAAGACTAAAATGCAGCCCTATCAATATGGGTTTCAGTGACATAAGACTCAACAAAAATTAAATTTAGCTTTAAATAAGGAAAAGACGCTGCAACTAAATCTCAACGTAACTATGGTAATATTAAAATACATTCTTGAAGAGAAATACTCTAAAAGAGAAATGCATCAAACAAAGACTTAAATCTCTGGTTCTTTAAAAAAAATTCATGCATTCACTAATATTTAGCACACGTCATTTTATTGTTATACACATAGATTAATTACAAAACCTACCTAGATGTTTGTACAAGATTTTACTCCAATTTTTCCTTTTCTTAAATTTTACTCTTTCCTGTCTCTCTCCCTTTGTAACTATGTCATTTAATTTACCCAATCACCATTTTTATTTAAAAGACAACTTTCTTAAATTTCACGCTACCCCTTTGCATGCAAACTCTCAAGTTTTATAAGTTTATATTTATTGTTTTCAAAACATGCTTTAAAATTTGTTACGCCATTTTTTTTTGTTTAATCATTATCTGTTTAAGTTCATTCAATAATTAATTATATCTTTATTTTCTAATTTTAAGTAAATTCTTGCATGCTAATCAAGATCACATTCAACTCAAGTTCTAAATTTATTAAACTCAGTTAATTTTCTTTCTTTCTCTAAAGCTTATCAACTAACATGCTAAATTTAATAATAATAAACTCCATTTCTAAATTCTTAAATAACTTTCATGCATAATTCTTATTTAAGAAAATAACCTTCACCGGGATGATTATGCCATTAATTGTTTTTTTTATTTGTTAGATAATTGTATTTAAGAAAATAATACTTTTATTGGGAATAAATTTTTTTTTTTCAAATTTAAATTTAAAAATCAAATCAATTAGTCTAAAGAAATTAAATGGACAATAAAATTAATTCCACATGCATAAATATAATCACAAATAATGCATAAAGCATTTTTATGTAAATATCATTTATAATCTATTGTGTGTGTGTGTATGTTCACTAGCATTTCTCATTGATATTTTTTTCAATCGTTCCATCTAACCGACCCTCTTCGATGATGCTCTCTCTCATCAAGCTCTGAGGGTAGGACGTATACTGCATTTACCTCACAATAAATAGGTAGTTAGTTTGAGTCATTCTAAACTAATGATACAAAATTAACAATTATACATCTTCAATGTATAGAATTATCAAAATATAACTGTCACATAATGTATACTAATCAATAATACTATTGTCTCTTACCAATATATGTCAAAATACTCAATTCAAAGCAATGGTAATTAGATATTAAACATATTAATCAAGGATATTAATTACAGGATGAAATTTAGATGTGACATCCTCCCCTCTAAAAGTGGTTATCGTCCTGATGACTCTTATTCAAACAAAAGTTATGATAAACAAAGTCTAACAACATAAAAACATAGCATCAATTATCATATCATGCAATTAAATTCAAAATTTACTTGAATAACTTATATTAGATCTCTTAATGATCACTATTTTTAGAGAATTGATCTCACAAGACTCTACTATGTGACATTTCCTATTTTGCAACCAAGATGTATGAAAGTCACTTTATATTGATTGGTTCTATCATGACCTTGAGGTCTAAAATATTATGAAAAATTTAATAAATAACTCAATAAAAATTTTACTATTAGCTCAACAACATATGATTTCATCACAAAAGTCAAAACAAATGATCATATGACCGAATTTGATAAGTTTTATTTGTCAAGTCTTGAATTTGACAAGTTCATCTATCAAATTCAATTTCGTTTTAATTGAGTCAATATGAGGCTAAGTAGGATACCATCCTATCGCTTAGAACTCACATTTCTATTTCATCAATCATCCATCAGGTCTTCATGATCAGATTATCTTCAAAAAGTGCACAAGGTTCACAAATCAATTTTAATAGATCATAAAAAGCAAAACTATATGCTAAGAGATTCCATACATACTAAGATACACACGAGAGAAATCATACAATCATCTCGATATTGTATTAAGTTGTTACTAATCAATCATAACTAGTATCATATCCTAAAACTTAATCTATAGTGTTATATTCATAGTAAAAAAGAAAAATACTATCGATGAGATGGGGGTGCATTGGTAAAGCAAATTGATTATTATATGCACCACCCAGATTCAAATCTCTGTGGTATTAGAAGTTCGGTTGTGACCATTTTGTTGGTATTTGTCGATTGTGATCATATTGGTGGTATTTGTTGGTTGTGGTGGTATTGTTGGTATTCGCTAGTTGTGATGATATAATTGGTATTCGTTGATTGCGATCATATTGTTAGTATTGGTTGATGATGGTTGTTGATATAACTAGTTGTTGCTCCAATCAAAAGATTTGTACCTTTATGCCATGTTAACATAGCATATAAAGGCCAAGCATAATACCATCCTTACAATCTTACAAGTGAGATAATGTCTCTTTGCTTACATGATTAACACATAACAATTAAAAAGCTTATCTAAACCCCTTTCAGATTAAGAAGATATTTTGCACATATTATACCTTACTTGCTTCCGATAAAAAGGTACACATTACTCTTTGCAACAATATACTTTAAGAAAATAATATCAGTCTAAATAAAGATATACAATAACATAATAATTATAATCAACTAAAATTAGTATAAGTTCAATGTTAGCCATTATTCGTGGTAAAGTTCATAAATTAGATAAAATAGTGACTCTAAAAGTCACAAATAGAAAGTAGGGAACTAACATCTCATAAAACAAAACTTCCTACAATCTCTCACATAGTAGGAGGAAACATCGCAACCCAAGATGTCAAATCATCATTCACTTACCAACTTGTAAGTGTAATATTATCACCTCCCCTTACAACCAGAAGGAAAATATGAACCACAAGAATGTATCAATCCAATCAATCCTAAAACTTATCTCAACATGAAGTAAAAAACACCATCCCAGGAGCTCAAGGGAATAAGATCAAAATAGCAATTTAGAAAAAAGTTTCATCTTAAAGAAACTCTAATGCTACATCTTGAGAATATAAATCTTCTCAGTAGCTAAAAATCATGTAAGCGGAGAGTGAGAGAGTAAAAAGTCACCTCTAAGCTAATTAAGAGAGATGTCACTTCAATATAAATTCAAAGATGATAATCCACATAGCAAACTCTTAACATAAAAGAATATCAAACAAGACATCTGCACTCAATTATAAGAAAATTCCCATCGCACTAGGTGGTACCAAACTAGAATGGCCCTAAAAAGAATTCCGCTCATAAGATTTGTGTATATAAGACACAAGGCTAAAACATATAAACCTAAGTGGGTAGCACTCTATGCTTTTTAAAACACTCACAAAGCACAAACACAAATAGTAAAGGTGATTCAAGAAAGACAAAATCAAACTCAAGGTGTTCAATCTAGAAGATCAAGAATATGGTAGAAAATTCATGTTCACAATTCATGAACTAAGCTATGTACATACCCAACCACAACCATCACCAATGAGTCACTCGACACACGAACCCTTTAATAACTCTCTTAAGGGGGTACGAATGCTCTAAGGTACACATTCAATGTGCCATACATATCTACATATTACTTCTTTTTGTTACACATAAACGTACAAAAACTCTAATGGACTCATTAGGTCCTAGAATTCGAGTCACAACTATGATACCAAATGTAACAACCCTTCAAATTGTACTTAGAGAATGTAACATTTTTTTTAATCAAATAATTACTTCATATTCATAACACAAATATAAATAATATATATCTAAAGTATAACTAATAGCAATAGAACTTCAAATTCAAATATTGCATACAATATAAATCTTATACAACTCCATCGAAAGCCAAATATAATATGACATAACTACGGCTAGTATAACAATACATCTGTTGATCAAATATACAAGTACATAATACAAATATATTATTTTATGCATACAACCTAATATAATGATAAATACCAAGATTTTTAGAGTTTGAGTTAATCCAACTCATGTATCATTGATAATCTCAAGTGTCATCTCTAGGCAGTACTATAGTGGAAGAGGTGTTGGAGGATCAACCAACAATAGATTACAATTGTGAAAGCAATAAATGTAGAATTAAATCAGATTGACAAGTAATTAGAATGATAATATCAAGAACAAGAGATACAAGAAAACACCCTGAAAACTTGTATTAACAAACTCTTTACAAAAGGAATACAATTGAAGAAACTTCTTTCTTCCACACCTCTCATAGATGTATAGATCTCTCAATAGATCTCTATTCCTCAAGAGTTCTCTCTCTCAAGAACAATCAACTCCAACAAGCCTGGATTGATTCAATTCTGTATTGTTCTTCTCATACAATGAATTACAATAATTCACTACAACTACTACCAAAACTACAACAAGCTAGGAAGATCTAATTCTACATATAAAATTAGGAGACTTGAGCATGCACTTCCAACAAGTAGTTAAGCCACTTGAACAAGGGCTCTAAAAATAGTATTGCTAATAATAGAGATGCGAGCTTGAGACTACAACTCAAACTCATCATGCAAACACTCGCTTTTGTCCACGAAAATAGCTTTCTGGACACGCAGATAACCGACGTCGGTTCCTGCTGCTTGTCTATGACCACCGTCGGCCGACCCTCTGTCAACGTCGGCGTCTTTGCCACTGCTCCTGACCGACGTCGATCACTCCTGACCGACGCCGATGTCTGTGTAGACCCGAATCTGCTAATGTATGCTCCTTGGTGAAGCTTTTAGCTCCACACCCTAAAAATCTCCCACTTGGAGATAAACAACTGCACCAGTACCTATACAGCAACATCTTCTAGCTCCTCCATCTTCAACTCAATCATGAAGACCAACAAAAGTTGAATGAAGATTCAACTTCTCCTTTGTAACCGGCTTGATTAACATATCAGAAGGATTCCTATCTGTATGGATCTTCTCCAGCTTCAACTCACCATCTTCCAATACCTACCATATGAAGTGATACCTTAGTTGTATGTGCTTTGTTCTTGAATGAAAGGTTGAATTCTTAGCCAAATGGATTGCACTCTGACTGTCACTGTACAATCTGCAACTCTCATGCTCCCTACCAAGCTCATCCATGAACCGTGTCATCCATATCATCTCTTTGCTAGCTTCTGTAGCTACAATATACTCTACTTCTGTAGTTGACAAGGCAACAACCTTCTGCAACTTAGATATCCAGCTAACCACCGTTCCACCTACAATGAAAACATAACCTGTAGTGCTTCTCCTGCCATCCAAATCACCTGCCATATCTGAATCTACATAGCCATGTAGAGAAGTATCTGAACCTCCATAGTACAAGTGCCTACTGCTGGTTCCTCTCAGATATCTAAGGATCCACTGAACTACTTTCCAATGATCCTTACCTGGATTGGCCATATACTTACTTACCACTCCCACTGCTTGGGCAATATCCGGTCTAGTACACACCATTGCATACATCAAACTCCCTACTGTGGAGGAATATGGAACCTTACTCATGTACTCTACCTCATCATATGAATTAGGATATTGTTCTTTACTCAACTTAAAATGTCCAGCCAAAGGTGTGCTTACCGATTTAGCATCTTGCATATTGAACCGTTTCAACACCTTGTCCACATAATCTTCTTAAGACAATATCAACCTGTGATTTTTCCTGTCTCTCTTAATGCTCATGCCAAGGATTTTCTTTCCTACTCTCAAATCCTTCATAGCAAACGTTTGAGCTAATTTCACCTTAAGCTTAGAGATATCCTGCATGTGTGATCCTGCAACCAGCATATCATCTACATACAATAATAAAATAATATATCTATCATTATCAAATCTCTTGAAATACACGCAATGGTCAGATTGACACCTACTGTAGCCATGCTCAGTCATAAACCTGTCAAATTTTAAGTACCATTGCCTAGGAGCTTGCTTGAGGCCATACAAGCTTTTCTTCAATCTGCACACAAACTTCTCTTTACCCTTGACCTCGAATCCTTCTGGCTGTTTCGTATAAATTTTCTCATCCAAATCTCCATGAAGAAATGTTGTCTTAACATCTAGCTGCTCAAGATGCAAATCCTCGAAAGCAACCAAAGACAATACAACCCTTATAGAAGTCATTTTAACAACAGGAGAAAAAATCTCATCAAAGTCGATACCTGGCTTTTGTGCAAATCCTTTTACTACTAATCTGGCCTTAAATCTCATCTGTCCATTCTCACCTTCTTTCAACCTGTAGGTCCATCTGTTCTTGAGTGTTCTCTTACCTGCTGGCAATTCAACCAAATCCCATGTTTGGTTCTCTCTTAAGGACTCCAATTCTTCAACCATGCCACGCTCCCACTCACTCTTGGACTCCACCTGTATTGCTTCTTCAAAACTCTCTGGTTCTCCACCATCAGTTAGCAATAAATAAAATAAAGAAAGAGAATATCTAATTGGAGGCTTACTCACCCTTTCTGACCTCCTGATGGGTGTCTGAGACTCATTTACAACACGCTGTCCACCCAAATTCTCTGACAGTGACTGACCTCGGTCACCTCCAGACCTGTTACTGGCCGATGTCAGTTCTGCCTGACCGACCTCGGTGCCTGTTCTGCCGACGTCGGTCTCTGTACGGTCGATGCTGGTTTCTGTACTGTCAACGCCGGTTCCTAACCTGCCGACGTCGGTCTCTGTGTTTTCCTGCAAGTGATTATTTCTTTTTCTCGCGAGCTCATCTTGGACTTTCACCTCGTCTAATTCACCATTGCTCTGCTCAGATTGATTCAGCTTCCTTAGCTAATCACAATACATCACTCTTTCGTTGAAAATAACGTCACGGCTCCTGATTACCTTGTTAGTTTCTAGATTCCACAATCTGTAGCCAAAATCATCTGAGCCATAGCCAATAAACGTGCACCTCATAGACTTAGCATCAAGCTTCTTTCTATTTTCCTTATCTATGTGCACAAAGGCTTCACAACCAAAAACTTTGAGATATGAGAGATCAACCTTTTTACCTGTCCATGCCTCTTCTGGAATACCACCATCCAGAGCTGTAGAGGGTCCTCTGTTAATCAGGTATACTATAGTGTCAACAGCTTATGCCCAAAATTGTAAGGGCAAACCAACATGCAATCTCATACATCTTACACGCTCTATTATTGTCCTGTTCATCCTTTCAGCAATACCATTCTGCTGAGGTGTCTTTGGAACCATCCTTTGCCTATGGATTCCATGCATGTAACAATAATCTCTTAACTTATGACTGCAGAACTCACCGCCATTGTCTGATCTCAGGCACTTTAATCTTTTACCTATTTCATTCTCAACCATAGCTTTCCAAACCTTAAAAGTCTCAAATACATTAGATTTTCTTCTAATACAATAGAACCATACCTTCCTTGTAGCATCATCTATGAAAGATACATAGTACTGTGATCCTCCAATGGAAGCAACCTGAGTTGGTCCCCACACGTCTGTGTGAACAAGCTCCAACTTGTGCCTCTTCTTAGTAGACCTAGTCTTGAGAAACTAACCCTTTGATGTTTTCCAAATACACAGTGCTCACAAAACTCTAGATCTATGCCTTTTAAATCTGAAAGCATACCTTTGGACTTAAGAATTGACATCCCCTTCTCACTCATGTGGCCAAGCCTTGAGTGCCACAATTTAGCATCCACATCTGAACTAGATAATACAGAAGGAGATTTGTTAGTAACACAATTATACAAATAGAGAGTACCTTCTCTCTTACCTCTGGCCATAACAAGTGCACCCTTGGTCACCTTTCAAGATTCTGCTGTGAGAGTTACTGTACAACCCTCATCCCCTAACTTTTCTGCAGAAATCAAATTTCTCTTCAAGCTAGGAACATGCATCACATCTCTCAACACCCATGTGTTGTTATTCTGCATCTTCAGCTGCACTTTACCTTTGCCAATTATTTTACAGGGCTCATCATCCCCTAGATACACTATTCCAAAATCTCCATGGATATAGTCACTGAAATATTCCCTGTTAGGGGTAGCATGAAAAGATGCACCAAAATCTAATACCCAAGATTCTATATTATTATGCAGAGAGAAAATTAAAGCATCTTGTGCAATACCTGCAATCTTGGCTTCTTCCTTTCCTTCCTGTTGATTGTCCTCCTTAGGCTTTGACCAACAATCTCTGCTTATGTGCCCCATCTTTCCATAATTCCAGCATTGTGGCCTTCTGCCATTTCTAGATTTAGATCTGCCTTTCCCCTTAGATTTGGATCTTGATCTACCTTTCTTGCTCTTCTTTTTCTGCCTTCCCCTACTCTCAAAACTTAAAGCGTTCCCAGATGCCTCTTCTGTGCTTTTCCTACGTATTTTCTCATTCAAGATAACACTAACAACATCCTCTACTTTCAAAATATTTGATGCAGATGCAGTGTTACTTACTGCCATTACTAAGCCATGCCAGCTTTCAGGCAAAGAACATAATATTAAAAGAGCTTTTATTTCATCATCAAACACTATATTCACTAAACTTAACTGATTCACAATTCCATTGAAATCATTCAGATGAGTAGAAATAGATCCACCTTCAGTCATATGCAAATTAAATAACTGCTTCATAAGATATACCTTATTGGAAGCTGAGGGTTTTTCATACAAATTTGCTAACGTAGTCATCAACTCTACTGTAGACTTTGCTTGTGATAGATTAGATATCACAGTGGATGCTAGACTCAGTCTTATAGACCCCAGAGCCTTTCTGTCAAGAACTTCCCATTCTTCATCCTCCATGTCTTTGGGCTTCTTTGCAACCCCACCTAACGGTAAGTAGAGATCTTTCTGATACAGATAATCCTCTATCTGCATTCTCCAATGTTGGTAATTTTTGCCATTGAATTTTTCCATTCTCAATTTACTTTCATCTGCCATTGCTTCTCCCACTCAAACAGAAATTCCTGCAAAAACTCCTGTGAGAACCTGTAATCAATACACACTACACAGATCTGAACCACTTGTTAGTGAACCTGAGCTTTGATACCACTTGATAGATATCAAGCTCTGAACCTACAACCAAGGCTCTGATACCACTTGTTGGAGGATCAACCAACAATAGATTACAATTGTGAAAGCAATAAGCACAAAATTAAATTAGATTGACAAGTAATTAGAATGATAATATCAAGAATAAGAGATACAAGAAAACACCCTGAAAACTTGTATTAACAAACTCTTTACAAAAAGAATACAATTGAAGAAACTTCTTTCTTCCACACCTCTCCTAGATGTATAGATCTCTCAATAGATCTCTATTCCTCAAGACCTCTCTCTCTCAAGAACAATTAACTCCAACAAGCCTGAATTGATTCAATTCTGTACTGTTCTTCTCATACAATGAATTACAATAATTCACTACAACTACTACCAAAACTACAACAAGCTAGGAAGATCTAATTCTACATATAGAATTAGGAGACTTGAGCATGCACTTCCAACAAGCAGTTAAGCCACTTGAACAAGGGCTCTAAAAATAGTATTACTAATAATTGAGACGCGAGCTTGAGACTACAACTCAAACTCATCATGCAAACACTTGCTTCTATCCACGAAAATAGCTTTTTGGACACGCAGGTAACCGACGTCGGTTCCTGCTGCTTGTCTGTGACCGTCGTCAGCCGACCCTCTGTCGACATCGACGTCTCTGCAACTGCTCCTGACCGACGTCAGTCGCTCCCAACCAAGGCCGGTGTCTGTGTAAACCCAAATCTGCTAATGTATGCTCCTTGGTGAAGCTTTTAGCTCCACACCCTAACAAGAGGAAGAGCATCATCTGAGTACTTTACCACACCAACCACTGACCAATGAATCTCCACACAATCCCTTATCAAGAAATGACCCTTCCTTTATGGATAGGTAGATATAACGGTGCGAGAATCTAGTGAAATGTGTTAATACCACATGTGCTATAAGATTTGTAAAAACATGTAGTGTACAATTAAAAATATCATTCTAACATGATATAGCATATCATGAAAATCAAACATATGAATGATAATGTATATAACATTACTTTGACCAAAGTTTTCAAATAATATATGATCATTTAGATTGGTTAATTTCAAAACACACCACTTAATCAAATTAGCAATTGGTGGTACTACCTAAGCTAGAAGAATCTATCTCACTACCTATCAGCAGCATCAATATATATATCATAGTATATAACCAATACTCATACATATTTTATTCTTATAAAAATAATATCACATCACATACTAACAAGGAGAAAATAAGATATACATATAAACATCTACGCATAAATGATTCTTGCATTAAAAACTAGTCTCAAACTTAAAACAATGACCACTATTTATACCACTCATGTAAAACACATAGTAAACTGTAGACTACCACTACTACAATAAGATTCAAGTAACTACACCATAGTCTAGCATTCTAAGACTTTATTACTAGTTTTTTCATAACTAGTTATACAAGTATTCATAGATACACATAAACATACGCTCATTTTAAGCAAGCATAACTATAACAAACAAGTCATACAATGTATAAAATTATATCTTAACATTCATTTGCATTATCAAGATTATATGCATACATAAATGATATCCTACTAAATGATAAAACACATATTATTTAGTATATATAATTATGTAAGTGTGCATCTAGGTATAATAAATACAATATGTACCATCTAGGTACCTTTTATAATGTAGAGATCTATGACATTTCATAACATTATAGATCATTGTGCTTGAGTACCTGACTTGAACACCAATAACAATCTTACACATATCTAGACTGACGTTCTTAAATATCAAAGATCTTATAATCTTAAAAAAAATGGAAACAAGAACAAACTATACAATCATCTGAGTATATCTTAGACTTGGAATACATAATCTATACTCTTTAAGTAGATACTAATATATAGCACAATAATAACTTAGTCCATACAACTTTAAAAACATAATACACAAGTCAAATTGGCATCAATACTCATATGGATATAAATCACTCGGGTGTTATAATATCCAAAATGGAGTAATATGCTATAATTTGCTTTATTAAAAGTGAACAAAAAGCAAAACCCTCAATAGCCTTCTTTAACTTAAATAACTAAGCCTCAAAAACATGTAAATGTACCTTCAACTTAGAATCACACAAGTATCAATAGCAGCATATATTGAGTATTGCTTTTACAACCAAAAGCCTCCTTAAGATCACCAAGGCCAACCAAACACATACAAAACAAAATAATAATGCTAAACAAAATTAACTTCTTTGATTATTTATCATTTCTTTTTGAACTGAGTAAACATAACATTTCAAAATAAACCTTTGCATCAACAGTATTAATTGAGAAGTACAGATAATTTGGTCTCTACTAAAATGGTGAACAAATTTAGATTGAAGAAGTTGCCTCACCCCACACCATATAAAGTCTCATGGTTTAATAAAGGACAACAAGCTTTGGTGAGTGATCAAATTTGGGTGGAGTTTCAATTTGAAAGTTACAAGGACAAGGTCCTTTGTGATGTGATTCCCATGGATATTTATCATGTGCTTCTTGGGAGGCCTTGGCAATATCATAGAAAAATAACCTATGATGGTAGAAGAAACATGTATACGTTAATGAAACAAGGAGTTAGTCATACTTTGCTACCTATGAAGGATGAAGACAATGACCAACAAGTTGGATCAAATGTGATGTTGGTTAGTGGAAAAGATTATCTAAATGCTATGAATGAAGAGGATTTGGGATTTGCATTGGTAATAAAGCCTATGACTATTATGACAACCACCAAAGTTAATGAATTGTCTCAAGATATTCAAGACATGTTGGAAGAGTATGCAGAAATTGTAGTTGATGAGCTTCCAAGTACATTTATGCCCATGAAGAACATTACTCATCACATAGACTTTGTTTCCAGGGGCAAGTTTTCCTAGCAAGGCAATGTATAAGATGAATCTTAAGAAGAATGTAGAATTTAAGAGACAAGTAAAATAACTCTTCAACAAAGGACTAATCAAAGAGAGTCTTGGTTCTTGTGCAGTGCCTACAGTGTTGGTACCTAAAAAATAAAGAGTAGAGAATGTGTACATACTCTAGGGATATAAATAAGATCACGCTTAGATACCGGTTTCCTCTCCCCGAGATGGAAGATTTGATGGATTACTTTAGTGGAACAAGCTATTTCTCAAAAATTGATCTCAAAAGTGGATATTATCAGACTAAGATTGGACAAGGTGATGAATGGAAAACCGCTTTCAAGATTAATGAAGGGTTGTATGAATGGCTCATTATGTCATTTGGCTTGATAAATGCACTAAGTAATTTCATGAGGCTTATGAATGAAGTCCTCAAACCTTTTATAAGAAAGTTTGTAATGATCTAATTGGATGATGTTCTTATCTGTAGCCCTAGTAAGAAGGAGCATATTCATTATTTTCATCTAGTAATTAGAAGGCTACAAGAGGAAATGTTGCTAATCAACCTCAAAAAATGTGAGTTCATGAAATCATAACTATTGTACTTAGGATTTATAATTTCACAAGGCATGCTTAAGATGGACAAGGATAAGGTGAAGGTGATCATGGAGTGGCCAACACCTATAATAGCTGGAGAGGTAAGAAGTTGCCATGGGCTTACAAGTTTCCATAATAATTTATTAGAAACTTCAGTGAAATTTTTGCTCCAATAATAGATACCATTAGGGGAGATAAGAAGTTTTTTTGGACTGAGAAAGTTGAAAGGAGTTTTCTATATTTAAAGTAAAGAATAACATAGCAACCCATTATATCACTACCAAACTTTAATAAGATTTTTTAGATAGCATGTGATGCAAGTGGAGTGGCAATAGGAGTTATTTTAAGCCAAGAGAGTAGGTCAATAACTTACTTTAGTAAAAAACACAATGATTTCATTTTGGCTCATCTTGGAGAAGAATATATTTCCAAGAAGTGAGTACAACAAGCTTAAGATGGAAAAAAAAATGGTCCTTTTAAGGTGCTTAGACAGTTTGCTAACAATGCATATGAGTTGCAATTGCCTAGTGATGTAGGCATATCACTATTTTTTAGTGTTTCAGACTTATACCCTTAAAAATGATTAAAAAGTGAAGACACAATAGAGGGAGCAGCTACAGTAGGTATAGATTGGGAAAAATAATTGCCTCAAGTCAAACTAGATGAATTGGAATGTATCTTAGACAAGCAAGTGTTCAAGCAAACTAGGGACAGACAATATTTCAAGTATTTGGTCAAGTGGAAGCAAAAACCTATTGAATATTCTACATGGATGATATAACATGAAATCAAGAATCATGGGAGTACTCTAGGATAACTCATAGACAACAATTCTTGAGTCTTTTTCTCTTTCCCCTGGGAGTATGATGCAAGAGCATTACTCCTACACTCAAATTGTTAAAATTTTGGTTTTCTTAGTCATTCCTTTTATTTGGTTTGTGTTTTAAGTGGTCTTAGGATGCTTAGATCACCTTTAGATTTCATTTCTAGTTGTTGATTTTAGCTCTAGGGGTTCAAAATTTCAAATTTGGCTTTTCTTGCCAAAATTGACTTTTTTGAATTTTTAAATTTGTGACGCCTAGTTTAAGAGTTTCAAGTGTGTTTGGAGGAATGTTTCAATCATGAGATTGTTATGCGGAACTCTTGAAAGGACCATGTGTCTATAACATGTGTTTTAAGTCATGTATATGAGAAACATGAAACTTTGATGAATGTTTCATACTTTTGTTTGTCCTCTAATGATCGTTGGAGGATCCAAAAATAGTTAGAGCATTTATAGAACACACAACATTTGGGATCCTTGGTAATCAGGATCATTCAAAGTGGTAAAAATTCAATCTCCAAGAAAATCAAGAAGTAGTTCCTCATTTTGATGATAAGCAGTTGCAGACCCTATTTTCTTGTATGTTAGTAATAAAGATGACTATGTGTGATTGAGTATTGGAGAAAGAACTATAACGAATGCATTCATGATGATCATTATGTTTTGGTAAGTTGATCTTATTAGTCTTGAAGGTTTTTATACATTTTTATTTTTCATGTTTTAATTAAGCTTTGTGAGAAACCAATATAATGCTTGTATGTGATTGTGTATCTATACACAATCAAACTCAGAATATTGCAAAAATGAGTAACAAGGGTGTCAAGGAGGAAACTAATGAGTTAAGAAGTATAGGATTTAAATAGATCTTAATCAATCATTAAATAAGAGTGAAAGTCATTTGAAATCTTGCCTCAACAAATTTTTCCTTCTTGGGTTAGGCACAATCAGGTTATACCCTATGTTAGGGTTTCCAAACAAAAACAAGGATTGTAGGATATGAAACCCACCAAAAATCACAAAACTTGGTGATTTGCTAAGAATGAATGTGCTCTAACACATTTTGAAGGTTTCAGGCCTGTACAGAATTCCTACGTACAATAATATAGGATTGAGAGTAAATTAGGCCTTGGGAGACCTAATTGGGACTTGACAAAGGATAGAAAAGTTGTTTCTAAGTGGATTTGGATCAAGAAAATTATTTTAGGGAAGTAAATCAATAAAGGGTACTCGAAAATTACCTTAGATTCTGAAGATCGATCCTAAATTCTCCATACCATCAGAAAAGGTGAACAAAAGGGCTACTAGGAAGTGAGTTAGGTTGTGCCAAGTGACATCAAGTTGAGAGGTTAAAATTTCGATAGCTTACACTCTGCATCACTTTTCTAATTTTAATTTTTTCATGATCTATTAAAATCCATGCTATGTATTTTCTTAGTTTCTTCAATAGTCTTGTGTAGACTGGACTATGCACAACAAATAGAATTCTCCTTGTGCCAACATATTATTTCAATCAAGGCCTTAAGCACTCACTCAAGGTGTATGAAGAGATCACTTGAGGTGTAGTGAGAGATCATCGATAACCTCATTATGAGAATAAAATATAAATATCATCATAAGCATATCAAAAAATATACAAACCCTAGCTCTACTAAGATAAAATTAAACTGTGAATAAAATTATGGGAGGTGTGAGAATGGAAACTTCACCGAACCTTGATTGTAATAAAAACATCATGAAGAAGGCATTTGGTTTAATGGTGGTGGCCGGTGTCATAACAACAAGAGGAACTATGTCGATAATAGTCTTAGATGCAGACAACTCAAATAGATCAGGATCGAAGGGGTCACATGGGTTTCAACCTACTGCTACAAGGGAAACTCATTTCAAAGCCTTGATTTTGCATGCTCTAAAAGTTTCTCCTCCTCTAATTATTTTTGTGGTGATGGATTTTAGTTCTCCTATGGATGTGGTAGGGGGCATACAAAGTCTACAAAGATGGATGGAATTGAAGGTATCAATGCAGGGGAGACTCTACCCAAAGATGACTTGTGCCCTCCCTTTACTGACATGGTATCCAAGAAGCTTCTACATCAGCCTTTATCCCCTGCTAAATCTTTTCACTCTATTGTCTTTGTATATGAGGAAGTGGCAACCATTAAGAACAAGGAAGAACACATGTCCAACCTTAGCATGATTTGTCAGTTCACAGGATTTTGGTCGAACCTGCACCAACTCCATGAATGGGTTTTGAAGGAATGGCATGATATGATTAATTGTAAGATTCAAATCCACCCCTATGTGAAAGGCATTTTTATTGTGATACTTTATAACATTAAATACAAACGTGAAGTTTTTAGTGATGAACTTCAGTGGGAATGGGGACATCATTTGTTTATTGTGCAACCATGGCATCCTGATTTTAACTCGTATACTAAATATTTTTAATTTAAAACCCATTTGGATTAGGCTTCCTAATATTCCTCTTCAATTTTGGGAGCATGATGTTTTAGCAAGCATAGTGAAATTCATTTGAGAATTTTGAAGTGTGGACCCCAAAACCCTGGAAGGGTTTCATTCAACCTATGACAGGATTTTAGTTAATGTGGATATTAGTAAAGATTTGCCTGCATACATAGAATTAAAAGTCAAAAATAAAATTTGGATGTAGCCCCTTGCCTATGAAGGTCTTCCCTTCAGATGTTGTAGATGCTTCCAAACTAACCACTTGGTAAACGCTTGTTCATCCTTTAAATTTAAAAAAAAAACTTGGTGGAAGGAGGATGGCCCTGAACATATTACTATGTAACCTCTAGCTAAAAGAGAAAAAAGTAGCACAACCCCTATCCTGGTTCCAGTTGAGGATCCAAATATACAATTTGATCACAGGTAGAAACTAGATTTAGAAACCTTTGCAACGGATAACAATCTTGTGGCTTGTACCCCTTCAACAAAATTTCAATCCACCTTTTCAGAAAAAGCAGTTTTGTCAAATGACTCCCTTGAAATCCCCATTCCAATTCTTTCACTCTCTAGGGGAGGCGGAGATTGGATTGTTGTGTGTAATAAAAAAGGAAATAAAGGCAAAAAAGAAATGGATCCTTTGATAATGACACATAGATCTCAAAAATAACATTTTTAACATGAGTCATAGTTCTTTTTTGTTTCCCCGCTCTTTAGTTTTTTAGTGGTTGTGGTCTTGTTCATTGTTTTGATCAACTTTTGATTTTCCTACCTTTGAAGGTAGGATTATTTTTCTGGGTGTTCTTAGGCTTGGGTTGTTCGTTGTACTTGTTCTCTTCTTGGCCATGGCATTTTTTGCATGGTTTGTTGTGTTTTTCAATTTTAATAAATGGTTGGGGGCCAACCAAAACCCTGTATCTATAAAAAAAAAAGATAAAATTAAATTATTGTAGACACCCAAATTTGGTACATACCCATATGTTATGTCATTTATTGTAGTTTTACACATTAAGACTATTGATACTGAATAAGGTATCTATTGGTGCATTCATCTATTTGATGGTCATCTTCCCATTGTGTCAAAGGGATCCCCAATATTGGTTTCATGTCCTTTTCTAGATAAATCTGTTGTTGACAAATTAAAATGGTCTTGCAGTCTTGTCTACAAGAAGCAGACTTGTCTAAGCTTTATTTATGGACCTTATTTCAAGTCATGCTTCGTTTAATTCTTTTTTTTAATCTATTGGGCCTTATCTTGGGTTGGATTTTGAAGGATAATAGGTCCCCACATTGAAAATTAAAACCTCTATAAATACAAGGGTACTCTAAGGCATTAAGGATGGTTCTCATCACTCTCAAAATCTATTCAAATATTTTCATGTTCTATGTATAATTTTATTGAAGCTAGATTCAATGGTTTCAAAAGTTAAATTCATATTTACATGTTATAACCAATCGTAAATAGGAGAAAGAACATCTAAACTTGAATTCACAAGTTCACCCATACATATAAGTCTAAAAATTACATTTGAATTTGAGTTCTCTTCAGAGTATTAAAAATGTAGTGAGGTGTTTGGTCATTCAAGGTCAATCCAACTCAATCCCTTTCATTAGACACCCCCATTTGATATCAATTTGGTTTGTATGCAATAAACTAAGATTTTATCATTGCAGGTAGTTCACATAATATTCCAAATCTAAAAATGCATCAACAACCCTAACTAATATATGCATAGATGGTGAAATAATCTAAAAAATTCCACAATCAACTGGGATAAGTTTGTAGTCAGTGAACTCAAGCAACTTATGCTGTTGTCAACTTATAATGGTCATATCTGTAAATACTCTTTGATATTACATCTGCTATTTAATCATTAAGGTTATATTTTTGTTTATCAATTCTTTATAGTCTTTAATCACAGTCAATTGGGACAAGTCTACAATCAACAGAGAGAAACATGAGTTTGGCAAGAAACCCAATGGAAAGCTTCTTTTCCCGCTGGTGATTACTAAATCTTGTTGGGAGAAAGGTGAGTTTCAAGTTTTTATTCCAGATCCTTTAATAGATTTTTTCATGTCTTCTTTGGAATTCACCCTAGTGGGTAAATTTTTAGAGGCAAGACCAGATATAGAATCCCTTACTAAAATGGTTAAAAGAAAATGGGTTATTCGAGGAGAGGTAGAAGTGACACCAATGTTGAATGGTTTCTTCTTGTTTAACTTCAACTGTAAGGAGGACATGAATATGGTTCTGTGTGGAAGACCGTGGTCTTTTGACAAATGTTCTCTAACTATTAAAAAATGGGAGCCTAACATGGATCTTTCAGATTTTTTTTCTTAAACACTCCCATTTGGGTTAGACTTCCTGGTCTCCCTTTAGAGTTTTGGCATGAAGACATTTTTAAAGGTATAGCCAGTTCTTTTGGTGAACTTGTGGCAATGGACAATACAACGGCTACCAGATCCAAACTTCAAAGTGCCAGACTTTATGTTAAAGTGGCAGATTTGAATCATCTCCTAGAAAAAAATGGATCTAATTTCTAAGCATGGCAAAAAAACTCAAAGGTTTATTTTTGAATATTTGCCCAACTCTTGCTATGCTTGTAAAAAACAGGGGCATTGGGTCAAAAACCTAATGGAAAACTTCTTTTCCTATCGGTGATTACTAAATCTTGTTGGGAGAAATGTGAGTTTCAAGTTTTTATTTCGGAACCTTTAATAGATTTTTCTGTCTTCTTTGGAATTCACCCTAGCGGGTAAATTTTTAGGGGCAAGACCAGATATAGAATCCCTTACTAAAATGGTTAAAAGGAAATGGGTTATTCGAGGAGAGGTAGAAGTGGCACCAATGTTGAATGGTTTCTTCTTTTTAACTTCAACTATAAGGAGGACATGAATATGGTTCTGTGTGGAGGATCGTGGTCTTTTGGCAAATGTTCTCTAACTATTAAAAAATGGGAGCCTAACATGAATCTTTCAGATTTTTTTTTCTTAAACACTCCCATTTGGGTTAGACTTCCTAGTCTCCCTTTAGAGTTTTGGCATGAGGACATTTTTCAAGGTATAGCCAGTTCTTTTGGTGAACTTGTGGCATTAGACAATGCAATGGCTACCAGATCCAAACTTCAAAGTGCCAGACTTTATGTCAAAGTGGCAGATTTGAATCATCTCCCAGAAAAAGTGGATCTAATTTCTAAGCATGGCAAAAAAACTCAAAGGTTTATTTTTGAAGATTTGCCCAACTCTTGCTATGCTTGTAAAAAATAGGGGCATTGGGTCAGAAATTGTCCTTACAAAAGTAGAAATTATCCTAGCAGTGTATTGGATGAGAGAAAGATCAAGGTTCAGCACAAGAAAGTATGGAAACCCAAAGAAAATAATCGATAAGAACTAAAGAATAATGAAGATTCTAAAGTTCTACATGCTGAGGTGGAGAAAGAGCTTTCTATTGAAGATCCCAAAGCTCTACAAACTGAGGCAGATGAAGAGTTTGCTATTGAGAACGAAAATTTTGAGAAAGAAGGATATGGGCTGCAATCAGAAACCATAATTCTTGTACAAAGAATAGATGATTTGATAGATTTATCAAAACAAATCGTTGTCTGTCAAAAGATAGAAGACTGATGGAGAGATGTAGATGACAAAACTGAGCTGGAGGAAGGAAAATTCCTGGCTGAAGTTGGAAATAAATTAGAGGAGGGAGATTGAGAATGATTTCCCTTTGAAGGAGCTTACTGTAAATGACAATGGAGAAAACTTAAAGCATTTTCTAAACCAAAGAAAAGGGCTGATAAAAAAGACCATTACTAAGGGGGTAGAAACTAGAAGCAGCAAAAAAGACCAGTAAATGAAGGCGAAACATCTTGTTTCTACTCTGGATAAATCTGGAAAAGGAGATGAACAGTATTTAAAGGTGAAACTAGATGTTGGCTCTCCAGACAGACCGGGAAGAAGATCCACTAAGAAAAACAGAGAGCAAGAAAGTATGCAAAATATTGCTGATGGCAGGCAGGCAACTATTCTGGATTTAACCCCTAAAAAATAGATAGAAAATCTTTATTTGGATTATTAGGGGGCTGAATATAAAATAGATAATGATGTTGTCTTTGTATTACCTGATTTTGTTGCTATTTTTTCGTAGGTTTAAGGATTGCTTATCCTGGTGCTTGTAATTGCTCTATCTTTTTTAAATCTGTTAAAGGGTTTTGGGGTCCCTTCAAAACCTATTTTTACCTTAATCTAAAACAGAGAGAAACATTGCCACACTCTTGTCCAGCTATAGTGGTCATATCCAAAAGTAGTTTTAGATTTTGTTCATAATCCTAGACATGCATAATCACATATTTTATGAATTTATACTTTCAAAAATCTGAAACAATCAACAAAAATCTATATTTGAGCCAAGTATATTTCTTACTATTTTCAAAAAATAATAGTTTTTCATATTTATCATTTATCAAAATAAGAATTTTTTATTATTTTATTTCTTTAGGATTCTGATAGCTATATAGTTTTACACCTAATAATCACACAACATTTATTATTTTATCAAAAATAGGTGAAAACACATAGTTGAACTTATACATTTGTTTCAAGTAATGTTTGTCTTGTCAATTTTTGTTCTAGGGTTTCAACTAAATTTATGATTTCTAAACACTAAAGATAATCTATCTTTCATCTCTGGTGTAACAACCCTTCATGTTGTACTTATAAAATGCAGTAATTTAAAAAAAAATTACTTCACATTCATAGTATAAATATAAATAATACAACATATCTAAAGTATAACTAATAGCAATAGAACTTTGAATTCAAATATTACATACAATATAAATCTTATACAACTCGACCAAAATCCAAATATAATAGGACACAGCTGCAGATGATCTAATAATACAACATCTACTGATCAAATATACAAGTACATAATATAATTACATTATTTCAGGGATATAACTTAATACTATGATAGATACCAAGCTGTTCGGAGCTCGAGTCAATCCAACTCATGTATCTTTTATAATCTCAAGTGTTGTCTCCAGGTAGCATTGCACTAGAGGATGGAGAGCATCATCCGAGCATTTTACCACACCAACCACAGATCAATGATCCCCCACACAATTTCTTATCAGGGAATGGTCCTCCCTTCATAGACAGGTAGATAAAATGGTACGAAAATCCAATGATATGTGCTAGTACCTTGTGTGTTATAAGATTTTTAAAAACATGTAGTGTACCTTAAATAAATTCATTCTAACATGATATCACACAACATGAAAATCAAACATATGGAAGGCAATGTATATAATATTATTTTGGCTAAATTTTTTAAATAATATACGATCATTTAGATTGATCAATTTCATAACACACCACTTGATCAGATTATCTATTAGTGGTACTACCTAGGCTAATGATATCCATGTCACTACCTATTAGCATCATCAATATATATATCACAATAAATAAATCAAAAATTCATACAAATTTTATTCTCGTAGAAATAATATCACATCACATACTAACAAGGAGAAACCAAGATATACACAAACATCTAGGCATGAATGAACCTTGCATTAAAAACCAATTTCAAACTAAAAATAATGATCACTATTTATACCACCCAGGTAAAACACAATAAATTATAGACTACTACTATTACAATAGGATTCAAGTAACTACACCATAGTCTAGTGTTCTAAGACTTTATTACTAGTTTTTCATAACCAATTATATAAGTATTCATAGATACACTGAAGTATACGCGACTTCTTTAAAATACTCACCTTTATCCTTATGGCTGTGTGTTCCAATTTTTCAGCTTGGCATTTCCAATAATGACCAAGTGACTCAATAATTTTATTTTAAAAAGACCCAGTTTATTAAACAATGATTTATCTATACATATTACAATACAATTAACCATAATGGAACGTGATAGTATCAAAATGGGATGTAACAATATTAAAATGGGATGCAACACTATTAAATTGGGGTGTAACACTATTATTCAACTATGCAGGCTATATGCACAAGGTAGATTTAATAATTAGATTAGACACATCAATAAAATATGGGATGCAGTCTATAAGTAATAACTCAACCATTCATTATATTTTCTAAAGAATATAATACTAAAAAGTAATCAAATAGATTTCAATGCAAACCATTAAGGATTAAATGTTCTGGCTGAAAGACTAAAATGTAGCTCTATAAATATGGGTTTCAGTGACACAAGACTCAATAAAAATTAAATTTAGCTTTAATTAAGGAAAAGACGCTGCAACTAAATCCCAATGTAACTATGGTAATATTAAAATACATTCTTGAAGAAGGACGTTGGTCTCAATGACATGTTTAAAAGACACTAAAAGAGAAATGCATCAAACAAAGACTTAAATCTCTGGTTCTTTAAAAAAATTCCATGCATTCACTAATATTTAACACACATCATTTTATTGTCATACACATAAATTAATTACAAAACCTACCTGGATGTTTGTCCAAGCTTTTCCTCCAATTTTTTCTTTTATTAAATTTTCCTCTTTCCTGTCTCTCTCCCTTTGTAACCGTGTCTTTTAATTTACTCAATCACCACTTTTATTTATAAGACAACTTTCTTAAATTTCACGCTACCCCTTTGCATGCAAACTCTCAAGTTTTCTAAGTTTATCTTTATTATTTTCAAAACATGCTTTAAATTTTGCTACGCCATTTTTTTTGTTTATTCATTATCTATTTAAGTTCATTCAATAATTAATTATATCTTTATTTTCTAATTTTAAGTAAATTCTTGCATGCTAATCAAGATCACATTCAATGCAAGTTCTAAATTTATTAAACTCAGTTAATTTCTTTTCTTTCTCTAAAGCTTATCAACTAACATGCTAAGTTTAATAATAATAAACTCCATTTCTAAGTTCTTAAATAACTTTAATGCATAATTCTAATTTAAAAAAATAACCTTCATCGGGATAATTATGCTATTAATTAATTTTTTTTATTTGTTAGATAATCGTATTTAAGACAATAATACTTTTATTGCAAATAAATAATTTTTTTCAGATTTAAATTTAAAAACTAAATTAATTAGTTTAAACGAATTAAATGCACAATAAAATTAATTCCACATGCACAAATATAATCACAAACAATATGTAAAGCATTTTTATGCAAATATCATTTAGAATCTATTGTATGTGTATGTAGGTTAACTAGCATTTTCCATTGATATTTCTTCCAATCATTTCATCTAGCCGACCCTCTTTGATGATGTTCTCTCTCATCAAGCTCTGAGGGTAGGACCTATATTGCATCTATCTCACAATAAATAGGTAGTTAGTCTAAGTCATTCTAAACTAATAATACAAAATTAACAATTATACATCTTCAATGTATAGAATTATCAAAATATAATTGTCACACAATGTATACTAATCAATAATGCTACTATCTCTTACCAATATATGTCAAAATACTCAATTCAAAGCAATGGTAATTAGATATTAACCATATTAATCAAAGATATTAGTTATAGGATAAAATTTAGATGTGACATCCTCCCCTCTAAAAGTGGTTATCATTCTGATGACTCTTATTCAAACAAAATTTCTGATAAACAAAGTCTAACAACATAAAAGCATAGTATCAATTATCATATCATGTAATTAAATTCAAATTTTACTTGAATAACTTATATTAGATCTCTTAATTAGCACTATTTTTAGAGAATTTATCTCACTAGACTCTACTATGTGGCATTTCCTATTCTACAACCGAGATTTACGAAAGTCACTTTATATTGATTGGTTCTATCATGACCACTCTGAGGTCTAGAATCTTATGAAAAGTCTAATAAATAACTCAGTAAAAATTTCACTGTTAGCTCAACAGCATATGATTTCATCACAAAAGTCAAAATAAATGATCATATGACCGAATTTGATAAGTTTTGTCTGTCAAGTCTTGGATTTGACAAGTTCATCTATCAAATTCAATTTAGTATCAATTGAGTCAATATGAGGCTAAGTAGGATACCATCCTGTCACTTAGAACTCACGTTTCTATTTCACCAATCATCTATCGAGTCTCCACGATCAGATGATATTCAAAAGGTGCACAAGGTTCACAAATCAATTCTAATAGATCATAAAAAGCAAAACTATATGCTAAGAGATTCCATACATACTAACATACACACAAGAGAAATCATACAATCATCTCGATATTGTATTAAGTTGTTACTAAATAATCATAACTAGTATCATATCCTAAAACTTAATCTATATCGTTATATTCATAGTAAAATAATAATTATACTATCGATGAGATGAGGGTGCATTGGTAAAGCAACTTGATTATTATATGCACCACCCAGATTCAAATATCATAGGTATTAGAAGTTCGGTTGTGACCATTTTGTTGATATTTTTCAATTGTGATCATATTGGTGGTATTTGTCAGTTGTAGTGGTATTGTTGGTATTCGCTAGTTGTGATGATATAGTTGGTATTCATTGATTGTGATCATATTGTTGGTATTGGTTGATGATAGTTGTTGATATAACTAGTTGTTGCTCTAATCAAAAGATTTGTACCTTTATGCCATGTTAACATAGCATATAAAGGCCAAGCATAATACCATCTTTACAATCTTATAAGTGAGACAATGTCTATTTGCTTGCATGACTAACACATAACAATTAAAAAGTTTATCTAACTATCATATCTCAATAGATTTGGACACAAATAAGGTTAATCAAATAGATTATGTGGTATTGAATGTTCAAGTAGTGATGAATGGATCCACATATCTAGGAGAGGGTTATTTATGTCATAAATGCCAAGAGGAAAGGGTTCCAAAGCCTAAGCCTATGACACAATGAAATACCTCTAACTAAACCTAATATGAAAGTAAATGATTTAAAATGAGCAATATAAGTATTTATTCAATAAAATTAGAATAATATAAAAGAAAAGGCTTAGTTTTAGTAGAGGTTCTTAAAAAACCCATCAGAACATGATAATGTTTGTTTTTGTGTGAAGTAGGATATAGGTTAAAAACGTAGACAGAAATATTGAGTATTCATTTGGTATAGAATTACATGTTTATCCAAAGAAATGCAAACTTGAATTATACATAATGTTCGTCATTGTTATGTAACTAAACAGATCTAAGCAAAACATGGTATAAATTACACATGAAATACGTACAAAAAAGCATTGAAAAAACCCATCATTCGATCTCTATGTCAATCTCTATATTTTTAGATCTCTTTTCCTTTACAATTGATCACTATATATAAAACTTACAAATCCCTATCACTTTGCATTCTATCTTTTCATTTCAAGCTCAAAGGATTCTTTTCACATTCCACAATCTTTTAGAATACCTACATAGGTCAAATAATGATATATGATACACATAATGTTCTACATCACATACTTATCATGCATTTATATTATGATTTTGTAGCCCTAAATCTACTACCAACACTTTCTCAAACTTAAATAGTTGTCTCATCCTAAGAAAAATTTGTAGGAAGTGCCTACTGCTGGAGTTGGTAGAATTGTCTGTGTTGAAGGGTTGGTCCAGAGAACACTACTTGAGATAATCATGCAAGGTGTCATTTATTGGTTTTTACCTTTTGTGCTCTACTTATCTACCATTTCATATTTTTAACTAAGCAGTGTACTAATCTACCGCCCTTATGGTTTTCAATAGATTGGCATAACCAAGAGGCCACTCTTTATGGGTTTTCAACCATCTTGGCCCAACACCTAATGCTTATGAACTTCCTTCAAATTTCGCAAAAAATTAATAAATTATGACTGCATGATACCTATAGAGAGGGAGGAGGCATGTAATGTATTGTTGGATCTAGAAGCAGATACAAAGATGGCAATGTGATTGGTGTTGTGTTAGAAGATGGTGTTTTTGAAGATAATGGCATCATATCAACTGTGGCTATAGATGATGTGGCTATAGATTTAGGTACTAGAGGTTGTGTCTACACCAATTTGGTTACATCCCTAGATTACAAATCTTGTTTGAGATGGGTCAGCAAGATGAATTATGTCTCATCAATAATTGCAACAACCAAGTTGTCCAAGTGTGAAAGATCTTGCTTGAATTGTTTCCAAGTAGCTAATGCATTGTGGACCATGTTGATTAAAGTGTGCAATAGAGCTTGACACTACATGATTGCCTGAATATACCCATCTTCCATGGTGGTAATGACATCCCTATTTTGTGAGAGCTTCAGCTGAATGTCTTGCAACATTTCCTCTAATTTTTCTACATAACATGGGTCTAGATACCAATAAACATGTTGAGAAACATCTCATTATGCCATGCAGTCATCATTTTCATAACCACATCTCTTGAGTCAAGAGACTCCTCAAGCGCAACATCCATGAGGTCTGACATGGATGTTTGATCTTCTATGATAGTTTTGTCCTTGTTTGCCTTTGTTAAATCTGACTGAACCTTACTAAGTAAATCCTACAGTTGTTGCTTCTAGTCTAACATATTGTGAGTAATTTGGGTAGCTTGTTGCACAATAGTGTCCACACCTGCTCATACTCTTCAAGGAGATAGAAAATGACTTCTATTTCCAATTTTAGGGGTTGCCATTGTGCTTAAAGCTATTGAAGTTTCTACACAACCCTAAATCATTGGTGAGTCAAGAAAGCAATGTAGTGAATTATTTCTCTTTGGACATCACCTTATCTCCCAAGATTTAGACCACCAGAGCCATATAAGTATCATATATGATCATGTAGGCCTTGGCCACCCAATCATGTAGATCTACATTTTATTCCCTTAGTTAGAGGTTACCATGTTCCATCTTGAGAGACTTCTACATTGTGGACTCTTGAAATGTAAATGATCCCTCAACCTACTTTTCCAATGTTAGTTGGGTCACATAAAGTGACACCTCCTAACTTGTGGCAAAAATAAATCACAACAGTCATGGCTAGGGTTGCATGGTGTTAGATTTGTGTAATAGGGAGTGTGAACATTTTTCATTATAAGGGTGGGGTTTAAATGTCCCACAACCATTGGCTAGTTTTTTGAGGTCTATCCTATAATGCCTCTTCTTGTGTGCCTCTCAGTGTCGATCATGAGCCTTTTAATGTGATATAAAGTTATGAGGCTTTAGGAATTAGTTGTTTTTTTAGTTTCATTATTGGCTTTGTTGGTTGATCTAACTACTTAGCCTTCTTAGTATCTGTTGTGACTTTAGCCTTCTTATTTATCTCTAGTTCTCATTTTACCTTGGCAGTTGCCTTTACCTATGCATTTGCTATTTGTTTTTCTTGTTATGTAACGTCCTTGGTATCTTGATCTTGGAATTTTTTCTTGCTCTTTTCTTATTGATTTCACAGGTTTTCCATCTTTTTTCCCTAATCTTATTTAGGTTCTACATTAGCCTTAGCCTTTTTACTCTATTCCTCATGCACTACCTTTTCCATTTCCACAGATTCTTCTTCTTGTTGTTTCTTCTTTCTCTCTTCTTCTTCATCTTGCTTCTTTTTTTGTGTGGTTTCTTCTTCTTCATCTTTGTTCTTCATAGTAGCAACCACTTATTCGTTTTGCTTCTCCTACATGTCTTATTTCTTCTATTGGTCTTTTTCTTCTTCTTGGATCTTGTGCTCAACTTCTTCTCATTTTTCCTTTCTTCCCTTTTGACCTTTTTCTTTGCTTCCTTATAAGCCTTCTCTTACTTTGCTTTTGAAATCTCTCTTTTAGGGATAAAAAATAAATAAAGGGTTTTTCTAACAAAACCTAACACAACAAAAGAAATTTCTATTTTTTTTATCAAATCCTAACAAAATTTTAGAATTCTGGAAATATGAAACCAGGGCAAAAATTACAATTTTTTACCATTATATAATTGCTCAAAAATCTAGAATAATTATAGCCACCAAAACCTCTTCAAATCTAATTTTTAACATGCAAATATAGGTTAGAAAATTCAAATAAAATAGAAGAATATTATTCAAACCCTCATACATAAAACTCATGCTAAAACATCCCCTCCAATGATCAAATTAGACCCCAAAAGGGGTCACCCAATTCCCAAAGGTAGATCACTACCTCCAAAGTTAAATGCAACCCTCAAAAGCAATCAATAACCCTCAAAAGAGTTATGCTACCCCTCAATCCTAGTTGCTACCCTCTTTTGGCCTTATCAACCCTAGTGACACCCTCAAAATACAAAACCTTACTAAAAATCTTGCCCAAATAGAGTCACCACACTTACCAAACACATGTTGCCTTTGTACCCTTCTCAAACCCTTACAAATGGCTCCCAAAAACAAGCCAAAGTATCACAATTGATAATCACACTGCCATAGAAGAGGGTCAAATCACTAAATCACTAAATATGAAATGTAATTAAAACACTAAAAAGTAGTGTTGCCCTAAATAAGAGTGGAGGTTTTTATCCCCAAACCCTTGTGTTCTTGAAGCGTTTTGTCTTCAAGTCACTTAGCTAAGTGTTTTGTGCTTTAGCCTTAAAATCAAATATCATAAATTCATGGTAACCTTTCAACTAATCATCATACCACGTTTTATACTATATTTTCCACAAATTCTCCCCTAAAAGGGGTGTTTCACTTGGATGGAGGGCTAAGGTGGTTTTAAAATTTCTTTCACCTTCTCTCCATTAAGGGTTAAGCTAACCCTTACTCACAAGTTACCTTTTTAAGTAAATAAAAAGATATATAAAAAAAGTATCTTTTATAACTTAAAATTAGAACCATTGTTTCCCTTTTTTCCCTTTCTTCCCTTAGCCTAGGGAAAGCACCAAAAGAACTAGGCTAAAGGTCACGTCCATGCTCAGGCCAAAAAGGGGGACATGATAATCCTTGCTGCCCAAAATTGCTTGTCCTCAAGCAATAACAATATCCATGGAGCTGCACCAACACTTTTCTTCATGCGAAGTCCACCTATAGTTGTTTCCCATGGAAGAAAACCCTCATTATGTACCCTTTTACTATTGTACTTGCTAAATGATGTATGCCCATTTTTGATGGAATAAAATGACAATATAGTATAATCCTTTTTCACTCAAATAAGTGGTTGTAGTTGTTTCCCATGGAAGAAAACCCTCATTATATACCCTTTTGCTATTGTACCTACAAAATGATGTATGCCCATATGTGCTAGAAATAAAATGATAATATAGTGCAGTCCATTTTCCCTCAAATAAGTGGTTGCCCTGACTGTACCTTTCATTATTAAACATGGAACAACTATTAGTAACGTAAAAACTACCTTCCCAACTCACAACTCCATACATACCATGGGTTAGAAGCTTCCTCAACACGATGACAATCCCTTCCTTCTCTATTATACTCATGTGTTCTCTTATCTTGAAGAAGAATACTCATAAATTAGTTATGTACTTGATATTTATAAGACTATAATTGAGTATTACACCCTTGCATTTGTCAACAAACTTGAATTTACTCATTCCCAACTCTTCCCTTGGGAGTTTCCTCATGCATCTTACCCTCAAAGAAAATATTATGAGCCTACAACTCTCCTTAGAAGGACTGGAATAGTCATGAACAACATTATCGGAGAATGTATCATGGTTGCCCATTATGGTAATCTTCCCTAATGTGTGGACCTTAAAATGTGTGCTTCCTTAGATTGCACCCCAATACCCCTTAGGGCCCCCAATGTGCCTCAAATTTTTATCATCAAACCAAAGGTAGGGTTCACCAATTTTCATGAAACAAACAACTTTAAAAAACATTGGGAACATATCTCTTTTGTAGATAACATGGTGAAGTGAACAACCTTGCCATGATGCCAGAATGAAGCCCCATTGTCTATCCTCATGTTTTTCATTATAAATATGTTTCCAACATTTATCATGAGTGCATGAAATTTTAAGGATTTCTCCCTCTATGGTGTTGCCCCTATCAAGTCTTCCTTCTCCCATGAATTGAAGATCATTTGTAGTCATCCTACTCCTCTTCATTTCACATTTTTGAGTTTTCTTTTTCATTGCATGCTCTACCAAAATCAATTTAATATTCAAATTCAATCTTTTCTACCCTAACATAAAGTTAATTATGTTTGGGGCATATATCAAACTTGAAAAGAGACAAAATTACATACCTTGTAAGTGCCATTCCTTGTTTGGAAATCCGAACTTATTGTCACTAGGGAAGGGTTGAAATTCTTCATCATTTCTAGAATTCATTAGGGGTTTTATTATACCAATCTTGTTTAGAATTTTATGTGCCTTCCTTAGGATGATTTTCCATCATTCTTTCAAAGTTTGTTACACCAGAAATTTTAGAACCTTTGGTGCAAGTAACAAACATAATTTGCACACAAAAATCAGAATTTTTTGAATATGTCAAGAGCCTTTGCCTTATGAAAATTTCATATTTACTTATACTACCCCTAAGATGAATTTTTAACCATTTAGATAGTTGCCCAAAATATTTATTTTCAGAATTTGAATCACTTATTGAACATGAAATGGGGTGGATCCCCATCCGTTGTAGTGGTTACCCTAATTTATAAATTGTATTCTTCTTTGCCTTCCTTGTTGCCATTGTAACCAACCCAAGTTGTGATCTTACACAGAGCAGACACGTTAATGAAAATAAGAGTGTTTAGCAACACCTTTTTGATCACCTTATTAGGCCATATGATCATGATATGAACTCCTCTTTGATGTCTTAATTTTCCTTTACAATTCCTTCTCACCCAGATTCTAAGAGATTTGTTTATCTCATCCTTATCATGCTTGTAGCATGTGATTTTATTCTTCAATATCATCCTTATAGTGGCTTTAAATCCACTTGCACATGCTTGGATCACCTCCATGGTGTTAAGAGGCGCATCTTCGTAGGGACAATATTAACCATAGTGATAATAAACCTTAGAGGTAGCAAGTTGGAAACATGAAAAACAATAGTCATCAAGTTATAAATATCCCTCCCATTGATCCTAAGATCATGATATCGATTGCTTACTACCATATCCATGATTATCCAAATCCTATCCCTTGTCCAAAAACATAAAATAAAGTGTAAGTGGGTTGTATATTGGTTGTAACAGTCATTAATTGTTCGGTTTCCCCTTGCAAATAATTTGTACTTTATGACCCCACATAGCCAACCCTTACATACACAACACTAATCAAGGTGTCATCCATCATACCATGGTTGTTAAAGTGTGCTTTCCCATATGGATTTTGATTTACAATAGCTATAAATGAATAAAAATCTTGTACATACCTCAATTTTGGCCAAAGGTTGTACACCTTTGCCTTGCATGCTTCCCTTGGTCAAAACCACCTTATGTAGTATTCGTAATCTAGCAAGTAAATCATGATGATTACCATGATTTAGAGTGGTTTGCATGCTCTTAATCATGCTCTTCACCTTATTTTTCTTTTTCATGATGCAAAGGCCTTGCCAACCTCCTTGCATGGGAGCCAAAGAACTTGGATTTTATATGACAACAATACTCAACTTGTTAAATCTCACTTGGATCCCACATCCATATTTTGAATTTGCAAGTCCCCATCCTTAGATTCTCTTGAGGAAATTCCTTCTTCCATTTAGTGCCCTTCATATTGACTTCATTGTTAGCATGATATTTATGATGTTCAAATTATTTTAAAGATAAAGTAGGGTGTTGATGCAACAAACCCTCAATGTGAAGATTGTCAAAATGCTTACCCTTAGTAACTGATGTGAAAATTATAGAAAGCTAAAAATGAGCAACAGTACTTGGGACCTTGACTTTGGCCATCATTGTTTCTCCATCCATATGTAGAATGAATTCTTTTTCTTTTAGCTCATGCTCCACAATTTCCTCTTCTTCCTTCACCAATATAGAAGGACTCATAACAATAATCTTAACATGTGCTGGTTTAAATCTTGCAATGTTTGCATAAGTGTTCATTAATTCTAGCATTGGAACAACTTTAACCTGGAATACTTGACACCCCTCATGTAAATTTTGTTCCATTCCACAAGTGGCTGCCTTAATTTGCTCTTCTTCCTCCATAAACCCTGAAATCACTCAATTAGGTTACTCCTCACCTTTGTCCTCTACTTGCAAACCTATTTTTTGCTCATGAATTTGATAGAAACCTTCATCTTGATGCCCTAAATGTTTTGATTTTTGCAATTTAAAATTCCTAATAGTTGGCTTCTCACTAACCTCTTTCAATTCTAAATTTGTGCCCTCTTTTCGTGATGGATCCATGGGGTAATTCAATAGAAGCTCTTCCTTCTTTGCTCTTCTATTTTTATTTCTTGTGTACTCCTCTAAAAAATCTTCCAAGGTGTTATAGGTTACCTTCACATCAACCTTCCTCTCATATTCATCAAAGGCCATAAGTTTGTCCTCATCTTATTTATTTTGTTCCTCCAACTGTGCCCTTTGAATAGGATCATTCCTTCACCTTTTCTTGAATGTTGCTAGGGCTACACTGTGGATAGTAAGTTGTTGCACAAGCTGATACTTAATGTCTTGTCATTTGCATTTTATCCCTATGTTTTTTCTACACACGCATCAATAACTCTTAGGATAGGATCCATTGTATACAATTCTAAACCCTAGAGTTGGCCAAGATTGTGGCTTTGATACTCCTGAAATATCCCTTTTAGGGCTAAAAACTAAACATAAGGGGTTTTCCAAAAAACCCTAACACAACAAAAGAAATTTATAATTTTTATCAAATCCTAACAAAATTTTAGAATTTTAAAAATATGAAACTATGGTATAAATTATAATTTTTTACCATTAAACAATTGCCCAAAAATCCAAAATAATTATAGCCACCAAAACATCTTCATATCTAATTTTTAACATGCAAATATAGGTTGTAAAATTCAAATAAAGTAGAATAATATTATTCAAACCCTCATACATAAAACTCGGGCTTAACAACCCCTCCAACGATCAAATTAAAGCCCAAAGGGGGTCGCCTAACTCATGAAGGTAGATCATTACTTCCACAGTCAAATGCAAGCCTAAAAAGCAATCAACAACCCTCAAAAGAGTTGTGTTACCGCTCAATCCCAGTCGCTACCTTATTTTGGCCTTATCAATCCTAGTGCCACCCTCAAAATGCAAACCTTATTAAAACTCTTGCCGAAATGGACTTGCCACACTTCCCAAACACATGTTACCCTTATATCTTGCTCAAACCCTTGTGAATGGCTACACAAAAATAAGCCAAAACATTGCAATTGATAGTCACACTTACCAATACAAGTCATTCCCTTATAAGAAGGTCAAATCATTGAATCACTGAATCTAAAATACAATTACAGCTCTTGAAAGTAGTGTTGCCCTTGAATAGGATTGGAGGTTTTCATCCCCATACCCTTATCTCCTTGAAGGTTTTCATATTCAAGTCACTTAGCCAAGTGTTTCATACTTTATCCTCAAATCAAATATCATAAATTCATGGTAACCTTTCAACTAATCATCATACCACCTTTTATACTATATTTTCCACAAATTCTCTCCTAAAAGGTGCACTCCACTTGAAGGGAGGATTAAGGTGGTTTTAAAATATTTTTTCCCTTCTCTCCATTAAGGGTTAAGCTAACCCTTACTCATAAGTTACCTTTTTCAGTTACAAACTAAAAATATATATCAAAAAGGTATATTTTATAACTTAAAATTAGAACCAATGTTTCACTTTTTCCCCTTTCTTCCCTTAGCCTAGGGAAAGCACCAAACGAACTAGGTTAAAGGTCATGTCTATGTTTAAGCCAAAAGGGGGGACATGATAGCTTTGGCATGTGTAGTTTGTTCTTGTGTTATGATTTCCTCTTATTAAGGATTGGATGGGGAATGGGGGGATGGAGAGGGTGAAGGGGTTGAACGATGAGGGGGAAATGAGGGAGAGGATGTCATCATTGTATGCTATCTTCCTAGTTCCTTTATGCGATTAGGTGGAATGATAACCTTATTTAAACACATATAAGCATGTATCATCGCATTAGGATGTTTCTCCATAGTTTGTTCTTCTTTAGACTCAATATCCTCCACCATTGGTGGTGCAACAAATGAGCCCATGCATTTTGCAATGGAAGGAGAGGTCCTCAACATTGTGTGTATTCTAGGTCTACAAATTTAAGGTTGTTGAGGGCTTGCTAATTATTTTTCACCTTGTATTGCCTTTAGTTATAGTTGGGCAGCTTGTACTGTGGAGGAATCTTCTTCAACTACACCTTGGAATATGGATTTTTTTTACATTTTCTCTCTTCTTTATTTGAAATAGTGTCGACTATGATTGAAGCTAGAGGTGTTGGAATATCAACCATTAAAATTTTTGGGACATTATTGCATACTTCACAAGTGCATATTGATTTCTAGAAGAAAAAAAAAATCTTCTTCCTCCTCATATAGCTTTGTCCCTATGTCTTCCACCATATATTTATAAACTTATTCCTTGGTGATGCCAAGTTATATGAGATCATACTTTGCATCAATCTTGGACACATTTGTGTCATCTAGCTAGGGATTGGTTACACAAGTTTTCCTCTTTGGTGGGGGAGGTGGTGTTGTCCTTTGCATTAGTGAATTTATTTTCCCCTTAGCACTATCTGTTGGGGCCACTGATGTCTAAGGTGGTAATTTTTTTATGCTTACACTTCCACTTATGGGTGCACCATTGGCTATTGTTCTTTGGTGGCCATAGAGTGTAGAGGTGTCACTGCTCTTTTCAATAAGGATATTTGCCTCAAAACCTCTGCTTGTGCATCCAACATGGTGATGAAAAATAGAAATGAAATGTGTGATGCTTTAGCGAGTTCATGAAGTCTCACTTGCACTCCATCATGAATTTTGGTGATTTATGCATAAGTTACAAGGTATTGCATCAAATCAGTGGTCACCCTAGGGTGGGATGCTATGAGAACATGCACTTCTTTCCACCATTGATTTAAGTAGCCGAACTATGTGTAGTACTACCCTATTCTGGTCTAGGCTAGATTCTACAAAGCGGTCACAAGCCAAAAATATCCATCCACTACGATAGGACCATCAGGTGACTTTCATTGAGTAAAGTAAAGCAAAACTACTATAAAATAGTACTATGATGGGCCCAAAATAATATTTTCCAAATTCTCAATTAACTCAGCTACAAGGAACTCTAGCCAATTGAAATTATCATTCCACTAGATCATTCGATAGGTAATGCTAATTACCCTTTTCATTTCCTAATGGGCACTCTTTGTGGTTTGTCAAAATTTATGTGAAATGCAGTCGAAAAGCACTCGCATTGCAACATCTTGTAATGAATCAAGGGGGATTCCCCTAGATCTTCTAGCATAATTGTCCATTGTGTCCAAGTGAATCCAAGGGGCCTTGGTTTTTTTATGTCTAGAGAGATTTGCCTTGTGTTGGAAGTATTATTGCCCTTGCCATTATGTGTATGGTCACATCCTTGGACATCATTATATTGACTTAACATCACACCTCTTATAGTTTCCAATCATTCACATCCACCCTCATATGATTTTGTAAGGCTAGGGAACCTAATTGCACAACAACGGTGGGATCAAGGTCAAACAAGGTTGTCTTTATTGCATCTATGAAATAAAATGGGTTGGGATCATGGTATCTTGTTTATCTTAATGCTAAACCTATTCCCATTTCCTCTTTTTGTGCATCATTTAATGGTATGAGAAGCTCTGATTGACTCATATTTGTTATGTTGTGTTGTAAACTTGGAGGGTTTTGTGCTCAAGTAAATAGTTAAAGCTTCAAAGTACCAAAGGCTCATGTGATCTAATGGTTTTTATATGTGTTGTGCTTTGTATGTTTTTTGTTAATATATCTTTACTTTGCTCCATACATCCAACACTTCACATTGAATTATGTTGATCCATTTTTGCATGTTATGCTCTTGGCTTAAATGCTATCGGTTGTTGTGATGTGACCTTTGTACTTCATTGATAAGATTCATTGCTTTGGCTTATGTCATTTGATGTGATGCATCACCTTTCTTCTTCTTAAACTTTAATTTAATGTACATAACCTGAGTCTAACATTTTGATCTGCTTTGGGAAAGATGTAATCTTTGAAGTGATTCATCATTAACCACTTTGTTAATGACCATTTATTACCTATCCTTCATAACTCATTTGTCACCACTTCATTCTTAGACTTAATTTCTTGATCTCATGTTGACTTCTCTTTGCATTGCTCCTTCATTATTTTGTTGATTTCCTTTGATATTCTTTGACATTGAATTTTCAACTATGTTCTAATAGCCTATGATATAGAGATCATACTATACAAAACTACAGTACAAACCTAAAAAAAGGCAAGAAGATAGTAAATTAAATAAAAACCCTAACTATATGGTGTTACTCAACACCCCTTCAATTTTTGGCATGAGATTAATAAAGATCATAGGTTATAAGGCTTAAAAATATAACCAATTTCATGCCCCAAATTGAATGGTTCCTTGAAGATCCCTTAGTACTATTAGTCCTTGTTATGATACTTTTTATATGACATATGGTCCTTTCCATTGAATGCATAGTTTACCTGGATGTGCTTGAAATTTCTTATCATACAATAATATTATTTACTCTGGATAAAACTATTTAGATCATAGATTACGATCATGCCATGTTTTTGTACTCTGTTTATTTATTTCATGTGTCTAACTTACTCTCTTCCAAGTTTATTCCATGTGTGTTAGATATAACAACCTTACCTAGAGTGAATCCTGATATCCTAGTAGCATTATCAATGCAATTCACAAGCTTGGAAATATATATTCCATAGGCATAATTACTTCTATTCCAAATACAAACTTGAAAAGAGTGAACCATGTTGCATGCTTATAATTAGTCATGTATGCCCATAGAATCAAGGAATTCAATCCTCCCAATCGTCTCTCTGGACATTGCATATTTTTGTAAGCATCTTCTCAAGTACTTTGTTGGATGCTTATGCATACCCATTGGCTTGAGGGTGATAAGTTATGGTATCTTATGATGCAATATCATAAATTATTTTTTCATGGTCTTGATATTACTTTTTAATAAGTGTGTTCCTCTATTATTGACAAACTTAACTGGACATCCAAACCTGGTAATGATGTTCTCATACAAAAACTTGGTTTTATCTCTTACGTTATAGCTTGGTGTCACAAAAAATTCTACCCATTTGGTGAAATAATTCATCATAGTAATTATATACCTAACATGACTACATTTTTTAGGTAGATTAATAGGTCCAATAAAGTCAATTCCCCATTACTCAAAAGGTTCCATTGCTAACATCATATTCAAAGACATTTCATCCCTTTGATTTGGTCTTCCTATTTTTTGACAAATGTCGCAATGCTTTAAGACTATGTGCACATCCAAGAATAGGGTAGTCCACCACAAGCCACTCTATAATATCATCCTCATAGTTGATTCACCTATGAAGTGTCCTTTTGAAATTCCCTAGTGTGTTTCTTCTAGCAATTGTGGTCTCTCGTGCTCCAAGGCTACTCTACATAACACATCATCCTTACCTATTTTTTATATAAAACCATTGATAATACTAAAAGGTATGGCTCATGTGATCAGTTAATTTATATATTTTTTGACATAATGTGCAGGAAAAATTCCTTATTCTTGGAAATTGGCTATGTCCTCCATGTTTTTTGAAATCACAGAGACTCTGAATAAGAGTGCATCTAGTGATTCATCTTGTAATTCTTGTGGCTCCTTGCCATTCTTTATTCGGCTAAGATGATCTGGTCCCACATTTTATATTCTTGTTTTTATATTGATCTTAAACTGAAATTCTTAGAATAACATTAACCACTTAGATATCTTTCTGCCCAACATAGGCTTATTCACTAGGTAACAAGAGCCTCATGATCTATAAATAATTCAAATGGTGTTGCTAAGATATAGTGCCTAAATTTATAAAGTGCAAACACCTTAGCCAGGGCCTCTCATTTTGTTGTAGCACAATTTTTCTCTATTGCTTAAAAAATTACTTACAAAGTGAATGGGATGATGCAAACCTTTATCTCATCGCTGAGTCAACACAAATCCTATTACAATTTTTGAAGTGTCTACATTCACATGAAATGGATTAATAAAATCAAGAACACCAATATGGGAGTTACTACCAACCTCTATTTCAAATCTAAAAAATATATCTAACACTCATTAGTCCACTCAAACTTCATATATTTATGTAATAATCTCTCCATTAGCATATATATAGTTATGTACCATTTGATGAACTTATGGTAATACCCTATATTTTTGATGAAAGATCTCAATTATTTAGAGATTTTAAGAGGTGACATACTCATAATGACTATGATTTTAGCTTGATCAACTAAAATACCATTGTTGTACACTATGTGACCCAAGAAAACACCAATCAAAGTAAATAAAAAATAATTTTTCCATTTCAACATGATGTGTATAACTCAACATCATAATAACATGATTTGTAGCTTGGATAAGTGTTCTTTGAATAAATATTGTTAAGCATGGGATTATATTAAAAGGGGGGGGTGAATCAGTATAAGATATTCTTTTAAAGTCAACACTTAATCTTAAATCTGAATCCTTAATTAATATATCCACAGAAATCAAAGAAAATAATGCAAATAGACATAGATTTACGTGGAAACCCTTTTGGGAGAAAACCATGAAGAAATTCTTTCTCAATATATAAATTTCAAAAATTTATAGGCACCACCCTACAGGAGACACCAATCTCCAATTACAATTTGCAAGCACCAACCCACAGGAGCACCAACCCCTTTTGCCAAGCACCAACTCAGCTTAGATTAGTGAGCACCGACTCACAAGAGCACCAACTCCTTATGAAAATTCTTCTTACCACCATAGATCTGTCGCTAACTCAACAAATGATGGAACTCTTCTTTTCTTTCTTTCAGGTCTGCTCTTCCTTTCCAAACACAAGTCTAATTTTTTAATTCTCAATTGATTACTTGGACTCCAATTGATTATCGATTAAAATCTTCTTTTCCTCAAAATCAAAAATTCTTCTTACATAAACAATAAATGCCCTTTCATCAATGGTTACATCTCCTCAAAAGATAATGCCCATTTGAAAGGGTGTAACCTTCTAGAAAAAAACCTTTTAATATGGGTCAACCAAGGTGTATTTAACACTTCATATCATGGAAAATTAAGTCCTTCCTTAGGAAAATTTAATTACCGACATAATCACCTTTAGTCACACTAAAACATGGTGATTTTAAATCTATCCTTTAATTTTCTTTTTTGCACATTAAAACATGGCAGTTTTCTCATTATTAATGTTGATATCTTTCTCTAAATATTATCTATTTATATTTCACTTATACCATGATTTTCCTTACGCCTAACCATTCCTTTTCATGTACTCAAACTTCCATTTTTTCCCCTTTTATACTGCTAGTTATTTCTATCAACATCCATTACTTTTTGCCATTTCTATCGACACTTCCGTCGATGATTTCGTCAACCTCCGTCACACAATTCCATCAATCAAAGACTCTTTTGATGTCAATGACTATGCCTTTGACATCAATGATAATATTTACAACAATATCCCCCTTTGTCATTGATGGCAACTTTCCAAAAGGATCTTCTTTTTTGCAACTCCCCCTTGTTGTAACTTCTCCATACTGCCATTCTCCCCCTTTGACATCAATTGTAAAGGGTCATCCAAGGAGATGAATAATACAATGTTTAGCTCCCACTTAACTAATTCTTCTATTGATTTTTTAATGAGAATAAGCAAAGGATATTACTCCCAACTTCTATCATAGGTATTCAAATGTTTCTTTTGGAAGTGGCTTAGTGAAGATATATGCTATCTGTTCGGATGTGGCAACATATTCTAATTTTACCTGTTGTTCTGCCACCTGCTCTCTCAAGAAAAGATACTTTATAGGGATATGCTTAGTTTTGGAATGCATAAGTGGATTCTTTGAAATACTTATCACAAAATATGGAGATTAGATGATTATAGTCTACTTTGATATCTTTCAAGGTTTGCTTCATCCATAGAATTTGTGTACAATGTACCATTGTTACTATGTATTCTTCTTCTGCTATGGATAGAGATACAAAATTTTTCTTCTTACTCAACCATGATACTAGGCTATCTCCAAGAAAAAATGCTCCTCCACTTGTACTTTTTTTTCATCTACACAACCTGCCCAATCTGAATCAGTTTAATCCACCAATGTGAAGTCCTTACCTCTTGGGTACCAAAACCCATAATCCAAAGTTTCCTTTAAATATCTGAATATATGTTTCATGGCTTGCACATGTGTTTCTTTTGGTACTGCTTGAAATCATGCAACCATACCCACTTATTGCATTATATCTAGCCTAAATGCCATCACATATAGTAAACTCTTATTCATCTCCATAGCCAAGACCTGACTTATCAAAAAATGATCTCTGATGGTCTAGTATCTTATCTAAAACCTCGGTGCTCTTTCCAAATTTTAGATTACTTGTGTTTGCCTTCTCTAAATCCTTTTTCAAGGCAACAATCTCAAACTCATGCTTTTTATACTCTTCTTCTTTCATTTTAAGCTAAATTCTTAACTCTTCCTCAACTCATTTAACCTTTTCAATTTGATTTTTTAGATCAATGATTACATTCCTGATTCCTCAAGGATTTGTGATGTCTTGACTTCGAAGAGTCAATTTTCTTCTTCATATTTATGGAGCTACAACTTCAGTTTCTGATTCTTCTTCTTAAATGCCTTTATTTCTCCCAATGCATAAATAAGTTCTTCAAGGTTTACTTTACCTTCTTCTTCCATGTATTCATCTTCCTCTAAATTATCTTTGCTGGTGGTGACATTATCTGCTGTAGCCATGAATAGAATCTCTTCATTACCATTCTCAGAATCACTTACTTTGCTTTCTTCGGATGAGCTGCTATTCCTCTTGGAGTATAGACTTTTCTTTTGTTTCTCAAATCTTTTCTTGCCTTTGCTCAAATTGAATCCTTTTTTGGACTTTGGTTTGTTTCCCTCGTCATCGCTATTTCCTTTATCTGGACACTTGGCTGCAAAATGACCAAATTTACCACAATTAAAACATTTAAATGGTAACTTTCCTTTATATTTTCCCGATCCTTTCTTTATCTTCTGAATGAATAGAGATTCATTTTCATCTTCTTCACTACTTGAATTCTCACTTGATTCTAGTTCTTTGATCTTCTCTTTCTTTGAGAACCTGAATGATGCTTCCTTCTTTGACTGTCTCTTAGATTCGGTTCTCATTTCATATGCCGCAAGTATTCTATGAGGATCATCTATCTTCATCATGTCTAGATCCTTCATTTCTTCAATGGTGGAGACCCTTCGCATCAAATCTCAATGGTAGGGATCTTAGGACCTTTGGTACAATCACAAATTCTTCAACTTTCTCTATGATCCCTCGAATGACATTAACAATTTCATTGATACAAAGAAGGTACCCAACAATGTTTTCATCATCTTTCATCTTTAGACTTTTGAATTGCCTCCGATGGGTTTGGAGTTTTACTTTTCTCATGTTAATATCACCCTCATAAATAGTCTTAAGTTTACCCAAATATCCTTTACAGATTCACAATGCATAACCTTAACAAACTCATTCTCTGAAAGCTTGCATAACATTGCTTTCATAGCTTTCGCATTGTTCTCACTGGCCTTCTTTTTGGTAGCATCCGTTGGTATAGTTTATGGCATTGTGTATCCGATTACCACTACTTGCCAAATATCAAATCCTTGGGCCATCAAATAATTCTTCATCCTTATGATCCAAAATGCATAATTTGTTCCATCGAACAAAGGAGCCTTGTTAGTGGAGAAACCATCCAACACTTGAGATCCTACCATGTGTGCTTTCCAAGATCTACCTTCTAGTAGTTATGCTAACACCAAAGGAACTTGCTCTGATACCAAATGTTAAGCACATGCTTATACTGAGAGGGGTGGTGAATTAGTATAAGATATTCTTTTAAATTCAACACTTAATCTTAAATCTAAATCCTCAATTAATATATCCAAAGCAATCAAAGAACACAATGCAAAATAACACAATGCAAATAGAAATAGATTTATGTGGAAACCCTTTTAGGAGAAAACCACAAAGAAATTCTTTCTCAATATATAACTTTCAAATATTCATAGGAACCAACCTATAGGAGAAACCAATCTCCAATTATAATTTGTAGGCATTAATGCATAGGAGCACCAACCCCTTCTACCAAGCACCAACTCATCTTAGATTCATGAGCACCGACTCACAGGAACACTAACTCCTTATGAAAATTATTCTTACCACCGTAGATCTGTTGCTAACTCAACAAATGATGGAAATATTCTTTTCTTTCTTTCAGATCTGCTCTTCCTTTCCAAACACAAGTCTGATTTTTTAATTCTCAATTAATTACTTGGACTCCATTTGATTGTCGATTAAAAGATACTCTTCCTCAAAATAAAAAATTCTTCGTATATAGGCAATAAATGCCCTTTCATCAATGGTTACATCTCCTAAAAAGATAATGCCCATTCGAAAGGGTGTAACCTTCTAGAAAAAACCTTTTAATATGGGTCGACCAAAGCAGACTTAACACTTAAAATCATGGAAAATTAACTCCTTCCTTAGGCGCATCTAATTACCCATATAATCAACTTTATGCACACTAAAACATGGTGATTTCAAATCTATCCTTTACTTTTCTTCTTTGAACATTAAAACATGAAAATTTTCTCATAATTAATGCTGATATATTTCTCTAAAGAATAGCTATTTATATTTCACATATACCATGATTTTCCTTATGCCTAACTACTCTTTTTCATGTACTCAAACTTCCATTTTTTGTCCTTTTATACTACTGGTTATTTCTGTCAACATTTGTTACTTTTTTCCATTTTGTGGACACTTTCATCGACAATTTCATCAACCTCTATCACACAATTCTGTCAATCAAAGACTCTTTTGACATTAATGACTATGCCTTTGACATCAATGAAAATATTTCCAACAAATAAAATGTAGCTCAATCATCAAGATAGACTTTTAGGAATTCATAGATGACATCTTTCAATGTCATGACCATAGCCCTAGAAAAAATAACAGGAGCATTCTTGAGACCAAAAGGCATTACCTTGTATTTGAAGGAGCCCAACTCAATTGTAAATGTGGTTTTAACATGATTATTAGCTATGATCAATATCTAGTGATATCTCCTTCAGCCATATTTGAAGGAATAGACTTTATGCCCTCCGACTAACTTTAGAACTTCATCTGTAAATGGAATTGGAAATATGTCCTTTAAGCAAACATCATTCAATGTCCTATAATACCCATAGACTCTGATTTATCATGACTTTTTAGGTTTCACCACCATTGGACTTACCCATTCTACCTTTTATAACAAATAGATAATCCTTGTTTCCTGCATGTGGTTAATTTCAACATTATCTTTAAGCTTCATATTGGGATTTAACCTGTATGGGCACTCCTTAATAGGTATTGCACACTCTTTGAGTTCTATGTGCATCTCTCCTAATGAAGTATCTACACCCTAACATCTAAAAACTTTTTTGGGAACACATCTTGATAATCTTCTAATAATTTCAAGCCTTTTAATATCTCTTGTTATGTCCAATAGTCACCTAGAGTCATAAGTTTTGGTGCATCTTCAATACCAATGTTCCCCACCAATTTATTTAATGGTTCTTGATATATTTTGTTGGACCCACATGGAATAGAGTTTCATAGTGTCATCTACCCTTCTTATTCATAAATGTTCAAATTTGAAAGTTGTGCATCTTCAGTTTGCTCAGTGATTTGGCTTTTAGTTCTACTTCTCACTCAAATTTAAAAAAATGCTTTCAATCCAAGTCCTCATCGTTGTCACTAAAGTATATTTTTTATTTGTCATCGATGATTCCATTACAAGGTACACCAAAAACTTTTCATTCTACTTACTGGCCTTATAAATTTTTATAGCTATATTCAAATCTCTAGCCGCTTCTTCCTTTGAACAGGAGCTCATTACAATGCTTAGATCCTCTTCTCGCTTATGACAAAAAAAGTTTCAAATTCTTAAGAGCTCACTAGAGTATTATCATCCTTAAAGACAAAGGTTTGAATAAAACCCTGATGAACTTGTGGTAAATTTTTAGTTTCCTACTTGTGTTCTTGGTGCATGTACTATGTTGTTAGAAGAGGTGGTAGAATATACTTAAATAAATGTACCCATTATCTAAGTTCCACACCCTATGAATACCATACATTGACACATTTATGGACATGCATTTGAGGACATTGTCCTTGTATCATGTAAATTTTTACTTCAAGTTCTAGGGAAGAGAGAAAAGAAACTCAATATGGATGTGGTTGAAAAACCTATTTAGTTGTGCGTATGTTGAATCAGAAGATTGTGAAGATCTCCTCTTTGGCTTAAGAGGAAGACCTATAGATAAGAAAGCACTAAAGCAAGCTTGTTTGTTAGACAGATAGTTAGGTGGATTGCCTAGCGATAAATAGATCTTGGAAGCGAGAACTTCTTTAGGGGCTATCAATCCACATGTTTTAAATAATTAAATTTATAAAATTGGAAAGAAGGTACTTGCATCAATAATTAAATGATATTGAAATTGAACACAATAATGCTTGTTAAAAAATAGACTAGGAATGATCAAATTAGTGATAAACTAATTAATACTAGTGCTAAGGGGTTGGGATATGCTTTAGAAAATTTGAAAGGGGTCTGTGAGTGGTCAAAAACATAGAAAATCAAGTTTTATTTAGGTTAGGTAGGTGAAAATAGCTTGCTAGTTTTCATTGCCATAGTGACCATCGACAGTTGGGGTGACCATCAGCGGTCAAGGTGACCATCGAGGGTCAAACAAACCATCAACATTGAAAGGTAGATTTTAAGGGATCAATGGTGGGTATTTGGTTAACAGGAATAGACAAACTAGTAGATGCCTTCATGGAAGGAAAAGCAATGGCTTCATTTTCTATGGTTAAAGGCTTGGTGATAGATGCTTGGGGTGGTTTAGTCATAGGTAGGAGGACATAATTAGGTCAGTAGGTCATGTTGCATGATACAAAAGGACTCGGGTCAGCTTGTATGGTAACAATCTGACCTTCATGCTTGAATTTGACACAATGGTGGAGAGTAGAAGGTACGCAACCCATAGCTCAGATCCAAGGTCTCCCTAATAGAATGTTGTACTAAAATTCACCTTTAATCACATAGAAAAGTTCAAGGAGCATGTGTGGTTCAAGTCGAATGTGGAGGACAAATATTCCCAAGGTAGTGGTCATGGTGTTGTTAAAAGAGAGACACACAACTAAAGTTTGGGACATGACATTGTTTGATAATTTGAGTTGGTCATAGGCACGGGAGGAAATGATGTTGATGCTAGCTCTCTCGTCAATCATAACCCGCTTGATGCAGGTTTGGTTGATGTGGGTAGTAATAAAGAAGAGGATTCAGATCCCCAGGGTGGATAGAGGGTATTTCCAAGTCTTTGAAAGTAACTAGGGTGGAGAGTTGGAGAGCACTTACGAAGGCCTCTATAGGTGGGGAGTCACCTGGTCTGACCTCAATTGCTTGCATAGCCTTAATCATGGCCTGGTGATGGTGGGGTGAGGTGGAAATGAGTTTGTAAAGGCTCATCTTAGATCGATTTTGGTGAAGTTTCTTAAGAATGACCCTCCTGATGGATTCAAAGGGGTTTGCCTCATAGGTGCCTAAGATGGTAACTTTAGGTTTGGCTAAGGGTGTAGGGGTTTGGATCGGGTTTGGTTCAGGATGAGTTGGGGGGAATGTCCACAAAATGGACACTTTGGCTTTCCCTTTATCCTTTTTTTGTGATCATCTAACCACATTAATGGTATGGATAGAGGGGGAAGGTGTTATGGGAGGTTGGGAAGATTCTTCGTCACTTTGAGGTGAGAGTGGAGGATGAGGAATGTGTTGGTAAATGACTATTGGGTGCATTGGTAGAGGAGTCAATGGAAGTTCATATAGTAAAAGATCATCTTCATCATAGAGTTGATGGATAATGGTCTAGAGAGCTTTGCAATCCTCAGTGTCATACATAGGTGTCCTATTATAGGAATAGATTTGACGGTCATTGTACCACGCTGGCTTTGAACTAAGAGGATCGAAAGGTCTAATAAGAGGTAATGTGAGATAAGAGGTCTACAATAATATTTGAAGAATGGTTGTATAGGATTTGCTAGAGGTGTGGAAGGTCTAGAGGTTGTGGTTTTGGTTGGGAAGATGGGAATGTTGATAACAATGGGTTTGGTGAGAGAAGGTTTGGGTAAGGTGGTGTGTTTAGTCAATGGTTTTCATTTGGGTATGCTGGTTATTGGGGTGTTTGAGGTTGATAATCTGGCTATTGGTAATCTAGGAAAGATCAACGTATCAGATAGGAAGTGGGTTTGTGTAACCAATGGTGATGGATGACATATGTTAAAGGGAACTTGCTTTTTAGGCAAAGTTGAGGGGTGAGGACCTACGATAGAGGGCAAGGTAGAGGGAGGTATAATCCTATCCATGCAACTTTTCAATGGTTTCACCCTTTTGGTTAGTTTTGGTCATGGTTTGGGTATAAGTTTGGATGGGGTTAATTCCACTTTCAAAGATGGGTGGACCAAGCTTCGTTTAGGGAAGGCACCATGAGTTTTGGAAGTTTTAGTTGGTGGTGTGGTCATTAGTAGAGGCGACTGTGTTGGTTGATTGAGAAGGTGAGGGGTTGGCAGAAGTTTTGATTGGTTTGAGAGGTGGTGGAAAAATGATGGATTGGTTGGTTAGAGGAGTGTTAGAATGCTCAGGCTTGTTGATGTAAGAAAGCCCTAAATATTACCTAGTACTTTGGAATCCATGTTTGAAAAAAGGTTTGTATACTGGTCATAGCCTACCTTTTGTAGTGTGTGTTGAAAAAAGGATTGTAAACTGGTATAGGCCTGAGGTGGAGTATTAGTAGCCTCGTCTACTTCCTCAAGCAAGGGATGTAAGTGTGTACTAGAGTGGCTGCTTCGTGAGGGGTGTTTGTGAAAAAGTTGCTCCCTTGGGCATGATGTCCATAGTTGTGGTTTGTCTTCTGGTTAGAGGAGATGGTTAGTTAGGAACAGTTGTTGGTTCGGATAGGCTATTCAAAGGGGTGTTTAATGATTCCAAAGCCTCTATGACCATGAAGCTAAGGAAAAAGGAACCTCATCGGTTTGGGCCTCCAAAGGAAGGGAAAGTGACTCTAGTCACCTTCAATAGACTGAAGTGGGGGAAAAGTACAAGTAGATTGAATGGTAGGTTCCTCATTGACAAGTGTATCAAGGACCATATTTACCATATGGGCATCATGAGAACATCCAGCTTGTGTGTCCTTGATTTTGATAGGGGCATGGTGGGGAAAAGGCTTCCTAAAGATATCAAGAGCTTGATTTTGAGGGGTTTTAAGATTATGCAACATGAGTTCCCCCTTGTCGATAAGGCTCTGGATAACATTCTTGAAAGTATTACATTGACTGACATCATGCCCAATTACCTAATGAAAAGCACAAAGATCATTCTCATTATACCAAGCAGGTGCTGGATGAGAAGAATTAACTTGTTGAGGAGGTTTGATGGGGAGAAGCTGTATGAGTTTAGCTTTTAGTAGTTTGTTAAAAATCGAGGCATAAGATTCTCCAAGCGGAGTGAACTATTTTTGGTTACTTTGGTTTGTGTTTTTTGTGTTTTGGTTGAAGGTAATGGGAGAATTTTGTTGATTGGCATTGGGTGGAGGGGCAGTTTTAAGGATAACTACATTCACAGTTCCTTTGCTTTTGGTTCTAGTTTTGGCTTGGTTGCTTGGTTTGGAGGAATAGGTTTTGTTGGTCTTGAAGGTAGAGTTCTTATTTTGCAACTTCAATTTTCCCTCATCTATGGCCTAGTTTTTTAGCTTATGCGCCATGGTAAAAGCTTCATCAAAAGTTTTGAAGCTTTGGACACACAATGTAGAAGATATATGTTTGGTGTGGGCTCGAACAAAAAGCTCTATAAGTTCACGCTGAGGCAAGGAAAATAAAATTTGATTAATCAAGCTTCTCCAATAGATGATGAAATCGGTAATGGACTCATCATCAAATTTTTTGATAGAATAGAGATAAATGATAGAGACCTTCTTGGAAATGTTAATGGAAAAGTGATCTAAGAAGACCTGGGCTAGTTGGGTGAAAGAAAAGAATGAATGCATGGTGACGGCACTATACCAGTCAAGTGTCGAGCCGAATAAAGACCTGGGAAAATTTTGAAGGAGAAGGGCATCATCATAAGCAATCATGTAACATGCATGCTTGAAAGCCCTAAGGTGTTGTTGGGGGTCTTCCTTGCTCTAAAATTTGATAAATTTTGGAAGCTCCCATGAAGAGGGGAAGGTCTGATAGGGGTAGAGAGATAAATAGGTTCGTTACAAATTTGATCATAGGATATGATGTTATGAGCCCCTAAAATGGATGACTCAAGGTTTGTCATCTTGTCCATGAGCATCTTTTATAGGTCAATTTGAGGTAGTGGACCAAAATGATTGTAAGTTTGATATTGTGGTGGAGGTTTGGTAACTTATTGGTAATTATTTGTCAATTGAGAAGTTGTCACATTTTGGAATGTGGATGCTAAAGGTTGGGTAGGTGGTATGTAAGGGTAGGTAGATGATAGTGGTTGCATAGTGGGTATATAACCTTGCAGGTTAGGGATGTAACCTAGGTTGGGTGTAACATATACCTATTGAGGGATTCCTGTGGGTTGGGTAGCACTATAGTTGGGTTGGTGACAAGAAGTGAGGTAGTGACCTTTGTGATAATGGGTGGTGAAGTAGAAGGGATATATACCCCTAAGCATGGTAAAGGAGTATTGACCAATGGGTTAGGTTTGATCGAGGGAAGGTTGGTAGTGCTAGTGGTAGATGATCCAACAATAAGTGCAGTGTGATGGGTTAATGGTTAGGTTACTCCTAAGGTGGAGGAGTCATTGGTAGGGGCAAAAGGCATAAGGGTAGCAATTGGTTGGGTAGGTTAGTTTTTAGTTGTGGCATCAAAGTGGTTAGTAGACAAAGATTCCTAGGTAGTTGAAGGTTTGGTGGTGATCATGGCAACAAGGATACCCTTCATAAGGTGGGATGGCATGCCATAAGGAGGATCTTGAGGTGGAGTTGAAACTGGGATATGGTGAGGGGAGGTGTTGAGGTAGAGCTAGAGGGAAACTGGGTTGTTGTCTAAAAAATGGTAAAGTCCATGTCTCCTTGCGAAAAAACCCAAGAAAAATAGGTCTTCCCAATGGACAAGGTGAGTCTTCTGCCTCATAGACCTACTCCATGGATGAGGAAGTAGAAGAGGTTGGTTTGAGTGATGGGTTCTGTTCTACTAGATCTCTTCACTGTTAGCGAGTGAGAACCATACAAGAAAGGGGGAGAGAAGACAAGAACAAACTCACCACTCAAACAAGAAGAATACAAGAAAATGATCAGGGCAATCAATACACACATTAGAAAGTATGTTAAGCCTAGAGGTTAGTTTTAATCTCACTTTTGGTTTATACCTTAGTTTATGAGAATGTATGATAGAATTTGGCTTGTAGATCAAGTACTATAAAAGTAGTCTATGGTTGATTTTGGGTTGTTTAAGTGCTAAAAAAAATGTATTGGAATCAATAAGTGGCTTGGTATTGGGGCATACCCCCTCACTTCACGATCTCACAATGATAAGAGTGTCGGGTTCTTAACCAATATATATTGATATCCACAGTTTATACTCAACCAGAGAGCTGAGTTGGTTCTCCCCTTGGTAATGACCTCCAAATAGGATCATCGAGAAAGGGCAAGGTGACCACTAAGTGATGAAATCCCAATCGGACCTTGTCTCAAATTGTTTCGATGTTTGATTGATGAAAGTGGTTTGGCTAGTGTGTGCAATAAAGGTGGTGCTACGATGAGATTATTGTGCTTTAATTCAAAGTGAACTAATGTTAAAATCAAGCAATGGATGTAATTGATTTTAAGACAAAAATAAATTTTAGTTTCAATTATGAGCACAGATAAAGGGAAGAGCATACAAAAGCAAAGAAAATGTGAGTAAAGACTCTAGGTCCCACTGGACATGTGAGAATGTTTCATGTAAATTTTTACTTTAAGTTCTAGGGAAGAGAGAAAAGAAACTCAATACGGGTGTGGTAGAAAAACTTGTTTGGTTATGCATGTGTTGAATCAAAAGATTGTGAAGAGCTCCTCTTTGGCTTGGGATGAAGACGTACAGATAAGAAAGTACTAAAGCAAAATTGTTTGTTAGATAAACAGTTAGATGGATTGCCTAACGATAGCTAGATCTTGAAAGTGAGAGCTTCCTTAGGGGCTGTCAATCCACACATTTTAAATAGTCAAGTTCAAAAAATTGGAAAGAAGGTACTTGCATCAATAATCAAAGGATACTGAAATTGAATACAAAAATGCTTGCTACGAAAATAGACTAAGAATGATCAAATTAGTGATAAACTAATTAATACTAGTGCTAAGGGGTTAGGATATGCTTCAAAAATTTTGAAAGGGGTATGTGAGTAGTCAAAAACATAGAAAATTAGGTTTGATTTAGGTTTGGTGGGTGAAAATAACTTGTTGGTTTTTACTACCATAATGGTCGTTGATGATTGGGGTGATTGTTGGTGGTTAAGGTGACCATCAACGATCAAGTTGACTATCAAAGGTTGAGTAGAACATCGTTATTTGAGTCAACCATCAATTATTATTGTGTAAATTTTGGGTTGATGACTTTCTAAATAATGGGATCTAACAGATGGATTTTGGGAGATGGACAAGGGCAAGGCAAATTGTGAAATGGAAATAAAGTATGTGAATATTAACAAACAAGTACTTGGATTACCAGAAGTCAGTTGGGTGAGTGGTTAAAGCAACTAACTTATTGATGGAATCTGGCTTGATTATGATAGAGTAACAGTACTTGAGAGCTTGGTTGAGAGGTGTTGATAAGTTAACTCTCAATAAGATGGTTGATGATGTTTGATAATGCCGATGATCTTGATTGACCTATAAAATAAAACTCTTGAATCCCTAAGCTCTTGATAATTATTGTAGATGGATTTGACCTCCTAGGCCTCTCTCTCTTATAGGCACAAGCAAAAAGTGGAAGTAAAGGTGTAAGTAGGCCATCTAAATATAATACGTCCATGCAAAGGCTCACAACCAGAATTAGACAAGTTATATTTTGAAAAGCAATGTGGGTGGTTACATGCTATTTGTTAAGGAGGTGGACCCTGACCATCGACGATCAAGTTTTCCCATGGTGACCGTTGACAGTCACCCTGACCATCGACAGTCAGGTTCCAAAGGAAAGAGGTCTCAAATGCCAGGTTGAGTCAATTTGTGAGACAGATTACGGATGAGCCTGGTTGGGCCAGATTGGTCGAGATTGGTCCCAAGAGGGTCCTCGATAGGTTTAAGGAGATTTTTGATATTCAAGATCGTAGGTGTGCAGATTTATGATGTCTACAATCCTAATTAATATTACCACTTACTCATAATCATAAATGCTGTTTGAAATCTAGCTTGCAATGATTTACAAGAATATTCCTAATGAAAATAATTGGACTTGTTTACTATCCACCATGTCACTACAATGCTTTTTAGAGCATCATTTAGCGCATTGAATCATCAATCTATATTTGGAACATGTTCCAATCTAGAAATAAATTAGCTAATATGTCTTTCTATGTGAAATAAAAAACAGGTTCAAAATGTAGACAAAAATATAGAAAGATTTAGTATTCATTCAATTCAAAATTACATATATATTCAGATAAATACATACTTGAATTATACAAAAGTTCATAGATGTTATGTAAATAATTAGATGTAAGCAAACTATAGTATAGGCTGGACACTAAACAAATATAAAAATACATTCATAAAACCCGTCATCTAATCTTTATATTAATTTATATAATTTTGAAAATCTTTTTCTTTACAATTGATCACTATATATAGAAATTATAAAGCTTTGTCGCTTTGCATTCTATCTTTTCAGTCCAAGATTGAAAGAATATTTTCACATTCCCCAGTCTTTTGGAATACATACATAGGTGAAATACATATAAAATTATATATGTTGCATATGTTGTTCTACATTACACACTTATCATACATTTACACTATTTGATTTTGCAGTCCTAAATCTACTTCCAACCATTAGAATGATCATAAATTGTAATGTGTTATGGTTGACAAATTGGGGTCCAGGTAACCTAAAATTTAATATGGCAAGTCTAATCAATCCTATAGCTACACCAACTTATTTAGTGTAGAGAGAACATAAAAAAGGATACATAAATATTCATTCACTGAGAAATAAGCAACATTTAATCTAATAAGTAAAATAAAAGAAATATCATAAGGTTAAAAATACTTACATTGGAGTAGACCCGTTGAGCATGAATCTCCCCTTGGCTTAAATGGAGCTTTGATAGAGATGTTGTGGTTGTGAATACTTCTAAGGGTGGACAAAAGGCACTTGACCAACAAAGTTAATCCTAGTGAATCTCTAAGACTTCTACAAGACAATCTTATTCAAGATAAGATTCTAGATCTAACTCCTCTACATGTGACTGAGGGCATAAGTGCGAGTGAAAGTAGAGTTAATAGAGTGTATATGATATATTTAGAATTAAATATGACTCTTACATATAGTTTTCCATATCCAAAACCAACCCTAAAAAATAATCCTACAATATTGGTCAGGCTAATATAGTTGAAAGATGTCAGCTAACATTGAATGGTATCAAACAGGATGATAAAGTATGAATGCCAGAAAATAGGCTTAGAGCTACATTGAGTTAGTTGATATAATAGAGGAAGGGAAAAGGCATAAAATAGACAGTATCATCTAGATTAATGCCATAGGATATAAGGACACTGACATAGCTTAATGAGATATGATGAAAGGAGATAAGTATCAAGACAATTTATATAAGTTGAACTAGTAGTATAAATGGTATGACCATGACATAGATAACATCATCTCTCGTAAAGCACCAAAATCACAACCACCCCTTTCCCAGTGCATCATTTAATATGTGTACTTATAGAGATTGATGCTCGATAAGTCATTACAATAGAACACATCAGTAACTGATAAAGTGAAAAATATTATGTGTATGCATATGCCCCACTTGAAGCTCATCACATGCCACAATAGTGTAACATGTGATGGTGCTTTGAGAAATAATATAGCAACACAAAAACTAAACTTACTAAAATGAAATGTGGAAATAAATTTTGATAAATTAATAATAAAGAGTACCATATACATACCTTGACTTACCATTATCACTAAATGACTGCATATAAAACTCATAATAACACAAAACATATACCAATAAAACATTCTTGACCTTATTTCTTACTTACTTCCTTTAACAATAGCTTTTGAATTCACTCTTCAAGTAATGTTCTTAGATATAACTAAAAAGTTTGTGTTTCCTTAACCTTGATATTGTTTAACTCTATCACATTAACCTGCTTATCCACTTATCAACTTTACTAAGACTTTCCAAGACTTAATTCTACGTTTACACAACTCTACTCTCTCTTTACACAATCCTTGTAGCCCTATTTATGATCTTTCCTTGATTTTCATGATTTTTACGGATGTCAAATGGAAAACCATCAACTATTTTAGATAACCTTTATTTCACTCTATTCATCAACAAAGGTACAATCCTCAACTCTTTCTTTAAGGCACTTTTTCAATGCTCTAAAGCTTATTGTTTACCCGTAATTAGGTCTCTTAGGGATTTGCCTTTGTTTATTACACTCAGTCCTCAATAATAGTACAAACACTTGATGACATGTCCTGAAACCACTTCAATCACTTAACATAGGTCTTCACCTAATTGTATAACAATTTTCATGGGATTTTGATGGTCTGAATCAAAGTTATGGCTCAAACCCTAGATGAGGGTTTAATTGTATCAGTCACAACCCGAGAACTAAAAAAACTCTTCTGAGAACAATTTAATGAGTTTCAAGACTCTGTGAAAGATTCTATAGCTTTGCGTTTACCTTACTTAACTCCTCTAACTCTTGTAGAATCCTTATCATTCCACTGTCTACCTTTTCATCTTAAAACATATGTGATTGTGTTGATTTCTTTAGCAAATGACTAGCTTGTAAGTTTACAGACCACAAAAGACCCTATTCCCAAAATTATTAAATCACTAACAACTTTACAAAATCAAAAGAGACTTACCTTATTTATCTAAATTATTTTAAAGATAGTTTGACATTTCCTTCATTCATCCTACAATAAACACATTACTTGGTAGTAGTATCATCTAAAAGAAATAAGGGATAAATTGCAGATGCCTGTGTATAAAAGCTCCATGATATATGTTAATATATAATCTTAAAACAATATATCAAATCCTATTGAAACACTGAGAACACCATGCAAGTGAAACCAATGACTATTTCTTAATATGAATAAGCACATAGTTCATAAATTAGGGACTCCCTTATAACATAGGGGTCTGTGTATACACATGCATGAAAATCAATGATTTTATCAACATTCCTTGTAACTATAACCTATAATCACATTAAAAAACTCCTTCACGAACATTCATATCAATTTTCAAAAGTCATTTGATCAACTACTTTGCTAAACATAGTCTAAAAATATTTACTTATATAGGAACAAGGTTCTGTTTTATTACCACTTATAATAGGGGTTTATTATTTCCTTATCTTTTGAAGTTTCTCTAAAAACTAACGTGCTTCAACCTTCAACCACACTTGATAACAACTATAAATTTTTATTCCCTCATGAATAAATCACATACATTCAAAAAAAGACCTCTATAGGGTCATCACATACATTCATTCAAACAACAAAGTTCTTCCAAAAAACACCTCCATGTTTTCATTCCCAAAATATTTTCAATAATTTTCCATGCTCTCATTCAAATGTAATCTCACAATCACTAACTCAAAAACTAACTCCAAGGCTCCTAACAAGAGAGATAACAGAATCTTGTATCTTTCCCTCTGAATGGTCTCTTGGTTACATTGCACTTTTTATGATTTTACATATTATGACTACAATGTACCTTGAATTTTGACTCATGATCATGTTTTTGAAAATTATATAGGGTCTAAGTCCTCTTGACATGTTTGTGACATCTTGTCACCCTCTCAATATGCATAAAACTCATTAGAAAAGACATAACACTATTCAAATTTTCAAATAATACTTTTAGCGAGAAAATCAATAGTTCAAATTCTATGCCTCTTTACACCAATTAGATTCCTCCTATGGACTTCAACTGACCTCTAACACCTATAAGACCAATCTAAGACAAAAATTAAACCATTTTTGGGTCCTAAAGGGATGCCCCTACATCATGTTGTTCCAAAAATCTGTCACTCATTTTTGGGACAACATATGAACTATTTTGGCCCTGCAGGCCAAGATCCTCTCTCCCCTTCTCAAAATTTATTCGGAGCATTCAAATTCCTCTTTTTTCAAGATTTTTCATTTAAAGGACTAACAGGTTAAACAAGTTCAATGGCTTCAACAGGCAAATTTTCTCAAAGGAACAAGTTCCCAACACTTAGGCAATTTCCAGATTGGTTCAACGCCTTAGTTCAACCAAAAATGCTCATCGGCAAGCTTCAAAGGAAAGATTGAACCATTGAACATTGAACCAAATTGGTTCAATGGGTTCAACGGTTCAAAGGTTCAATGAGCAGTTGGTTCAACGTGATTGGTTCAAGTGGTCAATTGAATGAGTGAAACACAAGATTGAACCGTTGAACCAAAGTTGGTTCAATTGGTCGGTTCAATAGGTCGGTTCAAAGGAGTGCCCCAAAGCCCGAAGGACAAGTGCCCTTGCGGAGGGCACTTAGGCGACAAAAGGACCTTTGTGACTTTGTCAAAAGGCAATTTTAGAGGCCAAACAACCCTTGTGGAGGGAAAAAAAGCACTTGGAAAGAAGGCAGAAAAGTTGGAGTTCCTTTAGAAAAATGAACAAGGCAAAAGATCAAGCAAATTCTTTCAGATAAAATGTCCAAAGGAATTCCTTCAGACATTTTTTTTGAAGGAATTCACTCGAAATAAAAATCTTGACTAAAGGGAAAGCCGACTGAAAGCAAGCGAGAAGATTTCCTTCAAACATTTTGTCTGAAGGAATTGAAGCCGAAGGACCCCGAAGACCGCTCGAAGGCCACTCGAAGAACCCGAAGGGCAGGTACCCTTGTAGGGGGCTCTCACCGACCAGGAAATGAACCAAGGAGGCCCAAAGGGACACCTTCCCTTCAAGAAGTTCTAAAGGCATTAAGGCCCGCGACTGATTTCTACAGACTTTGCAGGCTTGATTCTACATACTCATTTCTACGGACTCTGCAGGCTTGATTCTACGGACTCATTTCTACGGACTCTGCAGGCTCATTTCTACGGAATTTGTAGGCTCATTTCTATGGATTCCATAGGAGGGTTTCTAAGGGCTCATTTCTACAGACTCCATAAGAGGATTTCTAAGGGCTCATTTCTATAGACTCTACAGGTTCATTTCTACGGACTCTGTAGGAGGATTTTTAAGGTCTCATTTCTACGGACTCTGCATGATGATTTCTAAGGGCTTGTTTCTACAAACTCAACAGACATATTTATACAAACTCTTTCAAAACTTGGGAGACTTAGAGAAAACAAAGGCTTTTAAGGAAGAAGATGAATCATTGAACCTTAAACCAAAATGGGTCACAGGTTCAATGGGTTCAACAGTTCAAGGGAAGCTCTAAGTAAAGATAAGAAGCGAAAGTTTCCAAAGACTAGTTCAAGGAGAAGGTTCAAGTAGATGAACCAAGGAGGCCACCTGAACCATTGAAATAGTGAACCTTTGACGTCCCCATGGACATCAAATTCAAGCTAATGAAATATCCATTGATTTTCAAAAGTGGCACGAAACTTGAAAGCAAACTCAGTGCCTAGCTGAAAAAGGATGCTGAAAATGCCAGCAAAAGGGGGAAAAGATAGCCCAAGGGCTCAAAGTACAATAGGAAAAAAGGAAAGACCAAATATATCTATGCTGGAGTTATTCCAGTAGGTGGAACAGTCCACCAAGTAGATATTTGAACTTGCAAACATTGAAGGCATGGCCTATTTTTCTCCCTTAGAGTAAAGACAAGGTGGACAACTGTGTAGATATCAGATGATAGACCAGATGACTCAAGACCAGGAGAAGACATTTGAGATGAATCGACATGCCATAGTTAAAGCAACCCCCCTGTTCCAGCATGGGCTCTTTGACAAAATTGAAAATGCATTCAAGGCATTGAATGCAACATGGGTCGTTCCATGGAACAAAGTGCCAAGCCTTTCTTGGCTGCTATATATTATATTCTCTTACTTTATAAAAAGAGACTTTTCTATTATAGAAGTGAAACTCGACCAAAATTGAGAGGTGATTACTGAGACTTTGAGCTCAGATTATTCATCATATTTCTTTGTTTGAATGGGAAAGCAACTTACTTTCAGACTTTGTGCTGTTATAGCTCATGTCATTTTAGGAGATTGTTCTTATGTCTATTTCCTGAATGTGTTCTTGTCCATTTTAAAGAAATAAGTAGAACTAGTGAAAGTAATCAGGTAGGTGTCCTGAAGCCAACTATGGAGAGACTTTGTGCCCCCTATAATTGTCTTTAGTGTGTTTGTTTTTTGTTTCTGTGTAAAAGACCTTGGGATGACTTTGTGCCCTTATTAGCCTTCGTATTTCACTCTTGGGTAGTCGAGGTGGAGACTTTCAGCTACATCTTAGTCTACTGGTTATTACATCTTTTGTTATCAGTTACTTGTCACTACTTGAAAGAACTCTTACTATTTTTTGCAAAATCACTTCTGAAAGAAGAGAAGTGCCTTTAGTGTTTTCACCAATTTTTTTTTTTAATTTGTGAACATCATCTCTGAAAAAAGAGAGATAGATGGTGTTATCCTACCCTGAGTGTTACTTTTTGCTTATATATATAGTATATAACCTCCTTCTATTAACAGGGAACCTCCTCTTGATGAGAGGAGAAATTTATCCCCTTTTGATGTGGTAAACTTGCACATCTGGCTGACCAATCTCTCTATGTTGTGGTTGAAGAGACTTATTTTGCTCATCAGTTAGCTATTGACAAAATATTCACCCAACAGTTTTTGGTGACTCCATTGAGGAAGAGCACGCAGTTTGAAGCCTCAAGCTTCAAGCTGAAGTAAGACCAATTTTTTTCTATTTTTATTCTACAATCTGGCAACTTCACGCTATATCAGAAGTTAGAGAGCCCAATGGGTTATTGATCCTATTTTTGAATTGGTGCAGAAGGTTAATTCTGATTTGTTCCCTCTCCAACTTCAAGTTTAATGATCTAGGAGTGTCCCTCCAACCCATACTAGGACATCAACATAAGACAGAGCTTCTTTTTTTGCTGTTAGCAGAGCTTTGCCTATACATACTCCACCCAAATTTATTATCCTCCTTTTTCATAATCAAATCATGGTGGCTCAAGGCACCTAGAGTAACTGTTTTGGCCCATTCAATTTGACTCCACCTCTACATGAGCTACCACGTAGTTCAAAGAAGAATTTTCCCAAGTTCTTTGGTGATGGAAAAGTTCATCTTGATGAGCATATTGTTGCCTTCAACATAGCTTGTGGTGTGATAGGCATGGAATATGAAGATATAGAAGTTAGGCTGCTTGTAGAAACACTGCAAGGTCTGCTACAGACTGATTCTACCATCTACAGGCTCAGTCAGTGACTGACTGAGACACTCTCAAAGCTAAATTTGAAGCCAAGTTCAAGCCTACAAAAGATGTGCATGCTTTGCTGGCCCATCTCACATAGATGAAGAAGGAACCTCATGAAACTATGAGAGATTTCATTTCCAAGTTTGACAAGCTGAGGAACTGGATTCCTATAATTGCTCAACCAACACTTGAGAACTTTAAATGCTTCTTCATCAACTCACAACTGGTTAAAGTGAGTTTTCTACTGAGACAGGCTGGCCACATAGACCTTACTGCTACTCAAGATTTAGCTACTGAGGTAGAATATGACCTTATCTTAGAAAAAAAGATAAGAAGAGATCCTAAAAAAGGTAAATCCTCTTCATCTTCTGAATACTCACCTACAACCACCATTGATCCAATGGTGCAAAACTTGGCAAATGAATTGCTAGCTCTTAGAAAGCAAATGGCTCAAGGGATGTCATCTGCTCCTTCATACAGAGATGTACCAAGGAGGACATTCCCCAATTAGTCATACCAAGGCCATGCTACCAGCAATCAAGGGCAAACAAACTATCTTCCTCCCCCATGAGAGAACCTTGCCATTGAAACACCTCTAACCAATTTAGCGGTTAGATATCTTGAAGTTGAATTAGATTTCTCCTTTCAACCTGAATTGAACCTGGAAGATGACGCTAATATCTTCACTAAAGAAGAAGAATTAGCTAGTGACTCCAACATTGCTTTCCTAAATTACCAAGATGAACCCATAAATGAAGGTAAAGCAGCTGAAGGGTCATACGCTATGTTCACCCAGTCCAATAATGAATCAGCCCAACAAGATGATAAAAAAAAAGTAGATGAGCGATCTCAACCAGCAATTTCAATTGCTAAGTGAGGAACCACTCTACTTTTCCAGCCAAAGGACCTGGTGATTGCAAGAAAGGTAAGTACACCAAACATCCCTACACCTTCTACTTTTAATTTGCAATCTAGTCCTCCCCCTCCAAAAAATTAAAATGATGAACTCTCATCCTTTATAACTAGTTCATTTCAAACATTTGACATAATTGACCATATAAAAAAAACTAAAATTCAAATGTCTGAATTTGAATTTCTGCAGTCCAATTCTGAGCAGTTAGATAAGTTGGTTCAATGTGTAAAGAACTGAAACATCCCTGTAGGACAAGCAATTTTGAAAGTAACTCATGATTCCCTAAAAAATGCACCTACCAGGAATAACCTTGTCATTACTCTTCCTACTGCTCATGGGAGGAGAACTGAACCATTGTATGTCTCCCTGTTGATAAACAATCATCAACTAAATAATTGCATCATTGATTCCAGAGCTTCAGACAATGTCATGCCTGTCAAAGTGGCTGAATCTCTTGGTCTCACACTGACCAAGACATTTGGGAGATGTTTTTCTATAGAAAACAAATAAGTACCACTGCTAGAGTAAATCAAAGATGCCCAATTCACATTTACAACATTCCCAGACAAGAGAATCAAGATGACAGTCCTGGTGGCCGATGTCCCAACATCATATGGCATTCTTCTTGGACAAAATTTTTGTAAGGATGTTGAAGGTGAATTAAGCATGGACCTATTCGAGGCAAGGATCTTAGTCAAAGGCATTATGCAAAGATTGCTTCCTGAGAAGGAAGCAAAACATGTGGTCACTCAGACATTAGCGCCTGAAGCTTAAATTATCTTTGAGTTTTCAGGCATGGGTAACTACTTTTTATCCATGGAGGTAGTTCATGAGGCGTCTGATGAAGCTCTTGAAGGTGACAATCTAAAAATTGGTTCAGATGAAATAACAAAAATATTGGTGGAGCGCAGTGCAAATGTAGAAGAATCTCCCTCTCTAAATGAAAAAGAATCTAAAAAAAAATCAGTGTTCAATGAGGTATGGATTCTAAAATTCGATGGCAGTTGCTCCTCTACCAGTTCAGGAGCCAGGATTATGTTGATATCTCCCTAAGGAGATATTTTTCTTTCATCATACAAATTACAGTTCAACAATGCCAATAATACAACTGAGTATGAATCTTTATTACTTGGATTGAGGGTTGTTCGAGACAAAGCCATCAAACTCCTTCATGCCAAAGGAGACACTAAACTGGTGGTTTATCAGGTAAAAAAATTGTATCAAATTAAAAATGAGAGATTGTGCCACCACCACAATCTAGTCTGAGATCAAATTGAAAACTTTGATGCTTTCAACATCTCTACCATACCCAAGGAATTCAATGATCAAGCTGATGCATTAGCTATTTCGATAACTCTTCTATTCCCTCACCTTAATTTTAAAAGAGATAAATACACTATTGAACTGGTCTTTTGACCAAGTATGCCTGACAATGGCAGTCATTAGCAAGTGTTCAATGGTGACAACCAAATAATTTTCTTCTTGAAGAAAAATGATAGCTTTAAACAACTTCATTTCAAAGGCAGTGAGCCTCAGCAGCTTGAATAAGCCCCTGAATCAAGTTCATACACAAGTGATGAATTTTTGCAACTGAAAGGGAATAAAATTCTCAAAGGCCTGGTTTTTCTTGAGAAGCTGTTTGACAAATATGACAGGTTCATCAAATAGCAGTAAATAGATTCAAGCTCCTTCCAGGTGTTTGATCAAATAAATTTGGGTACTAAGAAAAATCCTAAGATGCTAAACATTGGGAAGTGCTGCAGTCCAAAAGAGAAGTTCAAATTTGATGCTCTGCTCCGTCAGTACATGGATGTTCTAGCATACTCCTATGATGATCTGAAGTAGCTCAAGCTTGATGAAATTTGCCATGAAATTTATCTCAAGAATGATTCGATGCCTTATAAGAAAAAATCTAGGCAGTACAATCCGAAGATATCAAGGTACTATTCTGTCAGAAATATAAAAAATGCTGAATGCTAAGATAATTTTTTCAATCCATCATTCCACATGGATTACCAACATAGTACTTGTGAGGAAGAAGAATGGCAAAATTCATCTATATGTGGATTTTAGGAACTTGAATCAGTCATCCTTAAAGGATAACTATCCTCTGCCAATCATGGACCAAGTTTGTCAGACGGTGCTTGGTTCAGAGATATTATCAATGCTAGATGTCTTCTTAGAATACAATCAAGTTGAAGTTGGTGAAACAGACCAACATAAGACTGACTTCACTATGCCTTGGGACACGTTTGCATATCAAAAAATGCCATTTAGCCTGATAAATGCTAGCCCCACCTTCTAAAGAGCAATGGACCTTGCTTTCAAAAATGAAATAGGTAAGCTCATTGTAGTATACTTGGATGATTTAACAGTCTTTTCTAAGTATTGCCCTGGCCATATATGCCATTTTCAACAAGTGCTAGAACGTTGTCACCAAAATGACATTTTTTTAAATCTCAAGAAGTCTATTTTTAGAGTAACAAAGGAAAAACTTCTTGGATACATTATATCTTGAGAAGGTATAAAAATTGACTCAGATAGAGTCAAGTCCATTCAAGAGCTTACTTTGCCCACAAGTAAGACTGCAGTTCACTCTTTCTTCGAAAAAATAATTTTTTTACAAAGGTTCATCCCCGAGTTTGCTGAGAAGACTCACCATATTGTAAACATAATGAAGAGAAAGGCCACTTTCAGCTGCACTGAAGAAGGCAAATTAGCATTCCAAGATATTAAGACAGTTATTACCCATGCCCTAATTCTAGTTTGTCCAGACTATAACAAAGATTTCATAATGTATAGTTATGCTTCTGAGCACACACTTTCAGTAATTTTAGTTCAACAAAACCAAGAAGGTGTGGAATCTCCTATTTGTTTCACGCGTTGTCCTCTCAAAGATTATGAGTTGAAGTACTGAAATATGGAGAAGCATGCTTATGCAGTGGTGAAGCCAGTAAAGTACTTCTATTTTTACATCATGAATTCACACACTACTACCCTGGTTCCTGACACCACAGTCAAATCTATACTCAGCAAGAGTTTGGAATGAAAAGAGGCAATTGAGTTGGTAAAATCCAAGAGTTTGATCTAGTCATCAAACCAACAAAACTAGTGTGGAGAAGAGGCCTATGCCAATTGATTACTAACAATAGACTTGAAAAAATAGAGCATGAAGAAAAAAAAGTGGAAGACATGCCAACAGTCCTCTTTGTCTCCACCACGAATGAGTGGTATTCAAGTATTGCTTATTTCTTTACTTATGGTGAGTGTCCTACCCACCTATCCCATAAAAAAAAAAAGAATTGTCAAGTTAAAAGCCGCTAATTTTGTCTTTTGGGACAACGGCTTATATAAGAGGAGCCTTGATGGAGTGTTCCTTCGCTGCATGGACAAAGAACAACATAACCAACTTTTGAAGTCCTTCCATAATCTAACCTGTGGAGGACATTTTTTTATTCCTGTAACTGCCCATAAGATTTTGTGAGCTGGGTATTACTAGCCCACTTTGTTCCAAGATGCATACAAATGGGTTGTAAATGTGAACTATGCCAACAGTTCGTTGGAAGGCCCAAATTAGCTGCTCTGCCTCTTAAGCCAGTGGTAATAGAAGAGCCATTTCAGTAATGGAGAATCAAATTTATTGGTGCTATAAACCCATCTTCAAGTGCTGGACATGATTATGTCCTCACAGCCATTGATTACTTCATCAAATGGGTGGAAGCTATTCCAACTAAGCATGTTACTTCAAAAGTAGTATGTTATTTTCTCAAAAAGAACATCATTTCTAGATTAGGGGTCCCAACCAAGATTGTCACAGATAACGTAGCTTGTTTCTCTTCCCAAGAGATTACTCAGTTTTGTTTTTACTATTGGATTACCCTCTCCCACTCTTCTGATTATTTTCCATAAGGGAATGGCCAAGCTGAGTCAAGCAACACGAACTTGGAAACTATCATCAAGAACCTGGTAGATGACAACCAATGAACCTAGCATAAAAAATTGGTTGATGCTTTATGGGCAGATAGAATCACACCCAAGAGGGGAATTGGTATGTCACCTTTTCAACTTCTTTATGGTCTCAATGCTGAGATACCCATCACCTTGGAACTACCAGCATTGAAATTAGCTAAGGTAGTCGAGGATCAGACATATGAAAGCTGCATCAAAAAGAGGATCATGTGCTTGACTGAGCTGGATGAGCAATGAACTATGGTGGTGGACTAAATTGTTGCACATCAAAGTCTGGTGAAGAAGCTCTTCGACTAGAAAGCAAAGAACTATGATTTTCAGATTGGAGATCAAGTCTTGTTGTGGGATAAGAGAAGAGAACCAAAGGAAATGCATGGGAAATTCAATTCCCTTTGGAGAGGCCCATTCACTATCCATGAGCTCAATGGTGAAAACAATTTCTTGTTGAAGTATCATGATGGCACGCCCTTTTCTTTGCCTCACAATGGGCAGCATCTGAAGCACTTCAATTCTTGAAGTATTAGATAAGTTCACCTGTACATATGTATATTTGTAAAGTCTTTAGTTCTATTTTGTGCTTTTTATTTTTATTTTTTGGTGCCTTTATTTTTTGGGGTAGCATGAATCCATATCCCAATGGAATACTTCAAGGCACTGAAGATTCTGGTTTTTACTCCCCTCAGCTATTCCAAGTTTTCAATTGAAGGAGGTTCCCCAACTGGAGCCAACTGTTGTTTCCAAAATCTATCACTCATTTTTAGGACAACATATAAACTATTTTGGCCTTACAGGCCAAGATCCTCTCTTTCCTTCTCAAAATTTGTTCGGAGCATTCAAATTCCACATTTTAAAGTTTTTTCAGTTAAAAGACTAGCAGGTTCAATAGGTTCAATGGCTTCAACAGGCAAATTTTCTCAAAAAAACAAGTTCCCAACACTTAGGCAATTTTTAGATTGGTTCAATGCCTTGGTTTAACCAAAAATGTTCATCAGCAAGCTTCAAAGGAAGGATTGAACCATTGAACCTTTAACCAAATTGGTTCAATGGGTTCAACGATTCAAAGGTTCAACAAATGGTTGGTTCAAGCGGTCAATTGAATGAGCAGAACACAAGATTGAACCATTGAACTAAAGTTTGTTCAATCGATCAGTTTAATTGATCAGTTCAAATGAGTGCCCCAAAGCTTGAATGACAAGTGCCCTTTCAGAGGGCACTTAGGTGACAAAAGGACCTTTGCAATTTTTTTGAAAGGCAATTTTAGAGGCCAAAAAACCCTTGTGGAGGGTAGGGAAGCACTTGGAAAGAAGGCAAAAAGTTGGAGTTCCTTCAGAAAAATGAACAAGGCAAAAGATCAAGCGAATTATTTTGGATAAAATCTCTGAAGGAATTCCTTCAGACATTTTGTCTGAAGGAATTCACTTGAAAGAAAAAGCCCAACTGAAGGGAAAGCCGATCAAAAGAAAGTGAGAAGATTTCCTTTGGACAAGATGTTCAAAGGAATTCTTTCAGACATTTTGTCTGAAGGAATTGAAGTCGAAGGACCCCAAAGACTGCTTGAAGGCCACTCGAAGAACCCTGAAGGGCAGGTACCCTTGTGGGGGGCTCTAATTGACCAGGAAATGAACCAAGGAGGCCCAAAGGGACACCTTCCCTTTGAGAAGTTCCAAAGGCATTAAGGCCCATGACTAATTTCTACAGACTCTGTAGGCTTGATTCTACAGACTCATTTCTATAGACTTTGCAGGTTTGATTCTACAGACTCATTTCTACGGACTCTGCAGGCTCATTTTTATGGACTCTGTAGGCCCATTTCTACGAACTCCACATGAAGATTTTTAAGTGCTCATTTCTATAGACTGTACAGGAGGATTTCTAAGGGCTCATTTCTATGAACTCTGTAAGAGGATTTCTAAGGGCTCATTTCTATGGACTCTACAGGATGATTTCTAAGGGCTTGTTTCTATGAACTCAACAGACATATTTCTATGGACTCTTCCAAAACTCGGGAGACTTAGAGAAACTAAAGGCTTTTAAGGATGAAGATGAATCATTGAACCTTGAACCAAAATGGTTCACAGGTTCAATGGGTTCAATAGTTCAAGGGAAGCTCTGAGCAAAGATAAGAAGTGAAAGTTTCTAAAGACTAGTTCAAGGAGAAGGTTCAAGCGGATGAACCAAGGAGGCCACCCAAACCATTGAAACAATGAACCTTTGATGCCCCTATGAATATCAAATTCAAGCTAATGAAATATCTATTGATTTTTAAAAGTGGCACAGAACTTGAAAGCAAATTCAGTGCCCAGCTGAAGAAAGATACTGAAAAGGCCAGCAAAATGGGGAAAAGATAGCTCAAGGGCTCAAACTGCAATAGGAAAGAGGGAAAGACCAGAAATATCTATACTAGAGTTATTCCAATAGGTGGAATAGTCCACCAAGTAGATATTTGAACTTGCAAACATTGAAGGCATGGCCTGTTTGTCTCCCTTGGAGTAAAGGTGAGGTGGATAGTTGTGTAGACATCAGGTGACAGACCAAATGACCCAAGACTAGGAGAAGACATTTGAGATGAATCGACATACCACAGTTAAGGTGGCCACCTTGTTCCAGCATGGGATCTTTGACAAAATTGAAAATGCATTCAAGGCATTGAATGCGGGATGGGCCGTTCCATGGAACAAAGTGCCAAGCCTTTCTTTGCTGCTATATATTGTATTCTCTTACTTTTTGAAAAGGGACTTTTCCATTATAAAAGTGAAACTCTGTCAAAATTGAGAGGTGACTACTGAGACTTTGAGCTCATATTGTTCATCATATTTTTTTGTTTGAATGGGAAAGCAAGTTACTTTTAGACTTTGTGTTGTTATAGCTCGTGTCATATTAGGAGATTGTTCTTATGTCTGTTTCTTGAATGTGTTCTTGTCCATTTTAAAGAAATAAGCAGAACTAGTGGAAGTAATCAGGAAAGTGTCCTGAAGCCAACTATTGAGAGACTTTGTGCCCCCCACAATTGTTTTTAGTGTGTTTGTCTTTTTTTTGTTTCTGTGTAAAGGACCTTGGGATGATTTTGTGCCCTCATTGTCCTTCATATTTCACTCTTGGGAAGTCGAGGTGGAGACTTTGAGCTACATCTCAGTCTGTTGGTTACTACGTCTTTCATTACCAGTTACTTGTCACTACCTGAAAGAACTCTTACTATTTTTTACAAAATCACTTCTGAAAGAAGAGAAGTGCCTTCAGTGTTTTCACCAAGATTTTCTCCTTTGTTTGTGAACATCATCTCTAAAAAAAGAGAGATGGATGGTGTTATCCTACCCCTGAGTGTTACTTTCTACTTATATATATAGTATATAGCCTCTTATTTACAGGGAACCTCCCCTTGGTAAGAGGAGAGATTTGTCCCCTTTTAAGTGGTAAACCTGCACATTTAGCCAACCAATCTCCCTATGTTGTGGTTGAAGAGACCTATTTTACTCATCAGTTAGCTATTGACAAAATATTCACCCAACACATCAGATAACCTTTATTGTGGAGGGTGTAGTAATTGTATTTAAGATACCCTATGGATACAAGGCTAGAAAGGAAAGCAAGAAAACACAAGATGGCCATATTAAATGTAAAACTCTCAAAACTAATTGAATCACTTGGAAAATTAGCAAGTCAATATTTCAAAGGTTAGGTTACAACCAGAAGACCATGGAAATTAATGAAAATAATAAAAAATTAGTAAGTCAAAAATCCACGGCTATTTATGACCAATAGACCAAAGGAAAATTTATCTTAATTAATATAAGTAATAATATAAATCAAACTAAATACATATATAATTGATAAATGATGAAAACATCGATATAAGAGAAGTGACAAACCATACTCGAACAAAGACACAAAAACCTGAAATGGGAAACGAGACTAGATGACCTAAAAAAAGATGATTAGAAAGCTCAAGGTATAAAACATAACCAAGAGAAATTATAGAAAGATAAGGCAATAACCAAGATAACATCTCACAATAACTTAAATATGTTTCTATTCTAAGAATAGATAAACTAAAACTACCATATTATTACCATATTAGAAGAGATGGAATAGGAAGTATAGAAAATAGAAAATATGTTGAAATAATTAAGTGGGTGGTGGGGGAAAGAGGGTAGCACTAGGATGAAAACAAAATCTTTACTAGAAATGAGACAATCAAATATAGTTGGCAAGACTAAGATTTTTCAAAATTAATGACCCTAGAGAACCCTACCTAGCAATGCAAGTTTGAGCTAACTAGTGAAGTATAAATATCATCCCATGAAGGCTATTATGCATAAAAGTAAAATTGGTCCTACATTCCCACAACATGTTCATTGCTCCTCATGACCCCTTACAGAGTTGTCAGCTTACTATGAAGATTGGGTACTTGTGTGATAAGATAGGTGGCACTAAAATGTAAGAAAATATCATGATAGAATGAGACATCCTACCCTAGTCTATTAACATATTTCACCCCAATGCAACTTAGCTCTATCGTGAGGCCAATTGTGGAGTTTAATATTTGACTAGAATAAGAGATGTGCTAAAAAATATCACATCTTTTAGGGTGATCTGACTTCATTAATATATCTTACATTTAGTGGCTAGATAATAAAACCTAAAGACCATGGTGTCTAAGGACTTCTAGACTTGCCCCCAAGAAAAGAGTGCAATCTTGAAATTAGCCTTAGTAAGCCCAAAGGGAAATGAAAAATAGGGAATGATGTAAATGATCATAGAATGATTCGAGTTGCCCTAATTGCCAAAAATGTGTAAATGAATATGATACAATGATATGTAGGCATGAATCAACATCATAAAAAATGGTAAAATGTGAATGAAGACACGAAGATAGACTACTAGAGTTTTACCACAAAATAATATGATTGATTCTAAGTGAGGGAAAACACTACTCTCAATTGTTGCCTTATCTTTCATACAAGACACCTAGCTAATGTTGGTAGAAACGAAAATATATGAAATAAGATGATAAGTGTTTGTGAGGAGTGGCTTAGTTAATTTCCCTAAGTGTTATACTACAAACTCGTAAATTGAAAAGCCAAGAGGCGTAAGTAAAAGGACCCAAAGGTTGTGTATAACGAGAATTAAACTAAAGAACCAAAAGAGGAAATGATGGTTGATTGACAAAATTATGGATGGGTGTTTGTGAGGAAGGCCTAATCCTATCTAAGGTGTTGAAATGCAACTCACAAATCGAAAAACCAAGTGGTGTAAGCAAAGACAATAATTTTTAACATGAGATAGATGTTAGGGCTAGTGTGTAAGAGAAACCCAATGTGTAAATATGTAAAACCTACTATAAGCATGTAAGTAATAAGTACTAAAAATATAAAAATCAACATAACAAGTAAACTAATAAGAACATGGAATTACGCAAAGTAATTTTTCAAAAACTAAGCATCGGATGGTCCTTTCAATACATGTCATTCAAATGTTTACAATCTATAAGTACTAGGTCAAAGGATGTCTTTAAGTAGGTAGGGACCCCACTACTATTGGGCATACTTGCCTTAATTTTTTCGTATATGTAATCCAATTTGAGTAATAAGTCTCCAACATTGAAATTATAGCTTTGAATTTTTTATTATGTTGTTTAGTTATGTGAGCTTTGTACTAGAATATTATGTTGCAACTCACTCATATGTCAGTGATCAAAGAAATATAAAGCATAAAGATGGGCTTCATGGAGCTCTTCATTGGGAATGATGTCATAAAGAGAGATATGTAAGGAGGGTAACTTGACTTCTAATGGTAAGACAACTTCACAATGATAAATTAAAGAGAATGAAGTTGCCCAATGGCAATATGAATGCTAGTAGGATAATCCCAAAGTGCAGGATATAGCTTGAGATGTCATATTGAATGAGAATCCCTAATATTATTTTGCAATATTTTGTTAAGGATTTTATTGGTAGTTTCAAATTGACCATTGCACTAAGGTCTATAAGGTGTCAAAAAATTGTGCATAATTTTGAAATTTTGTACATAGCTACTTCATGTCTTTGTTTTTGAAATTCCCACTATTGTCAGATATGATGGTGTGAAGAATTTCAAATCAAAATATGATTTTATTAAGGATAAAATTGGATATAGTGACACTGATAACATTTACAAGGGGCATAACTTCTACCACTTGGTAAAGAATTATGGGGTGGAAATGATGAATAAATGGCAATCATGCAATCTAGGTAATTTGCCATTGAGATTTAATCCCCACATAGAGAGTGGGGAGACTCCAATGTTTTAAGGTTAGTAGAAGGATAATGGATTATATCATCATGGAATTGGAAATGATTACACTTGTTAGTAAATGTGATAGCATATTTTTTTAGAGTAGGCCAAAAGTATCCAATTTGTATCATGTTTTCTATAATGGCCATTACAAATACCCCCATGCACTTTTTTGAGAAGAGAAAGAACTTCATCTTGAATAACACAATAGAGCAAGGTACCTTCATTATTATCATAATAGTCCCTGAGCTTTTCAATTGTGAAGTTTAATGCAAGATAGTCACATTGCACATTCATACAATGGGTCTCATAATCTATCAAGGCACAATTGATGTAGTAGATTGCATACTCTTTTCCTGACTCATCTTGTTACACAAGTATTGGCCCAACTTATATGGGGGTAGATTACAAATAAAAAAATAAAAAACAATCACTAGAATATGGTCAAAAAATAGAAGTATGAAACAATGATTCATTCATGTTATCAAAATATTTTTGACATTCATCAATCCATTCAAGAGTGACACCTTTATTTAGGATGGATTTTATAGAATAGATGTGAAATCCGTATTTTTGATAAATCATCAGATTACCCCAAGTTTCCAAAGATAGGTACGAATGTCAAGAATAGATTAAGGAATAAGCATGTTAACAATGGCATTAATTTGAGCATGATCAACATCAATCCCTTGCAAAGAAATTAGGAATCATAGGATTTTTCTAGAGGTGACATTGAAAACACACTTGTAAGGATCGAATCAAACTTTGTACTTGATGCTACTGTCAAAGATGATAGTAAGATTGTGAATATGATTTTCATGATGCTTAGATTTAGAAATAAGACCATCCACATAGGTTTCAACTATTTTATGGATGAGATCATGAAAGATATGGGTCATTACACATTGATAATTTGTTCCAATGTTTTTAAGGTCAAAGGGCATCTTAACATAGTAATAGCTTCACCATTCGGTGGTAAAATTCATTTTGTGTTGATCCTGAATAACAATCTAAATTTAATTATATCCTAAAAAACCATCCTTGAGGAATAACATATCATAACCAACCATAGAATCAATAATGAGATCAATAAAATGGTAAAGAAAATTTATCCTTAGGGCATTCTAAGTTGAGATTACAAAATTCAATATAAATGTGAATGACTATAGTGACTTTCTTAAAAATGGGAATACTGTTGGATACCCATTCCAAATAATGTATTAGTTTAATGAACTTAGCATCTAAGAGCTTAATAATTACTTTGTGACATAAGGTAGAAACCTTGATAGGTAACTTTTGTTATTTTTGGCACAGAGGGTTTATAACTATATATGTGATGATGTTATGGAAAACTATGTTAGGGTCAAAGTTAGGCATGTCTTCGTATGACCAAGTAAAGGATTTGCAATATTTGTCTAAAGCGAGATTATAGTTATCTTTATCTTCATAAAGAAGTTCCTTAGAGATAAGTATTTGTATATGGGAGGTAGTTGTGGCGTAATTAATTGCAAAAGTTTATTCAACAAGCATGGAATTTTTGTCTTGAAAATGACATGGAGTTAAAGGAATATTAGAAATAGGATGCATTTTTAAGTCAATGCTAGCAACAAAATTACTGAAGCGAGTATCCCTTTTCAAAAAAAATCCAAGATTGTGATGTTGGCAAGGAAGTTAAGGATCTCTAGCATGGATTAATTATAAGATAGCTTCATCACTAGGAAGTGTAGCTAAGGGTCTATAGTACTCAACGTCTACTTAAAGATCCATATTCTAATTACCTATGTTGTCAAATTCAGAATGAAATTATCTAACAACAATAGATTTAGAATATAAGGTAATATCATGAGGTGAATTAAAAGACAAATAATTTGATTATAATATGTTAGCTTGGTAGATACATTCTAACACAAGTGTTGGGTTGAATTGCATTGGTCTATTTGATATAGTTAACAAGGACATAAATAGTGTTAATTGTATTTGGTTACCTGATACAGTTTACTGGAAGTGATGATGATAAATATATTATATTATCACTTGATGATGCCTATCCGATGTACTCTGAGACTGAAGGTTGGATTATACTGGGTTTGCCAACACAATCTAAAAGTTGAGTGATAGGTTAAATAGTATCAAATTAGTTGATACCATTAGGACTGGGTTGAATTGTATGAATGGTATTGAGATCGTTGATGTCATAAGATTTAGGAAGATCAATTTTATGAGAAACTCACATATTGTTTACCAATATTGGGTTAACATTTGGGACACAACCTTCAAGTTTTGTTTCATATTTATTGGAACCAAAGAATATGTGAACCGCACAAACATCTCAGTTAAAATCAAGCATTTTAATGAGTCTTTTGATAATGTATTATATCCAAATATTGTGATTGGGCTTAAGCCATAATGTAATAATTATTATAGGATGGAGAAATATTACATGCATGAGAAGTGGGATGAGTAAATTTAATAAGAGTTGTGATAGATAAAAATTTAGAATCTATGTAAGCTAGGAAATGAAACTAAAGCAAAATTCTTATTATAAATCCAAACTAAACCTCCGATAGATCTAATGCAACAAAATAAAGCTAAACATATAAATACTTAAAAAATAATATAGAATATCTCATCACCTTTTCCATTGTGACTTTTGATTTGCTCGTACTTCTTGGAATGTGGATGCTCAATTCATTCTCTAAACATAAGTAAATTGGACAGCTTATGGGTGCATAAACTTGATTTCTCAATGAATGTGTAGGATGAAAATGATAACAACTCAATAGATTTAAGTTGGATCATTAAGATTAAAAATGACTCTTAAATTTTTGGGCTTTTGGGTGAGAACATGGACAATTGGGAATAATTCAAATTTATTTGATAATGATAATTATCAACAATTGGATTAGAGTCTTCATCTCAATGGATGATGATTAATTCTCATGTATGTGTGAGAGAGGGAGAGCGTTAATTGGTAGTTAAATAGATCATCAATAATGATTCAAAATAGTTGAGTGACTCATCATAGTAGTTGAAATATTTAAAGGTGACTCAATAATTGGTTGATAAAGTTAAGGAAACAGTTGTATGACTATGCACTCGGTTGAGAGAAGTGTGGAAGATGTATGGATGAGGTATAAGTTTTATATTTTAATTATTTTTATTGTATGTGTGCATGATTTAATTAATTAATATGTATTAATCATTATTAAAAAAATGAGGGAAAGGTTATTAGTGGAAAATTCAAATTTGGGATGGTGATTGAGTTAATGTGTCAATTTTAAGCAAAGTTAAGTATGTCAAGAAATGTGGTAGAATTTATGTGTCTAAATTTTCCCTTATTTGATATGGTGTTGTGATTAGAATAAGTAATGTATTTTCAAAGAATTAAAAAACAAGAAGTGAAAATGAATGTATAAAGATGATGCCCTAGGTGGCTTTGAATGACTAAAGGATGCCCCTTAAGTGTTCGTACGGGAGAATGGGTGCGGACGAATGCTAAAAATGAAGGATATATAGATGCATGGATAAATGATATAGGTAATATTGTTATTTAATAGAATTATGAGTCTAAATAAAATTCTTACATTATTGTAGGCAAATGTAAAAATGATTTGCCCAAAGTGGATTAGTGTTAGGAAGCCGATTTTAAAAATAATATTTCTTAGTTTTTAAGATGCACACTTGGATTATGCCCCAAGAAAAGATACATGCAAAAGGAAGGATGTGGGAATGATATATACCATTGGTAAGCTACGGGTGAGAAAAGGATAAATAATTTTTCCAAAGTTGATTGATAAATTTTTACGAGACTTATATGCAAGCTAAAATAAAAATATGGATATAGATAATGGTATGGATGCAATTAACTTTTTTAAGCTACTAATTTCACAATTTGATTAGATTTGATGATGGAATGATTTGTCCCAAGCAATGATATATGCAAGGATAATATTGGGAGTGATATATCTCGAGATAAGCTCCACCCTTTAATGTTCCCCAAACAATGATTTATATAAGAGATCAGATGTGGGAATGATATATCTTATTGAAAAAATGTGAGCTCTGATTTGATTGATTGATTGAATTTATTGGTGATTGATTTGATATATATGGGATAAAATATGGATGTCATGATTTTGTGGTTCCCAATCCATAGGTGTGGGAGATTGAATTAGAAATATTAGGAAATAATTGTGGGTGGCTTGATTTAGTTGATTGATGTGAAATTATAAACAAATAAGGTAATTGACCACATGGGTGAATGAAGAGCAATCACATGATTGGATAACAAGGATTTGAATTATTGTTGGTAGATAGAGGTGATTATGGGATGTATGGTGAAGTTATATAATTAGTATTTGAACAGGTTGACGTGTGTTACAGACGTAATGTATGTTAGGAGATGGAGTAATGATGTGGATTGGGTGAATAGCTAATTTTTGGTAGTATTTTCTTGGAGTTCTAACATTATTTCTAACATAAATTGATAAATATTTATGTTTATGTTACGCATGAAAATATGCACCAATGGTTTGGAAAACCCATGATGTCTATTGTATTATGTGTAAGGACTGATAAAGTCACAAGTGCAAAACTTAGTCCATCATGATAAGGAAGATCATAATAACATTGTTTTTAATGATCAAAATGATCTAGACTCAATAAAGAGCAACAATAAAAACAAGATAAAAATAATTTGAAACAATGAAACCAAGAAAGATAAACAAATAAAAAAGTCAAAAACACAATTGTACAAGCAAGTAAACAAAACACACAATTTATACAAACAAAAAAACAAGTAAATAGTACAAATAAGAAAGTAAATATCTTTTTTTATGTCTTTGGCTAGAGTAAAATCACTTTGAGATATGAGATACTTGTGAATGCTAACCATTTGATGGGTAATCCATGTGAAGGATAACTAGGGCATGCTACTAAGTACAAGGGGTTTTTGAGTGTTTTGTGTTTTTTTTTTTTGTATTTTGGAGAATTTTATTAATGGTTTTGGATGTTTTTAGATTTTTAGGTGATGGTGGCCGAGTCGATCTATGATACCCCCTGTAAATGAGCATTTCTTACATAGTTTGTATGGATCTTAGGCCGATGTAGTTCTCCCAATGAGGGAAGAAATGAAAAGTAGTGAGTTAGGTAAGATGATGATGATTAGATGAAAGATGCCCTCCCAATAAAAGATGATAGATGATGAAGTTTTGTTATGGATGGGTGTTGTTGTGTTGGATGGATGAGTAATTTATATAAGGATTATGTACAATATTCTATCAAAACATAAGCAAATGGGTATTTATGTAACTATGAGGATCAAAACTTAAACTAAAATGTCATAAGCAACTGAAAAGATGGGATATATACAAATGAATTGGGATATTTACAAATGGATAATGTTATGGAATACCCAAAAGTAACTAGGGTGTATATAAATAATGGTTTATACATGGCACTAGAATTTGGTTTTCACCATGATACTTATCCAAATTACCACAAGAATGGTTTTCACTTCTATACAGATTATTTTTCTTACTCTCTCTTTCTCTTTTTTTTTTTTTTTTTACTTTTCAATTTTTCATATACATATATACAACAACCCTAGATCTTCTAGGCATGGAAGTGCTTGATATGCATGATTTTCATTGGTTCCTCAAGCTCTTCTCCTTATTTTGTTTCTAGTTCTTATGCACCTAATCCACATTTGGCAATGACAATCTATAGACCTAATCAATTAGGTCCAAACTTGCCTTTCTTTTTGGGATTGATGTTGGTGTTCCATTAGTTTTATTTTCGAACAAGATATCTGATTTAAAACTTTATTGCTCTTATTTTATTATTATATCTACGATGGATATGGTTTTGATAGGCTTATAAATGGTTAAGTGCCTTAAGACATTTATCATCGAGGAGATCGAACTCGTGTAGCCTTGATATTTGATATGCTTCATCATCAACAAAATTTTGTAAAGAGATTTGTAATAAAGGAAGCTCAATTTCAACATGTATGATGGAATCAATGTCATAAACAAATGAATACGGGGTTGCCCTCATGGGTGTGAGAATTCTAGTATGGCAAGCCCATAAAGTAGGGTAAATTTATAAATGTCAATCACAACCAACATCATTGACAATGTACTTTAAGATTTTGAGTTTATTTTTGTTTGATGCCTTTGCTTGACCGTTGCCTTGGGGATAGTATGGTGTGGACCATTTGTGACTGATATGGTATGCTTGGAAAATGATGTTGACATATTTAATTTTGAATTAATTACCATTATTTGATATAATGGTATAAGGGATATCATACTGAAAAATTATATGGTTTACGATAAATTTGGAATTATGTTTACCGGTTATGTAGGTTAGCAAAATGGATTTGACCCACTTAGTAAAGTTCTAAGTGGCATTGATTATATACTTGTGACCATCTAAAGAATTGGGATTGATTTTTCCAATTAGGTCTAAACCCCATGTGGATAAGGAACATAGAGTGGTAATGGGTTGTAAAGCTTATGATGGATTGTGGATTAGGTCACCATGTTTTTGGCACAAGACACATTTTTTGACATATCGACATGAATCAATTTTTCTAGTTTCTCAATAATACCCCACATGTATTAGATTCTTTGTAAGGACCATGCCATTAATATGAACACCATAAATACCATTGTGAAATTATTTAATGATTAAAGTATCCTCTTCAAAGTTTAACACCATAATAAAGTTCCATCATAACCCTTACGATAAAATGTATTTCTAAGTATGGTACAATGAGAAGCTCATTAGATGAAGGATTTTTTTTGTGATCGTGGGATTTATGGGATAAGTTGAGAGGGATCACTATGTTTGGAGGAATGTGTATATATACTGGTACCAAGGGGAAGTATGACCAACAAAATTGTAGTCTATTTCATATTTAGGAGTATTATATGTTGGATACATCAGTTGATCAACAAAGAATTGGCTATGACTGTCATCTAGATGCCATGCCAAGGAGTGAACCAATTGTGGCCATAGCATCAGTGGCATCGTTATTGACTCAAGGAACTTGGCTTAAATTTTATGTAATGAAAACACTATTTAAGACTATCCACCATCTATTTATAATAAATTAGCTTATAATTTTTAGCTTGGTACTCATCAGTTACTTGTTTGATGATTAGCTAGGAATCTGCCAAAACTCATAGATGTTGAACATTCCACTAAATTGCAAGCTTGAGGATAGAAATAGGAGCTTCATATTCTACTATGTTATTGGTACAAGGTAATTCTATCCAAAATAATTTGAAATGAGATCACCATGTGGAGTGATGAGAAAAATACCTTCCCCTATGCCTGACTTGTGAAAGACCGTCAATGTATAATTTCCACTCTAATTATTCACTTAAAGACATGATTGATTTTTCTATAAAATTCACTATGAGAGGTTTGACATTTGTTAATGGTGCTTTCTCCAAGGTATCTATAAGTACTTCTCCTTTGATATCTTTTTGATCAATATACTCTATATCAAACTCATTTAGGAACATCACCCACCTAGCCATTCTTCTTGTTAAAGCTGATTTAAAAATAAGATACTTAAGTGGATCGACTTTTGCAATGATTTTAGTTTGATTATTAATCATGTAATGACAATTTGTTTTGGAATAAGAAACAACTAGTAGACATGTTTTCTCAATGGTAGAATACATTAGTTCATAGGATACCAAGGTTCTACTCAGGTAATACACTGCACTTTTTATTCATAATTCATCATGTTGTGATAAAAATTCCCCTAATGCATGTTGTGTTGTTGAAATATATAAGAGTAAAGATTTCCCTAGTGGTGGCATTAGGACTGGTGGATTTGCTAGATAAAATATAAGATTTGCAAACACTTGCTTGCATTCCTCAATCCAATGAAAAACAATGTTCTTTTTTAGAAGAAATTTGAAAGGATGAAATATGTATGCAAGATGTGATATGAATCTAGGAGTGGATTTATTTTGTCTTGAAAACTATGAAGTTTCTTGAGGTTTGTTAGTGGAGGCATTTCCAGGATAGTTGTGACCTTTGTAGGATCCACTTTTATACCTCTTTGTGATACAATAAAGCCCAAAATCTTACTTGATGTAACCCAAAACACACATTTTTTTAGACTCAAAAGAACCTTGTATTTCCTCAACTATTCAAAAAAATTACATAGTAATATTGGATGATCTGCGCTATTTATTGATTTTGCCAAAATATCATCTACATAGTCTTCAATGATATCATGAAGCATATCATGAAAGATGATTGCCATTACATGTTGATAAGTGGATCCATCATTCTTGATGATGGATGACATTAATTGATAACATAATGTGCCCTAAGTGTTATAAATGTTGTCTTATGTTGGTCTTATAGAGCTATTTTATTTTTATTGTACCTCGAAAAACCATCCATTGAGAACATCTCATGACCTACCGTGGAATCAATAATCATGTCTATGTTTGGTAAAGGAAAGCCATATTTAGGACATGCTTTATTGATATCCAAAAAATACATGCATAATATTATCCGTACTAGTTTCTTAGAGACTAGTATTATATTGGATATCCACTCTGAGTATTATGTTGGTCGTATGAAGCCAACTTCTAATATTTTTGTAACTCTTCTTTCACGAGTAGTGACACCTTTGGATATATTTTTTGGAGTTTTTATTTGACTTGTTTTGCATATTTATGTAAAACAAGGTGATGAACAATTAGTGAAGGATCTAAACCTAGCATGTCTTCATATAACCATGGAAACATATCACAAATTTCCTTGAGAAATAGAGTCTAAGTGGATTGTTCTTCTGAATTAAGGGTATCAACAAGTTTCACAATATTAGGATTTCCTTCAGTTGTAATATTGATGTAAATAGTATTTTTAATTAATAAATTGTATTATTCTTGCATCTTTGTTAGAAGTGTAGGAATATTAAGCTCCTCCTCAAGATCTTGATGATTGGGAATGTCTTCATCTAATATTTTAGAGGATGTAGCTGTATGAATATGATTGTTTGAATCCAAAAGCTCCCTAAAGTAATCAAAATTATCCAATTGAATTGAAAAATGATCCCTTTTTATGATCTCTTGTTAGTATATGATCTCTAACTCTTAAAAACCCATATATGACATCATCATTTTGAAAATGATCAAGCAAGGGTGGGTGTTATTGGTCTGACCTTAAGATGAGTTGTGGAAAGGTTAGTTCAAGTTTTTAAATGACATTATTATGAAATAGGTTGGTGATGGTTAAGTCTTCAAAAAAAAACTATAAATGGAACTCATTTCAGTGTCTAAAGAATCTTCCTCAAATCTAGAAGAAGAGTCACTATCATAATTGCATATGCTCACATCAGATGGTTTGAATCCAATATATTAAAAGGCTTCATGTGGTATGGACACTATAGTCTTGATGATACCTTGTTTGTGGAGACCAAGACCTTTTCCTTTATAGTTCATGATATTACAAATAATGGCTTTAGGTATAGGATATTGATTACTTTGAAAAAAAACCTGCCTTCCACAAAATAAGTTTTGCCAATCTTACGAACCACTTGTGTTTATTTTCTATGATGGGGATTTCCATGATTGTTGGGGGACATATGAATTTTTCCTAGATAATAGGCATCATGGATTTCATCCCATACTTGTTGACCAAATTTGACTTTTAGGTTAAATTTGGACCCTTGTAGGTAAACAAGTTGGATTTTTAGATGTTTTAGGGGTCTAATACTTTGTCATAGGGTATGTTATAATCCTTTTGATGTTATTTAATGATTTTTTAGCCTTAATCATGGTTTAGTAAGTTTATTTGTCATTTTGGGTCATTCAGTGGGATTTTAGGGGTCATAAATGCAAATGACACGATTATCACAGTGTTTGTCTTATTTTCCTTTCAAAAATCTAAGAGGTCATATTCCCTAACAAAAATGTTAGTTAAATGAAAATCTTGTAGGTTATTTAATTGAATATCAAGTAATCAAATGAAAAATGGGAGTTTGGCACTTGTAAGACCCATGAGGGAGGGTGACTTATGAGAGAAGGTCATAGAATGTCTCTTCATCTTCTTCAGGTTCATTTTCATGCTTGACATGCTCTGAAAGTGCCATTTTTAAGTTAAAACTATTTTGCTCCTTTTTGGCCTTTCTAGACACACAAAAGTGACCAACATGTTTGTGCTTAGTAGGGATAGATGAAGAGGTTTCAAGTAAAACACTTTTGGGAGATGGTATTATACTCAAAGGCCTTTATTTCTGTTGAAATAGTGCAAGGATTAGTGAACTATGCTTTATGAACCATCTCTAACAAGTTCACTATGTTTTTCTTCTCACTATTTCTTGCACCCTATAGGTTTTAATCCATTTTGGATAAGTACATATAAACCAGTTGGTGATGTTGACTCCAAAGTATGTTGGATCTATTTTAAAATTCTCTCCATGTTTAGTTTCATGTTTCATGGTGTTTTGATGAGCAAGTTGTCTCATGTTTTAGGAAGGCGTTACCATTGTATAGCTGCAATCAATTTCTTCCTTGATGTAGAATTTTGGTCTCATACAAAGGTCTCATGTGAATATAATATGGTATTCCATATGTTTCAAGGCAATATGATAACCTCTTCCCATGTTGATTTCATCACATCATGCTTTGAGCAACTTGCAGTCTTGTCATTCCTCATAGTCAACTCTTTGCTTAATTTCACTTACAATCATATAGATGGAGCTAGTTTAACTTGTTCATGAAATGGTAATGAAGGTGTATTAGTTATCCAAGTCCTTAATATCTGGAAAGAGTTCATTCGGATGTTTGAGAAAAGTGCAAGTTTGGTTATAAGCTCATTCACCACACCAACCAGTCATTAGACATCCCTACCTGCTATGTTCCAGATGTTTGCTAGAGGTTTTCACATTGGAATAGTGTTATGGAGCTTTTATTAAGACCTCATTGATAAAAATCATGCATTTGAAGGATTGACATTGAGTTTGAGTTGTTCTTGAGACCATTCATTCACCTTTGTTTCTCCATTCCATGTTTACTGATCCATACAACAAATGCACACTTATATGATCCTTTTGATGACATCATGCGGAGAGGTGGAAAGCTTGATATGTGTTTCAATCTCTTAATATTTCTAAGGGTGCACTGGGATGCTTAGTGAAGACATAGAGGTGTTTAAAAACCTATCCATCTTGCATACTACCCAAAATTTCATGCTTACTCCCTGTGTATGCTAATGCCCACCTACAAGTGGTACCTCAGAGCCATGAAGGCACTTGTACGAATGGTTGGATTATGATAAGACCCTCTTTTGGTTTCTAGTATGAGGGTTGATCATAAAATATCTATATGGGATGTTAAAATAACAAAAGAAGGTGTAAATCATGTTGGAGGGAACAAAGAATGAGCTCAAGGATACTTTCCCAAAAAGGTGAAAATAGAGGTCCAGGGGTGTTTTGTGGATATCTTATAGCAAGGAGGATGTGTGCCAAGAATGGAGGTAATAAAGTGAGTAGAAGATAAAAGTTGAAGGCCTCAAAGATGCCTCTAAAAACATTAAAATTATACATTCATATCTACAAGATTTGAAGTTTGAATGACAATTAACATCCCAGGATGAAACAAAGCATTCTCTCATGGATAGAATGGTTCCATTTATTAAATAGTGTGAAAATATGCATGAGGATAATTAATATGATGTTAGATTATGGTGTTTCAAGTTCCATGGACACCTACAGGTGTCCCCTCATAGGAAAATGTTCACCTACAACAGGACAGACAGACAGTGACCCAAACAAGGTGTTTTGATGGTGTTTTAGTACATCTAAGGTGATAATACATATGATTAGATACTTTGTGACCTCAAGGATTCAAATATAACCTTTACATACCATGACAAAGCTCAATTACATCTCACACACAGCTACAAGAATCAAAGAACATGGTATCACAGTCAAGAGGAGGAAAACTCAGTGGGTAAGCTCAAGGTGCACGTAAAGAGTATATAAGGGATTGTAATGATGAAACAAGCATATAAACACATCCATTAAAATTATGATGACCTCCATGAAATCTTTTCAAGGTGGAAAAAAGCCTACACAGACCTCTTAAGGCCCTGTATGCACTTGCAATTGAGTGTGCAGTCTTTGCAAAGGTAAGGAGATGACTGTGCTTAGGAAGAGGGAGAGGGTTTGAAAAAAACTTGAGAATGATCCATGATATTTAAATAAGTTGTTTTCACATACTCTAGGACTCCTTTCAATTTGACCACCTACTCTTCTTACTAGCTCAAAGGTAGCAATCTATATAGTTGCACTAGGAAACCCATGTTGCTCAATGGGTAAGAATGAGGAGTATAAGGGAGAAGAGCATTTTTTGATGAATTATAAGATTATTTAGAATTAATTGGAGGTGGATAACATGTTGAAAAAACCTAAGCATATTAGAGTAAAAAATTGCAAGAAAATAGTCTTTTTGGAGGCCTTTTTTGGGCAAATTGAGTTGGTTAGCTGCCTAAAGGGATAATTCTAGCTTATAAGTTTGGTAACAAGTTTCATCAAGACCTTATAAAACTCCTAAAATATTATTTTTTCCTTGGGGAATAGGGTTATACCTCAATGTTTTGTCTCAGAGGTCAACCAGTCAAGAAAATTAGGGTTTTGGTAAAACAAGCAAATAAAGCCAAGGAAGGTGAGAAACTTGATATAAAGTTTTGGGAACCTCAAGAAGAATATTGTGAGGTATATACAAGGTAAATATGTGATAGGAAATACTAAACAAAGCTTAGACCTCTAAAAATGGTCAAAACACTTTTGCATATAGTCCAACTAGATAAGCTCCAATTAGGCCTAGTTGGTAAATGAGAGGAATAAATGAAAAGAAGTTTTTGGAGGGTTTTAGGATGATTTGGGAAGCTGAATGACATCCAAGAAAACATTATATACCTTATGCAAAGGGATGAAACTAAGCAGACCAGTCCAAACCTACAAAGGTTATAGTCAGGCCTATTAGGCATGTTCAGGCCTAAAGACCAAACATGAATGTCACTTTCAGTGCTAGAAATGGATTTAAATGGAATAAAACATGTTTATGAGGTCATAACAAGATGTTAAAGCTTTTGGTTTGCAGAAAAAGCACAAGAAATTCATTTTTGGGCTTAAGAACCATATTATGGCTTGTGCAGATGGAGAAACAAGCTCGATAGGAGAGGTTTGACTGCTCACATATTTCATAAGACTTTGCATGGAGGTCAAGGGAGTTTAGGGAGGTTGATGGAGGTCCTAAAATTTGCTTTTTTGAATTTTTTTTGAAGTTTCAATGTCCTAGCTTTATGAATAAAGATTAAGAGGTCAAAACACTCAAAACCCTTACTAAACCCTTAGAAGGACCCAATTTGGAAGATGAAGCTGGAGGGATATCTAAATGGGATGAAATGGCCATGAAAGTGTTTGAACCTTGTAGATAACTCTCTCAGGCTCCTCCCCACCCTTTTGGGTTGTACAAAATTATATGGACAAGGTACAAATTAAGGTATTTTTGACTATTTTGTGTGTTTTGCAGGTTAATGGAGGTTCCAAGAGATGCCAATTACATGGAAGGGAAGCTTAGGACTTAAGATAACTACCCATATCAATTTCATTCCTTTTAACAAGTCCTAAGTGCCTCAACTAGTTGCTTCATCTCAACCAGTTAAAAAAGGCATAGTGACCAATCTAGGGAGAAGTGTGAAAACTTCAAGTGGATGGATTTTTAAGGTGTGAATGAGAATTATAAGGACATGGAGAGTATTTTTAAGTGAAATCCACTCCCTCCCATGTATTTTCATGGAAAAATGAAGCCAAATTTAAAGCCAAGTGTGTGGGGTGACTGAAAGAGGAGTTTTCTTGATAACAGGTAGTGATGGCTCACTTTCTGGAGATTCCAAATGACAAAGACAACAACCAATGAATGGAGAGGCATGTCCGAAATCCTTTCCTCTCATTCCAATCATAAGAAATTTCCATAGTCAGTTTTGGGACATTCAAATAGGTGTGGATAATGAAGGCAGTTTTCTGAGCCAACACAAGGAGTTTCATGCCATTTTTCATAAGTTTCATGACTTGTATGGACACTTGTACTCCCTGAAATTACATGGATCATTTCACATATCCGTATCATGCATATGCAACCTATTTTATCAGCTTGGTAGGTGTCTAAGTGACCTTTGGACTTCCCTTATCTCACCCCTCTCCCAAATGCTATAAATAGTGACTCTTTTTAGCAGCCTCCTTTGGTTAATGATGAAACCTAACCAATTTTGTATTTGAATGACTCTTAATAAAATAAAAAAGTGGTTTTTCCTACTTAAATGATGTACAATTGAGTTTTGTTTCAATCTTATTGGTCTTGTCTAGTAGAAGATGATCTTTTCTAGCATGTTATCCTTGATTATTCACCAAGTGTGCAGAAGAGTAATTGTCACATGTCTTTGTTAGTGTTCTATTTTAATGTATAAGTGTTTTATAAGTGGTCTATGATTGTATTCTCCAAAGGATCATTCATTATCCTCCTAAACATCAATATACCTCTTGAACCTAGCATATGAAACATTGATGTAACAATCTGTCTTGAGTTGTGAGTTTTGTGTGAAAGAAGCTTTGATTTGCTCTAAGTAGTATAAGTTTAGTTAATAGGAGGAAATTCTATATTGGTGCATCACCTTTTAACTTTTATAATTTCATCTTCCTAACAATGTTCATGCAAAGTTGATAAGTGAAAGAGTGTTTCAAAGACTGCATCAAGGAAATTAGCCCTTCTAGAGATTCATCTCACCAAATTTATTACCCACATCAAATGAGATGTTTCCATTGTGCCACTTAGATGAGGGGAACTGAGATATATCCTCAAGGGGTGAAAATCCAAGTGACAACAATACATACATCCAAAATGGAAAATCTAGATGGTGGACATGTGGGTTTAGACGTGGATGGTGGATTTATGGATGTAGATAGTTGATTAGTGGATGCAAAGAGTAACTCATCAGGATGGATATAATTGGAAAGATTTGGTGACTCCTCAGTAGATTAATAGGTGTCTTCAGTAAATGGTAAATAATTAGAATTTTGATTTCTCCTTTGCAATAGTTTGTAATATTGAAAGGGTTTAAGATCACCTAGAATAGTAACTTCCATACAGTCATGAGAAAAATTTAAACATTGATGGAGGGTGGATGGAATGGTGCTCATGGCATGGATCCATGGGTGGCCAAGGAGTAGGTAGTATGGGAGATATAGTTCAAGAACATGAATAAGGGTTTATTAAATGATAGGCTCCACCATGAGTGGAAGGTAGATAGGTCCCACTAAGTAGCACTCATTATTATCATATGCATTTATAATAATGCTATTATGATCTAGTGTTGTCATACAATGTCCCAAAAATTATATCAAACTTAATGTACAAATATTTACGCCTGACCCATTGTCTATAAACACCCTTTTTACTTTATTCTTGGAAATGAAGACTTTTATGTACAATGGAAAATTATGAGATGAACTCATGGCTGACATTTATGAGTGGTCAAAAGTCACTTGATTGTTGGAGGATAACTATCCTACAAGCACTTGGAGGTTAGACAAATTGATATGTTTTGGGACTTTAGATTCTTTCAAGGTTGTATACAAAAAGTCATTATAAGTGGGAGACATTTTGAGAAGGTTTGAAATGGAAATTTGGGCTGGCATATTTTCAAGTTGTTCTATGATGTTATATTTGCCTTCAAGAGTAATCTAAGGGACTCTTTTAATTATAGTCTTTGCATACCTCATGGTGATGGCACAATCTTGGGATTTAATTGTAATAACATAAACATAATGATTCATATAATCAATGTGATTGATTATATAATAAAATGGGTGATTTATTTGATTGACATTATTCGTTTGGTTTTGACTTTGGTTTTTCTTAGTATGCCCTTGCTCATTTTTTGGGAAGGGATATTGATATATCCCTAGTTTTTTATTAATGGAATTTGATGCATCATCCTCTACAGTTATGTCACCATTATCAATAAGATCTTAGATATAGTGCTTGAGTCACATTTAATTGTTTATAGACATACCATTGATTTTTTGGTAGTCACAATATTCATTATCTTTATACCAATCAGATTTTGGAACATTCTCATTAAAAGGTTTGGTATGGGGGAGCTAGATCATGTTTGTAGTTACCAAATTTTGAAAGACTGTCATATGGCATTCCCAAAGGAATGAAATTTATTTTTTAATTTTCTTTTTGAGGTTGACCACTTGGCACATGGATGTTGTTGATAGGTTGGGTGTTTTGAATTTGTTTAACAATGGTTACACCATCTCATACCACTTTTTGTTCTTTGCATAGAAGTTAGGCTTTTCATTTTGGTTTGAATAAGAATTGTCTGTTTTGAAGATTTTGATATTACCCTCGAAAACTAAATCTCTTTCAAATTGAACCCAGTTTTCTATGATTTCATTAAATTATGTAGCGCAATGGTGTTGTAATTGATAGGAAAATTCTAAATTGATATTGTTTCAAAAGATAACTATAATTTGTTTTACAAGAGTTAACCATCAGCTTCAACTTTCCAAGGCATGTCATATTTTCAATAAAGAGGTGAAAGTCCTCTCATTATGTTGTTTAGTGTTTTATAGGTCTAACATGGTCGATTCATGTTCAAAATTATATGAGAAGTGTTGCATAATTTTTTTGGAAAGGTCCTCAAAGGTTGTGATTGATCCTTTGTGTAAGTGTAAAAACCACTCTAGGGCTTGACCCCATAGACTGTGTGTAAAGAGTCTTAATAGATAATAATTGTTATAAGTAATGTCCAAAAATGTCATATAAAACTCTTTAATATGTTCTATAGGATCTCCTTTTCTTCCGTACTTATAAAATTTGGGGGTTCAAAATGTGAAGGAAAGAATACCATCATCATAATAATTTCAAAAGGGATTGGACATATTTTTTCAAATTTAAATTATTTTTTTTAGAATATCTACCATCTTGTAATTATTGGATCTTGTCTTTCATACTTTCCAATTATTAGATAAATTTTATATCTCTTAGTGGTTATAATTGGTTCAGATTTGGATTCAAAAGTGGATTGGAAGATTGACTTGTAAATTGATTTGAATTAAAAAATGGATTAGGGTTAGTGTAGACATAAAAAATCTGCACACTATGATTCTGAATGTCAAAATTCTCTTGCACCACCTTAGGACCCCCTTGGAACCAATTTGAACCTTCAACCCCTAACCGAGCCTAACCCATGGTGAGTTTGCTCAACTGACCTAACCTACCCTTTTACCTACTTTTTCCTTTCACCTTCGACCGTCGATGGTCAAGGTGCACTTTCTTAACCAACAACATACAAACCACCCACCTTAATTTTCTAAAAATAGTTCATCTAAATCCATGTGCAAGCTATTGCATGCTTGAGTTAAAATTAGAAATCCCAGTTAACATCTTGTTACAATTCTCTTGCCTTGCCTATAAGAAGAGAGGAATAAGGAGGTGAAAATCATCTACAATTATTATCAAGAGCTTGTGTATGCAGAGTTACTTTGTTTTGTAGGTCAATCATCATCAACAATCCAGCAATCCAACCATCACGTGAGAGCCAACTTGCCATCGTTGTTCTGCCAAAGTGTCAAGTACCATTACTCTGCTGAAATCACGTCAAACTCTACCAACGAGTCAACCACCTCAAACACCCACTTGATCAACTTTATATAAGATAAGTATTTGTTTTCCATTATTTAATTAATTTATTTGCATTTCATACTCAGCCCAACACCAATCCATCTCTTAGAATCCAACTTTGGGATCCCATCAATCAACGATTTACCAACCTAGATCTATACACAGTAACCGTCGATGGTTGTCTCAATCGTTGATTGTCTGCCCAACCGCCGATGGTCACATCATCATCGACAGTCACTATGGTAGGAAATTATAGTAAGTTGTTTCCACCTATGTACTCCCAACCAAATCTAATTTTTTGTGTCCCTACCTGTTTAATGACCCCTACTTGATTTTCAGAAGCAGAGCCAAGCCATCTAGCATTAACATTGACTTGTTTAGTGCTATATTAGTCATTTCCAGTCCATTTATTTAGCAAGAATTTATTGTGTTTAATTTCAATATATTTTTATTAATGATGCAAACATTTCATCATTCTGTTTATAAACTTAATTATTTAAAACATGTAGATTGACAGCCCTCGAGGAAGCTCTCACTTCTAGGATCTAGTTAGTGTTAGACAATCCACTTAGCTATCTATCTAACCAACTATTTGCTTTAGTGTTGTCTTATTTATAGGTCATCCTCCCAAGACAAAGAGGAATTCTTCACAATTATCTGATTCAATGCATACACAACCAAACAAGATTTTTCAACCATATATGTATTTAGTTTCTTCTTCTTCTCTTTTCAAAATATAAGCTGCAATTCACTAAAACATTTTGGCACACCTGGTGGGACCTTGAGTCTTTAATTTGGGTTTCTTTTATTTACATTTGTATGCTCTTCTCTCTATCTGTGCTCATTAATATATATATATATATTGAGTTTAAAACCAAGTGCATACATTGATTGTTTGCAAGTTTAGCTCACATTGTTTAACTTAAAGCAAAGTAATTCTATCATAACATCACTTTTATTACACACACTAAACCAAACCACTTTCATCAATTAAACATCAAAAAAAATTGAGACAAAGTCCAAATAGGATTTCATCACCTAACGGTCACCTTACCCTTTCTCGATGATCCTACTTGGAGGTCATTACCAAGGGAGGAACCAACTTAGCTCTCTGATTGAGTATAAAATTTAGAAATCGATATATATTAGCTAAGCACCTGAAACCCTTATCACTGTGGTGTGTGAAGTGAAGGGGTGGGCCCCAATAACAAGCCATGTATTGATTCCCAATACAGATCCTTTTGAGAACCTGAACAACCTGAAACCAACCATATATTGCTTTATAGTACCTCATCTACAAGCTAACTTCTATCACACATTCTCATAACTTAAGGCTTAATCCAAAAGCAAGATTAAAATTAACCACATGATTTTAACATGATCTAGCATGTGTTGGGTTTTCTTGATCATTTTCTTGCTTTCTCTTTGTTTGAGTTGTAAGATTCTTTGTGTTTTCCTCTCATCCTACTTGCATGGTTCTTACTCGTCAACAACTAAAAGACTTAACAAGTCAGGACCCATCTATAGATTATCCAGTCTCCTCTACCTCTTTATCTATGGAGTATATCTCAGATGCTAAGAGTTTTCCTTGTCATTTTCATGCTTCTAGTGTGCCTTGAATAGTCTCCCAAGGTGACCCAGACTTTATTGCCTTTTTGGATAATAACCCAGTAGCCTTGCAGTATTATCTTAGCATAGTAGCTCACCATACACCTGTTTTGGTACCACATATCGATCCACCCTATGACATGCCATTGGGATTTTTAGGCAACTCTTCTGTTGCCGATATCACCACCCAATCATTAGCTACTCAAGCATTTGACTCACCGTGTAACCTGTTTGACACAACCATGCAGAACCAACTAACTAAACTGTCTAGCACCCAAACACCTCCTAATCTGACTAACAATTCTTTCAACATAGCTCCCACCCAACCTTTACTTACCCATACTCCAACTACTATTAGAGTACCCACTACCACCATCACTACCATTCCTTCGAATACCCTCACTCTACTTCAAAACATAGTAACACTAATACCTTCTACCCTACCACTTATCACTACTAGGGGTACCACTTACCCCTTACCTATGACTCAACCACCCGTGCCCACTCAATAGTACATACCCTCTACCCAATCACTAGTGACCACATATTAGTATGTGGCTTTGACCCAACTACCTATGGTCACTTACTCATATGTGGTAACTTCTCAACGTTCAACAAATTATTAATGTGTCACACAACCCCAACCACAATATGCACCTTACAACCCTTCAAGTGCACCACCCCAAATAAACCTAATGAAAATTCTCATAGATAGGATGACTACCTTAGAGTCATCCATATCTGGAGCTCACAACATTCTATCATATGATCAAATTTGTAATGAGTCCGTCCACCCATTTATGCCTATCAGACCATATCCACCTCAATGGGAACTTCCCAAGTTCTCCAAGTTCAAAGCAAGGAGGATCCCTAGAAACACCTTAGGGCATTAAAGAACTCATGTTATTTGATCACATATGATGATACCCTCTTTCTCCATACTTTTCCTATGTCTTTGTCAGGACCGACATTGGATTGGTATAGTGCCTTAACCAAACATTCCATCTTCTCCTTCACCAAACTGGATCTAACTTTCTTGGGTCACTTTTTGATAAATATATCCAAGAAGGTTTCCATCTCAAACCTCTACACTATCCAGCAGTTTGATGATGAATCTATTACCAATTTTGTAGCTCATTGTCAAAGCCTAATCAACAAACTCTCCTTTTCCCTACCCCAACCCAAATTGATTGAACTCTTTGTTCAGGCATGTGCCAAGCACATCTCTTCCATATTGCATGTTCAAAGCTTTCAAACTTTTGACAAAGATTTTACCATGGTGTGCAAATTAGAGAATAGAGCCATTGATGAAGGAAATTTAAAACTGAAAAATAGTAACTCTACCTACAAAACCAATGAGCTTCCTCCTCCAAAATAAGCAACTAAACCAACATCAGGACAAAAAGTAAGGGCACTGTGAATGTGGTTGTCCTCAAATCCACTTATCCATCATATGCCAACCAACCAAGCTCCTCTGGTTCCCAATAGCAGAACATGAGAAACCAAAACTAGAACACCTAGAAGCAATTTACTCCACTTGGAGAATCCTATGCTTTGATCCTAGAGAAGCTATTGAAAGGTAATATCATATGGTTTCCTCCTATCAAACCACTTCAATAATTTCATTCTTCTCATCCTACACCTAGTTGGTACAATGATAATGATCTATGTGCCTTCCACCATGTAGTAGGGCATGACGTTATTAGGTGTAACACCTTCAAGAGCGTTGTCCAATCTCTCATTGACAAGGGAGAGTTTGTGTTGGAGAAACCCAATGCACCTCAAAACTAGGCCCTTGACATCTTTAGGTAGCCTTTTCCCAATCATGCACCTACCAAGAAAGAGAGCAACACGGTTGAGTGCTCTCATGATGCCCATACTGTTAACATGGTTCTTGGCATGCTCATTACTGAAGAACCTACCACCCAACCTATCTATTCCTCACTCTCTCCACTTATTAAGGTAGTGGAGTTACCTTATCCTTTTTTGGAGACCTAAACCAAGAAAGCACCTCTTTCTCCTCCTCCACTTATTGAGGTAGTGGAACCATCAACCCCTCCTTTGACCAACATACTAGAACACACACCCATCTTACCTTCTCCCTTAACCATCGAGCAACTTACTACCCCTTTGGAGATCCTTCCAAAAAAAGAAGCCCCCATTTCTACACCTCCCATAGAGGAGTCACCCACTCAAACCTTACATCCTTTGATTGAGGAAAAGGATGAGGTTACCACCCCTCTGTCTCAACCTATGGGCTTAAATTTTAGGTCCACTATCCAAAGAATAAAACCAGCCTACAAACCATTCTCTAAGTTAGTGCAAAAATTGGAATTTGTCACCAACCCTCACATGGATCGATCCACCTTCTAGTAGCAATTAAGGATACCTTATATCATCGAGCTAGAACCTCCAACCAAACCTTTAACAGACTAACCCATCACTACTATTATCCAAACCCCTATCTTACCAACCAAACTGATGAAGGCCTCTACCAACCCAACAATTCCTCAGCCATCCAAGGCATCTAAACCCCACATAACCAAATCACTTTCTCTAACCAAGCTAACCAAAGCAACCAAGAACATTGGTTCCTTCCCTACATAGATTTTTAACCACCCATCTATGAAAGTGGATCTTACTTCATCGAACCCAGCAACCAAGCGCCAACCCAAATCAACCAAGGAAGTAGAAACACCAAAAGGCTAGCGGGCCAAACTCCTACCTCCTTCCACTTTGACCTCCATCTTGGGACCTCATACCTCCACTCTGAGTAGGAATCTAGTTGTCCCAATTAAGACCCAACCACCGTTAGTAGTTATACTGACACACTTGCTTTCAGACACACCTATCTTCACCGAACCAACAATGACCAAGCTACCTACTTTGAAACCTCCTACATTTGCTTTATCAACCTCCACCTTACCAAAATCAAAACCACCAACCAAACGCACTACTTTACCTAAACCTTCTATCACCAAACCTGCTCCCAAAAGGACTTTTACCATACCAAACAAGACCAAAATCCGTAAACCCTCTCCACCTTTATCTAAATCCTACTCTACCATTTTTCAAAGGTTATTACAATATTTTTGCTTGACCCTACCCCCTATCAGGGTGTTTAACCCTCTTGGTTCAAAACCCAACTAGTATAATGACCACCATGTGTGCTTATATCATAGGAAACCAGGGCATGACATGAAGAACTATAAATCTCTCCAAACCATTATACGTCAAATATATGATGAGGATGACCTATTAACAAATGAACCTACTATGAGCCCTATACTAATCCAACCAACAACAACACCATCTACCCAATGTCTACTTACTCCACTCTCATTTTAGAGTGATGAAGAGCCCGACTATCCTACCCCAACTCATCCTTCTGCCCATACTATCTATGTGGTCACACGATCACACGCTCAACATAAGGATAAGGGGAAGGCCAAAGTGTCCATGTCATAGACATACCAATCTTCCACTTCCAAACCAAACCAAAATCCAACACACTTCACCTTCAACCAAACCCAAGATATCTATCTTAGATGCCTCCCAATCCAACCCCTCTGAGTCCATCAGGAGAGTGGTGCTCAAATAGATTCACCAAACCCCAATGAAGATGAGCTTATATGAGTTGGTTACCACTTGACCTCATCATTGCCAAACAATGATAGAGGCATTACAATCGGTAGAGGTCAAACCTAAAGACCCTCAACCTATGGTAACCTTTGTTGATGCTCTCCAAATTTCCAACCTTATTACCTTCAATGATTTATAAATACCTTATATCCATCCACATGACCCAGATCCCCCTCTCTTTATTACTGCTTATATCAACCAAACCTGCATCAAATGGGTCATGATTGATGGGGGAGCTAGTATTAATATCATTTCCTCCCATGCCTATAACCAACTCAACCTTCCAAACAATGTCATGTCTGAAACCTTGATTGTCCTCTAATCCTTCAATGACACTATGGCCACTACTTTGGGGACTATTGTCTTTCATATCTGTTCAGGACTATGCATGTTATTAAAACTCTTCCATGTAGTGGAAGGTGAATTTCAATACAATGTCTTCCTGGGATGACCTTGGATCTGCTCTATGGGTTATGTCCCCTCTACCCTTCATCATTACATAAAGTTTGAGCATGAAACATTACCTACTGACCCAACGATGTCCTCTTACCTCCATCTAGCACACCCTTAACAACCAAAGACCAACCTTCAACCACGAAAGTAGACATCGTATTCTCTTCCAAAGTGAGGCATCTACTAGTTCATCTATCCCTTCAAACCATATCCCCACCTCAAACCACTTGGAATCCACATTTTAACATCTTTCACTGGGGGAGTATCACTTCTTCGCCCTTAACACTTTCCCTACTCCCCAAGAATATGGGAAACTTGACCACCAACCCAAGTATGACCCAAATGTTGGAACCATTGTTCCTTTTGGACCTCCCCACTATCAAACCCATTTCATCTATGGGGGACTCGACAAACCCCCTTGGTACTTCCACGACCTCTCTTTCACCTCGACCATTTATCGCTAGTTTCTCCTACCTAGATAAATCAAGCGTTGCAAAGACATACCTCCATAGGTGTGCTTGGAAAGGATTTGGTTTTGGATGATATGAGCATGGCCCACATGAGTTGATTTCCATTGAGACCAAAAAGCCTCATGAGAAACATGGCCTCATTTTCATCGTACCCAACAAGAAGAAATTCAAATCACCTACTACCACCATTATTGAAGAAGACACCCCTTCCTCACCAACCTCTCCTCCGCTTGCGTGTGAGGATGATGACATCATCCCACCTAAATTTTTTTCATCAACACGATCAACCTTAGACCTCTGACTTATCAAAAAGAAGGGGCAACCGTAACCATCCCTTTAACACACCTCTCCTCTACTTACATGTGAGGATGATGACATCATCCCACCTATTTTTTTCTCATCAACATGATTAGCCTCAGACCTATGACTTATCAAAAAGAAGGGGCAATCGTAACCATCCCTTTAACTCATCCTAAGATGATAAGAGATGACTCCCCTATCATTAACACTGTTTAGTGTCAGGATGATGATTCCATTCTCACCTACCTTGGTGTCCTAGATTCTTCCATCCATAAATCCCTTCCTCTCGAGACTTCGATCATGTTAAATGAATCCACCATGGATATCAACTTGGGTACTCCATAAAACCTCCATATTGTCAAACTCAACCAATCATTGAATACTAAGGAACTTTGAGATTTTTCCTCTTTCCTCTAAGACCACAACATAGCATTTACTTGGTTTTATAGTGACATGCCTGGACTTGACCCTGCCATTGCTACCCATAACATAGCCACCAACTGTGATGCCAAGCCCATCAAACAAAAACTTTGATGCATGCATCATCACATAGCCCTTCTCATCAAAAAAGAGCTTCAAAATCTTTTATCTATCAATTTTATTCAAACCATTGACTATCCCCAATGGGTCTCAAATATCATACCTGTCACCAAAGCCATAGGAGGACTATGCATTTATGTGGACTTTCATGACCTCAACTGTGCTTGCCTCAAAGATGACTTTCCTCTATCAAGCATTGACTAGCTAGTTGATCGTATAGCCAGACATGAGATGTTATCTCTCATGGACTGATTCTCAAGTTATAATTAGATCCTAATTACCCCTGAAGATTATCACAAGACCACCTTTACCACCCCATGGGCAACCTTATACTATAGAGTCATGCCCTTCAAATTAAAGAACACTAGTGCAACCTATCAACGTGCCATGACTTACATCTTCCATGACCTTATCTATAAGATTGTAGAGGACTATGTGGATGACCTTCTCAAAAAATCCAAACACTACAAGGATCATAAAGTTGTTCTCAAGATCATATTTGAGTAACTTCTCCATTACCATGGTTTTATTATCTCCCTTCATGAAATCGAAGTCGATCCCACGAAAATCAAAACCATCATTGACATGCTTCCTCTTGTCAACCTTAAGCAACTCCGTAGTTTGTAATGAAAGATCCAATTCATTCATCACTTTATCTCCCAGCTTTTGAATTGATATCAACCCTTCCACCACCTTCTAAAGAAGGATATCTTTTTTAAGTGGAATATCGACTGTCAACAAGCCTTTGATTCACTTAAAAAGTACCCTTTATCTCCACCTATCCTCACCCCTCCCAAGGACAACCAACCTTTCTACCTATATATCTCCCCTGATGATCATTCCCTAGGGGTAATGCTTGCTCATTGAGATGAAAAACACAAAGATCAATCCATCTACTATATTAGCCCCCATGCTTGTAAAGTATGAGACTTGGTATACCCACATCGATAAACTTAGCTTAGTCTTAGTCTTTGTGGCTACCAACCTTTGCCACTACCTTCTTAACCATAAAACCTATGTCATAACCAATACCGACCCACTCAAGTATATACACTCCAAGCCATACCAAAACCAACGTATGTCCAAGTAATTCATGCTCTTAGTGGAGTTTGACCTTGAGTTCCTTCTGCAAAAGTCAATTAAGGGGCAAGTCATTACTGACCAATTGGTTGAGGCACCATTATCAGACAACTAATCTCCTCTTTTTGAGTTCCCCGATGAGTCCATCATGACCCTCTCTCAGGTGGACTTCACCTATCAAGTCACCATGTTATTTAACGGATCAAAGTGTCAATGTGGTGGGGGAGCGAGTATCATCCTTATCCCCTTTGATGGTGAACCTCTTATTTTTCCCTTCAAGCTTGATTTTAAATGTATCAATAATATGGTTCAGTCTAAAGCCCTAGTCATAGATCTTAAAACTACCTTAACCCTAGGAGTTAAAATAATCAACATCTTTGGTGACTCCCAACTTGTGGTGAGTTAAATCAATGGCTCTTACCAGTGTAAGAATGATGTTTTACAATAGTACAACTTGTTGATAAACTTTTAGCATCATTTGAACATTACCACATCTAGTCAATAAACCTCCTCTTTTTGAGATCCTCGATGAGTCCATCATGTACCTCTCTTAAGCAGACTTCACCTATCAAGTCACTATGTTATTTGATGGATCAAAGTGTCAGTGTAGTGGGGGAGTGAGTATCATCCTTATCCCCTTTGACAGTGAACCTCTTCCTTTGCCCTTCAAGCTTGATTTTGAATATACCAATAATATGGCTGAGTATGAAGCCCTAGTCATAGGCCTTCAAACTACCTTAACCCTAGGAGTCAAAACAATCAACATCTTTGGTGACTCCCAACTTGTGGTCAATCAGATCAATGGCTCTTACCAGTGTAAGAATGATGTTTTGCAATAATACAAGTAACTAGTCGATGAACTCTTAGCATCATTTAAAAACTACCACATCTAATCAACCTTGCAATCTACCAATAAGTTCGCTCACACCATGGCTTCCCTCACCTCTCAGATCCCATCTGCACCCTTTGACTCTGACCTATATGTCATTATCCATAGACTTACCTAGTCTTCCTATGTCAAACTATATTCTCCAATCATTTTCAATGTGGAGGAGACCCCACTTGACCTTTGGTATCAGTAGACCTTTAACTACCTCAACCTTGCCATCATTCTTTCTAACCTTTCTATAAATGCTCAAAGAGCGTTTATCTAGAGTACCTCACATTACACCATTATGGGAGGAATTATTTATAAACATGGCTTTGATGGCCTCCTCTTCCATTGCCTACATAGTTATGAAGCCTCTAATGCTATCAGGAAAATTCATGATGGAATATGTGGGGGACACTTTAGTCACCTCATTATAGCTAAATGCATCCTTCACCTCAGCTATTACTGGCCTACCCTTAACCAAGACTATTGTGATTATGTGAAAAAGTATGTCAAATGCCAAAAACATGCCAATTTACATCATGCACCTGGCCATAGTCTTCACATTTCCACCATTTTCTAGTCTTTCTCACAATAGGGTCTAGACCTTATTGGTAAAATTAACCTCTATTCTTCATAGCGACACCATTCTATCATCACTGCAACTAAATACTTTACCAAATGGGTAGAGGCTATTCCTCTAGTCTCAACCAAAGTAGAGAAGATTTTTGATTTTATCAACCATCACATCATTTGTCACTTTGATGTACCTCACAAGATTATCATCGACAATGTTAAGTCTTTTAAGAACAAGCATTTCCAAGGTCTATGTGACACATTCAGTATTAATTTAAGCTTCTCCTCACCCTATCACCCTCAAACTAATGGGTAGGTCAAGGCCTCTAACAAAACTCTTAACAACATGCTAACTAAAATGATCAATGTATCTTTTCAAGATTGGCATTTGCACATCCCCTTCACCTTATGGGCATATCATATTAGCATTAGAACCCCTACAGGTACTACCCCTTTCTCTCTTATGTTTGGAGTAGAGGTCATCTTGCCTCTCAAAGTCCAAATACTTTCTCTCTGCATATCTTTGAAAGATCTCATTATTGAAGACAATTATCATCAGCACCATTTAGCTCAGTTTAAACTACTTGACGAGCGTCGCTTAGTAGCCCTTACCCATCTTCATGTCTAACAAGAACACATCAAATGTGCCTATGACAAACACCTTAAAGTATGAGAATTCAACATTGGAGACCTTGTTCTAAAGGAAAATCAATATGTCACCAATATGGAAAAAACAAGCGGGCCAAATTTGCTTTCAATTAGCTTGGACCCTATATCATAACCCACAAATATGGATCAAGAGCTTATCAGTTGTCCTCTCTTGAAGGCAACCCAGAACTTGAGCCTCTCAATGCTTCACATCTATCTCCATTCTTTTGTTAAGAAGGATCAAGTTCACTTTTTGTTTAACTTAAACTCATCCCTTGATTTCAACCATATCCATCTCCCTATTTTAGGGGCAACCAATTAAAATTGAATCACATGATTATTCGTCACAAGCATAGCCTAATCTTGAATAATGGGTTCCATGGCTCTACCCATGGCATGATTCTCATGGTACTTTCCACCCTCCCTTATGATGAATTCCCATGATCATTGTCACTTAAACCTCTTTACATCTAATCGACCTTTTTGTGCTTTTAGTTTTGCCTTCATAAAGGTGAACCTTTAAGCATATATAATCAAGTCTATGTCAAGAAAAAATCAAACAAAGCATTAAACAAAAAAAATCTAAACCAATAGCAATCATGAATCATTCAAAAGCATTCATGTACTGCTCCCTTAAAGGATAGTTGCATAAGCATACTAAAATTGCACAAATATAAGGTAGACTACTCCCTTGAAGGATAACTATCACAAAACTTTGAACAAAGCAGATAAACTTAAACCACTCCTTTGAAGGATGGCTGAGTAAAAGTATTTTTCAAAAGCACATCAATTTTTTGGAAGATTCCCACATCGATTGGCTTCTAATATATAGCAACATAGCAAAAGACACATTTTCAAAATCACAACAAAAGCAAACTAATTTTGAAAGCTGTAATCGGCTCTTGCACAACACAATAAGGTGAAAACTGCAACCAATTTTTACAAGTAGACTTCCCGCATCGATCAATTTAAACATTATATGACATAGACTTTTTTATACTGACTCCTTAGAAACCTATAGAAGAGGAATGTTGGTCTCACAAGAAGGTTCCATTTTCATCCATTTCCCCTTTATATACTATAAGCAAGAGATTTTGAGTTTACTTAACATTATGTGGTCAAGACACTTTTTTACCAACTAACAAGTGCTAATGTTAAGTATTTGAAGCACTTATGTTTATTAAGCCAATCCAACTTCGTATTTGTTCTAGTACTTGTCAAAGAAGAAGCATCATGCCCTCCTCTTGTCCTGTCATGACTAATTGAGATTTTCACTATGGCATTTATCTCTTGATTATATTCTTTGTTCTCCCATCTAGTGTTGTTAATTAACCTACCTCATGTGTTTTATCTTAAAACAAATTAACAACAAAGCATATGTACATATATCATAAGCAATAGCATAATCATACCCATAATAAGCATAATAAAACCATAGCATCCATCAACAATAAAAAAAACCAACCATTTTCGACCACATGTCTAAATCTACATAATGAAGCATATACTCATCAAAATTTAACATGTCAAGAAGCATACCCATAAATCAAAGCCATCTCATACCTATCTAGGTGAGTCTACATCAGTGTCTAACATCCACAACATAAGAATAATCCATAAGCAATATAACATCATATGCATTAAACATCAATGCAAATCATAAACCTTGAATATGAGCAATAAACAAAGATTATACATACACACATATCTCATGAGTTAAACATCATAAATGTATACATGTGTCTCTTTTTAAAATATACATCTCCCCATATCAGCTCATAGGCCAAAATCAAAATGATATATAATAATATATAAAATGTATGAGTTATGTCATGTCCCTAGGGCACCACTGTCTCCCATCATACAACTAAGCCCTGATACCTATCCACCTATAGTTCCTATATATTTATCTATAGATGTTGCCCACTACCCTGGGGTCACCACACTGGCACCACCTAACAAGCTCACTCTGTACTCATCCCAATAGGGCTCATCAGGTCACCACCTCAAAACTATAGCCTCATAATACCGTAGCTCTTCCACTATATCCAGGTATCGTGCCATGGGGATGGTGCCTAGTGATCCTATAAGTGTCATTACTCCTCTTCTCTACCTCAAGGAGTCCATCTCCTATGTAACCAAGGCTAGTGAAGCCCTTGTCTGGTCCCTTTCACCTATAAGAGTCATACCCTGACCCTATAAAATAGCCACCTGACCCTATAGTGTTGTGACATGTGCTTGTGCAGTGGTTAATACCGCTCTTGCTTGAACATCTGGGGCACCCCTTATAATTGTGCCCTTTGTCCCCTTATTTTAACTAGGTTTACATCCATAGGCCTCCTACCATCATTACCATCACCAAGGTTTGTAGTCGCATATCATGCCTGGTACCATGCTGTGTACCCATCTATAAAGCTAACATCATCTATCTATGACTTGGATAACAACTCCTCATGATCTAGTAATGTCGGTACGAGATGTGGCTTTGGTAATAAGATCTCTAAATCCTCATGCATATACCTAGGAAATACACCTAGAGTACCTTGTACAAGGTCAAACTACCTCTATACCCTATCAAATGGGATGAGTTCCACCTCTCCCTTTCTCTGACCAAGAATCCACCTATAACTCTTTAAGGACAAGGTCTTCCCCCTGTAGCTAGGCCATACTAAAAATTAGACATAGGGCCTTCAGACAATGTCACCAATCACTAGTACACCCAATGAACCCCTAAACCAATCCACATTGTGTGCACCTCCCCTTACACCTGAATTGACGAAGTCACCTCTCCATCATATGAAACCAACTGAGAACTCAATCTACGTGTATCCTACCCATGATAATCCCACTGATCTCATCACCCAAATGTACTTGTAGGCCCAATAGTGTATAACTAAACCAACACTAATACCATACCTCTTGTGGGCCCTAAACCCCTACAACTCCATGTATATCTATACTAAAAAACTAAATACCTAACCAAATATAATTTATTATAGTAGTAGCTCAACCAACACCCCTAGTAGCAAATATGGGAGCCTCTCACTGCTTAAGTCAGGAAAAGAAAAACATGAGATGACCATCATAAACATCGTCATGAGTCTCCTTTCACTTGGGGCCCTCTGGTACAATATTTTGTAACTAAACTCCCCCAATATACCATCTGACTTGGTCACTGTCATCTCTGTACAATAGCTCAATGTTATCCTCTTGCTCCTCTCACTCTATGTGATAGATCGAATCACCCTAGAGAGGTAGTCATGTGATCATATGCACATCCTCTAACAAGATCATCATATCACCGGTCGATAGCAAGAAGGTGTTCGTAGCTCAATCCCATCTCTCGATAAGCACTACAATCATAGATACATCCCAAGGCACAAGCTGATAATGCCTCATTGCACCTAACCCAACCTCCTTCATATGGGCTGAGTTAGTTGGGATCATCCCCTGGTGGATCTCTATGAAGATGAGTAGTACTCGATAATTCATTTATATATGCTCCTTAGCCTATAATAATTCATTTAGAAACATATCTTAGTCACCAACACCATTATTGTCTATCAAACCCTATCCCACCTTACCCTTCATCTTTACACAACAACCTATTTCTCTACCCATCCTCCCTATCTTAACCCTCTACCCTACAAGGTTGACCTATACTTAGCAACTAACATCTAGTTTGCCTTAGATTTTTAAACACTTTCCAAAACCTATCTTTTTCACTCGACAATCATTGACAGTCATGGTGACCACCGACAGTCAGACATCCACTTTTTTAAAGATGTCGACCATCAACAGTCGAGCCTGACTACCAATGGTCACTATGGGTGTTTCATGAGTGGAACACCCAAAACTTATCCTATCCCAAAAACAACTAGATAATAGACAAAACCTCCTACTTTTCCACCATTACTTACCTACCCACCCTTACCTATCTATCCACCCATTCAATTTTTATATTCACCCACAAATTTACCCAAATTAAAAAAAACCTTAACTAGGGCATAATCATTCAAAACCTAATGCGAGTGGAACACCCAAAACTTATCCTACCCCAAAACCAACCAAATAATAGACAAAACCTCCTACTTTGCCACCATTACTTACCTACCCACCCTTACCTATCTATCCACTCGTTCAATTTTTCTATTCACCCACAAAATTAGCCAAATTAAAAAAAACCCTAACTAGGGCATAATCATTCAAAACCTAACCATTTAATCCACTACCCTCCAGCCCCAATGAAATTACCAAATCAAGCTAAGATACCAATTTTAAAGCATCCCCTACCTCATTTCACAACCACCATTGAGGAGTAAGCTGTAGAATCGCCCATCCTCATCCATATCTGTGTGCTCCCTGCATCCTCATTGGTCTACTAGGTCCTCTCAATCACACCTACTTAGCAAGTCCATCTCAGTAATCACCATCAACACACTTTTTGACCAAAAATGCCAAATTTTAGAGCTCTATAGTCAAAAGTCAAAATGAGTGAAAATAACACTCACTTTTCACTTTTGACCCATGGACTTTTAGGGTTTGCACCCTGACCATCGATGGTTAGGGTGACCATTGATAGTCACTCTTGAGAAACCTAATTATCGATGGTCAAAAATATCACCTTTTTACTCTCACCCCTAATCAAACCCTTTTCTCTTAGCATAACCAAATCCTTTACCCACCCATGGAGGCTACCTTCTCCACCCCCTCGACTACTTCGCCACCATGCCATCGATCCACTTCGACCCAATTAACACATGTTTTGTGATGAATTTTGCATGGTACTTTGACTATAACAACAACATTACCATGTTGATCACCTTTTGAACATGCACCACCTCACACTTACCTGACCCACATATGTTTTTTTGGGAGCACGTCCTACCTAGGATATCCATAACACTTAACCCATTTGTGTTTTCACTGGGAGTACTTCATGCCTTGGATACCCATCGAATCACAGACATAACTTATGAGACTTGCATTTATGAGTGTACCTAGCTATCACACCTAATTATGGTCATGCAGTTCACTTGTCACTTGTCGTTCTAGCATTGACCTTTATTTTTACTATGGCAACCTCATCAACACACGATCTTAGCTATCACACTTTTTGTGCACTATGTGCACTCGTTTACACCTCAAATGCCCAACCTATCACCCACCTTCATGACATCCACCTTCATCATCACCTTTTTCCACCTTATCAAACTCATACCAAATTTTATCTTACCTCATTAACTACTAGTTTGAGGGGGAACACCCCCTCCCATACTAGGGGAAACCAAACCTTCAACTAGTAATCCACTTTTGTTTTACAGCGTGTTGATTCAAATCTGCATAATAAAAATGCATAAAATGTAGACACCAAAAATATGCACACCATGATTTTGAATGCCAAAATTCTCTTGAACCACTTTAGGACCTCCTTGGGACCAATTTGACCCTTCAACCCCTAACCAAGCCTAACCCATGGTCAGTTTGCTCAACTGACCTAATCTACCCTTTTACCTACTTTTTTCTTCATCCTCAACTACTGAAGATCAAGATGACCATCGATGGTCAGGGTGTACCTCTTTAACCAACAACATGCAAACCACCTACCTTACTTTTCTAAAAATATCTCATCTAAATCTGTGTGTAAACCATTTCATATGTGAGTTAAAATTAGAGGATCCAATTAATGTCTTGTTGCAACTCTCTTGCCTTGATTATAAGAAAAGAGGAATAGGGAGGTGAAAATCATCTATGATTATTATAAAGAGTTTGTGCATCCAGAGTTCTTTTATTTTATAGGTCAATCATCATCAATAATCTAGTGATCCATTTATCACGTCAAAGAACCAACTTATCGTCACTGCTCTACCAAAGCATTAAGTACTATTACTCTAACAAAATCATGTCAAACTCTCCCAAGGAGTCAACCACATCAAACACCTACCCGATCAACTGTCTGTAAGATAAATATTTGCTTTCTAGTATTCAATTACTTTATTTGCCTTTTGCACTTAGCCCAACACCAATCCATCTCTTGGAATCCAGCTTTAAGATCTTGTCAATTAGCCATTTACCAACTCAAATCTATACATAGTAATCGTCGATGGTTGTCTCAATCGTCGACGATCACTATGGCAAAAAATTTCAGCAAGCTGTTTCCACCTACCTACTCCCAATCAAATCTATTTTTTTATGTCCATGCTTGTTCACAGACCCTTGCCTAATTTTTAAAAGCAAACCCAAGCCATCTAGCATTAGTATTGACTTGTTTATCATTGTATTAATCATTTCTAGTCAATTTCTTTACCAAACATTTCTTGTGTTCAATTTTATTAGCTTTTAATTATTGATGCAAACACTTTATCTTTCTTTTTATAAACTTAATTGTTTAAAATATGTGGATTGGAAACCCTCGAAGAAGCTCTCACTTCCAGGATTTAGGTAACACTAAGCTATCCACTCAGCTATCTATCTAACCAACCATTTGGTTTAGTATTGTCTTATTTTTAGGTCATCCTTTCAAACCAAATAGGAGTTCTCCACAATCATCTAATTCAATGTGTACACAATCAAACAAGGTTTTCAGCCATACGCGTATTTAGTTTCTTTTTCTTCCCTTTTCGAAATGTAAGTTGAAATTCACTGAAATAGTTAGTATTCAAAATAAAATTCGAATGTTGATTTTGATTTTAATCGTTTGGATTCAAATTGCATTCAAATTTTAATTTTGATTTTTATTGTTTGTGTTTGAAATTGAATGAACATTCGAATTCTTATTTATGATTTAGATTTTTTATATTTGAATTCAAATTTAGATTTGGATTTGAATTGTTGATGTTTGAATTTGAATAGACATTCAAATTCTAATTTTCATTTGGGTTATTGATGTTTGTATTCAAAGTTACATTCAAATTTAGATTTGGATTGTTGATTGGATTTGAATTTGATTTGGGGGTTTGATTTGAATTCGAATACACATTTAAATTTGGATTTTGATTTTGACTGGTTGATTTATTTAGATTCAAATATGCATTTGAATTAGGATTTGGATTGATTGATTGAGTTAAATATGAATGTGCATTTGAATTAGGATTTGGATAGGTTGATTGATTGATTGGAGGATTCCTTGTCATGTTAGATTTAAGTTCAGTTATTTCCTTTTCTAACTTTTTGACATGGTCTTCAATGGAAAAGGCATGGCTTTGTTAAGATGTTTCATCTATAACCACTTTACCATTATCCATATAAGTTTTGGAGACATTTGGTTTGGTGTTGGTGGAAACTATAATGGCTTTGTTGTCCCCTAAGGAATCACTATATGTTACTTGCTTGGATGGGAGGTGTGGCTTTTTTCCTTAAAAGAAAATGATTAAGTCTTTGGCTTTAAAATGTGGTAGAAATTTGGATCTTAGACCCAAAAATTGCAACAAGACCTCATTATTATTTTTTAGTAGGTATTTTATAACTTGGAAGGGTAGATAATGATTAAGTTTTTGGATTTAAATGTGGTAGAAATTGAGATCTTAGACCCAAAAGTTCAAGGAAACCTAATTCTTATTTTCTAGTAGGTATTATGTAACTTGGGAGGGTAGATTTTTATGAAAAAGTGATTTCATAGGTATATTCATTTTGATAGGGTCCCTCATCGTTAACATTGTCATTGATCTCAATATAATGCACTTGGTTTCTAAATTAGAAGGGATCATTTCCAAAATAATATTCTATAAATCTAGGATTATTCAACAATGCCATTTGTTCTATGATGGGAGACATTGCTATGAAAGTTTGACTCAAAAATAAAAAAGTATAAAACTAAAAAATAAAACTTGATGGTATAAATGTTTGACAAGTTTTTAGTTTATTTGATTTTAGACTTTGTTTTGATTTAGGATTTGGTTTTCAAAAACAAATAATTCAAATGCATGGTATTCACAAGGAGGTAAAAATAAATAAAAAGAACAATCAAGCTCTATTGTAATTTAAAAGAAACATGCGAGTCACATAAAAGGATAAAATCTAGGCAAAGGGATTTGAATGACTTGTAAGATATCATATATACTATCTCATCCATTGGAAAGCTTTGATCAAATATTTTAGATCAATAACTATGGAGGTAGAACCATATCCATAACCCATCTAACTCGGTTTCAAGGGTTAGTTGAGATTAACTTCTCAAAGCAAATCATTTGCTGGAGCACTATAATTCAAATGACTGAATGATTATCTTAAGGCTTAAACTTTATATAAGTTTATCTAAGGGATGTCTTATATAGACCTTGCAGTACATTAAGACTCAAGACCATAGAAAAAAATAATTTAATGAATACACACAAAAATATTTAGTCCCTATGTGCACAACCCAGTCGTAAGATTTATATAGATTGATGTCGAAAAAATATAACTTCAAAGTCATGTTGAAACCTCGAGTATTGGAGGATGAAACTCCATCATGTCGTGATGTACTTAAAACACAACTACTTAGATAATTGAATATACCTCGCTATTAAATAGAGTTTCATCTATTGTGTGATGGTGAAATCAACGATCGATAGAGTCCTTAGAAAAATAAAAATAAAGCTATTAACACTTGTGATGCCAAGGAAAAAGTAAATGCAAGTGAAATTTAGGTAACATAAAATTACAATATATATATATATATTATCGTCACCAATGTGACACCAAGTAAAGAGCATACCCAAACTTTTGTGGCACAAACAAGCAAGATTTACAATAAAAATGAATGTAATTTAATTACTACTTATAATAAATAAAAAACTTGAAATACAAAAATTAAATTAATAGGAATGAAATAAAATAAATTTTTGGTTTAGCTTTTGATTCTTTGGAAAGTAATCTCACATAAAACTATTAGTAGTATGTATACCAATGGTACTGGCAATTAAAGGTACCTGCGAATTAGCTAAAATGTTTAAAATATATATATAAACTTAAAAGTTAGAAAATTTGGGGAATACAAATAAAAATAAGAACCATAATTTTGACAATATCTCATAAATTACAATCTGGGTTTGCACAAAATTTTGAAAGTATGTTACCAATGTAAATCTGAACAAACATAAAGAAAACATAAATTATGAAAAAAATATTGTCATTTTAACAGTCATGTGTTTTTATTTTAACTAAATAATAATGAAAACAATTATGAATTTTATGATATCTCCTAAAGTACAATTAGATTTACATGAAAATTTTGTAAGTTGTTGTTAGTTTAAATCTAAGCCAACCTAAAAAAAATCATAAAAAGTCAAATTGTAAATTAAAATTTATTGTTATTTTAATAGTTGTGTGTTTTTTGAACTCAATTAGCTTCAAAAAAATAAAAATAGTAAGCAACCTAGATGCAAATTAGCCTAAAACCTACAATAAATAAAAAATAAGTTAATTAAACCTTCAAAACAAATAAGAAAAAATTATAAGATGAAAAATATTTAAGAAAAATCTCACTTGGTGTGTCAAAATATGATACCTAAAAATTTAGAATCTATAAAAGCTAGGTGTAGACATCCAATTCCAAACACCTTTTGTGTTGAAATTGTCAATCTTACTCGAATTGCACTCAAATGCACATTTTAAATCAAAATCCATAAAACGTGCTAAATGGTTCAAACCTGTCATTTAAAAGTGCCAATTTAGGTCAAAGTATCCCTAAATAGGGTAATGCAATTTATGGGTCAGCTAACTTTGATCAATTCATTTTGTGTCAAAATGACGATTTTACCTTTTGTGCTTTGGATCACTCTTTTCTTATGATTCATTGATACACATCACATACATTTGTTATTTGGTGTTGGCAACATCCTAAATGGGAATACGATTCCAACGCATCTAATGTCACCTTCTAATTCTTCTAGAGTCAAATTACGACCCAGTTATATGACTTTTTGACCATTTTGACTAATCGAGGGCCAATTTTCAATGTTTAAGGCTAATTAATCCAAATCAAGAACTTAAGTGGATTTTTCATGGGAGTTGTTGAATTTAAAAGAAAAATGATTCCTATTATCTGCATCACCTAGTGACATCATCTATGGGGTGGCATCCATCAAGCCATAAATGCCACAAATATCAAGATTATGGGTCACCCATGCCTAGTTAATGCCTCCCATGCCTCTTCAATGCCATTTCTTCCAAGGTCGTGTTGCAGATAATTATGTATTTAATTCTGAATATTAAGATTATCCATGGCTACACATCTCAACCTTGAGATGGACAGTCATGGTTGATCTTGACCAATTTCAAAAATCTATAAATAGAGAGGCTATGAACATCATTTAAAAATCTATTTTGGTGAAAGGTTATTATGCTCAAATATCTTCGAAGCTTGAATATTGAAAAGTTATAATGTTAAATTATTTCCACAAGACTTTGTATTTAATCATAGTTTTTGTTTACAAGCTTCATTGGTAAGCTAGTTTAGTGATTTGGAATCATGAGCCTAGATTTTGTGGAGTGTTCTTGAGGCATTGGAGGAGATTACCACCATTGTTGACAAAGACAAAGATGCTTGATCAAGGGAGAACATGTATAAATTTGATGAGATATGCCCATATCCATTTGTATTATCTATTCTTCAAAACTCCTTTTCTCCTCATTTTGAGGCACCCAAATTTGATAAGTACAAAGGGAAAGGAGATCCGCATGAACACATATAAGCATTCTTCATCTTATGTCAAGAGGTTGCTTATAAGAGCAAGTACTTACTATGACTATTTTCGTGAAGTTTAATGGGATAAGCTCTTGATTGGCTACTTAAACTACCCAAGGTATCAGTTGCAGATTAGAATGACTTATTAGAAAAGTTTGTTAACCATTTCTCGTATAACATAGAACATAAATTGACCATTTTAAAGCCAAGCAACATGATGGTGAAAGTTTTGTTTTAGATCTGCAAAGGTGGAGAGTGTTGGTAGGCCACTTGCAACACAGTTTACCAGATAAAAAATTGGTTGATATCTTTGCACATAATCTATGGTTAGTTTGTGTTAACTCATTTGAAAAAAATATTGACAAAGGAGTGCAGATTGAGAAGGCTCTTATTGCTAGAGGCCTTGTTAAGATTTTTGGGAAAGGTCAAGCATCTAATTAGACTAAATCACCACCTCAAATAGTTATGCAGGATAAGCCTAAGGGCTTTAGAAAAAATAAGAACATGGTTCGAAATGGGGTGATAGGAGCAATACATGTACAAAAGGTATAGGCTATGCCTCTTCCAAATGTACAATTAACTCCCTCAAATCCACTACCTACTTTGCAACTAATTTAATTATGTGGCCAATATCAAGACCATTTCCTCAAGATCAACCAAAACCAGACTAGTACAAAAAGAATGAATGGTGTAACTTTCATCATGGTACTAGTCATGGTGCATATCATTGTGTTCAATTACAACATATTATTGAGGACTTTAGTGAAAGTGTTGAACTGAAAATTAAGTTGGCCCCTAATCAAGACACAAATCAAGATGTGGGAATCTACAAAGACCCATTTCCTCGACATGATCCACCACCACCAAGGAACAATCAAAATGGCCACAATCAAGGATAGAGGCATAATTAGAACCAACAACAAGGTCATAATCATAATGAGCATAATCGAGATCATAATGCCCACACTAATAATGTGGCTTATAACAATGTACCTTATGACTATAATAATATTGTGGAATGCATTTTTTCAACCCACATTTCCATTGTTACTGTAAAACCACATGGCCAATCTCGTGCTCCTTGCAACACGGGACCCATCATTGTAAGGTCAGCACCCTCTCCCCTTAGTAATACCATGTCGAGTTTGCATCATCATGTTACTACTCCATTTTCATGGGTTACTAATCTTGAACAATAGTACCATTCTTCTAATTATAAAGGCTCCTCGTTGACCTAAAATTATTGCAATACTATTAATCACTTGTAGGTCATCATCCAAGGCCTTTGCCTTGTTCTTGTAATTATAATAAATCCTTGCCACCTCTAGGTTGTGTAGTTATAACTAGATGCCCGTAGGTTACCATCCAGGGCCCTTTTCCCACTTCTTTCCATAAACCTAATGAGAACATTGAGCCAATGGTTCCAAATCCAAAAACTGTCCCAACAAAGACTAAACTAGTTCAATCCACATTTCAAAGGCCTTATAGTCTAACAGATCAATTAGATAAAACCCCTACACAAATTTTCATATTAGAAATCTTACGGACATCTGATATCCATAGAACCATCTTCAACAAACTTTTGTAAGAGTCTGTTGTGCCTAATGATATAAACCTTGATCAGTTCCAGAACTTAGTTGAACATTTGTCTTCATTTTAGCAAATTACATTGGATCAAAAGGACATGTCTACTCGTGACCCAAACCACAATAACCCACTATACATTGAGATAATCATTGCGGATCACAAGATCAAGTAGGTCCTTATAGATAATGGTTCAGGACTGAATATCATATCTCTTAAATTAGTATGATGATTGGGTTACATGGACAAAGACATTCAGCCAGAGACTTACAATCAAGGCTTACGATAATGTCGAAAGGGAGTCATCTGATACAATTTGGTTGCCAATCATGGTTGGGTCTATTTTTCATCACACGTTATTCCATATTATGGCTATTGAGCTTCCTTATAACATACTTTTTGTTCATCCTTGGATCCATGAAGTACAGGTAGTTCCATCTACTCTTCACCAATGCCTTAAGTTTCCCCATGATGAGATCGAGGTTACTATTCCCACTTATCAGTAGCCATACCAATACTGCAAACATCTTGAATCAGAGTTTCATAATTATAACTATTGCCCAGGTTTTGAATTCATTATAAAGAAGAACAAAGCCATCATTCTTCATCCATCTCCATCTAATTACATAGACCCTCGTGATCTAGCCTCCACTTCAATTGATCTATTTCCTTTAATATTGGTCAAACAAGTGATAATTAAAGATGTAGGCATTTCCACGTACCATCTAAAGGACATCCTCCATATTACAAAATTATCAAAATCCCCTAAAATATTTGGTAAACCTAAAACTTCTCAAACTCCTAATAGACTCGATCAGATTTGGAAACCAAAGAAGAAGCAACCAAAACCTCCTATAGTTTTTGTACCTACGATTGCACCAAAGAAAGATCGAGAGGCTTTTATCGAGGGAGATTGGTTATATTCTAAAGGCCTTGCAGATTGTTTTCAAAATCTAAAGTATCCTATCTTAACAGGATAATGGATCATCTTAACAATACAGAAAAAGGCCTTGGTCCACAGGGACAAGAAATTTTAGAACCCTTATCAGCTGGAGTTATCAATTGGAATCATGGCCTCAGATTTAAAAAATGAGAGGATGACCTCATAACATTTGGTAGTGACTTTTTCAAAGTGACTAGTAACAAGACTCCTAGCAGCGACACAACATCCTATTATAGGCTTTTCGATGAGCTTGTTGACTCAGATTTATTTGATTCAAATGGCATATTGACCATAACACCTATTAGAGCTTCCCATCCTGAAGTAAAAACCGATCTTAGTGGTGCTTCCCTTCCTGAATTAGGACATTATATCTTTACCATTGGTGCTTCCCATCCTGAAGCAAACCCTAACTGTAACCTATGTCTTTGCCATCCTAAACTCATAGATTGGGATCAACAAAATTTGGTCATATGCCTCGATGAGTTCCAAAATGAAGAATCGATTGCAGAATACATGGGCTTACAATATGCATTCCCCATTGGGGATCATAAATAGGGTTTTGATTTTTTGTTAAATTCTTCTGCTTACTTTGGAGAGCAGGGAAACTTTCTTGGTAATAATAAAGAACAAACATCAAGATCTTCAAGTAAAAACCTCTTTGAGGCACTTGTTGATCAAGGAAAAAGTAAAGAAAAAGATAAGCCGTTGAGTGAAAACCTATTTCAGGCACTCCCATATGAGAAAGTTTGTTCCTCCCCTCAGGATGTAGAAAGTCCATCTAGCCCAAGTTCCTTAGGATCAACAAAATTCGGTCATATGGCTCGATGAGTTCCAAAATGAAGAATCGATTGCAGAATACATGGGCTTACAATATGCATTCCCCATTGGGGATCATAAATAGGGTTTTGATTTTTTATTAAATTCTTCTACTTACTTTGGAGAGCAGGGAAACTTTCTTGGTAATAATAAAGAACAAACATCAAGATCTTCAAGTAAAAACCTCTTTGAGGCACTTGTTGATCAAGGAAAAAGTAAAGAAAAAGATAAGTCTTTGAGTGAAAACCTATTTTAGGCACTCCCATATGAGAAAGTTTGTTCCTCCCCTCAGGATGTAGAAAGTCCATCTAGCCCAAGTTCCATAGCTAGTACAATCATCTCTTCAGAACAACATCAAATATTTGAGAATTTTGCTCTTGAGTTTTTAGAGGTTTTTGCCAATTGGCCTTTACCTAAAAAGGCAGATTCTGATTCTTCATATTATCTGGATCTTTGGGAGGAACAAGAAGATATAGCAAAAGAAGATGATCATGACCAAACATTACCTACAATTCTAGAGGACAGATCTACACTCCTTATGGAGGGTACAACAGAAGTAAAATTGGGAACCCATGGGGATCCCAAAATTGTTTATCTTGGAGGTTCCCTTACCAAAGTAGAACATGAACATATTATATCCATTCTTAAAGATTATATATACATCTTTGCATGGACATATTCTGACATGCCAGGCTTGGATCAAGATTTAGTTATGCATCATCTTTTTGTTCACCATGATGTTAAACCAGTCAAGAAAAAGTTGAGAAAGATGCATCCATGCATCGCCCTTTTGGTTAAGGCTGAGTTAGAAAAGTTGTTAGGAGCCAATTTTATCAGACCACTGGACTACTTTGAATAGATTTTTAACATAGTGCAAGTAAGTAAAAATACCCTAGGCATACGTGTACTAATTTTCGTGATATCAACAAAGCATGCCCCAAAGATGATTTTTTCTACCTAACATCGACATGATTGTTGACTCAACTATTGGGTATGAGATGTTATCCTCAATGGATGGATTTTTTGGTTACAATCAGATTAAGATAGCCCCTAAAGATTAGCATAATATCACATTCACCACTCCATGGGGGACATTTTTTTACCAAGTCACGCCATTTGGTTTGAAAAATACTAGAGCCACATATCAGCGTGCAATGACTGTCATCTTCCATGACATGATGCATGACATTGTCAAGGACTATGTTAATGATATACTAGCCACATCAAGAACAAGAGCTAGACATCTTGAGATTCTACGAAGAATATTTGAGAGGCTTCATACATATAAAGTTCGTTTGAATCTTAAGAAATGTGTCTTTAGAGTCACATCAAAAAAATTGCTAGGGTTCATTGTCTCACAATGAGGGATTGAAGTTGACCCTGCAAAGGTCAATGCTATTATAAAAATTTCTCCACCAAATAATCTTAAGTAATTGCGAGGTCTACAAGGAAAGGTCCAGTCTATATGCAGAATCATTTCTCAATTGGTAGATAAGTGCCACCCATTTACCCATCTCTTAACGAAAGGGATAGCATTTCAATGGGATGAAGATTGTTAGATAGCATTTACTAAGCTTAAAACATACTTGGCCAATCCACCAATCTTATGACCTCCAACACAAGGAAGGCCATTGCTTCTTTATATATCAGCCATAGAACATGCACTGGAGGAATTTTTGTCATAGCATGATGATCATGGTAAGGAACACATGATTTATTATTTAAGCTGCACATTGGTAGCCTATGAACATAATTATATGCCTATTGAGAAGACATGTTTAACTATGGTGTTTGCCACTCAGAAATTATGACATTATATGCTAAATAACAAAACTATTATTATCACCAAGGTAGATCCTCTGAAGTTCCTTTTATCTAAAGCAATGCTTCAAGGATGCATGGCTAAATAGATTTTGCTTCTTAGTGAGTTTGATATTGAGTACTAGAATCAGAAAGCAATCAAAGGCTAAGTTCCTACTGACCAACTTGCAGAAGCTCCTATTACGGCTACTCAACCCCTCAACTTTGACCTTCCAGATGATTCCATCATGATGACAAAATAAGCATCACAAGAACCTAACCAGTGGATGCTCTATTTTGATGGATCCTTCGCATCTCGAGGGTCTAGAGTTGACATATTATTAATCACACCACAGGGGGATTTGATCCCCAAAGCATTCCATATATAATTTTAGTGTACAAATAATATGGCCGAATATGAGGCATTGGTTCCAGGGCTCCATCTTACCATATAATGGGATATTCAAAGCTTAAAGGTCTATGAAGATTCACAGTTAATCATAAATCAGACCACTGATCAGTATCAAACAAGAGATGATAAGCTTGTTCCTTATAAGCAAATTGTTGATAACCTTATAACACATTTTTAATTTTTGTAGTTTGAGCAAGTTCCACGAGTCAATAACAGATATGTCGATGCCATGGTAACAATTAGTTCCATGATTCAAATGCTTAAAAGTGATAAAGAGTATCAGTTCTTGATTAAAAATCTTCTTCAACCGACACAAATTCTATCAGATTTAAAGAGGATATGCACTATTATTGATACTAAACCCTCACCTGAGTTACCATGGTACCAAAAATTTTATAACTATTTCCATAGCCATGTATTTCCCTCCAACTTTTCCAATAACCAGCAAAAACTTTTCCTTCATCGCTTAACACATTATATCCTCTTTGGAAACACGCTTTATCGAAAAGGATATGATGGAACGCTTCTTTATTGTTTATTTTTTGAAGAATCTAAGCTAGCACTAAAGGAGGTTCATGAAGGAATGTGTGGGGCCCATACCAATGGTGTAGTCCTAGCAAAGAAACTTTTTAGAACAAGCTATTATTGGCCCAAAATGGAGACAGATGCTTGTAATTATGTAAAGAAGTGTGTTCCTTGTCAACATCATGGTAACTTGATACATGCACCTTCCTTACCATTGTAGCCAATTACAACACCATGGTCATTCTCAACATGGGGTCTCGATCTCATTGGAAAAATTAACCCAACATCTTCAGATGGCCATAGACACATTTTTACTACAACCTTGTACTTTACCAAGTGGATTGAGGCCATTCCCCTCATTTATATTACCACAAAACAAATAGCCAAATTTATTCATTACCATATCATCTATCGATATGACATCCCAGCCTGTATTATATCCGATAATGGTGGATCCTTTGTAAACCATGATGTGAAATATCTTTATGAAAAATTCAAAATTAAGCACAAGAAATCCATTCCATATAACCTGCAAGGCAATGAACAAGCTAAGACATCAAATAAAACCATTCTAGCCATCTTAAAAAAGATTGTCAATGATGTTGGTCGTACTTGGCATTTACAACTTTTTTCTACCCTCTGGGCTTATAGAACCAATCATCACACCCCAACTAGAGCTACTCCATACTCCCTTGTTTTTAGCATTGAAGCTATCATCCTGATTGAGATTGAGATTCTATCATTAAGAATATCACTGGAGCACATAAAAGATGATGAAGACTATAGAGCCTCATGGCTGCAAGAACTAGAACTTCTTGATGATAAGCGTTTGGTTACCCTAGAAAACTTGCAAGTCTATCGAAACAAATTATGGAGAAGTTACAAAAAACGCATTCTCCCTCGACAATTTGAGATTGGTGACTTAGTTTTGAAAGAGAACCAAAAAAACACGAACACTGAACCCAAAAAGAAAGGCAAGTTTCAATCTAATTGGTTAAGACCATATATTGTCACAACAAACTACGGATCAGGAGCATATCAATTGGCTAAACCTAATGGTGAAGAACTTTCAGAGCCCATGAACATCATACACTTTAAGAGATTCTACGCATGAACAACTTTAAACCATTATCTATAAGACCTCTGACTCGGGGGCAACTTGTGCTATCATAACTTTATCCCACCCTTTTATCTTACCTTGAAGACATTTTATACTACCCTAGTCCACTCCTCATGAATCCCCATAGTAAAAGCTTCGAACCCTTGGCACTCTGAACACATTCTTCATCCCATTATGGGTTGCTCCCTTCAAGAGGCATATTCTTGGTTTTATCTAGGACATGTTGTAAGATTGAACACTTTCTATCCCTTGATCAATTATGACCTCGATTATGTCTCATAAACATTATGAACATTTTCAACAATAGTTCTACAAAGTAGTTCAACTAGGATAGTCTTGTGTAGTTTTAGACAAGTGTACAGTCGCATCTTCTTAGTTCAAGCATTTGTTACTCTTTATTGTTTTATTAAGACCCTCATTTTTGTTGATTTGTGAGCATACATTGTTGCAGTCAGCGTAACCGTCTTATTGAAACCTTTACTCCCAAGACGTGCATCTTCTTGACTAGATGGTCCCACCTTGTGCATATTTTATCCCAAAAACACCAAAAACATTAAAAATACTTTGAAAATACTAAAAACATCAGAACATGATCCATAAAAGAGTAAAAACATTGTCTCACGCTTCTATACATATGTAAATTCTTGTTCCACCATGTTACGCTCTTATCATTTTGCAAGCACAGAAACCCCAGTTCATCTCATCTTGTCCCATGCACTTGCCATTTTACAAGATCATTCTTTCTCATCTCATCAACTTATTGTTTGTCAGACTATTCTCTTTTGTTTGTCATATCTTCTATTTCTTTTATAACATTAATCATGCTGGTCTAATCATTATTTTTCTTCTATCCCACTTCTTGAGAAAACTATATTTGGCCTGAAATTCATGTTGGAACATGCATCTATCGAACTATGTAGGCAGCATCCACTTGTCTTATATATCTAGAATTAGTTCAGCCAACCCCTTTCTTTTCTTCTCTTCCCCCATTTCTTCTCTAATTTTTCTCTTTAATTAGGTAACAATTGTTGTGTCATTGTTTTTTGTTATGATGTGGTAGAAAGTAATGCCTCTACCGCACGTGCATGAACACTTATCTTTAAACTGCACTAAATTAGTTTTTATTTGTGTATTTATTTGAGTTTTCTTGATGTTTTATTATGTTTTCATGGTGTTTTGTTGTGCTTTTGCACCTCTCCTTTTATTTCTTCTCCTTTTCTCTTTTTATTACTTATTTTTCCTTTCTTGGTCTTGTGTTTCCTTGTTTGTTTTTTGCTTTTCTCTTTTGTGTTTCGTAACATCTTGATGATTCACATGGATATTGATTATTTATATTTTGATCTTATGTTATTACGTTGTTCTTGGACTAGTTTGTTTATTTGATTGTTGTTAGTGTCTTATTTTTTGGTTTGTTTTTACTTTACTCTTTTGTGTTCAAGAATGCCTTGATGATCCACATGGATCTTGATTATTCATATCTTGGCCTCATGTCATTAAGATATTCTTGCCTTTTATTTTTAAACATTTTTGTTCCTACTTAAGTCTTGATGGATCATATATTGATTTCAAGTTAGGTTCATTTATGTTTATCTTTTTCTTTGTCTTTATTTTTTTTAAATGTAAATAATTGTAACTCTGGTTTTGATCATTGTTTTACTATTATCCTTAGTTATAGGTATTCACATTTGAACTAGCTCAACGTAACTTGAATCTTATATAATTTTAAGCTATTCATACTTATGATGCCTAATTATTTTTTATATATCAAGCACTTTGTGCTTAGGTCTCAAAGTTTTAATGTCAACATAAGCTCCAATGAACGATTCTCAAGAACACTTTGCAAAACCTAGGCTCATGATATGGAATTAGACATCTAGGTAACATGCATTTAAGGCTTATTTGTCTATGCTTAGATGTTAATCTCGTCACATACATTGTGAGTCTAATCAAATTTTGGTCATTTTTTTATCATTCCTCATTCCATTCTCTCCCAAACTTAGGTGAACTATATTGCCCTGAAGTTCATGTTAGAACATGATTCCATGGAACTATGTAGACAACGCTCAATTTTTATTGAGGTTGGATCAACTATCCCCATTATTGTTTTCATCACTTTGTGCATTCTCATATGCTTGGTTTTATATGGATTTATAAGCCATTACACCATCGTATGTATGTTTGCACCCGCATATTTTAACCTATCTTTTCAGTTATATCATTGAGTTATTTTGCTTGCCAATTACCCATGTTGGAGCCCAACATCTGAACCACATCTAAATCAAATCAACTCTAAAGGGGAAAAAACATTATTTATTCTTTATCAATGGTCAAGATTCACCCTACTCGAGCACAACTATTTTATCATGATCAAATCTGCTCTACTAGAGTACTTCTTATCTTTTCTTTGGAGACTCCAATCTAGTGGTGCTTCCCTTCCTGAAGCAGAATGTTCTCCATTTTCCTCTAATTCCAATCTCTCCATATTAAATCCCATGATGGAAATATTTTAGTGTGTAAATTATCCCAAGATTAATCAATGTTGTAAGTGCATAGCTTGTACTCTCAAATTATGTACGTTTAAAGTGTGTCCCCAAAATTTATGGATTGTATCTTTCCCATTCCCCCTAGCTCTGGGGCTTATTATACTTGTAATTATATATTGATCATTGATGGTAATAATGTATGCAAGCATTAGCTCATCTGGATGTGATCTATTCTATGCGTTAATCTCTCACTTTCTCTCTCTTTTTAAGAGTTCATCCTTCTCTTTCATCCTAGTATGTCCTCTCAAGGGGGCATCATGGGTTTGTTCCAATTTCTTCTTGACAACTCTTTTATTTGAAAAGATATTGATTCATCTGAATGTCTCACTACGTCTTCTCAAATAAGGGCAAAATGTAGACATCTAATTCTTAACACCATTTGTGTTGAAATTATCAATCTTACTCGAATTACATTCAAATGCACATTTTAGGTCAAAATTCATAAAATGCACTAAATGGTTCAAACTTGTCATTTACAAGTGCCAATTTAGGTCAAAGTATCCCTAAATAGGGTAATATAATTTATGTATCAGCTAACTTTGATCAATATATTTCGAGTAAAAATGATGATTTCGCCTTTTATGCTTTGGATCAATCTTTTATTCTAATTCATTGGTACATATCACATACCTTTGTTATTTAGTGTTGGCAACATCCTAAATGGGAATACAGTTCCAACGCATCTAACATCACCTTCTAATTCTTCTCGAGTCAAATTATGACTTAGTAATATGACTTTTTGACTATTTTGATTAATTGAAGGCCAATTTTTAAATAAATGCATAAATGTTGATTAACCTTATCTAAGGCTAATTAATCCAAATCAAGAGCTTAAGTGGATTTTTCATGGGAGTTGTTGAATATTTCTTTTTGAAAATTAATTCTTGTTATTTGCATCACCTAGTGACATCATCTATGGAGTGGCATCTATCAAGCCATAAATGCCATAAATATCAGGATTATGGGTCACCCATGCCTAGTTAATGCATTTTATGCCTCTTCAATGCCCCTTCTTCCAAAGTCATGATGAAGATAATTATGGATTTAATTCTAAATTTTAGGATTATCTATGGCCATACATCTCAACTTTGAGATAGACGGTCATAGTTGATCCTGACCAATCTCAAAAATTTATAAATAGAGAGGCCATGAATATCATTTAAAAAGCTATTTTGGTGAAAGGTTAGTATGCTCAAATATCTTCAAAGCTTGAATATTACAAAGGTATAATGCTAAATTATTTCCACAAGAATTTGTATTTAATCATAATTTTTGTTTGCAAGCTTCATTAATAGGCTGGTTTAGTGATTTGGAATCATGAGCCTAGGTTTTGTGGAGTGTTCTTGAGGCATTGGAGGAGCTTACCACCATTTTTGACAAAGACAAGGATACTTGATCAATGGAGAACATGTTTTTGAGCCACATAGGTATAATGAATCCATTTGAGAAGGTAATATGGTGTTGTTTTCTTTCATTTGTTTCTTGTTATCCTTTGTAATTTCCATAGGAATAGATAGGCTTGGTTAGTTAGTTCTTTATGCATGTTTCATTATTTATGGACTAATGATTGACTAACTTGCTTTATAATACTCTCTACACTAGGAAATGAAACTAATACAAACCATTTATTCTAAATTTAAACTAAACCTCTGAGAGAGATAATACAACAAAAAAAGTTAAACATAGAGTTACTTACAAAACTATGTAGAATGCATCATCACTTTATTTATTATGACTTTTGATTTTATCTTTCTTCTTAAAATGTGGGTGCTCAATTCATTCTCTAAACAAAGGTAAATTGAACAATATATGGGTGCATAAGCTTGATTTTTCAAATGATGCATAGGATAAAAATGATACCAATTCGATAATTTGAAGGTGGATAATAAAAATGAAGGATGACACTTCAATTTATAGGCTTTCAGATAAGAAGATGGATGGTTGAAAATAATTCAAATAAATTTGATAATAATAATTATTAATGGTTAGATTTGAGTCCTCATCTCAATAGATGATGACTAATTCTCATGTGTCTGAGAGAGGGGAAGAGTTAGTAGTTGAATGACTCATCATGAATAGATAAATATAGTTGAGTGACTCACCATGATATTTTAATTGTTTAAAGGTGACTCAATAGTTGGTTGATGAAGTTAAGGAAGTAATTTTATGACTCAGCACTCAATTGAAAGAAGTGTGGAAGATGTATGGATAAGATAGAAATTTAAAATTTTAATTAATTTTATGACATAGGTGTGCATGATTTAATTCATTAATATGTATTGATCAATTATTTTAAAAAAATAGAGAGAAATGATGTTAGTGAAAAATTCAAATTTGAGATAGTGATTGATTTAGTGTGTCAATTTTAAGTAAAGTTAATTACGACACTAAATGTGAATGAGTGTAGATGCTTACATGAGTATCTATGGTGGAGACACCCATGTTACTAAAAGTACAAGGGGATATCAATAAAGGATATTTGAATAATTTGGTTGTCCGATAATCATTGTAAACATCTTTTATGTAAGAGGTTTCATTAGCATTGCATAGGGAAAGACTTTTCGCATCATCATGAATCAAAAGAATGGTCTTATCTCATGGAAGGAAAGATTGAGGAAACCATTCTAATATATAAAAAGGTAATCTAGTGGTGTTACATATGTTTTGTGACACATTAGGTTCATCATCATCAAAATTTGCAAGAGTGACTTGTAGGTTAGGATTCATGTTAGTGAACTCAGGGAGTGGTGGACTATTAGTATGAAGAATAGTTGGGATGCGATATTGATATTTAATATTTTTTTGGTAGCTTTAGTTTGACCATTATACTAAAGTTGATAAAATGTGTAAAATTTGTGTATAATTTTTAATTTTATATATAATTGTTTCATGTCTTTGTTTTTTAAATTATCACCATTGTCAGATATGATGGTGTGCAAAATTCCAAATTGATGTATGTTTTGATTAAGGATAAACTTGAATATCGTGACACCGCTGACATTTATAAGGGAATAGCTTCTACCCACTTGGTAAAGTATTTTATGATGGTAATGATAAATACATGACCATCTTGTGATTTAATTAATATACCAATGATATTTAATCCTCACAAGAGAATCACAAAGGAGACTCCAATGTTTTAAACTCAATCAGATGAAAGTGAATTAAATCTTCATGGAATTGGCAAGGATTACACTTTTTAAAAAAAATTATGGTGTCTATTTTGAGAGTAAGCCAGAAGTATCCCATTTTTAGGCATTTCCAGGTTGTAGTGTGTTCACTATAATTATCACTATAAATGTTCACATGCGCCTCCTTTAGAAGAGAAATAACTTCATCTTGAGTAACATAATGAAACAAGGTACCTTTGGCATTACGGTAATAATGTCTTAGCTTTTTAGTTGTGAAGTAGTTTGCAAGACAATCAAGTTAAACTTTAATTTAGTGGGTCTCATCATCTATCAAGACATGATTAAAGTAGTAGATTGCATACTCTTTTCTTGACTCATCTTTTTACACCAACATTTCCCCAACTGATATGGGGTAGATGACATATACAAAACGAGAGGACAATTGCTAGAAGGTGGTCAAAGAATATGAGGATGAAGTAATTATTAATTCATGTTATTGAAATACTTTTGACATGCATTGATCCATTAGAGAGTGACACCTTTCTTTAAGAGGGAGTTTATTGAATAAAGGCAAAAGCTTCTCAGCGATAAATCATCAAATTGCCCCAAGTTTATAAATATAGGTACGAATGTCAATAATAGATTAAGAAATAGGCATCTTAATAATAGAATTAATTTTAATGTGATTGACATCAATCACTTTCAAAAAAACTAGGCATCCTAAGAGTTTTACGAAGGTGACACTGAAAACACACTTGTAAAGATTGAGTCAAACTTTGTATTTAGTGACACAGTCAAAAATGATAGCAAGATCATGAAGATGATTTTCATGATGCTTAGATTTGGTAATAACATCATCCACATAAGTTTCAACTATTTTATGGATGAGATAACAAAATATATGGGTCATTACAAATTGATAAGTTACTCCAATGTTTTTAAGGTAAAATGGCATCTTAACATAGTAATAGGTTCACCATTCAATAGTAAAAGTGATTTTATGTTGATCTTCAGGAGTAATGTGAATCTAATTCTATCTCTAAAAAACATCCATGAGGGAATACATGTCATAGGTGATTGTAGAATCAACAATGGCATTAATAGATGGTAAAGGAAAGTTGTCTTTAGAACATGCTAAGTTGAGATAACGAAATTCAATAAGATGTGATGACCATAGTGACTTTCTTGTAAATGGGAATAATGTTGGATACCCATTGAGAGTAATTTTTTAGTTTAATGAACTTAACATCTAAGAGCTTGATAATGTCTTTTTGACACAAGGTGGAAACCTTGAGAGAAAAATTTCATTGATTTTGGTACACAACTTTCATATTTGGATATGTGATGATGTTATGAACAACTATGTTAGGGTCAATTTTAGGCATGTCTTCATATGACCAAGCAAAGGCTCCACAATATTTATTTAAAAAATGCCATAGTTATCTTTCTCTTCAGGACGAAGTTCCTTAAAGATAAGAATTAGTTTATGAGAGGCAGTTATGGTGTAGTGAATTGCAAAAGTTTCTTCAACAAGCATGGAATTTTTGTCTTGAAAATGATATGGAATTGAAGGAAGCTTAGAAATAGGATGCATTTTTGGGTCAATGATAGCAATAAAATTACTGAAATGAGGAGACTTTTTTTTTAAATTTATAAGCTTGTGATGTTGGTAAGGAAGTTGAGGCTCTCTAACATAAAGTAATTTTAAGATAAATTCATCACTAAGAAGCATATGTAAAGGTCCATAGTATTCAATTTCTACTTAAAGATCAATAATTTGATTACCTTTACTATCAAACTTAGAATGAATTTATCTTACAGTAGTAACTTTAGCATCTAATGAAATATCAAGAGGTGAAGTAGAAGGCAAATAATTTGACTGTATGATATAGGTCTCACTGATATAATATGGTACAAAAGTGTTGCACTGAATTACTTCAATTTATTCAATATAATTAACAAGGACATAAATAGTGTTGACTATATCAGGTTAGCCAATACAATTTATTGGAAGTGATGATGATAAATAGATTGTATTAGCACTTGATGATGCCTAGTCGATGCATTATGGAACTAAAGCTTGGACTATATCAGGTTGGATAATATAGTTTGAAATTTGAGTGACAGTTAATTGAAGACTATTAGATTAGCCAATAACATTAAGATTGGTTTGAATTATCTGGATGGTATTGATCCCGTTGATGCCGTCAGATTTGGGAAGATCAATTTGTTAAAAAATCCACACAGTGTTTACTAAAAGTGGGTTGACACGAGATACAACCTTCAGGGTTTGGTTCATCTTCATTGGAATCAGAGAATACATGAATCACATGAACATCTCGATTAAAAACATGCATTTTGATAATGTATTACATCCAAATATTGTGATTAGGCTTAGACCATAATTTTATTATCACTATAGGGTGGGGAAATATTATATGCATGAGAATCAAGCTAAGCAAGTTCAGTGGGAGTATATTTGATGGAGACACCCATGTTATTGATAGTGTAATGGGACATTAATAAATGATCTTGGAATAATTTGGTTACCCCATAATCATTGCAAATAAATTTGTATTTTGTGTAAGAGGCTTCATTAGTATTGCATAAGAGAGGACTTTCAGCGTCGTCATCAATCAAAAGAATGGTCTTATCTTGTAGAATGAGCTATTGATTTAGAAGATTTTTACTCTTCATATGGTTCCAGATCATTAATTAATATCTTATTTAATGGTATTTTTTAATTTTACCATGGGATATATATTTAATTAATTAATATCTTATTTAATAATTTTTTAATTTTATCATAAAATATATATAATTAATTAAATATCATATTTAATAGTATCTTTTATTTTATCATCGGATATATATTTAATTAATTAATACATATTTAATAATTTTTTAATTTTATTATGGCATATATTTAATTAATTAATTATCATCTTTAATGATTTTTAATCTATTATTAGATATTCTATTTATCCAAGTCCCAAAAATATACTATTCACACTCCCACATGGATAGTTATTTAAAATAGCTATGGAATATTTTTTAAATCTTTATCCCATAAATCAAGAATCTTACAATTCTTATATTATCAAAAAGATAAAGATTCTTTTAAAAAATTGATGTGGTAGTTTAATCATGGGTTATTTAAGATAAGCATGGTTGCATGTTTTCTTTTAAATCCAAGTCTTTATTCCACCAAAAAAATGTGACATTGACTTCTTAGAGACTTGTTAAAAAAGTCATGAGAATATTTTAATTCTTTAATCTCATAAGTTAAACTCCATTTTATTTTCCCTTGCATACAATTAGTAGAAATATATTTGATTCTTGATTAATTTTAGTGGGGAGATTAAGTTTTTATTTTGGTGGCGATTGACATGCATATTAATTAAAAGAAACTACATGTGCATATATTCTTGGTGTCAATACATGGCTTCAAAACTAGAGTCTTGGTGTGCTAATCTTTTTAAAGAACATGCAACACATTGTTTATACATTCAAAGTGAGAATAATTATTATTATTACTACATTAGAAAATATGTGGCATTGATCATTTTTAATGTCAATCTTGATCTTGAAATTTCAATCTTGATCTTTTCACGTAGTTGGCATATTGGCATGGCAATTTATTCTTTAAAGTTTCTCAAAGATTCTTGACAGGTATTGTATGCAAAAATATTGACGACAAAGGGTTTATAGTTGGTAAAGCGTATTTACGTTTGCTTTAATTATAGAATTGTTTTTTAGCGCCAGAATTATATATAACCCCATTTTTAATGGAACGCCAACTCAAAAATAGGAAAAACTCACCATTACAAAAAAATAATAATTATTTTCAACCAATGTGTAAAGGCAGAGGAAATACTAGAAAACCATGTTGTCAAAACAGGGAAAACTCAATTCAAAAAAATTGTTGACGCTCCTAAAGAGAAATTTGTTAATGTCCAGCGAACGCCAAGTAGCATTGAGAAATATATAATTGCATGTTATTTTACAGAAGCAGTAACAAAATTTTAGTAGAAAAATAGTGTTTTTGCATAGAGAAATTTTTTAGATGGAGATATATCTAGATTATAGAGGCAGCAAGAACCTTAGATAAATTAAAGAGATTTATTTTTGTTTATTGCATAGACAGATTATTTGGTACAGAAGAATTCTATTTTATTCAAAAAGGTTTTGTAATTATTTTCAAAGAGTTTTTAATAAATCAAAACACTCATAGAACGGACCCATAGACATAATTATTTAGTGAACCCCGTAAACAAATCTTGTCTCATTTTTTTAATTTATTTTCTGTGATTTGAAAATTTTCAATTTCTTTAATTAAATTACAGAATATTTATAAAGTAATTTTCGAATTTACTTAAAGGAAAATTAAAAAATTAATATTCAATTTCAAGAAAAATTAGAAATTAATATTCAGTTTTCATCCAATCTAAACAAATTGTAAAAGTTTTTATAAGCTTGAATTTTTGAATCAGTTTTTAACTATTTTTATAAAATAATTAAAAGATTATTTTAAAGAGAAAACATTTATGAAATGGTTTAAATGAATAACAAATTATAAGAGTTTACCAAATCATTCATATTCAGAATTGTTCATATTTGCATTTTAATTAGAAAAAGTCAATTTCTATTAAATAAATTTTGAAAATTTTTCATATTTTTAAAATTTTATTTCTTATTTTATTTAATAAAAAAATGAGAATTTTGAAACCAATCCTATTTTAATTACAAATTTGAGAGTTTTAGTATTAGTTTGAAAAATGGTGTGATTTATTTATCGAGATAAATCTGATTTTCAGATCAATTTTTTTATATTAGAATAGTTAGAATGCAGGGATTAGCTTCTGATTATGTAAAAATTTAAATTCAGTTTCAATATTAGTTATATTTTTTACAAACTATTGTTTACTCTATTTGCAGTGTTAAAAGTACAAGTTATTTACAAGAACATAACATTATGGGCAAGTTGTTCAAGTAGGAGAACTTGATGAGCTCGAAGCATTTAATATGCAAATTCAGGTAGAGAACTCTTTTTTGAGAGCAAATTTTTACTCCTTGAAATATGAGATTAAAAGGTTGAGAACTGAGTTGCAAGCCAAAGATGAGCTCTTGGTAAGACTACAAAATAGTGAACAAGTAAAGAATTTGCCTTCCACATCAGATGTAAGAACCTTGACAAATAAATACACTATAAGTCATCATGTAGTACTCCCTCTCATTCAATTTTAGATATTATTTTTGGTTTTTTTGAAAAACACACTAAGGGTATTGGCTCTAAACTGTTATTTAAAATGAGATTTGAAAGAAGAGGCTTTGGTAAAAATGGACAAGACATAGCTAACCCCATTTAGGTAGAGGATAGACCTCATTTGGCAAGATTGAGATTTAAATTTGGTAATAAGATTGAAATAGGGGAATGCTCCAAGTCAGTTAAAACTTCAAAGAAGAGACCTACACCACAGCCCACAAAAGGTAAAAATAGTAATGGCCATTTTTTTAATAATGTTGATTCTAATTCTATCAGATAACGTAAATATTTCAACGTTCTTTTTTATTATGGTACACAAAATTTATGGTATGTTTATCTATGCATTTTTTATTGATTGTCTAACCACTTTGTAGCCAAATGTTGGAAATATAAACCTTTGTTAGGAAAGATTTTGAAAGACCACTCTCTTAGACAGTGCTCTGAAAATGACAGTAAGAGTATGTTTTCCAAAAGAGTGGACAAACATTTTTGTACTTATTGTAATAGGAAATGACATAAGGTTAATAGGTGTTGGCAGCTTCATTCAAAACAATATTGAAAAGTTGTGAAAAAGGAAAGCATTGATAAACCAACAATTTCAACTATAACCCATGAAGAAACTTAGATAAAATCTAAGGATAATCCAGTTAAGTGATTTGGTAAGCAATTCCTTAGTCTCATGTTTGCATAGCTATGATAGTTTATTAGCATGTAAATATTCAAAGCAGTTTTGGTATTCCAAGAAATATATTTAAATTTCGAATAATTTTGGAGCTACCAGTTGTGATAAAATTTGAGTGACAAGTTTATCATACTTAGATTATTTCCTCATGTATTTGGTTTTGCTAATCTCTGTTTATTCTTTTCAATAAGTTTTTGAGTTCTTGATGTATTGATAAAGGAATTAACTCGTATTTAAACTGGAGATATTTTTAAATAATTTTAAGATTTGAATTTGGTCTATTGGAGTGACTTATAGAGAAAAATCAAGGGATTATCATACTTGGCTTAGTTTTTTCACATTTGAGTTTTTGAAAACACTTCTGTTTTAAACCTTGACAGCAGAATATGCAAGATTATATGGGGCATGACCAATGTGTCTATTTTGAGAAATTTTGCATTTCAGTATATATATTGAGCATGCAATTCACTTCTATCTACAATTTGGTGTTGGGTAGATTTTTTTTCACTGAGATTTCAATAATTTAGTTTGATTTTTGAGTCGTTACCATGATATTTTGCAGTGATATTTTACATAAAAATTGTTTACAACTTTAGAGAGTGATTTGACCTTTTGGAGACCAAAAGAATTTTATTGGAGAGATTTGATCCGAAGAATTTTCAATCTTCATATGGTTCATGATCATTAACTAATATTGTATTTAATGCTATTTTTTAATTTTACCATGAGATATATATTTAGTTAATTAATATCTTATTTAATTATTTTTTATTTTACAATGGGATATATTTAATTAATTATCATATTTAATGGTATCTTTTATTTTACCATGATATATATATTTAATTAATTAATATCCTATTTAATTATTTTTTAATTTTATCATAGGTTATATTTAATTAATTAAATATCTTATTTAATGGTTTTTAATCTAGGATTGGATATTTTATTTATCCAAGTCTCAAAAAGATACTATTCCCACTCCCATGTGGATAGTTATTTAAAATAGCCATGGGATATATTTTTAAATATTTATCCCATAAGTCAAGAATCTTACCACTCTTATATTATCAAAAAGACATAAAGATTTTTTAAAAGAATTGATGTATTTTAATTATAGGATATTTAAGATAAGCATGGTTGCATGTTTTCTTTTAAATCCAAGTCTATATTCCACCAAAAAAATGTGATGTTGACTTCTTGGAGGCTTGTTAAAGAAAATTATGAAAATATTTTAATTCTTTAATCTCATAAGTTAAACTTTTTGGAAGATTGTTAAAGAAAGTCATGAGAATAATTTAATTTTTTAATTTTATAAGTTAAACTCCACTTTATTTCTCTCACTTGCAAAGAATCATACAGTTGATGGAAAAATACTTGGTTCTTGATTTATTTTAGTGGAGAGATTATATTTTTATTTTGATGGAGATTTACATGAATATTAATTTAAAAAAATATATGTAAATATATTCTTAGCACCAATACAAGACTTAAGAACTAGAGTCATGGTGTGGTAATCTTTTTAAAGAACATGCAACACATTGTTTCTACCTTCAAAGTGGGAATAATAATAATTATTACTACGTTAAAAAATATATAGCATCGATTATTTTTTAATGCCAATCTTGATCTTGAAATGTTAATTTTAATCTTTTTAAAGAACATGCAACGTATTGTTTCTACATTCAAAGTGAGAATAATAATAATTATTTCTACGTTGAAAAATGTGACATTGATTATTTTTTAATGTCAATCTTGATCTTTACATATAGTTGGCATATTGGCATAACAATTTATTCTTTAAAGTTTCTCGAAGATTTTTCACAGGTATTGCGAAAATATTGACGGTAAAGGGTTTATAGTTGGCAAAGCTTATTTAAGTTTGCTTTAATTTCATAATTATTTTTAGCATCAAAATTGTATATGGCCCCATTTTTAATGAAACGTCAACTCAAAAATGGGAAAAACTCACCATTCCGGAAAAACAATAATTATTCTCAACCAATGTACGAAGGCAGAAGAAATACCAAAAAGCCATGCAGGCGAAACAAAAAAACCCAATTCCAGGAGAAAGAATTTGTTAATATCCAACCAACTCTAAGTAGCATTAATAAATATATAACTGCAGGTAATTTTATAGAGGTAGTAACATGATTTTGACAGAGAAGCACTGTTTTTGCATAGAGGGATTTTTCAAATCGAGATATATCTAGATTACAGAGGCATAAGAACCTCAGGTAAATTAAAAAGGTTTATTTTTATTTGTTACACAAATAGATTATCAGGTACAAAAAAATTATATTTTACTCAGAGAGGTTTTGTAATTATTCTCAAAGAGTTTTTAATAGATCGGAACATTCATAGAGTGGACTCGGGGACGTAGTCATTTAGTGAATCCCATAAACAAATCTTCTATGGCATTTTTTTTAATTTCTTCTCTGTGATCTAAAATTCTTTTATTTTTCTTAATTAAATTATAGAATATTTATAAATTAATTTTTGGATTTACTTAAAGGGAAATTAGAAAATTAATATTCAGTTTTAAGAGAAATTGAAAATTAATATTCAGTTTTCATCCAATCTAAGCAGACTGTAAAAAAATTTATAAGCTTAAATTTTTTGATCAGTTTTTAATTATTTTTAGAAAATAATTAAAAAATTATTTTACAGAGATAAAATATTTATGGAATGGTTTAAATGAACAACAGATTAAATGAGTTTACTAAATCACTCATATTCAAAATTATTCAGATTTGCATTCCAATTAGAAAATGTCAATTTCTATTAGATAAATTTTAGAAATTGACATATTTTTAAAAAACCATTTCTTATTTTATTTAATCGAGAAAATGAGAATTTCACAATCACTTCTATTTTAATTATGAAATTGAGAGTTTCAGTATTCGTTTGAAAAACTGTGTGATCTATCTATAGAGTTAAATCTAGTTTTTAGATTAGATATGAATAAATTCATTATACTATCTAACGAGATAATATAGTGGTGTTATAAATGTTTTGCAACTCACTGGGTTCATCAACATCAGAATCTATAAGAGTGACTTGTAGGTCAAGATTCATGTTAACGAACTCATGTAGAGGTGGACTATTATTATGAAGAATAGTGGGGATGCGATAGTGAAATTTATGATTTTGTTGGTAGTTTTAGCTTGACCATTACACTGAGGGTGATAAGGTGTAAAAAATTTATGCATAATTTTCATTACTATACATAGTTGCTTCATGTCTTTGTTTTTGAAATTCCCACCATTATCAGATATGATGGTGTATATGATTTAAAATCAACATGATTTTATTAAGCATAAATTTGAATATAGTGATGCCGATAACATTTAAAAGGGGAATAGATTCTACCCACTTGTTAAATTATTATGTGGTGGTAATGATGAATACATGGCCATATTACAATTTAGGTAATTTTATAATGAGATATAATTCATACATTAGAAAATGGATAAAGAAACTCCAATGTTTGAAGCTCAACCAGAGGAGAGTAAATTAAATCATCATGGCGTTGGCAAGGATAATACTTCTCCTCTGAATTAAATCATCATGGCATTGGCAAGGATAATACTTTCTACTAAATGTGATGACGTGCATTTTTTTAGAGTAGGCCAAAAGTATCCCATCCTAGGCATTTGTGGGTTGTAGTGTGTTCGCTACAATGGCCACTGTAAATGTCCCTATGCACTTGCTTGAGAAGAGAAATAACTTCAAGTTGAGTAACACAATGGATCAAGGTACCTTCAGTTTTATGATAATAATGTCTAAACTTTTTAGCTGCAAAGTAGATTGCAAGACAGTGATGTTCTATTTTTGTGTAGTGGGTCTTTAAATCTATCAAGGCACGATTAATGTAGTATATTACATACTCGTTTACTAGACTCATTTTGTTGTGCAAGCACTACCCCAAATTATATGTGGGTAGATGATATATACAAAATAAGAGGATGATCACTAGAAGGTGGTCAAAGAATAGGAGGATGAAGTAATGATTCCCTCATGTTATCAAAAGATTTTTTATATGCATTGGTACATTCAAGAGTGACACCTTTATTTAGGAGGGAGTTTACTGAATAGATGCGGAATCCATCTCAGGGACAAATCGTCAGATTGCACCAAGTTTCTCAATATAGGTATAATGTCAAGAATATACCGAGGAATAGGCATATTAATAATGGCATTAATTTTAGCAGGATCGATATCAATCCCTTTCAAGGAAACTAAGAATCCTAAGAGTTTTTTGGAGGTAACACCAAAAACACACTTGTAAGGATTGAGTTGAACTTTGTATTTTATGAGACGGTCAAAGATGATAGCAAGATTATGAATATGATTTTCTCGATTTTTAGATTAGAAATAAGATCATCCACATATGTTTTGACTATTTTATGGATGAGATCATGAAATACATGGGTCTTTACATGTTATAAGTTGCTCCAAAAAATTTATGGTGAAGGGCTTCTTAACATAGATTCAATAGGTTCACCATTTGGTGGTAAAAGTAGTTTTATGTTGATCTTTGGGAGTAATGTGAATATAATTATATCCCAAAAAACCATCCAGGGGGGATAGCATCTCATATCCGACTGTATAATCAACAATGGCATCGATAGATGGTAAATGAAAGTTGGATTTAGGGTATTTTAAGTTGAGATATGAAAATCAATACAGATGCAAATGACCATGGTGACTTTCTTGCAAAAAAGAACAATGTTGGATACCCATTTAGAATAATGAACTTAGAATCTAAGAGCTTAATAATTTATTTGTGACATGAGGTGAAAACCTCTAGAGGGAATTTTTGTTGCTTTTGGCGTATAGGTTTCGTATCTGGATATGTGATGATGTTATGGATAATTATGCTAGGGTCAACGTTAGGCATGTATTCGTATGATCAATTAAAGTATTAACAATATTTATCAAAAAATAGGTTATAGTTATCTTTCTCTTCGGAAAGAAACTCCTTATAGATAAGAATTGGTTTAGAAGAGGCAGTTATGGCATAGTTAAATGCAAAATTTTATTCAACAAGCATGGAATTTTTGTCTTAGAAATAATATGGAGCTGAAGGAAACTTAGAATTAGGATGCATATTTGGATCAATTTTATGAACGAAATTACTGAAGCAATGAACCTTTTTCTAAAAATTGTCAAGCTTGTTATGTTGGCAAAGAAGTTGAGGCTTTCTAGCATGGAGTATTTCTAAGATAACTTCATCACTAGGAAGCATAGATAAAGGTCCATAGTATTCAATGACTACTTCAAGATCCATAATTTGATTACGTTTGATGTCAACCTCAGAATGAATTTATATTACAATAGTAACTTTGCATCTAAGGTAATAGCTGGAGGTGAAGTAGAAGGCAAAGAATTTGACTGTATGATATTGACCTGGCCAATACATTCTGGTACATAAGTGTTGTTTTAAAATTGCATCGATTTATTCAATACAGTTAGTAAGGATAAAAATAATGTTTATTATATTGGGTTAGCCTATATAGTTTACTAGAAGTGATGATGATATATATATTGTATTAACACTTGATGATGCCTAATCAATGTAGTTTGGGATTGCAGTTTGGACTGTATTGGGTTGGCCAATACATTCTGAAAGTTGAGTGACAAATTAAACAGTATTAGATTAATCGATATCATTAGGAATAGGTTGAATTATCTTGATGGTATCGATCTCATCGATGCCATCAGATTTGGTGAATCAATTCTTTACAAAACCGATGGAGTGTTTACCAATAATAGGTTGACAGGGGGGACATCACCTTCAGGTTTTGGTTCATCTTCACCAGAATTAGAGAATATGTGAACCATATGAACATATCAGTTAAAAACATGCATTTTTGCAAGTCTTTTGATAATGTATTACATCCAAATATTTTTATTGGGCTTAGACCATAATGTAATCATTATCATAGGACAGGAAAATATTACATGCATGAGAAGCGGGCTGAACAAGTTTAGTGGGAGTATATTTGGTGGAGACACCCATGTTACTGAAAGTGTGAGGGGGAATTAATATAATATCTTGGAATAATTTGGTTTTCGCGATAAGTATTATAGACAAAGTCATATTTTATGTAAGAGGCTTCATTAGTATTGCATAGGGGAGGAATTTCAATATCGCCATCAATCAAAGGAATGGGCATATCTTGTGGAAGGACATATGGAGGAAGTCATTCTACTATATAAAGAGGTCATCTAGTGGTGTTACAAATGTATTGCAACTCATTGGGTTCGTCATCATTAGAATCCACAAGAGTGAATTGTAGATCAGGATTCATGTTGGCAAACTCAAGTAGAGGTGGATTATTAATATCAAGGACAATGAGGATATAATACTAAGATTTAGGATTATGAAGTTGAATGCCCAAAGCGTTGGGGTTTGTTTTTGTGCTTGTAATGTCTGCCATTATGGATGAAGTTTATGCCTTGGCTATTGGAATATGTGATAACTCTCATGTAGTGAGTCTATGGACTACCTAAATAATGACATAATTACGTAGAATATCTAAAACCATAAACTTGGTGTGTATCATTTTAGGTCCAATAGTAAGAGGGAGCCAAATGCAACTAAGAGGCTTTTGATTGGTTTTATCAAATTCATGACAAGTCTAGTTTGTTTAAGATTATCTTTGGAGTATCCAAGTTGTTGGAGTAATGAAAGAGAAGTAACATTAATACCAGAGCCTTCATCCACCAAGACTTTTTATTATTAAGGTATTGTTGATTCCAATCTTAATAAAGAGGGGTGGGTCATCAACTCAAAAAAGGATTTCATCATTCATCATATCTTCTTCAAAAAACATTATGGAGGGATCGGTAAAGGGAGAAGATTGAGAAATGGTTTCAATATCATGAACTTTCATAGGTGCAAGGCCTTTGGAGGTTTGGACAAGTATTTTAGATTCACTAGATGGGGATTATTCAATGTCTTGCAATTGTTGCATGAGACACTTGTGATGATAAGGAGAAGTTCTCGTAAGGTCCATTAGAGATATTTTAAAGGGCATGAAATTAAGTTCATCTATAAAGTTCCTTTGTGGTTTAAGGGTAGAGCCATAACTAAGTTTAGGTTGATTAGTGGTTTTGATTTTAGAAAGAATAGTGATAGGATGATTGGAAACACTAGGTTGAGGATCCAATGGAGAAGTTGACTCATCACTAGTTTGTTGATCGAAAGATGAAATAAGATCGATTGTAGAGTCTTTAAGAAGTTTTTCTTCAATAGAAGGCTTCTTAGGTTTGGTAATAGGATCTTTGTGAGCGAGCTTATTATGGTAAATGACCTTTTCCACATTCACATTTTTTGAATTAATATAGTATCGATCATAGTAGACATCAATAACAGAAACATTTTCATTGAAATTTGTTTATTGGGATCCAATGGTTGAGAGGATTTTTGAAATTTCTGTTAGGAATCAAAGCTTCACAACCAAAGCTCTAATACCAAATGTTAGGAATCAAACTCCGATACTATATGTTAGATTAATGAGCTATATCTTATAATGCAAGTAATTAAAATACGGAATACATAAGCTATAAATATGATAGACAAGAGAGAACACATTATATAGAGATTACGTGGAAACCCTACAATGTGCAAGAAAAAACTATGATAAAAATGGTAGCTTTCAGACTTCATATTAACACATAAACTCTTTTCTATAATAGCTTCTCTAACAACTCCATCAGTTCTAACATACTAAGCACTCAATGCTTGCACCTGAAGCATTTAGGTTGTGAACCAAGCTTAAACTAGCTTATAGGATCCAATCTCCAAGCATGTAAACACAAGCTTGCATGGATCCTCTAACATGATGAATTACAATGAGAAAGTTTATGCTATTAATAACATTTACAACATAGAGAGAATAATAAGAGATGAGAAAATGTGTCATCATATAAGTGGGTGCACTATTCATCAATAGGGAACCATGTCTCCCCTATGTGCCAAGTCAAACTTTGAATGACATCTCATGATGCCCCCTTGACCAATCCATGTGCACACCAAAGTGATATGTCCCGCTTCACATGTGACCTCAATCTAGCATAGTGATCATTGTCCCCCACTTTTTCCATGTGCATTCACATAAGTCAAAATATTCCCAACTTTTGACCTCATCCAACAAGATCTCACAAACAAATTATGCCACACAAGCACATGCCTAAATGAAATCATGACATCCACCATCATCATATCCTCACATGCATCCACAAAATACAAACCATGTGACAAAGTGGACAAATGCACCCCATTTCTCTCTCCTCATATTTTCAACATGAAAGATGCTTTTTGGGCCATACCACCCATCGTGGGAGATGCCACATTACCAAGCTGTCATATCACTAACCATCCACATCACCATCATGTCACAACACCATGAATAGTAACCATGAATAGTGACCTCACACCTAACATACTCCCACTTGAAGTCAATATGCATAGACTTTTACCACACCTGAGTATTCTGCAACCAACTGTCCATCAATACCTACTACTACCTTGACACAAACCCAGGAGAAGTTTTCTTACACTACTAAAACTTCTCTACCCTGACCGTTGTCAACATCTACTCCTCCATAGGAGATTACAACCCTTAAGTGACTCTTCACTTCTCCACAAACCAATCCTTCAATCAAGATTCTGCCATGAACCATATCACAACTCCCACTAATTGGAATTATTTGATATAGTGCTCACCATGGCATCACGAGGCTTCCTACTCCTGATGAATCTAGTACATAGGACAACATGTCTCATCCTCTACTATAGGATGTTCTTGGAAAGATAACTCATAATGTAAGAAGTGGGTTACTTGCTTGATCTCCTGTCCTTGTGCATATCCACCCTTGGTTTGCTCCTTCTATCACCTTCATCATGTCCTAGTCACTGAGCCATCAAAGTAGTGATCATGTTTGGCCCTACATCTAACATGTCATCAACACATAGCAGTAGCATTTGATATCCACTTTGGCTCTCCATGAAGGTACTAAATATCATATACTACATGTGTTGTGCCTACACAAACCCATACAGTGATTTATTGAACATGCAAACTAGCAACTATTTGCCTCATTATATGTATTTATCTCTCCCTAAGAGAGATCACCATGTAGGAAGCATGTTGCTTCAACTCATTTAACAACAACTAGTGCATGTAGCACTCTTGATAATAGTGAGGATAGAAGATCTCATAGAATTCAAAACTAGACTTGTCCATGTAGCCTTCAAAGCTATCAACATGGCACAAGTTCACTAGACCAATCATAGCTCCTTAGAAGTCACCATGCTACTCGATGCATCATTAAACCTACCAAGTTTTTGTGCTTACACCCAAAATGCATCTTGCTCTACTGAATGTTACCAAAACACCAACTCATGTGCCTTCAATGTTACTACATACATCGATCTACCTAGATGACAACACAATTGTATGCACAATACTCTAACACCATGAGTTATATGGTCAACACTGGCCTTCTTCTTTCAAGAATATCAGGTCCCAGTTGTCCTTCTACATGTAGCTTTTAGATAACAAGCATGCCAAACATGACACAAGTGGATCATAGTTGTAGGAAAGTCATCGCATTACTCAATGCACCAATGCACCTATCAAGTTTTTGAGCCTAAAAAATGCATTCAAAATGCATCACTGCTCTACTTCATGTCCAAACACATGGCCTTCTCCTTTCGAAAACACTACATATCACTTGTTCATCTGCATCTTCTTCTTCCTCATCCTCAACTACTTCAAAATAGGTACAACTTTAGGTTTATTTGTACGTCCTTCCTTTGCATGGATTTTTTTCTTCTATAATATCTTAGCTAACAACATGTAGTCAGTATGATACCACATCATACACCACTTTTGTTTGTTTCCAAGAACTACAACAAGGTCATGCATTGTCATCAACCTCCTCCAAAAGAGACCAACTTGCTCTTAAGTTGTAGAGTTACTTCTTCATCAAGAACACTATGTAAGTTGCTAACTTGTCTAGCAAAGCTTTTTTTCAACTTTCTCCTCTACTTGTTGATGGGCTTCTCCTCAGCAACATGAAGAGAAAAATATCTTCACCAAGAGATCCACCACCTTCTTCTACAAACAAATACCTACCATGAAACTTTTTTGTTCTTCTCTTGAACTAGATCTCTCCTCCTGTCACAATAGCTTCTAATTCCACAAACCAACCAACAATAAAAAAACACTCACACATGGATTTATTCACCATGGCTTTGATACCATATGTTAGGAATCAAAGTTTCAAAACCAAAGCTCTGATACCAAATGTTAGTAATCAAACTTTGATACTACATGTTAGATCAATGAGTTGTATCCTACAATGTAAGTAAATGAAATGCAGAATAAACAAGCTACAAACATGAGAGACAAGAGGGAACACATTACACAGAGATTATGTGGAAACCCTGCAATATGTAATGAAAAATCACAAACAAAATGTCAGCTTATAGACTTCATATTAACATAACAACTCTCTTCTATAATAGTTCCTCCAACAACTCTATCAGTGTTAGCATACTAAGCACTCAATCCTTCCACTTGAAGCATTCAAGTTGTGAACCAAGATTAAACTAGCCTACTGGATCCAATCTCCAAGCATGCAAGAATGAGATTGTATGGATCCTCTAATATGATGAATTACAATGAGAAAGCTTATGTTATTAATAACATTTACAACATAGAGAGAAGAATAAAATAGGGGATAAAATGTGCCATCCTGAAAGTGGGTCCACTATTCATCAATAGAGAACCATGTCTCCTCCATGTGCCAAGTCAAGCTTCGAATGGCATCTCATGATGCCCCCTTGACCACTCCATGTGCACACCAAAGTGTTACACCCCATTAAACATGTGACATCAATCTAGCATAGTGATATTTGGCCCCCATTTTTCCATGTGCATTCACATGAGTCAAAATATTCTCAACTTTTGACCTCATCCAACAAGAACCCACAGACAAATTCTGCCCCACAAGCACATGCCTAAATGAAATCATGAGATACACTATCATCATGTCCTCACATACATCTAAAAAATCCAACCCATGTGACTAAGTGGAGAAATGTACCCAATTTCTCTCTCCTCATCTTTTCAATGTGAAAGATGCTCTGTGGGTCATACCATCCACCATGGACCATGTCACATCACCAACCTACCATATCACTAACCATTCACATCACTAGCATGTCACATCACCATGAATAGTGTCCATGAATAGTCATTGTGAATAATGACTTCACACATAACAATTTATAATTTGCAAATTTGTAATTATAGGTTCACTTTTGGGAAGCTTTAAGATATTAGTTATGGCAATTTTTTATCATGGCATCATGGTCAAAAAATTCTCCAAACATGAAGGTGACCACAATTTTTTAAGGTTAAAATATGTCTCTTGAGAGTGGTCAATGCCAACATGGAACCAACTAAACTTATTAGAATTATACCATGGTGGAGGGGTAGCGTAAGTATAAACAAATGTTTTAGAATGATATAACAACTTCTTCATTTCTTTCACACTGAAGGAAGGGTAGGAGGGAAGTTGATTATCTGAGTTAGGTGCTCTTGCTTTGATTTGAGGATTGTTAAAGATGATTAAATTAGTTGTAGTTTGAAAATATTTCTTTTTGATATTTTGAGAAGGTTCAAATTGATCCATAAGGAAATATTGTCTTTTTATTTGATTGAAAGTCTTTTCTAAAGTTTGGGGAGAAAATATTTTAACCTTAGATTGAACAGGGGATTTAAGAGCAGTAAAAAAAAGTTTGAAGAGGGTATCATCACTCATGTTATACTCCGTTTTGCGAGCTAGAGACTTCCTTCATTTAATGAAAGTGTGAGCATGTTCATTAAGAAGTTGTTTAACATTAATGAAATGGCTAAGTCTATTTTCAAGAAGATCATTATGTTGGAATTGTTTAACCTGAGCATTGACTAAATCCTCTAGTTGTGTAATGGAATGTCTAGGAAGTTGTTTATATCATTCTAACACATCTCTTGTAAAGGTTTTGGATAGAATTTTGGTAGTAGCATAAGTGTTAGTTTGAACCCATTAATTATAGATATTGCCAAAAGATGTAAGGAAGAACACAAGATTTTTAGTCTCATCATATGTGATAGATGGAGAGATTTTTTCAATGACTATGGACACAATAAAAGGACCTAAAGTTTCATTCTGAATATGTTGAAGCATTTTGTTACATATAGGAGGTTGAGGGATGATATTCTCAATGCCATCTCTAAGAAGAGGAATAAAATTCTGATTTGGTTGAGTCACAAAGACTTGAGGTTGGTTAGCCATTTGAAAAATGTGGTTTTGCATTTAGAGAATTTGATAACTATTAGAGACTTGTGTAAAGTTCATTTGTTGAATTATTTGTGCAAGGACTTGAGTTGTAACTATAAGTGGATTTTAACTAGAGGTATTACGAGGGAGATTGTCAACATTAGTATTGGGAGGATCACAATACTAATGTTAGTTACCCCAATTGTCATAGAAAATGAAGGAAGATTACTAAAGCCACCATTCATGTTCGAAGTATGAATGGTATTATCATCAAGATTTATAAAAAACTGGGGATCATCTAGATCTTCAGTTTGGTTGGTTTCAATCATATTACATTCAATAGATCTAGAGTGATTTGGAGATATTTTGCACCATGAATAGTTGTCTTCGATGGAGGACAAGGTGGGAAGAAAGGCAAAAATGGTGGATAAGGTGGTAATAAAGGCTAAACCCATGTAAAACTTGAATGGGTTGAGGTTGGAAAAAAAGATCTTAAGAGGTGACATCATGATGCTAAGTAGGTTGTAAGTTTGATTAAATGATTATATAAAATAAATGGTGTCAGACTGGTTGATGCAGTTAGTTTCTGAGTCTAAGACAAAAGGTTGTATCAGGCTAGTCAATGTTGTAGTCTAGAAACTAGAGAAAATCATATTGTCTTGGATTGTTCGATGTAGTCAAGAAAGAGATGGAAAATATATATTTTATCACATTAGCCAATGCAATTAATTAGAATAAAACTAATTGAAATAGACTATATTGGATTGGTCGATGCAATCAAATAAGTAAGAAAACTGTAATGGGTTGGCTGATACAATTGGTTGTAGGATGGTGAATAATAGGACTGTATTGGTTTGGCCAATGCAGTGAGGGAGACAAACACAAGAAATTGTATCGAGATAGCCAATGCAATTTGAGCACACAACTATATTGGGTTGGCCAATGCAATTATAACACATAACATAGAATGGTATCAAGTTGATCGATACAACAAGTAATTCAAGCAGTAAATTGATTATAAATTTTGAAAATAAGATCATGCAGATGTACTAAAAAGATTTGATTGATGGTGTGAGATGTCATTACTCGTTCGTTGATTAGTGTCGACTTAATATTTTAGAGCAGTAACTATAGAGGTTAAACCGTGAATATAGCCTACTGACCCCAATTTTGAGGTTATGGTGAGAGTAACTTTCCTAGGAGATATGCTCATCTCAGATGCACCAAAAAACCAAATGGGTTTCCTAAGTTCATTAAAACTAAAATATTAAGTGTTTCTAATATGTTGTGAAGTACATAAAAACTAAACTTTGTGTTAAGTGTTGTACAATGACTTGATTATAGGGGCAATAACCCCTCACACCACAATGTCGGTAAAACAAACAATCGCTTGGTCCGTAATGATAGCAGTTAAGCAGTTTTAAAACTACTGAAATATAGTTTTTTTGGAAAATCTAAGCAAATATAAAATCAATGTCAAAAACCACTGTAGCATTCAATAAATTTAAATAAATAGGATGACAATGATACCAAATTGGCCGATATAATTATAAACTAAATTATATTGATAATGAAACACACAAAATTGTATGACTGGCTGATGTAATTGCAAACATAGAATAAAACTTTATCGGGTTCACTGGTGCATTCTGTGTAAACACAGAACGGACTCAAATTGGATGATGTTATTCATAGACATGAAGGAGATAGTATCATTCTAGCCAATATGGTTCATTGTAAAGGAAAATTGAGACAAAAAATTATTGGGTTGGCCAATGCAGTTGGTCGAAGGAATGAAGGTAAGAGTAAGGTTCATGCAGGGTTCACCAGAATGTATGCACGGATTAAGATTAGCCTAAAATTATTCTATCCCAATAGATCCAGATTTGAAGAAGGTTAATCAAATATAGCATGTGATACTTAATGTTCAAGTAGTACCAATGGATCCATGGATCTAAGAAAGGGTTGCATACATCGCAAATGCCAAAAGCGAAGGGTTCCGAAGCCTAACCCTATGGCACAATGAAACAACTTTAACTAGACCTCTATGAATGTAAATGATTGAAAATAAGTAATGTAAGTGTTATACGTATAATCACTGAGAGGGAGGGTGAATCAGTGAGCCCAAATATTTCAATTTCAATTCCAATCCTTTCAAATTATAAAACCATCAACATATATCAACTTGATCAAGCAACATTAACAAGAGAGCTCACTCATTCAATGCATACACAAGATCAAACACATAACACATCGTTCCTATGAGAAACCCTCATGGGGAATAAAATTCACTCTCAACCTTGTAACACATGGACTAATTGTCCAATAATAAATTACAAACAAAATATTGGTCAACTCCTTTAGACCAAAAAACCTTGATCAAATCTTTCTAACCAAAGGCCTTTAGTGAAACACTTGTTTCACAAGGAGCAACTGTCCTTAAGGAAGATCAAGTACTTTAGACCTTTCTTTGAACACTTCCACCTTAGTAATAATGTCTTCAACCCCTAATGATGGATCTCTAATTATGTAACTTCTGCATAAACAACCTTTCTATCTCATATAGGCCTCTCACATAGGCATGCCATAATCTATTTCCTTCTTCACTTAAACTGTCCTCATATGCACACTCAGACCTCTTCACATATCCTCAAACTACAAGAGCACTATTCTGACATCATAAATATGACCTACAAGTCATACACACAATTCTTAATCTACTCTACTCATCAACTCATCAACTGTGCACTCTACCTCTCCTTCACTCCACAACTCTCACATACACCTTGCACTAGTCTTCTCAAAAGTCTAGAAACCAACACATTTGGTTTCACTATACATAGAGTGTTCCTAAATTATCAAGTCCCCAATATTTCCATGTCATCCATACCCTTAAGGCATCTTACATGGATCAAACTTAAGCACAACTCTCTTTCAAATAGGCCTAAGTCACTTTTAGGTCCTATGGAGACCCATTTAACTCTTAGACATTTATCTAAGAAAAATAAGAACAAAAGACCACTTTCCAAACGCATGGACCCATTCCATATGAACCATTTGACATCCTCAAATGATCACAATCACCAAAACACTCTTCTGCTAAGGCACAATTTGTTCAAACAACATTTTGTGCACATAATCACTATGAACAAACACACAGTCACCATCTAAACCTTTGTTCATACTACATACAATTGGACAAATCTTCATAATGCACACAGATCATCCTCATGGATTCTAAAACACTCCTCAATAGCTAATTCCTCATAAGATATCTAAACAACATCAAAACAAGCTCAAACATTCTTCTCAAATCACTTACAGAACACAGTCAAACACACAATCAAATTTGAAATTTCATAAATTTGACTGTACACACTTTCAGACCTTCAAATCTATATTTCTAGATGTGACTTGAAGTCCTCTACCACTTTGATTTTTACACTATGAGCAAATTCTGCATATATCGAAAGATATGGCCTAAAAACTAAACACTGGTCATTCCTTTGTTAAATTCAAATATTTGAATTCAAACGGTCATAGTTAAACCTCAGTCACTTTCCTCACATCTTGTGTCCTCATTTTCTTAGATTAAACACACAAGGTTGATCTTGTTAGAACTTTAACGCATAGTGCACCATTATCCAAACGTTAAACTTCAAACACTTGGCCTAATCTCATGTAATCTTGATCACACACGCTTCATCGATCTCTTCGAGATTGTCCTTGCTTTAACAATGCTAAACACGAATCACTTTGACCTTTTGACTTTAATACGCACCATTGATATCGATTGGTATGAACACCCATTCATAGTTGATCTTTGAAATAAGTTCAATCTTTATCTCTGCTCAATGTTAAACAATGAACACTTGTCCTCATCTCGCATCTTTCGGACATCTTGGAATGAACACACTCCATTGATCCTTTTGTAAGTGACCCAATATTTAGCTTCATTAACCAATGAACACTTTGACCTCTTTGACTTATTGTGCTCTGTATATCTTCACTGTACAATTGCCTACGAACCATTAGATCTTTATCTGGTCCTGATCTTTAACATCATGTAAAATAGACTAAGTATGGGGACCTTTGCAATCTGTCTGTAAGGTCAACTTTGCACCTTCATATCTTTTGCTTCGCTCAAGCACAAGTTCTAAAAATTGGACCATATGATCTCCTCTCATTGGAGAATCCAACCATATAACAATCTATAAGAGATATAACAACATTAAAAACATTAAAATGCCTCCTCATATTTATCTATTCACAGAGCCAACTATGTCAAGGACTATCTAGAAAGACCAACTTTTCACATGCATAACTTTTGTTGAGCTTCAGTGCTTGCCCTGAAAGTTAGATCAAATAAATTGGGCACTAAAATGAACAAACCCATAAGATCAGCTTCACCTAAAATTTCCACATGTGCGAGATATGCCACCATCAAAATGTCTACTCAGCTTTTCTTGCCACATTTCAAATTTGGCTAAGTATAGGAAAACACTATCAAAATGCCTGAGATCCCAACTTTGCACTTGAATATATTTTGTCTCGTTTCATTGCTAGACTTAAGACTTTGTGTGCATAGAAACTATGGACTAATGTGATCACAACTATATGACCAACTCCCCCTGACTCATCCACTCGTGGTAATTAGGATGTCATCAAATTGCCTACTCAGATTTTCTACCATTGGACCCAAAATGTCTAGATGAGAACAGTGATGAACCAGTTGAATTCCACTCATGCAAATACTCAAACATATTATAGGATCCCTTGCACATGATCAATACTCCATAATCATCCCTAAACATCTCTATGCATATCAAACTGAAGATCAACCAAGCCTCCTTCAAGCATACTAAAACAAGCACATTGCACATGTCATTGTCACTTAGACTATCAGGGCACTTCATCTAGTCACTTGGACACTTATATGACATCACCATGACATCATTGACAAATCTACAACAATATCACCTTTTGTCATTGATGTCAACAAATATAATTTAGTTCACCTTCTCTCTTTTCAAGCACTCTCACAATAGGAACGTTCTCCCCCTTTGACACAATGACACAGTGGGCACCAACTTATCTTGAGAACCTAAAAAGACTATCAACAAAAGATGACCATATTAGAAAGATAGTACAAACTCCCCCTTACCTTGAGCCTACCTCTTCTTTCCTTGACAACTTCCTCTTTTCCACATGCCAGCACTCTATTCAACCAAGTACTATTGAGCATCTTCATATCTTCACACACCATGAAAGAACCACCATACAAGTTTAGTAGCCTTCTCTCTCAAACCACCTCAAGGACCACCAATAAAACTACATGTCACTCACTAAACATGATATATGTACTAAATCAACCTGATAACTCACCTTGAAACATCTCATGCCTTGCTTTTTTGGAAGAAACTGAACAAAAAGCACTCTTCTTCTTACTATACCTGTCCAGTCTCCTTGTAGCCCTACCTGAAACTTACAGAGCCCAAAAATTTTATTAGACACACATTCAAGACTTGAAATTTCATATATGGAGCACTCTCATATGATCCCTCAAACACACCAATTTTCAACAACTAGATCGTCCTCTGCAATATACTTCCTTCACAAACCTACTAGTCAATTAGGCCTCCATTTTAACAAAAATATGAATAATTTGAAAAACACAAACCTTCAGATCTCTATGAATCTTGATTTGACAACCCATTTGACCCATTCAGCTTAATAAGAATCCTCAGACCTCAACTCATAAGTCATACCACTTTTCTAGCATAGCCCAAAACCTTAGAAACTCAAAACAAATAGAGTCAACAAACCTCCTTCTGATCAACATCCACCTCTGAAATTTATTGTACACTTGGAGACAACAATTATACACTTCTGAATCCAAGATTTGAGATTTCACATCTTTGGGAACCCATACATCCTATAACCCATTTTAGGACCTTCATACTCTTAAGCACAAACTGGGAAACCCAAGAGCAATAAAAAATCTCCAATTGCACACAAAAGACCTTCAATGCTTGAAATCCCCTAGAACACATCACAAAGAAGCGCATAGAATTTTTTGAGAATCAAACTCTTGTTGACATTACATCAATCTCATCAGGCCATGTGGAAACACTCAATCTGACCCTATAGACTGACCATATATAGCTATCAACATCATGACATCATCACAACATATCTTCCAGCTAGAACTACTTGCTCCAATTAAAAACACTCATCTCTAGCCTTCTAGGGCCATCTGAAGAACACCACAACAACACTTGCTTCTCTACTGCAAGGAGTCTCTTAATAATCATAGACAAAGACATCCTCTATACCACAATGCTCTAAAACAAAATGAAGTCAGGAGTGGCCCACATCTCCTTAGTAACCACTGGAATCCTCTTATATCAATAAGACTTCTTGCTCTTGTTCATCTTATTCTTATTCTGAACTATGACAATTGGTTCATTTTCTATATCACTCTCCTCTTCTAAGATAGGATTGACAACACATGGAGCAACTATGGAATCTTGACATACATTTTCATCTGAAGAATCCACCTTGTAGTTAGGAACCTCATCACTAGGTATTGACAATTGATGTTTGTTGAATGATACTTGCTCAGCAATAGTAAGATGTTCACTTGGATCCATACATATCTCAGAACTATCTTCAACCAGTATCTTGGTCTCCTATTTGAACTTGGTCTCTTCATTCACAATATGAGTTGACAATGAGAGCCCTTGGCACTCTTCAACTTCTGAAGCATTCTCCACCATAGCAAATAGATTACTTGGACCTACAGACTCATCATGACTCATACTTACCACCTTTGGCTTCCATGAGCTAACTTGCATTCTTCCTTGCACTTTTGGACCCTGATTGAACCTATTCTACTTTGTATACCTTTGCTTGCAAAATCTAGTAATGTGACGAATCTTTTCATAGTTTTAGCAAAGAATACTTCTTGATGAAAACTCAAATTGTCTTACCTTGTTCAAACAAAAACTATCAATGCGTCCAAAGTCATGACCATTGAAACAAACTATTCTTTTTGAAGAAGACTTACCTTGCCTTTCCTTATTTGAATAATGCTTAGCAAAGTGTCCCTTATCAATATATTTGAAACACTCAACCTTACACATTTGACTAATGACCCCCCCCATCATAGTCCCATGCAAACTTATTTCTAACAAGTCTTCTACATTCTCTAACTCTATATCCAAAGTGATCACAAATATAGTAGTAACCATTAAAATTTGCATACTTCATGGAATTTGGTTGTTTGATCTAATATGTCTTCACTTTTTCAGCACCTTCATTCCCTGTCTGATGATTTATTTTCAAAGTTAGATTGTTCTTGTTCACATTAGTCTTAATCTTGTCTTAAGTTGCAGTCTATGGTTCTTCTTTGTATCCAAGACCAGTCTTATCACTTGCATGTTTTTTATCATTCAAAACATTGTCTAAATCACTTGACCTCTTTTCAAAACTCACAAATGACTTCACCTTATTAAATGTCTTCTCTAACTTAGATCTCAATGACTCGTTTGCGATTACATACCTTGAACATTCATCTTCTTTAGCTTTCATGCTTGTAGATAGGATTTTCAATTAATAACTAAGATGCTTGACCATATCTTCATGCTCATTGGTATCTTCATTCATTCTTGCCTCATATGCACCGAATTGATCATCATAGTCCTTGAGTTTAGATATCATCTTCTTATTGATCTTTTTATCAATCTTCAGTTCTTCAAGAGCATTCACCAATTCAGTCTCATAGTCCACCTCATCTTAATCATCATCTAAATCACTCCAATTAAACTCCTTTTGATGTGAGAAACTTCTTTCATAGCCATGAAAAGGGTTCTATCTTCAACATGACCATCATCTTCATGATTATACTCTGAATCACTATCTTCACTCTCATCTGATGAGATGCAATCTTCTTTGGTGTAGAGACTCTTATTTTCTTTAAAGTACTTCTATTTGTTGCCAAACCTTATGAATCCCTTTTTACTTTTATCAAATCTGAATGATCTTTTGCCATCATCATGGCCTTAATCATGCTCTTCATCATCATCCTTCTTATACTTATGAGGACACTTATTAACAAAATGTCCTACCTCTCCACAATTGAAGCATTTGAGAGGTAGTTTACCCTTATACTTGCTTGAACCTATTTTTAATTTATTTGAAATCAAAGCAATTAATTCATCCTCATATATAACATAAATGTCATCCTCGTTAGGTTTCTTACCTTGGAACTTCTTTGGCTTCATATTTATCTTGAATGTTATTTCTTTCTTTGGTGGTATATCATCGTTATTCCTCATCTCATAGGCAATAAGGGTGCCATGCAATTGATCTATATTCAACTAAGTAAGATCATGACTTTCTTCTATAGCAAATACTTTTGGATCAAACTTGAGGGATAGAGACCTTAATATCTTTTCAAATACAGTAGCCTCTTCAAGGTTCTCTCCAAGACTCTGATGATGTTCTTAATCTCATCAACTCTCTACAGAAAGGATGCCATAGAATCTTCTTCCTTCATCCTCAAGCTTTCAAATTGTCTTCTGTGAGTCTGCAACTTAGCAAGCTTGACTTTTGAATCTCCTTCATAAATGATCTACATTTTATCCCATATCTCTTTAGCAAATTTATAATGGATTGCCTTGGTGTATACAGTCTCTAAAAGACCACAAATGATAGCATTCATTGCCCTGAAATTGTTCTCAAATAACTTCTTGTTTGCAGTACTAGATGGAAGAGTAATAAGAGCAACATAACATCCAAAACAAATTGTCATACATCAAACCCTAGGGACATAATGTATGTCCTCATCCTAGCATTCCAAAATGCATAATTGGATCCATTGAACATCGATGCTTGCTTAGTAGAGAAACATCCTTGATAACTACCCATATTGTACCTTAGATCACCTTTAAGTTGTTAAGCCTTTACCAAAGGACTTACTCTGATACCAATTGTTAGAGGTATAATCGTTGAGGGGAGGTAATCAATGAGCTCAGATATTTTAATTTCAATTACAATCCTTTCAAATTATTAAACCATCAACATATATCAACTTGATCAAACAACATTAACAAGAAAGCTCATTCATTCAATGCATACACAAGATCAAACACATAACACATAGTTCTTGTGGGAAACCTTCATGGAGAATAAAACCTACTCTCAAGTCCGCAACACAAGGACTACTTGTCTTATAAAAAATTACAAACAAAAAATTGGTCAACTCCTTTAGACCAAAAAACCTTGATCAAATCTTCCTGACCAAAGGCCTTTAGTGAAACACCTATTTCACAAGGAACAACTACCCCTAAAGAATATCAAGTCCTTTAGACCCTCATTTGAACACTTCCACCTTAGTACAAATGTCTTCAACACCTCATGATGGATCTCTAATTATCTAACCCCTGCACAAAAATCCTTTCTATCTCATATAGGCCTCTTAGATAGGCATGTCACAATCTCTTTCTTTCTTCACTCAAATTGTCCTCATATGCACACTTAGACCTCTTCGCATATCCTTAAACTACAAGATCACTATTATAACATCATGAATATGACCTAAAGGTCATACACATAGTCCTTAATCTACTCTGCTCATCAACTCATCAACTGGGCACTCTACCTCTTCGTTGTTCCACAACTCTCACATACACCTTGCACTAGTCTTCTCAAAAGTCTAGAAACCAGCACATTTGGTTTCACTATATATAGAGCATTCATGAATTATCAACTCCATAATCTCTCTTTATTGGCCACAATTCATGCCTTCACCCTTAAGGCATATTACATGGATCACACTTAATCACAACTCTCTTTCAAATAGGTCTAAGTCACCTTTAGGTCCTATGGAGACCCATTCAGCACTTTGACATTTCTCTGAGCAAACTAAGAACAAATGACCACTTTCAAAATGCATGGACCCATTCCACATGACCCCTTTGACATCCTCAAATGATCATTGTCACCAAAACACTCTTTTGCTAAGGCACAATTTGCTCAAACAACATTTTGTGCACACAGTCATCATGAACGAACACACAGTCACCTTTTAAACCTTTGTTCATACTGCATACAATTGAAAAAATATTCATGATGCACACAGATCATTTTCATGGAGTTTAATACACTCCCACATATCTAATTCTTCATGAGGTATCTAAACAACATCAATACAAGCTCAAACATTCTTCTTGGGTCACTTGTAAAACACAGTCAAACACACAATCAACTTTGAACCTTCATAACTTTGAATGGACACATTTTCAAACCTTCAAATCTATATTGTCAGATGCACCTTGAGGTCCTCTACCACTTTTATTTTTACACCATAAGCAAATTTTGCATAGATCAAAATATATGGCCCAAAAACTAGACACTGGTCATTCCTTTGTTAAATTCAAATATTTGAATTCAAACGATCACAGTTAAACCTTGGTCACTTTGCTCGCATCTTGTGTCCTCGTTGTCTTAGATTAAACATGCACCTTTGATCTTGTTAGAACTTTGACACATAATGCACCACTGCCCAAACATTAAACTTCAAACACTTGGCCTCATCTCGTGCAATCTTGCAATATTGATCACACATACTTCATCGATCTCTTTGAGATTGTCCTTGCTTTAACAATGTTAGACAACTATCACTTTGACCTTTTGACTTTAATACGAACCATTGATCTCGATTGGTATGAACAACCGATCATCATTGATCCTTGGAAGAAGCTCGATATTTATCTTTTCTCAATGTTAAACAACAAACACTTATCCTCATCTCACGACTTCTAGACATCTTGGAATGAACACGCTCCATTGATCCTTTTGTAAGGAACTCGATCTTTAGGTTCATTAGCCAACAAACACTTTGACCTCTTTGACTGGTTGTGCATTATATATACTCACTATACGATCATTTGCGATCCATTAGATCTCTATTTGGTCATGATCTTTAACATCATGCAAAATAAACTATGGGGTCCTTTGCAATATATCTATAAGGTCAACTTTGCACCTTCATATATTTTGCTTCGCTCAAATGAAAGTTCTGAAATTTGGACCATATGATCTCCTCTCATAGGAGAATCCAACCATATAACAATATACTCTTGGAAGCCTCACATGTATGAGATATAATGACATTAAAATGCCTCTTCAAATTTATCTGTTCACATATCCAACTATGTCAAGAATTGTCAGGAAAGACCAACTTTACACATGCATAACGTTTGTCATGCTTTAGCGCTTGACCTAAAAGTTAGCACAAATCAACTAGGCACAAAACTAAACAAACCCATAAGATCAACTTCTCCTCAAACATCCACACGTGCGAGATATGCCACCATCAAAATGTCTACTTAACTTTTCTTGCCACATTGTAAATTTGGCTAAGTATGGGAAAAAACTATCAAAATGCTTGAGAGCCTAACTTTGTACTTGCATATCTTTTGTCACACATCATTGCTAGACTTGAGACTTTGCACACAGAAATTAGGGACTAATGTGATCACAACCATATGACCAACTCCCCTTGACTCATCCACACATGGCAATTATGACATCATCAAATTGTCTACTCAAATTTTCTGCCATTGGACCCAAAATGTTTAGATGAGAACAATAATGAACCTGTTGAATTCCACTCATGCACACAAGTATTCAAATCATAGAAAACATCTTATAGGACCCATTGAACATGCTCAATACTCCATACTCATCCCTAAACATCTTTAGCCACGTCAAAATTGAAGATCAACCAAACCTCCTTCAAGCATACTAGAACAAGCACATTGCACACTTTGTTATTGTCACTTAGACTATCAGGGCACTTCATCAACTCACTTGAACACTTTTATGACATCATTGACAACTCTCCAACATCATCGATTCATGTCAGTGATTGTACCTCTAACATTGATGCTTAAACTGAGTAAAGATTTAGCTCCTTACAAAAGAATCGACAGAGCATGTTTATTCCAAGATGTTAAAATATAACGAGATGGTGCCAAGTGTTCGATGTTTAACATTGAACAGAGATAAAGATAAAGCTTCTTCCAATGATCAACAGTGAGTGGGTGTTTTTATTAATCGAGATTAATAGTGCATATTAAAGTCAAGAGGTTAAAGTGATAGTCGTCAAGCATTGTTAAAGCAAAGACAATCTCAAAGAGATCAACAGAGCATGTGTGATCAAGATTACAAGATTGCACGAGATGAGACCAAGTGTTCGAATTTTAACGTTTGGGCAATGGTGTTCTTTGAGTTAAAATTTAAACAAGATCAATGGTGCATGATTGATCTAAATCAGCAAGTACATGAAATGCAAGCATAGTGTTTAATGTTGTTAGATTTTAATAAGAAGATGAAATCTAAATTCAAAGACTTTGAGGACCAATTCGGTGTATATGAAGCGAAAATGAATTAAGACACCAAGGAGCATGAAGATATGGTCAATCATCTCAGTTATCATTTGAAAATCCTATCAACAAGCTTGAAAGATAAAGAAGATGAATGTTCAAGGTATGTAATTGAAAATGAGTCATTAAAATCTAAGTTAGAGAAGACATCTAGTAAGGTGAAGGCATTTGTGAGATATAAAAAGAGTTCAAGTGATTTAGACAATATTATGAATGATCAAAAGCATGCAAGTAATAGAACTAGTCTTGGAACAAAGAAGAACCAGAGAATGCAACTCAAGATAAGATGAAGACTAATGTGAAAAAGAACAGTCTGACTTTGAAGACAAATCATCAGACAAGGAATGAAGGTGCTGACAGACTGAAAACAAATTAGATAAGACAACCAAATGTCGTGAGCTATGCATGTTTCAATGGTTACTGTTTCACATGTAATCAGTTTGGGCACAAAACTAGAGAATGCAAGAGACCTATGAGAAATGAGTTTGCATGGGACAATTATGAGGGTCATCAGTCAAAAGGTGTAAGCAAGGTCGAGAGTTTCAATTATCTTGATAAGGGACACTTTGTTAAGCATTATCCAAATAAGGAAAGGCAAGGTAAGTCTTCTACAAAAAGAGCAGTTTGTTTCAATTGTCATGAATTTGACCACATTGATAGTTTTTGTCCAAACAAAGTAAGACAAACTGAGTTTCCATCAAGGAGTATTGTTTGCTACAACTCTGAAAAAATTGGTCACATTGCTTGATTTTACAAACAAAGGTCTACAAATCAGAATAGCTTCCATCAGGCTCCAAGAGAGCAAGGAAGCAAGCAAGTTAACTCATGGATACCAAAGGTGGTAAGTGGTGTCCCCGAAAAATGCCACTCATTTTTGGGACAACCTAGGGACTATTTTGGCCTTGTACAGACTAAACTTTCTCTATTCCCTTCTCAAAATTTGTTCTGAGCTTTCAAATTCCTCATTTTTCAAGCTTTTTTCGTAAAGGGATTCACAAGTTCAACAGGTTAAAAAGCTTCTGCAAGCGAGTTCAGTCAAAAGAACAAGTTTCTAACACTTAGTCATTTCCAAGATTGGTTCAGCGCCTCGGTTCAATCAAAAGAGTTCAATCAGCAAATGATAAAGAACAAAGGCTTGAACCATTGAACTTTGAACCACTTTAGTTCAAAGGTTCAATGGGTTCAACGACCAAGTTGGTTCAACGCGCTTGGTGCAAAAGATCAAAAAGACTTAGCCAAATAACGAAGAATGAGCCGATTGAACCATTGAACCGTTGAACCAAAGTTGGTTCAATCGGTTGGTTCAATCAGTAGGTTCAAAGGGCTGCCCCAAAGCCAAAGGAACAAGTGCCCTTGCGGGGGGCAGTAAGCAAAAGCGAACAAAAGTTAAGAACCCCTTGGGAAAATGGCTAAGTCCAAGAGGCCGAAAGAATTCTCTCGGGATGATTTTCTCAGAAAAATGTTAAGGCAAAATTCCTTCGGACTTTTTGTCTGAAGGAATTCACCCAGAGAAAAAGTCTGAAAAAACAGAAAAGAACAAATGGCCAAGTAACAAGAAACTTTCCTTCGGACATTTTGTCCGAAGGAATTCTTTCAGGCTTTTTGCTTGACGAAAAAAGCCTAAAAGCCAAAAACCCGTCGGGGAAGTTAAAACCCGAAGGACAAGTACCCTTGCGGGGGGCACTTGGCAACAGAGAAAGGACCGTTTTAAAAGGCCGAATGGACACCTTCCCTTCAGGACGTCCCAAAGGCGAAACAAAGACGCAGAAAGAAACCTTCACAGACTTAGACAAAAAGGACTTCAAAGAATGAACCGTTGAACCAAAAAGTTCAACAAGTTCACAGGGTCAAAGGTTCAACCAGAGCTTAGAAAGATAAAGGAAGCAGTGATTGAGCGAGACACAGGATGAACCAATAAACCGATTGAACTTTGAACTGAAAGAGTTCAAAGTTCAATGGTTCATAGGTTCAAAAGTTCAAAGGCGGCCTCAGTCAAGGAAAGAGCAGCAAACAAGTGGTTCAACGGATGGTTCAACCAAGGAATGAAGAAGCGATTGAACCAAGGAGCGATAAAACAAAAAATATAAAATGAACCAATGAACCGATGAACTTTCAGTGGTTCAACGGGTTCAAGGTTCAACATGAATCAAGCGATCGACTGAAAAAAGAGCCCGAAGGCTCAAATTGCTGTAGGGAAGAGAAGATCGATGCAAAGGACCAAAATTATTTTCGAAAGAGTTATTTCTAGTAGGTGGAACAGTGGATCGAGTAGACTTCTAAATGCACCAAACCAAGGACGCAACCTATTTTTCTTCCATGAAGTAAAGACAAATTGGAAAAAGACCAAATGGTCCATACCAAAGAAAAAACATATTAGATGAAGGGACACGCCATAGTTATGGCAACGCAATGTTCTCAGCATGGTCTCTCCAAACAGGACTAAATGCGCATTGAAGACGTTGATTGCAGCATGGGCTGTCTCATGGAAAAGGGCGCCAATCCTTACGTAGTGGCTATAAGTTTGTTTATTCTCTCATTTGTAAGGGGACTTTTCATTTTTACAAGAGTGAAACTCTACCCATTTTGAAAGAAGACTGAGACTTTGAGCTCAGATTGTAATTTTATTTCATTTTTATCTGAATGAGAAAGCAGGTTGTTTACAGACTTTGTGTTGTTTTGGCTTGTATCATTTTAGAAGATCATTCTTACGTCTGTCTTCTGAAGGTGTTCTTATTCATTTAATTTGGCAAGCAGAATTAGTGAAAGTAATAGGGAAGTGTCCTAAAACCAACTTTGGGAAGACTTTGTGCTTTCCCAAGTGTTTTCAGTTTGTGTTTTTCTTTTCTTTTTGTGTTGAGGATTCTGGAACGACTTTGTGCCCCCATTATCTTTTGTGATATACTCTTTGAACAGATGAGGTGGAAACTTTGCGTTCTGTTTCATCTTGCTGTTACTAAGCCCTTTGGTTACTGGTTATTTTACTATCTGAAAGAAACTCCTACTGTTTACTGCAAGAGCACTTCTGAAAGAAGAGAAGTGCCTTCAATGTTTACACTAGGATTTTCACCTTTGTATGTGAGCATCATCTCTGAAAGAAGAGAGATGGATGGTTTATTCTGCCCCATGTGTTATTTTTTGCTTATTTATATTATATATAGCTCCTACGTATCTATAGGGAACCTCCCCTTGATGAGAGGAGAGATTTGTCTCCGGTTGATGTAGTAAAGCTGCACACATGGCCGACCAATCTTCATGTTGTGGTTGATCAGACCTATTTTGTTGATCAGTACGCTGATTGACAAAATATTCACCCAATAGTTTTTGGCGACTCCGTTGGGGATGAACATGCCGTCTGAAGCCTCAAGTTTCAAATTCAAGCAATTCCTTCCCTTATCCATTATATTACAGACTCTGGCGACTCCATTTCATGTCTTATCCATTATCATTATAGCCTTACCATATTCCTTCATCTCCGTTATATTATCTGGTCTGCAAAATCAGAGCCACTGGGAAGAACACAGTTTGAATTCTCAAGCTTCAAGCTGAAGCAAATCTTGCTCTTTTCTATTTTTGTTCTGCAATCTAGCAACTCCATGTTATACAAGAAGCCAGAAATATCAAGGTGTTGTTGACCCTGCTTTTGAGTTGGTGCAGTAGAGTAATTTTGAGTTGTTTCCTCCACAACTTCACCTTCAACGAACTAGGAGTCTTCCTCCTAGCCCTACCAAGTCACCAGCACAACGCAGAGCTTCTTTTTCTGCTACTAGTAGAGCTTTACCTATCCATTCTCCACCCAGATTTGTGATCCCACTTCTACATAATCAAATCATGGCTCAAGGCCCATGGGGTAACTCTTTTGGTCCACTGAATTTGACTCCACCTTTGCATGAGCTTCCACGCAATTCAAGGAATAATTTTTTCAAATTCTTTGGTGATGGGAAGGTTCACCTTGATGAACACATTGCAGCTTTCAGCATAGCCTACGGTGTAATAGGGGTGAAATTTGAAGACATAGCGGTCATGCTATTCATTGAGACACTACAAGGTGCTGTTGCAGACTAGTTCTACCACCTGCAGGCAGGATCAGTGACTGATTGAGACACTTTGAAAGATAAATTTGAAGCCAGATTCAAGCCTACAGAAGATGTGCATGCCTTGTTGACCCAACTCACACAGATGAAGAAGGAGCCCCATGAGCCTATGAGAGATTTTATTGCCATGTTTGACAAGCTGAGGCACAGGATTCCCATGGTCGCCCAGCCGACACCTTAGAACCTCAAATGTTTCTTCATCAACTCACAGCTCCTTGAAGTGAGTTTTTTGCTGAGACGGGCCAGACACATAGACCTTGCTGCTGCTCAAGACTTGGCTACCGAGGTAGAAGATGACCTTATCGTGGCTGAAAAGATAAGAAGAAATCCAAACAGAGGTCAATCTTCTCCTTCTGAATACTCCCCTTCAGCCACCACTGATCCAATGGTGCAGAAGCTAGCAAATGAATTGCTGGTCCTTAGAAGACAAATGGCCCAAGTTATGTCTACTTCTCTTAATCGGGATATGCCAAAGAAGACATTTCAAAATCAGGGGTACCAAAGCAATGTTGCTAGGAATCAAGGGCAGCCAAATCGTCTTGCTCTCCCACAGAGGAACCTCGCCCTTGAAGCACCTCCAACCAACTCAGCGGTTGGATATTTGAAAATTGAACATGATTTCTCTTTCCAACCTGAGTTTGATCAAAAAAACGACGTTGATTTCTTCATGAAAGATCAAGAAGAATCAGCTGGCGACTCCCACATTGGTTTTTTCAACTATCAAGATGAACCCAGAAGAGAAGGCAATGCAACTGAAGGGTCATATGTTGTATTCACTTAGTTCAAAAATCAATCAGCTCAACAAGCTGATAAAGAGAAAGCAGAGGAGCGACCTCAACCCATAGTTTCAATTGCTAAGCGGGGATCCACTCTTCCTTTCCAGCCAAAGGACCTGATGATTGTGAGAAAGGTAAGTACCCCAAATGCCCCTACGCCTTTTACTTCAAATTTGCAGTCCAGTCCTCCTCCTTTCAAAAATAAAAAAGATGAACTCCCATCCTCTGTTCCTAGCTCGTTTCAGACATTTGATATCATTGACCATATAAAGAAAACTAAAATTCAAATGTCTAAATTTGAATTTCTGCAGCCCCATCCTAAGCAATTAGATAGACTGGTTCAATGTGTTAAAAACTAGAACGTCCTTGTTGAACAAGCAATTCTCAAAGTGACACATGATCCCCCTAAGAATGCACCCACCAGGAACAACCTTGTCATTGCTCCCCCTGCTGCTCTTGACAAGACTGAACTTTTTTATGTCTCATTGCTGATAAATAGACATCAGCTCAACAATTACATCATTGATTTCGAGGCTTCAGACAATGTCATGCTTGCTAAAGTGGCAGAATCTCTGGGTCTCACATTGACCAAGACATTTAAGAGATATTTCTTCATGGAGAACAAACAAGTGCCACTGCTGGGGCAAATTAAAGATGCCCAATTTGCATTTGTTGCCTTTTCAGATAAACGAATCAAGATGACTGTCCTAGTGGTCGACGTCCCAGCATCATATGGCATCCTTCTTGGGCAGAACTTCTGCAAGGATGTTGGAGGGGAATTAAGCATGGACTTGTTTCAGGGAAGGATCCCTATGAAAGGTGTAATGCAGAGTTTGCTTCCTGAGGAGGCAAAATATGTCGTTACTCAGACATCAAGGCCTGAAGCTTAAATTCTATTTGAGTCTTCAGGCAGGGGTAATTATTTTCTGTCTACTGAAGACATTCATGTTTCAATAGATGAAAATTCTGTAGGTGATGATCTAGAAATTGGTTCAAACGAAACAACACCAAGTATGCCTAATAGTGCCAATCATTGGTAGGTGTTGAATGGGAACAATCAAATCATGTGCTGGACTAAACCAGAGGAGAACCTAATTATGGTAATGGACCATGTTGCTACGCATCAAAATCAAGAAAAGGAACTTTTTGCCAAGAGAGCAAAGATACGTGGTTTTCGGATTAAAAGTCAAGTCTTGATGTGGGGCAAGAGGATAAAACTAAAGGGAGGACACAAAAAATTGGTTTTCTGGTGGAGAGTTCCAGTCACCCATCACCGATTCTGGGGAGAAAATGGCTTCTTGCTGGTTTATCAAGATAGAGCATCATTTTCACTGTCTCTCTAGGGGCAGCATCTGAAGTACTTCAATTCTTGAAGTACCAGATAAGTTCACATGTACATATGATATGTACATTTGTATAGTCTTTGTTTCTACTTTGTGTTGTTCATTTTCATTTTTTGGAGCCTTTCTTTTTTGGGTAGCATGACTCTGTAGCCCAATGGCACACTTCAAGGCACTTGAGATTCTGGTTTCTACTCCCCTCAACGGTGTTTCAAGTTTCCAACTGAAGGTAGTTCCCCAACTAGAGCCAACTGTTGTCTTCGAAAAATGCCACTCATTTTTGGGACAACCTACGGACTATTTTGGCCATGCACAGACCAAAATTTCTCTCTTCCCTTCTCAAAATTTGTTCTGAGCTTTCAAATTCCTCATTTTTCAAGCTTTTTCCGTAAAGGGATTCACAAGTTCAACATGTTAAAAAGCTTCTGCAGGCGAGTTCAGTCAAAAGAACAAGTTTTTAACACTTAGTCATTTCCAAGATTGGTTCAATGCCTTGGTTCAATCAAAAGAGTTCAATCGGCAAATGATAAAGAACAAAGGCTTGAACCATTGAACTTTGAACCACTTTGGTTCAAAGGTTCAATGGGTTCAACGACCAAGTTGGTTCAATGCGCTTGGTGCAAAAGATCAAAAAGACTTAGCCAAATAATGAAGAATGAGCCAATTGACCCATTGAACCGTTGAACCAAAGTTGGTTCAATCGGTAGGTTCAAGGGGCTGCCCCAAAGCCAAAGGAACAAGTGCCCTTGCGGGGGGCAGTAAGCAAAAGCAAACAAAAGTTAAGAACCCCTCGAGAAAATGGCTAAGTCTAAGAGGCCGAAAGAATTCTCTCGAGAAGATTTTCTCAAAAAAATGTTAAGGCAAAATTCCTTTGGACTTTTTGTCTGAAAAAATTCACCAGGAGAAAAAGTCCGAAGAAACAGAAAAGAACGAATGGCCAAGTAACAAGAAGGAATTCTTTCGGGCTTTTTACCCGACGAAAAAAGCCTGAAAGCCAAAAACCCGTCGGGGAAGTTGAAACCCAAAGGACAAGTACCCTTGCGGGGGGCACTTGGCGACAGAGAAATGACCGTTTCAAAAGCCTGAAGGGACACCTTCCCTTCGGGACATCCCAAAGGCGAAACAAAGACGCAGAAAGGAACATTCACAGACTTGGACAAAAAAGACTTCAAAGAATGAACTGATTGAACCGTTGAACCAAAAATTTCAACGAGTTTACAAGTTCAAAGGTTCAACCAAAGCTTAGAAAGATAAAAGAATCAGTGATTGAGCGAGACACAGGATGAACCAATGAACCGATTGAACCTTGAACCGAAAGAGTTCAAAGTTCAATGTTTCATAGGTTCAAAAGTTCAAAGGCGGCCTCAGTCAAGGAAAGAGCAGCAAACAAGTGGTTCAACGGATGGTTCAACCAAGGAGTGAAGAAGCGATTGAACCAAGAAGCGATAAAACAAAAAAGATAAAATGAACCGATGAACTTTCAGTGGTTCAACGGGTTCAAGGTTCAACATGAATCAAGCGATCGACTGAAAAAAGAGCCCGAAGGCTCAAATTGCTGTAGGGAAGAGAAGATCGATGCAAAGGACCAGAATTATTTTCAAAAGAGTTATTTCTAGCAGGTGGAACAGTGGATCGAGTAGACTTCTAAATGCACCAAACCAAGGACGCAACCTATTTTTCTTCCATGAAGTAAAGACAAATTGGAAAAAGACCAGATGGTCCATACCAAGGAAAAAACATATTAGATGAAGGGACACGCCATAGTTATGGCAACGCAATGTTCTCAGCATGGTCTCTCCAAACAGGACTAAAGGCGCATTGAAGACGTTGACTGCAGCATGGGCTGTCTCATGGAAAAGGGCGTCAATCCTTATGTAGTGGCTATAAGTTTGTTTATTCTCTCATTTGTAAGGGGACTTTTCATTTTTACAAGAGTGAAACTCTACCCATTTTGAAAGAATACTGAGACTTTGAGCTCATATTGTAATTTTATTTCATTTTTATCTGAATGAGAAAGTAGGTTGTTTACAGACTTTGTGTTGTTTTGGCTTGTATCATTTTAGAAGATCATTCTTACGTCTATCTTCTGAAGGTGTTCTTATTCATTTAATTTGGCAAGCAGAATTAGTGAAAGTAATAGGAAAGTGTCCTGAAACCAACTGTGAAAAGACTTTGTGCTTTCGCAAGTGTTTTCAGTCTGTGTTTTTCTTTTCTTTTTATGTTGAAGATTCGGGGATGACTTTGTGCCCCCATTATCCTTTGTGATATACTCTTTGGACAGTTGAGGTGGAAACTTTGCGTTCTATTTCATCCTGTTGTTACTACGCCTTTTGGTTACTGGTTACTTTACTATCTGAAAGAAACTCCTACTGTTTCCTGCAAAAACACTTCTGAAAGAAGAGAAGTGCCTTCAGTGTTTACACCAAAATTTTTTCTTTTGTCTGTGAGCATCATCTCTAAAAGAAGAGAGATGGATGCTTTATTCTACCCCCATGTATTTTTTTTGCTTATTTATATTATATATAGCTCCTACGTATCTATAGGGAACCTCCCCTTGATGAGAGGAGAGATTTGTCTCCGGTTGATGTAGTAAAGCTACACACTTGGCTGACCAATCTTCATGTTGTGGTTGATCAGACCTATTTTATTGATCAGTACGTTGATTGACAAAATATTCACCCAACATTAAGTATGAGTCATGATGAGTCTACATGTCCAAGTAATATGTTTGACATGGTAGAGAATGCTTTAGAAGTTGAAAAGTGTCAAGAGCTCTCATTGTCTACTCATGTTGAGAATGAAGAGATCAAGCTCGAGGAGAAGACTAAGGTGTTGGTTGAGGCAAGTTTTGATATATATGTATGGATCCAAGTGAACATCTTGCTATTGCTAAGTAAGTATCATTCAAAGAACATCAATTATCAGTATCTAGTGATGAGGTTCCTAATTGCAAGGTGGATTCTTCATATGAAAAGGTATGTCAAGATTTCATAGTTGCTCCATGTGTTGTCAATCTTATCTTAGAAGAGGAGAGTGATATAGAAAAGGAACCAGTTGTCATAATTCAGACTAAGAAGAAGAAGAAGAAGAGCAATAAATCTTATAGCTATAAGAAGATGAGGAGATGTGGACCACTCCTAGCTTCACTTTGTTTTAGAAAATTGTCTTACAGGGGATGTCTCTGTCTATGCTTCTTAAGAGAATCATTTTAATGGAGAAGCAAGTATTGTTATGGTGTTCTTTAGAAGGTCCTAGAAGGATACATATGAGCGTTTTCAGTGGAATCAAGTACGTCCAGGTGGAAAATATGTTGCGGTGATGTCATGATGTTGATAGATGTATATGGTTAGTGTATAGGGTCAAAATGGGTGTTTTCAAGTGGCATAATGAGATTGATGCAATGTCAAGATGATCTTTTTGCATAGAAAGGTTTGTTGACCTTATTCTCGCATGTCCCAGGTGGTTTTGTGGTCTGAAGGTTTGTTCAAGTCAATTTGAAGATTTTTATTTGCTCTCAGGTTTCCTAGTTTGTGCTTAAGAGTATAGAGGTCCCAAAATGGGTTATAGGATGTATGAGTTCTCAAAGAAGTGGGAGCTCAAATCTTGGTCCAGAACTATGTAATGGTCGTCTCCAGGTGTACAAAAAGTTTCAAAGGTGGATATTGATCAAAAGGAGGTTTGTTGACTCTATTTGTTTTGATATTCTAAGGTTTTGGGCTATGCTAGAAAAGTGGTTTGCCTTAATATTTGAGATTTGAGGCTTTTTAATAGGTTGAATGGACCAAATGGATTGTCAAATCATGATTCACATAGATCTAAAGGTTTTTAGATTTCAAGTTATTCATGTTTTTTTCAAGATGGGGGCCTAATTAACTAGTCGGTTTGTGAAGAAAGTATATTGTAGAAGATGAGCTAGTTGTTGAAAATTAGTGTGCTTGAGGAGGCATATGAGAGTGTTCCAGATATGAAGTTTCAGGTCTTGAATGTGTGTCTAATGAAAGTTGTGGGCTTTTCAAGTTCCAAGTAGGGCTACAAGAAGACTAGACAGGTCTAGTAAGAGGAAGAGTGATTTTCATTCAATTTCTCCAAAATAGCAAGGCATGAGTATTTCAAGGTGAGTTCTCAAACTAGTTTAGTGCATGTTTCTTATTTTGTGAGTGGCATGAAGATATGTTGGTGGTCCTTGAGGTAGCTTGAAAGAGAAGGCTAGTAAGCATGTATGGTGGTTCTTCATGGTGTATGAAGATTTGAAGATGCTCAAATGATGCAATGGATCATAAATCTTAGGGGGAGTCCCTCTCAAATGTCTCTTGGTAAGTTCCATCAGTTTTCAATGTTTTGTGTGTTCTTTCTTCATGGGTTGTTGTACTTGGTTGAAAAGAGTGTTGGCATGTGGCAAGAGGAAGTTGTCAAGACAAAGAAGAGGTAGGCTCAAGGTAAGGGGGAGTTTCTATCATCTTTCGAAGGTGGTCCTCTCCTACTCGTAGTCTTTTCAGGTCCTCAGGATCAATTGGTGCCCACTTTGTCATTGTGTCAAAGGGGGAGAAATTTCTTTTTTTAGAATGTTTAAGCACCAATGTCAGACTAGATGATGTATTTCATAGACATGAAGGAGATTGTATCATTCTGGCCAATATAGTTCATTGTAAAGGAAAACTGAGATAAAAAATTATTGGGTTGGACAATGTAGTTGGCCGAATGAGTGAAGGTAAGAGTAAGGTTCATGCAGGGTTCACCAGAATGTAAACACGGACTAAGATTAGCCTAAAACTATTCTATCTCAATAGATCCAGACTTGGAGAAGGTTAATCAAATATAACATGTGATACTTAATGTTCAGGTAGATACCAATGGATCCGTAGATCTAGGAAAGGGTTTCATACATCATAAATGCCAAAAGCAAAGGGTTCCAAAGCCTAACCCTATGGCACAATGAAACATCTCTAACTAGACCTCTATGAACATAAATGATTGAAAAAAAGTAATGTAAGTAGTTGTGAATGCAAATTAAAATAATATAGAAGGGAAGGGTTAGAATGATCATAAAAGGTAAAGTGTTATGGTCAACAAATAGGGGTCTAGACAACCTAAAATTGAATATGGCAAGTTTAAGCAATCATATAGCTACACTAGGTTATTCAGTGTAGAGAAAACCTAGACAAGGATACACACACATTCATTCACTAAGCAATAAGCAACATAAATCTACTAAGAAAATAAATGAAAGAGCATAAGATTAAAAATATTTATCTTGGAGTGGACCCATCAAGCATCAATCTCTCCCGTGTATCAAATGAAGATTTAACAAGAGATGATGTGATTGTGAAGACTTCAAAGGGTAGACAAAAGGCTCTAGACCAACAAAGTTTGTCATAGTGAATCTCCAAGACTTCTACAAGACAAGCCTATTCAAGATAAGATTTTATACCTAACTCCTCCAAATGTGACTTAAGGCAGAAGTACGAGCGAAAGAAAAGTGAATAGAGTGTATATAATATATTTGGATTGAAATATGACCCCTATATATAGTTGTCCAATACTCAAACAACCCTAAAAACTAATCCAAATGTATTAATCAAACTGATACAATACGAATGTCAGAAAATAGGTTAGGACTGCATCGAGGTGGGCGATACAGTACAAGAAGATAAAATACATAAAACATACGATATCGGTCTGATTGATATCGTACGATATAGGGAAATTGACATTGTTAAATCAGATAGGATGGAAGGAGGCAAGTAACAAGATAATCTGAAAAGGTTCATCTAGTAGTAGGAATGATGTGATCATGACATAAATCGCAACATCTCTTGCAAAGAACCACAACCCTGCCCACCCCTATCCCAGTGCACCCTGGCATGCATTCATGGATATTGATGCTCAACAAGTCACTGCAAGAGAAATCATCAATTAATAAAGTTAAAAATATTATTTGTATACACACACAACAACAAAAATATTTTCCTCACGCATGCATACACAAACACTCTTCACACCTTAATGTGATAACGAAAATAACTATTTTATCTATAATTAATCCTTCCAGATTAATATGGAGGCGTTACCAAGTTTAATTTTAGGATAACATCCTTAGGCATCGAGTACCTATAAACTATTTTTAAGTTTATCCTATGAGGTCCTCAGATGCCAAAGTTTTTTTTTGGGCACCCTTATGTATTATATTATTACACTTCCTTGGGTTATATATTTTATTTGTCTTGGTTTAATTTATTGTATTTATTTGGGCCACTTTTAAGACACATTTTGAATTCCTGAATCCGAAGTCACACGGATGTATAAATAAAGTAAAAAGGTTATCCTAGGTAGTTATAATATTTAATTGACTCAAAGTAATGGTATTAATATAATATTTAATTATTAGAATGCAAGATAATTAAAAATCCTTCATCCACTTAATATGTATCGATGTTATTATTATGAGTTAACTAAACCTTTTGAATATCTAGGTTTTTTATTTTATTTATTAAATATCTATGATTGTTTATATTGCATTAGATTGAATATAATATTCATATTGGATCATAGAAACACATGGACATCGAAGTTCTAAGGGAAAGTCTACCTTTGAGTTGCTCTAATGGGGAAACATTTAAATTAGATCCTATGTAATACCCTTGTTTAATTACTCAAACATTCTTATTTGTTTTGTCATCAAATTCCTCTGAATCGATCAAATTCAAGAGAGATTTAATTTCAAAATATATGGGATGGTGTAGGATAAGCTTTCCCTCTTCATCTACATAAACCATATGCACAAGATACATTTTGTGCATACTCTCCATCCACCACTCATTGATATCAAGAATTTAAACATTAGAATCATTGTCAAAATGGTGCAACTGTGTAACACACTCCCATGTCACCCTAAAAATACACTACAAAAATTTTCATTTCCTCATGCATACACACACAAACACTCTTTGCACTTTAATGTGATAATGATAATAGCTTTTATATCCATAATTAATCCTCCTAGATTAATATGGAGGCATTACCAAGTTTGGTTCTGGGATAACTTCCTTAGTTATCAAATACCTATAGCCCAGTGTTAAGTTTATAATATGAGGTCCTTGGATGATTTTTTTTTTTTGGGCATCCTTACATATTATATTATTACACTTTCTCAGGTTATATATCGTATTAGTTCCGAAGGATGGACTATTACCTTCATTTTCCTTTAATTGGTTATTACTCTCTATTGTCTTGACTAATTAAGCTATAGTATTTTGCGTACTTAGAAATATATAATCATGTTGCATAGATAAAATGTATGGACTTTAACTGAACATACAAAATAATATTATTTTGTATGCATTCATTGGTTGTAAGATTTATACGTTATTTCTAGCCTCACGTATAAATCAAGGCATGTCTGAACTGCGATTCCAACAATCAAATTACAATCATAATGACCATTGTCAGTGACAAGGAGGTACCATGCCAAATCTTATGTAGGTCGGTTGATTTTTATGACTTCTTTTAGTAAGTGGATCACTCTTTCTGTCACATTTATTTGTTGGATCCTATGAAAAATAGGAAAATATCCTTCTATCAATGCAGTAAATTGTCACTCCAATCCCAGGGGCTGACAGTGATTCCTACAGTATTCTAGCACACGCTTTTCTGAAACAACTCTTTTATGTTGTGTGGACCAATTTAGTCACAGTAATGATGACATTGCATGTAGGCCCACCATTCTTGAAATTAGGTTGCATTCATCATCATTGCATGGAGTGTGGATTGGTGCATTCCCTAATTCTTGCCCCTGTCATCCCATGTCGGTTTAATTATTTACTAGCACATATGATTGTGTAGATAGCATGGCGGGTGGAATCGCCATCGCTATGGACTCAGCAACTAGATTAAGTAAAATTTGTAAAGACTTTATGTTACTTTTAATGGCTATCTATTTTTTATTTATTTTTAATGTGAAATCATAGAAAAAAAAATTTAGAATCTACCATTTTAATGTTTGGTGTGGTTTTTTTCAAGTGCATGCGCATGTGAAGTGAGAAAATAGTGCTTTTCAGTGTGGTTAGGAAGGAGACTACTCTTCGATAGACAAAAGCCAAGGACTTTTAGCCTCAAGAAGAAGTTGAGTTGTGTGGGTTGTTTTTTATCTAGGTTTTCGATCACATTTCATTATCTATTATCAATTTGTTAAAAATGTAAATGCCCATGTCCCCTCTGCCTCTGTCAATGGACACGATGAAAATGAATAATAGCTTTTACTGAGGGATTAATGCGGTGTTTTTGTTTCCAAATTGGCTTGAAAATGGTGAAATGTATGTCTTGGCTCTAATGTATGTGTTTGAGGTGAGTATATTCAAGGAGTATCTGTCACTTCATCATCCCCATCATATGGGCGATAATAAATTTTGATTGGTGGCGGATCTAATCCATATCGTGCAACCTGCACTTTGTTATCTTCTCATGCTTCTTGTTATGTCATACAACTTGGGGGCGTTTATTTTTATGTTTGTAAGCCCTGCACTTGGATTTTATGATTTTCGTAGGCTTCTTTCAACTAAAGAGATCACAACTGATGCTGCATACATAGGCTCTATTACTACGTTGAACACACAAATGTCATTTTCCTTGAAGATTATGAATGAAACCAAACCAATGCATTCTCCTTATCGGACCGAAAACAAGTCTGTTGTAACATCTTATAAGCTTTCTAATTTAAATAAAGTTTATAGGGCTAGGAATGTTAATTCTGTAATGTAATAAGGATGAACTCTGCCATTTCGGTTATAATGATAGATATAGGCATTAGTATGAGCAAGTGAAGTTGTACCTACTATTATTTATTAAATGATAAGGTTTGGCATCAAGTGTAACATATTTAACATTTAAATAGTGGAAGAAAAGCGTAGGATGGGCTCATATAAATCTTGGTAAAATAATATAAATTTATACTTGCGTATGTTGCAACTCATTCTTAATCATACCAAATTTTATAGTATAAATGTATAAATATTGGCCTATATATTCTTTTCTATCATTACTTTCATCTTTTTCAAGAATTACTTTGGCATTCATTGTTCTTCACAGTGTTGTTTGGTCCAATGGCTTACTTGTGCTATGGAGACGAATTTGAGAATCTTAATTATTTAAACCACCATGTTAAGTTGTTACATATATGAAACTATGAGTGGTTTTGGAAGTCTCTTCCCTTTGTAAGATTTCATGGCTCAATGCATTGTGTAAGGATGAATACCAGGCCATGTTAGCCTATTGTCCTGCACTAAAGTATTCCTTAAGTTCTTTAAAACTTCCAACGAACAGTAGTGCAATTTTATTTTAAACCCAAATGCCAACGACAATAGTGCAATTCTATGTCAAACCCAAATGCCATTGAAACCTTATCTGCATGATTTGGAATGCAACGTATGTGAAGTCTTTCTTTGTTGTCATAGGAGGGAATTGCAGTGGCAAGAACATTTGTTTCAACTAAGGACTAATTATCTTCTCAAACTATAGTGCATTTCAAAAATTGGTCCTATATTGTTGGAGAGGACTCTGTAAAAGTTTCATGCAAGAGCTTTTGATTCACAAGTTAGCATAATGATTATGTGCAAGCCGGTAAAACTCACTTTTATTATTTTTTCTTTGTCCTTGAGTGACTTGGTGTCTACAATACTTTAAATATCCATTACATGGTTTTTCATGGATGTTTTCTTGGGGAGGATTGCAAGCAAGATTGTGGGTGTCATTTCCTTTCAAGCTGAAGAAAAAAACATTTGAGTCCATCCACTAGGATAAATGATATCTTCTCCTCATAGTTATGCTTTTTCCACGGAAATTTTAAACCTGTAAGTTTTGCAACTTTCACACTTCCCGCAAGGATTTGGTGCTATGTGCCCTTGTTTGTCTTGGTTTAACTTATTGTATTTAATGAAACATATCGGATTTACCTAAATATCGCTAATTAATGATGTCATAATTGAAAATGCCCATGAGAGTCCTCCAACTACTTAATAGGTATTGTAATAATATTAATTGTTTTGGGGAACTTTTAAAACATATTTTGAATCATGGGACTTCACACCGTTGTATAAATAAGGTAAAAGGGATATTGTGGGTAATTATAATATTTAATTATCTCATAGTAATGGTAGTATTCTCTTATTTCTACGCTGATCGCTGAAAGGTTAAAAAAGTGGCTCCATGCGCTTATCTCGGAGGAGCAAGGTGGCTTTGTAGAGGGCCGACAGATTTTGGACGGGGTGGTGATGGCTACTGAGACTATACATTCCATGACCCTGTCCAATGAAAAGGCGATGTTTATCAAGCTGGATATGTCAAAGGCCTATGATAGAGTTCGGTGGTCCTTCCTCCAGAAGGTCTTAAGCGCCTTTGGTTTTGTCGAGGATTGGATTTGTTGGGTTTTGAGTTGTGTGAACTCGACCTCCTTTTCAATTCTGATTAATGGTGAGCACTCTAATCTCTTTGGGGCTTCTCATGGATTGAGGCAAGGCGACCCTCTTTCTCTTTACTTGTTTCCTCTGTTGGCGGAAGGCTTGGGTCGATTGATCAAAAGAAATGTAGGTGATGGTGCTATTCAGGGTTGGCAGTGGGGAGCGAAACTCCCTGTACAATCCCATCTCCAGTTTGTAGACGATGTGGTTTTGATGGGCAGGGCTACTATTAGGGAGGCGTCTAACATACGCAAGACCCTGGATGTTTACCTTGCTGCGTCTGGACAAGTAATTAATGAGGGCAAATCATCTATTTTTTTCTTTAATACTCCTCCGGCCATACAGCAAAGAGTGGCTCTTATCCTCAGGTTCCAAATTAGGAGTCTCCCACTGCTTTATCTCAGGATTCCATCTCTGCGGGTCGGTTGGCTAAAGAGTCATGGCGGGCAATTCTGGACAAATTTTGGGACAAGGTGAATCATTGGACCCACCGTTGGTTATCCTTTGCGGGTCGAGTTCAACTGATTCAATAAGTGGTGCAGGGTCTTCCTATCTACAGGGGTATGATCCAGGTGGCGCCGATGAGCTTTGTTAAGGACTTGGACTCCTTAACAAGACAGTTTTTATGCACTGAGAATTTATCTTCGACCAAGTGGAGCCTAATTAAGTGGGAGACGGTTTGCAGCCCAAAGAGGTTTGGCGGGATGGGATTATGACAGTCTGTGTTATCTGGTACTGCTTTGGCTGCCAAACTATACTGGTGTTGGTGCGTGGAGCAAGATTGGCTATGGGCTAGAGTGTTGTCCCACAAGTATTTTTTTGAAATTCCCATGAGGGATATTCCACGGTTTGATTTGATTGGTAAAGGCTCGACGATTTGGGCGACTCTCAAGAAAGGAGCCATGCTGATTAAGAGGGGTCTTTTCCGGATATGCAAGAGTGGGGTGGAGGTCCAGTTTTGGCATGACTCGTGAGACGGTTTCCCTCCTATAGTTAGCCAATATCCTCAATTGAGTACTCTGGCCCAGAGGTTTTGTGAAGCTAGCTGAAAAAAAGTGTGCGACTTTAAATCCCTTTCCTTTCAGGGGCAAGTGGTAGTTGCCAGATGGAAGTCCCCGGAAGAGTGGCCGATCCTTGGTTTGGAGGCAGTGCGCAGGCCTGCAAAATATTTTGTCCCGACGTAGTTGCAATGCACTTATGGACAGCAATGTGTTACCCTGGTCCCCGAACCCCAAGGGGAAGTATACGATGTCCTATGGCTATCAGGTGTTGATTTCCCAGCAGTATGAGGATAGAGGGAAAGTTCAGTGGTAGAAGAAAGTTTGGAATGGTTTCTCGTGGCTGAAGTGTAACTGTTTTACATGGACTTTAGTGTGGAACAGATGTTTGACATGGGACAATATTCGGAAGCGGGGATTCGTTGGTCCTTTGAAGTGTGTGCTTTGCAATAGAGAGGAGGAAGACTCCTCTCACATTTTCTTTTGTTGTCCTTTCACTCTTCAACTGTGGCACTTCTGGTGGGACGCGTGGCGGTTCCAATGCATCCACGCTGTCTCTTTGGCAAATTTTTGGTCTAGAGTGCGCCGTCCCCCTTCTTCGACTTCCTTCTTGCAAGATGCATGGTACGCTGGTCCTGTTTTCCTGCTCTGACAAGTTTGGCTGGAAAGAATCCGAAAGATTTTTAAGGAAAAAATTGGCGACTCAGCAGGCCTGGAGCAAAATTAAGAGAATGATCCAAAAATCTATTGAAGCGAAGAGCGAGATTATGTTGCCATTGAAGAAAGGGGACGCTGAGGTGCTGTAACGATTTGGCATAAGAGAGTTATCTCCGATCTCGACTTGTGTCAGACGTGGTACACAAGAGCAGCGAAAAGTTCAACGGTTGGGGAAGTGGATGCCTCCACCTACTGGGCTTTTGAAAATTAATACGGATGGGTCGTCCAGGGGCAACCCAAGGGCGGCTAGGATTGGTGGAATTGCTAGGAATTTTTCGGGATCTGTGGTTTTTATTTTCTCGGTATATTAGGTAGTGCAGACGGTTAATAAGATGGAGGGTTTAGCTATCCTATATGCTTTGAAGAAAGCTTATGCTTTGGGTTGGAGGAGGGTGATCTGCAAAGCTGATTCTCAGGGTCTGATTAACTTGAACCTGGAGAGAAAAATTTCTGATGTGCGCTGGCAATTGGCCACGATTGTGCAACAGATTTTACAGGTGAGTTCTTGCATGGAGTCGGTATCCTATGCCCACATTCCACGAGAGTGGAATAGGGCGGTTGATTGTTTGGCGAAATGAGCATCGAAAGAGGGAGATGGCCGCAAGGCGGATGAATGGGAGCAGCGCCCTGGGGATTTACATCAAGAACTGAAACCCATTCTTGTTGGAGATATTGGTGGAGTTGAAGTTTGAGGCTATTGTTTTTGGTTTGCTTGTCTGGTGGGCTGTTTTGGACGCTTTTGTAACTTGATGTTTTAAGTTTAATAAAATTTTTACCCCCTTTTTTATTTTTTTAAAAAAAATGGTAGTATTCTCAAATTTTATTTTATTATTATATTACAATATAATTAAAAAACCCTTATCCATTTAATATGTATCGATGTTATTATTCTGAGTTAACTATACCCTTTGGATATCTTAGTGTTTATTTTATTTAATAAATATCTTTGATTGTTTATAGTGAGGCCTTGCGTGGTAAGAGATAATAATTGATGTTTGGTGATAATAGAGCATAGACCAGCGGTTGCCTTTGATTTCTACCATATGATGCATATTTACATCAACATGCAAGTCACAACATATGTGGGTTTTTATCTACATGTTCAATATGGTGATTGTGAATATGTTTGGCTATGGGGTTTTAGGTGTGTATTTACCATGAATAGGTTTTTTTTATTTGTTTTATTTTGTTTATGAATTGATTTTTTTATATTCTTTAAATTATATTGTTTAAAAAATGAAGAGAGAGTTATTTTTTTGAAACATTGACAACTTATAAGTAAATCTTTCAATTTTTATCTTTAATTAGATATGGCAACTTAATATTTAATGTTCAAATTGGGATGTGGTAGATGGAGATATTTTTCGAGAAATACTTATTTAAAAAAAACATTAAATGCACAATATATTAATAATATAATTTATTTGATTTTAATTCATTAACTATGAGAGATTTGAGGGTGACTAATTTCTTATGGTTATTTCACTACTTAATCCCAAACCACAACCTTAAACAAGAGGTTCCTAAACCTTCGTTGTCAAAAGCTCGTAGTCCTGCCAAATTGATAAAGGGACTTGACTACAATTATGATTCATATTGCTTTTGTGGCTTCTCTAATTTTCCTCATTCACAATTTTTTCTTAATGTACATTACTACGATTTGATCGCATTTCACTCTTCTCCATTTCATCTTCTAAAAATATTTTAGATTTGACCCCCTTTATTATTACTATTTAGAGCTTCGAGGATTGTGTGTTGTAAAACTTGGGGAATTAATCAAGGTTTCTCATGAGCAATCACCTCATGTATTATCTATCATACATTCTACTATTTTTGTCATATAAATTTTGGCATTATATAATTATTTTATCTATTGAAAAACTTTAGCGCATAGAATGATTTGTTACAATCCACCACTCATTTACTAACAATATCACATTGTATGTTTCATTAGATTCCTACTTGGTCAAAAATAGTATACAATGTCACAAGTACAAATTAGAGAATATGGGATCAAATGTCATAACTCATATATATACAATGTGTTGATACAAAATGATATATTATATATACATCATATGCCTCCAACACTCAGATCAAGGCATCAAGTAACGCTCAAAGGAAGGGCCAATGCCATCTCTCCAACCCCTCTATCCTCACCCCAATAATATTTTTCCATAACCTTGATTTTAACTATTTTCAAGCTAAATTCCATTAGGCGTATTTTGCACCAAGGCATTTTCCTAAATTTATCCCATCTACCCAACCAAAATTTGAAAGCAAAACCTACTTTTATGATTTTTGTGGTCAAGCCCATTGGTTGTACTCCTTGTGATCCCACCACCATCTCACTTTAATGAAAATTGTTAGCCCAAAGCTCAAAATATATCATAATATAAAATAGCAATATGTTAAATTAAGGGCCCACTATAGACCCACTGGAATGCCGATGTTGCAAAGAATTTTATGATATTAAGGGATGTTTTTTTTAAAATAAAAAAAATTATTATTATTCAAACTCGCAAAAATCGTCTTAGCATCTTTTCATCAAACCCGACCTAGTGATAATGATTTTAGATGGTAAAGAGTTCTACAATCAACCACACATAAGTACATGCATCAATTTATTTTCTTTTTTTACCTCATTTATTACCAATATTTATTATTTTTTGGTGCATATATTTTTTACAACTCACCATCACTCATTGATTATTATAGGTGATAACCTTCAAAGGAGAATATCCATACACACTGTATGCATCTAAATTTGCTCATGCCTTCGTCATCACTAATTTCATCTAATTTGTCCATAGCATAATCATCCTAGCCCCCTTCTAACATTTCTCTCATCACACACTAGCCTTACTCAGATCCTATGTCCTAATTAATTCTTCTAATCACATCGTATTTGTCACTAATCTCACTTATCCATTATTTTGTGAATTTAAAATTCACCCCTGTCTACCCTCACCTACCCCACTTTCTCCTACAAATCATTCTTCTAATCACCATTTAATCCTCATCTAAGCATCATTAACTAATCTTAATAATCCTCTAGAGTCTTTTACTCTCTATAAGCCTCTACCATCCTTCACACTCTCTGGAGAATTCTTCTTTAGAGTCTTCTACGAAATTTTTAATTCTTTAGAATCTCTACGGATTTTTTAATTCCCTAGAAATCCTTCCACCACCTCTATATATAAGCATGCACACCTCATGCACAAACCATAAAAAGAGTCCTCGATGCTAAATCCATGCTAACTACTAAAGGATCTTTCAAGGTTTAATCATAAGCTGTTAATTTGTCTATAGTCTATCAAATCATTCATCATCACCATTGCAACATGTTGTCCAAGTTCTGAGTCACAAGGCAATCCAACATTCCATATCAAGCATCAAGCATTCTACTAGTCATCTTGGGGCACATCACCACAATTTGGAGGTAGATTAGTTGCATATTGAAGGTATGATTGTATATTTTAATTTTTGTTTGCTTCCTTTTTATCTACCTTGCCCAATCAAAGGTTTTCTTATAAATTGGATAGTTGTTAGTGCAAAATATCCATATTGTTGCTAGCATCTTATTCCTATTCTGATTTATATGATTATATTATGGTGACCACAATGGGAGCCCTCCTTTGATTTGGTGTTCTTAAGTTGTTAAGATTCGAGGACAAATTTGAGGCCAAACTCCTAAAGTCCCTTGATTTTCACTTCAAGGTTGAAAACACGACATTGCTCTATGCAACCGCCACTTCGTCTTCAACAATCGCAACTTTGTGACTAACAATCACGAGATCATTCTGATCATTGATAGTAACCATTACATTCGACCTAACTCCCTGTCGGTAATTTGCAATATCATGTCTACAATTCTACAAGTTTGTTCTATTATCCACGATATTGCTAACTATAACCACGATTTTGTGTTTGTTTTTGTTGTGAGCCATTTTCCGTAGGTACAAATCTCCAACTGCCAAACTGTGACATCGTTCACGATAGGGGCAACATTGACCTATCTGCCACACAGCCCGAGTTTTAATCCACTATTAGGAATAAACATATGGTTGTTGAATAGCAACATCGTTCGGCTCCGTTGTAACATCAACCTTAACCACAGAGTATCACAGTTTGTTATTTGTCTACCCTCAACAAACTCACGTCTTTCGAAGCATAATTTTGTGCTAGTTGGAATTAAGTTTTGCAAGAAAAATCTGGCAGGTCTGAAAGTGCGACATTAGTTTGCTAGCCATAACATTGTGGAAACATAGCACGATTTTGATCTTTTCTAGGTTTTTCTAAATCTTTCTGGTTAGATTGATAATAAACTAATATTTTTTGTTTCTTTGTCAACGTTTTACACTTAATAGTAAAATATTTAAACATCATCAAAACATTTATTTTACTTCTTATTTATATAGTCGTTTTAAACTAACAAGTTTAAAAACTCGCAATTTTGTCACTATGTCATGCAATATCATCTTTGTCTTGTGTTTTTTCCTGTGTAGGTTACCATCTCACATTATTTTTACCACAATATTGTCAACAATAGCCACGACATCGCAAGTCCCCGCCACAAGGTCATTCAGGAATAACATTTCAATTTATGTTTTTCAATATCGTGTCTCTGTAATTGTGATTTTGTTTCTACTAACCACGACATTGTCTTTTATTTCGTGAGTTTACATTTTGTCTGTTTTCTAACTCATCTTTTGAAAAAATTCATCCCTGTGCAACCGCGACATTAGTTTGTGTAAATGCAGCATTTTCTTTCAAATCCGCGGAATCATTTTGTATTTGACCTGACACTTGTTGGTGGGTTTACCCCCAAAGAGCCAATTTCAAAACTACTAAATTTGTTTTGTAGGCCCTCTGTCAAAGACTTGGCATTTTGAAAACATTTTGATATATTTGGATCATATCTTAATTGGAATTAATTAACTCGCTTGTTTGAATTTCAATTAATATAACATACTTTTTGATTACATGTTTTGTTATCTGAGGTTAGATGGCTTATGATTTCCCCTTGCATCATAAGGTGATCCTTGAGGATCATAAACCGTCAATAAATCTCCGCATTTTTATTTTTTTGGGGGTAACGTGGCATGGAATTGATTCCCATGTACTTTTCATAATCTTAGGAGGATTGTGACGTGGATTTCATCACCACGCATAAGACCACATTTTATGTTTTGACAGAGTATAAATCTCAGGGACAATTGTTGTTATGCTAAGTGGAACTCCCCATACAAGATTATGTGAAGTGCGGAGGTAACACTCCAACATGTAGGCATCAAACATCACCCTACACGGACTTGGACCCCATGTACTGAAAGGTTTTTAGAATAATCCCTTACAAAGACATTCAAACCTACAATAAGACCTCTTAGCCACAAGAAGTATCCAGGGTAGGGAAAATAGCATTCCCAAAGATCACTCACCAAGTATGGACAATAAGAGAGGGTTGGGTGACATTGATCAAGGCACCTCTCATCGTCAATCGTTCGATGGGCTAGGTGTCAAGTTGCACACCTGTGTCAGTCACTAATTATAAGTTTGTGGCTTGCTTGCTATTTTTTTGGTGTTGTTGAGGCCAATATTGTTTGAAAACCTTATAACCTACACACAAACCAAAATCACCTAGTTGAACTTAGCCCTAGGCCAAACAAAATCCTTTGTCTAATCTTTAGGAGGCCATCATCATCTTGTCCAATCATCATCCCATCCTTTCTCAAACATCATTATTTCACCTCAAAACCCATCATCCATCACTGTCATCTAAGTTTGTCATAATTTTCCCCTCTTGCCTTGGTCAAAACCTTACCATTTTTCTTAATCATATCTAAAACTAGCCTAGTCCAACCCTATCACCCATCATCGTGTCTTATTTCCCTCTTTTAGACAAAACCATTATCCTTCATCATTCCCAACCTTGCCTTAATCATATTCGCTTAGTCGAAACCTTGTCATCTTGTCCAATCCTATCATCCATATTGTCGTTGAAGCTTGCCTTAATAATAGTCAAATTTTATTACTCGTCTCCACCTTGTTTACCTTGCCTAAAACATCAATTCATTCCCTTCATGATCTAGTCCAAATTCATCGCTTTTGGCATAGTCATCCCTATTAAGATAGTATAAACCTATCTTCATCTTAGGCACCCTTAGCCAAAACACATTTGTCCACCTTGTCTACCTTAGGCAAAATCGTCTACGCCATCACCTTGAGCTAATCCTTATCAAAATTTGCCTTGATTAGGGATACCCTCCCTTAGTCAACATTTGGTCTAGACTTGTCACTCTGTTGGTTTAAAACTAGCCCCTGTGGCCTTATATCCTATCACTCTGCCAGTTTGAAACCTTGCACCCGCCATTACCCTATCACCCTATCAATTTAAAACTAGCACTCGCCACCTTATAACCTATCATTCTGCTAGTTTGAACTTGGCACCCATCTTATATCCCATCACTCTGTTGATTTGAACTTGGCGCCTATTGTCATTTTACTAGCACCCATCATTCTATCAGTTTTGGCCCCTGTCGTCCTCTTGCTAGGACCCGTCCTTCTTTCGGTTTGAATCCAACATTCAACATCCACATCAATAATTTGGTCTAACCTAGTTGAAACTTAGGTAGCCATACCCTATTGTCATCTAAAATAAACATACTAGCTCCAATCTTATAGACCTCTTTGCTCAAGGTCATACCCCATCATAACCCTAGTTGTCTTTCCCATCAAACTAGTCATCCTAAAGGCAAGCCCAATCTATTGTTCATCTATCCCACACATCAATCCACATAACAACCCCTAGCCTTAACGTCCCTTTGCATTCCTAACGTCTTTATTCTAACACCCAAAAAATCATAGTACAATCTCGTCATTACCCCATCAGACATCACCTATAGTCTAAGCTTGTCCATATCCATCATCCCTAATTCCATCAAGTTTGCAATTATCCCAACTAAGTCAACCTTGTACTTTGGTCCACATTGCCAAGGTCACCATCATAAGCTTTCTTGCAACTAAATCTAATCAACTTTGAATCACACACCCCAATCAAATCTTATCGTCCACTTAGTCTATGTCATCCAAATCCAATTCGAGTATATCATCCATGTTTGAGCTAGTCTAAATCAAGTCAACCCAATCAAAGGTCATTCATGACCAAATCACGTCTCTTTGGCTAGTCAAACCTAGCCCCCATCTTAAGTCAAACCCCAGAGCTTGTCGTAGCTTGTCATCATCAAACATCAAGACAGTCAAGTCTAATTGAACATTTAGCTAGCTCACATTCTAACTTGATTTGTTCAATCTTGTCCACTTAACACTTATCATACCCCGTCAAACATCTCACATCACATCATGTCAAACATCTCACATCACATCTTGCGAAGCATCTCACATCACTAAGACAAACTTAAGCTCAAATTCAAGCAAGCCATGGCCTCCCAAATAGATTTGGATATCAAGTTTGTAAAACATTTCATTGCCAATGAGGATGCACTCCTTTTATGGCTCCTAGAAATGGGTGTCCACCTACGTGCAGACTTCGATCCCGTAAAGCCTAAATTGCCTCATAGGCAAGAGTCCCCTGTCCATCCCCATCAACATCATTCTACTCCTAACCTCCATACCAACACATCACAATCAAACTCATCATCCACTAGTCTTGGTCACGACATTCCCCATCATACTAACAAAGGGAACTCTATCCTAGCAACCTCGTCTAGTGCCAGTTTGTCCCCTAAGCCATGTCAAATACCCTAGATCCGCTATATCATCGAATTTTTATATCCCAAGCAATTATCTAATTTTGAGTCGATTGCTTCCACGTCCAAGAAAAGTTATGAAGAGAGACGGTATACTCCTCTCCCTATATCCTTGGAATCCATCTTTCAACTAGTCGTTGTAGACATGATCATTTATCCATATACTAGGCATTCTAATCTGACCAAACCCAAGCCCTCTTGATATAGAGAAAACCAATATTGTCAATACCATAGAACCTAAGGGCATACTATTAATCAATGTCGTAGTTTTAAAAACTTCATCCAAGACCTAATTGACCGTGATGACATCAAAATTGAGACTAAATCAGATGAATCCTCATCCAAGAGAGCAAAAGGGGATATGCCAATATTCACTTCACGGTTATGATCAAGCTCTTCCACTTCCAAACCCAAGCCAAGCTAATAAACTTGTGCCCATCTTTGATAGCAAACCCATCATTCATCAACCTGTCTACTTTCTATCCATTATATCATATCCCTCATTTCCAAGAGTCACTTCATCCTAAAGCCTCCCATCATTAAGTAAAAGGTGAAGAAGATACTTGTAGAAAACATTATCTCGCAGGGCCTCCTTATGGCCACAATCAAAATGTCATCCACCAGGAGCATCACATCAACATCATCCATGTTAGAGACAACATCAAAGTCACCATCAGTCTCATTTGCTTCAAAATCAAATCCATCTTAATCCATATCAAATTTCACATCAGAATCATCATCCCTTACAAATGATGAAGATCATGCTTACACATGCTTCTTCAAGGACACCTCTATTTCAAATATCAACCAGTAGCAAGGCATGTCTCTTGATCTGTGTCAAGGCAATGATTTCATAACGAAGTTTATGAGACTTCAAGATGCTTCATCAATAGAGGATTATCATAGTGACTTTGATCTAGCTTGGGAAGCTTGTTTTACATATCAATGCAAAAGCCTTAGTGATCATTTCACGAGTCTTGAGGAGGTTTTCTCTGATGTCGAAACTAGGCCTCCTAGGAACCTCTATGAAGAACCTGATGCCCATTATCCATCAATCCATCCCTTCCACCTTCATCCATCATTCATCTTCCTGTCAATAATCACTTCATCACCATCCTCAATGGGAATGAACAGAAGCATACATCATTAGACTCCTCTCAATGCAAAATATCACGTGTTGACTCTTTAAGGATCCAAGATGATGATCAAGTAATCAAGCATAATCAAAAAGTCAGCGTTGATCCAACTATAAGTCAAAATCAAGATAAGACAAATACTCAACCAAGTCAATAAACACCTTCCCCCAATGAAAACCTCTTTGAGGCACTAAGAGATCATCCAAGTAAAAGTCATAATCATCATCAAAGTCAAATATCAAATTCCTCTTGTAAAACCTTCTATAAGGTGCCAAGTGGCAATCAAAGTCAAAAATCAATAAATCAATAAGTCATCAATAATATCCAAATGGCTAATAATCTTCCAAATATTCGGATCAAAGAACAAAAAAGTCAAAAAATATTGGATCCATTAATATCTCGTCATACGGCATACAAGGCGAACAACATGTCTAACATCTCCAACGATGTGTGCAACTGCTAGTCTCAATCCGCATTCATCCATCATACCTCCACATCCTATACACCATCATCAAATCCGAGCCTTAATCTCATCCATACCATACATCACCTTCTCGGGAGCATTGTCTCTCGTAAGGAATACGACGACCCCTGGTTGAGATGTCCAAAGGACGCTAAATCAAGAATCAACAAAGGTCACTATGGCATTAGTGAAGCCATCGTTGATAACATGCTCCTAATGGCACATCTCTTCAGAATTGGTGTAAGTTGAAGATCATACAAGTGTCAGCATCAATGCATCTCGTACACCTCCAATAAATTGAGTTGCCATCAAAAAAATAAATAAATAAATAATTCATCCAACGATGAAAACTAATTTACTGGTGCCTTGGACAAGTACCATGATGAAAACTAGTTTTTGACGTCGTGTGTAAATAATTCATTGTCCATAAATACCTCGACTCTTGGCGGCAAAATCCACTTCATCCCTTTTTGTCACATTCCTCAACTTCCAACTATCCTTATCTATCCTTATCCATTTGCCCATCATCCCTATCCATTTTAGGCAACTTGTGTGATCCTTATCCATCCTAAAATCCTTACATCCTATTATGTATGTCCTTTCTTCCCATCTTGATCTTAAAAAGGGAATCGAAGATGTCTTGAGACATCTTATTGAAACATCTTGGCATATCCTCCAAGCAACACTCAGACAACTAGATATTTGGTTCCTAAGCGACGTGGTGCTTGAAGATCCCTAGTCCATTCCTCATCATCTCTCATCACCTTTGAGCATCACCCCCAATCCTTTTGTCATTCCATTTGCCATCATCCTGGTTGTTAGACTTGGTTTTCCCTTTACTAGTAACCCCCTTTGTTGTACATACATATCCCAAAAATCATAAAAATAAAAATTAGCCCAAAAAGCCAAAAAAATCATAAAATCCAAAAAATTCAAAAACATCCCAATCATCTTGTACTATGTCCTAAGCAATCCATACCCTTATCCAAAATCCAAATCCACATTCACATCATACCCATCATTTTAGCATTAGCATAAGACCTGGTCCAACTCATCTCCTATCGCTCATCACAATCCTATAAGCTTGCTCAATAGTCAAATCATAGTCACCTCTTTTGCATATGTCAACCTCACTATCAGATGACATTATCAACCCTGGCATTGCCAACCCATCCAAACTTGAGCAAATCTCGTCTAATTGCATAGTTGAGATAGTCTTATCAATTCAAAGTTTGGTTTAGTCAACTCACATCTTTGCTAGTTTAAATACCTAGCACCCATCAAATTACGAGCTTTAAGCTCCCTATACAAGTCAAAACAAGTAAAAATTAGGGTTACATTACCCCACCCCATCTAATCAAACTAGCTTTTCTACTTAGGTCAAATTTGCTCGAGCACACCTTGTCCAAATCTTGTTAACCATCACATTTCAAAACTTTGATCAAAGCAAGCTTATCAATCCTTATCCAACAAATCATTGCCATCGTCCATCCAATTTAACCTCATAACATTACCTGGGGACAAACACGATCACATCAAATCAAAACCAGACCACTCATCACATAGGCTTCCATCAACACAATAGACAAAACACTGATCACATACAAACAATGCATCATATAATCTGCATGTACATACTTGTGTGTTTTATTTTTAAGATCTTTGATTATGTTTGACTTGTTTGAATGTCTTTTATCATGAATATCTTCATGTCCAATCGTCTATGCTTATCTATGTGTTGCGTCTATGTCTTTGATTAGGCATTTTGTGAATCTCTTTGTATATCTTTTGTCTTATCATATTGTCTTTTATCGTTTGAACAATAGCATATGGCAAAATGTCATCTTGGTTCCTTATACCAATTGTGCATAAATGTTGCATGTTGCTTATATGACTCTTGTTTTTAATCTGTGTTTTGCATCAATCCAACATGGATTATGGCAAAACATCATCATGGTCAGATATCATGGTGCATACTATCTAATGCTACATTAAAAAAGATTGTTTGGACTATGATGATCCATAACTTGTTGCAACAATGAAGAATGGATGGATGTTTGAAAATAATAGACATTTATATTCTCATCAATCACCTATCCTGTCTAATCTCGTCGACATCTAAAATCCAATACCCAATCATTTCTCCAACACATCTATCATTTGTCTCGTCGTCAACATCCCAAATCAACCATCTATCAAATCATCAAATCAAACATCCGGTCAAATTATCTATCTAGCAACTAACATCTCTAACAATCCATCATCATCCTCCTCCAGTCTATGATGTCCTCTCTCATCATTCATCCCTCTAAGGAGGAACTACATCACCCTACGGTCTTCTAAAACTATGTAGGCAATGCTCAGTCACATGGGGTGTTTGAGGTTAGCTCAGTCGCAATCATATCATTTTCCATGATTATTCATCCTCTTCGCTATCTTGTCTTTCACAATCATTTGTGCTCACGTCAATCCAGTCAGCTAACGTCTCCTCTATCCAACCTAGTCCATCTTATCAAATCCTTCATCATGATTTGTCATCATCAATTCATGCATCATTCAAATCCTTGAGCTACAATATCAATCATCAATCAATCAATTAGTCAATCCAATCAATGCTTTTAGCTCTCACTGCCATGTAGCCTTACCTGGGATATGTCCAAATCTCATGACATCGTTCAATCAATCAATTTGAGATCAACAGCTCTCCCCATCATGTGTCCTTGCCTAGGATACGTCCAAAGCTCGTGGCTCTCCTCTTCATTTAAAGTTTACAATTTTCTCCCTTGGATGAGTTTGTAGCAAGGGCATCGTCATATCATCAATATCATAGCTCATCGATTGACAACATTGTAACACATCCATTACTATCAATTACATCCAACAATCTATTGTGGCATCCCTTTCATCCATTCTTCATTTATTCTCTCGTCCATCACTTCATCCTTCTCTCTTAGGGAGAACTACATCGACCTAAGGCCTTTTAAGACTATGCCGGCAACGCTCAATCACTTCAAAGTGCCCAAGCACAACTCAACGGCACTAATTCATTCTTCCCCTTTGTCCCTTGGTCACTCGATCATATCATTTCTCACCCATGCTCTCATCATCACTTGACATACACTTCGAGATACCCCTATCCAATCATCAATCAATCAATCAAATCAACGTCCAACTTCAACCGTAACTCTACCTAGCATACATCCTTGCCTGGGATACGTCTAAAGCTTGCACCCTTTTTAAATCAATTGTCCAATATCGACCACAACTCTCTTTGGCATGTGTCCTTACCTAGGCTATGTCTAAAGTTTGTGGCCTTTTATTATCATTTTATTACAAATTGTTCTTATTTTGAGCATGCCCATAGCCATGAGACTGTCATCTTTGCTCCCTCACGTCTTTGGTTGAGGCATTGTTAATTTGTAGCTCATTGTTGACATCAATCTTATTCTTTGTCATCACCTCTTCCATCCATCATCTTCACAACATATGAAACCCTTTTCTCTATTCACACATCCTGCTCCTTGTTTCCTCTTTCAAGTGGCCATTCATTTCATTCTTATCTACATGTCCCCTCAAGGGGGCATTATCCGTCCTCTAACTTGCTAACCTTCACGACCATATTTTTTCTTTGAAAGACCATTACTTCTTCTAGTCGTAATGTCCTTTCAAAGAGGGGCAAATGTATACATCTAAATTTGCTCACTCATTCATCGTCACTAATTTTGTCTAATTTATCCATAATCTATTCACCCTAGTCCCCTTCTAACATTTCTCTCATCACATACTAACCTTAACCCGCATCCCATGTCCTAATTTATTCTTCTAACCACATCTTATGTCACTAATCTCAATTTTCCATTATTTTATGAATTTAAAGTTCACTCCGACCTACCCTCACCTACCCCGACTTTCTCCTACAAATCATTCTTCTAATCACCATATAATCCTCATCTAAGCATTATTTAGTCTCAATCATCCTTTGCACTCTTCTACTCTCTTGAAGCCTCTACCCTCCTCCACACTCTCTAGAGAATTCTTCTCTAGAGTCTTCTAAGGAATTTTTAATTCCTTAAAATCCTCTCCACCATCTCTATATATGAGCATGCACAACCCATGTACAAACCATAAAAAAAGTCCTCAATGCTAAATCCATGCCAATTAGTGAAGAGGCTTTCAAAGTTTAATCATATATTATCAACATGTGTATTGTCTATCAAGCCATTCATCATCACCATTAATATATGTCACAAAGTAATCCAACATTCTACATCAAGCATCGAACATTCAACTTGTCATCTTGGGGCACATCACTACAATTTGGAGGTAAATTGGTTGCATAGTTAAGGTATGACTACATATTTTCATTGTTGTTTGCTTCCTTCTTATCTACCTTCTCCAATCAAAAGTTTTCTTATAAATTGGAATATTTATGAGTACAACATCTCCATATTGTTACTAGCACCTTCTTCATATTCCGATTTATATGATTACACACACTAAAATCACTTTACTAACACTTTTCTTGTTGAGGGCTTATTGCTGCATTGATCTCTGTAAATCTATGCATTCAAGATCAAGGTGGGTCAACTTCAAATACTTCATGAGAGAGGTGGCTTGGGAACCCTTTATTGTACCACCTTCATATCATCAAGATTTGTCTTCCTCTAACTCTTAATCCTTCCGATGACCCCCTTCTTATATATGCCTACTCATAGCAAACATCATCAACCCAATCAATGACATCCCTTTAACACCCTTGTTTTGATTGACATCATTTGTCAGGTCAATGATGTCTCAATTATTTGACTTCAACGGAATCGATGACATCATCTAAAAGTGGGTTTTGATTTTAGAGATTTATGCCCCTATTTATAACTTTCCCCTAATTGTTTTTCCCCAAACAACTTCTACTTCCTCACACAAATTCTGTTAGAAGAAGAGGAATTGGGATTAAGAAGCTTAACCAAATAAAGAAAAGTTGCATAAAGGCCATGAAGATTCAAAAATAGTAGCTACATCATTAAGATATACTAAGTATTTAGAGGGGATTAGAGTTCCCTACCGTGGTCTACTTGGGATTTTTTTATCTATTTTGATTTCACCTACAACTATCTTTCTCAAAGTGCTCAAAGACATGACGGAGATTAATGCACCAACAAATAGACTCAAAGTGAATATCCCAACCCTATCCTCTTTCTTTTGTGCATGGTTGATTCATGAATGTTGAATGTTTTATTTATTTAAAATTATAGCATATGTTTGTTATCATTTGCTTTATTGTTATTTTTGTTACAACCCTTGCCTTTACCATGGTCTTTAACCTAATTACCATAACCCCAGCTTTACCATCTAATGAAAACCAGAGGGCCAGATCTAATAAGGTAGACCCCTAGACTGCTTTTACACAGATATTTCTGTGTTGCATCTAAAATGGTTTTGTAACTTTTACCTATTTAGAGGTATGCTATATAGATAGAGACATTTATAGGTATGTTATATAGATAAGAGACATTTATAGGTATGTTATATAGAGACATTTATAAGTCCTACACTTTCCTCTCATGCATGCCATCACCTAACTAGTTCAACAGACAAAATCCACCAAGGAGTAACAAGCAAATGTCTCGCATCTGAATTCTCATAACACACCTCAACTACCACACAATATTCTAAAAACCAGCCTGCACCCACAATTCAATGAGCCTTGGATATAAGTACCCTCAAGATGCGCTGGAGGGAAACCCCCTCTAGATTTGAGGCAGACTTGAACACCCTCTCCATCCATAGGCACATCCTAAGGTTCTAATATGGTCGCCAATGAAAAAAGAGCTACCACATGCACATCCTAAGGTTCTAATATGGTCGCCAATGAAAAAAGAGCTACCACATGCACATCCTAAGGTTCTAATATGGTCGCAAAATGAAAAAAGAGCTACCACTTCCAATTGTGAGGCTCACATTTTTACCTCCCTCCTTATCAGCTTCTTGTTAGACATTTCCCTTGTCTGCGTCGGTGTGAATCACAGCTATTGGCTTCTTGTTGTGTACCCTTTTTCCTATATCCTTCTATACATTATTCATACTTGCAGACCATTGTTCAAACCCCCTTTGGGAGCTTCGGTCTTGCCATCATACTCAAAGCCCTTGTTCAGACCCATTTTGTCACCTTCACTATTGCCAGTCACACTCAGCCATTGTTCATACCCATTTTTGCTCATTTAATCTTGCCATCACACTCTCAACCATCAAAACCCCCTTTGGGAGCTTTGGTCTTGCCATCATACTCAAAGCCAATGTTCAAACCCATTTTGTTACCTTCACTATTGCCAATCACACTCAGCCATTGTTCATATCCATTTTTGCACATTTAATCTTTGCCATCAAACTCTCAACCATTGTTCTGTTGTTTTTGGATAAAGTCTCCTAGGATACTGTATCTTGTTAAATCGAAGGGATTGGCTATTAATTCCAACATTCATCAACATCTCCATTGCTCAAATTTGTGCATCTTACAAAGTTCTTAGAATCTGGTCATGGTGTTAGTGGGCAGCAATGGAACCAGTGATGGCTAATAAATTCATGCCGAAATATGAAATTTGTAATCAACCAAGAAGTTGAAGTGTATTAGTACAATTCATAACGTAGAATTCCATCGAGTCTCGCAGGCCACCACAAAGGTCAACATGGGGAGGTATCATTTATCTCATCCTTTGAGCCATCCAACCAGCCAAGTTGCTTGACACGAGTACCCAACCATGCTTAATTAGAGACACAAAATGATTAATAAATACTCCACGAAGGGTATATCTCGTCATTTACATTGCTTTATATTGGGCAGCAATGGAACCAGTGATGGCTAATAAATTCATGCCGAAATATGAAATTTGTAATCAACCAAGAAGTTGTAGTGTATTAGTACAATTCATAATGTAGAATTCCATCGAGTCTCGCAGGCCACCACAAAGGTCAACATGGGGAGGTATCATTTATCTCATCCTTTGAGCCATCCAACCAGCCAAGTTGCTTGACACGAGTACCCAACCATGCTTAATTAGAGACACAAAATGATTAATAAATACTCCACAAAGGGTATATCTCGTCATTTACATTGCTTTATATACAGTAGGACTTAGAACAACAAATAAAGATGCTTGCCTCACAAAGACCACCAGGTTCCATTCTTGCCCAGCATAAAGGCCCAACAATGATAAAGTGAACAAGCCACAATAAAGTTTGGCAGAAGAGATTAGGTAACGCTCAAAAAAGAGAAATATGGCTACATGCCACTCATTCCTTGGCAACATCTATGTTACAGACACCCTCTAACACGACACTAATCACCAACTTATTCTATAGCCAAAAATAGTTAGACAAAAACACTACAACCACTTCAGCATGAACCTACCAATGTGCAGGATAAAACACTGGGTGTTTGAATTCAAATTTGGATCAAGTGCTTTCCAGATGCCTTTATGCAACCAAGTAGTAGGTTGTTCCAGAGATCATCGTTCTTACTTTTTATGCTTTCAAAACTAATGGTTTTAGAACCAAAGCCCTTGAGCACTTGGAATGTCAAAAAACATCGTTAGAAAGCTTGCATTTGTAGATTTCAAATCATTCAAATTTAAATAAAATAGATACCGTATCCAAATCACTCAGGCTCAGATCAGACTCAGATTGGACATGGCAGAATCAATATCCCAAGTCACTCAGGCTCAGATCAGACTCAGCTTGGACATCGCAGAATCAATATCCCAAGTCACCTAGGCTCAGATCAGACTCAGCACCAAGACTTGAAAAAAAAAGACTGAAGCTTTTGAAATACCATATTTAGCTTCAAAGTTGCTTTTATACGAACAAATACATGCTGGCTGCCATATAAACATTAAAAAAAAAATTAGATTGCATAATTGTAAAGGAAAGATAAAACTACTTGATTTGCCATGGTTTATGGGACAGAAGAGGAGCCTCTACGCTCAACCCTGGTAGACCCACCCTCTTCTGTGCTATTACCAACAAGTCAAAAAATATAGTAACATAAGCCAAACTCAAATCAACAGCTGTAAACCCTTGCCCATGAAATTTGCTAAATGGTCAATGAAACTATTATCTATTAAATCTGATTTGTACAAACTTAAGAAGTCAGCTTTCCATGAATTGAACTTCCAGAATGAAATAAGAAAAGAACTGTTCTAACAGAGTTTTAAGCATTTTTATACGTTTTGACCTCAGCTAAGACTTTGGCTCAAAACTCTGGACTCCACTCATTTGAAGTCATCCAAGCATGGACCAGGTTGCAGGTTAAATGAAAAACAACTCGGAACATATTTTTTTGTTCCAACAGTGTTCTAATTGTTTTTTCTATGTTTGACCTCAGCTAAGCCTTCTGCTCAAAACTCAAGACTCCACTCATTTGGGGTCATTCAAACATGGACCAGGTTGCAGAGCAAATGAAACAAACAACTCAGAACATCTTTATGTTTGTTTTAACTTTTCTCAATCATAAATTTGAAATAGGCCTGCTGGGACTTATCTTCATTTGGTTTCTCTGTGTTTGGACCTATTCCAAGATTGTGCAGGGGTTGATTTTTGGCCAATTCTTGGATTACTTCAACCTATGCATACCTGATACATCTTTGCCGTTGATTTGCTCTTGATTTGTTGCACATTGTTGCTTTTTCTGAATGGCCATGCTTATGGCAGATCCTGCAGCGAAAGAGAAAATATTATGAAGCATAGCATGCTTAGTAAGGTATAGTTCTGTCTGAGAGGGAAAAACAGACAAATGAAATACCCAAAGGAGGCCCACTATGCTTGAAAAGACGGACAAGAAACTAAGACGTAGAGTTAAAGAGAAGTTCATAGGAGTATACAAACATAGCATAATAAAGAATATGAGATACTAGAAGAAACAGGAAACAACAGAGCTATAAGAGCTAATACCACCATTAAGAAGATCATGAAGACACTGAAATAATGGCCCCTGAAACTAGCAGGTTCAGCTTGGTTGCATTTAATTTAGCCCAGGGACGAACAGACCAGAAACACATGCAGTAGATTGGAACCTCGTGCTCCCCACACGTTGCAGCACCAGCAGCAGCAATTTTGATCCAGAGAAGGTTGGTCTCTCTGCAATGATGGTCTTCTTCACAGAGTTGATGAGTTGGTCTCTCTTGGTTAAATATTTGCCAAGAAGACTGCACATTTTCTCATACTTGTAATGGTATTTGCCAGAACAGGTTTATGCAAGCCATGAATGCCTTTCTATTATGTGAGCATCCTCAGACTACCATTTATGGAATTTACGGCTTTGATTTGATCTTTACTCTGGTCTGCTTCAGAAGGAATCGGCCTTGAGTTGGCTGGAATCTCTTTGAAAGAACTAACAGCAGGGGAGTACGCAACATTTGTGATTAGAAGCACGCCAACCAGTGCTGTGTCAATTGAGGGATCTGAGGGCCTCAGAAGAATGTTGGGGGGAAGATGTATTGGTGCATTTGGGAACAAATCCCATTTGCTCATGAAAGGCCTATGCATAGACTTGAAAGATCTACCCGAGTTAGCAAGGGTGAGGATTAGCAAAAGTGCACCCTGACGAACAACTGCAATAGGAGAAAAGGCCAGGGGTTTCCTCCTCTACAACAAGAATAGGCCACCAGTGTTGCAAGGAGACTCGTCTCTTTCTATCACAGACTTGCATTTCAGTTTTGTTTTTTTTAATATATTTTATGGTGCTGCTTATCTTTGTCATTTGCCTTCGCTGAAGCAGCTTCTTGTAGGTCCAAGTTGGCCATATATTGCTTCATTCTTCTGATCTTGCTCCTGGTATCACTCATTTTTTTATATGGAATGGGGTGTCCTTTGGTGTGGGTGTGCTTAGCTTTTATTGCCTTCCAGATAGAAGCTCAGCCTGCTTGTTTTCCTTCGCTGTTAATATGACCTCAGAAACGGTTCCACATGTTTCAAGCTACTGCACCATTTTTCTGAGCTTGGTGGTCATTGAGCCATATAATGTGCTTGCCTGTGGTGTGATGTAAGTTAGGACAAGAATTGCATAAGACAGAACAAGATTTGCATAAGAGAGAACAAGATTTGCATAGAGACGATAACATCCATTGGCAATAGAGAAACAAGGTTTGGGTTCCAAAATGCCTACAGCAATTAGTGTGTTCTTACAGTGCATATAAAGAACAAAAATATCCATTTGGCCCCATTGAAGCCCCAATTATTGTACCCCCTGTACATTCCCATAACAGATCGTAAAAAACAATGTACATTTGTATCCCATAGAATTGCATAAGAGAGAACAAGAATTGCATAAGAGGGAACAAGATTTGCATAGAGACGATAACATCCATTGGAAATAGAGAAACAAGGTTTGGGTTCCAAAATGCCTGCAGCAATTAGTGTGTTCTTACAGTGCATATAAAGGAAAAAAATATCCATTTAGCCCCATTGATGCCCCAATTACTGTGCCCCCAGTACATTCCCATAACAGATCCATAACAAACAGTCTACATTCGTATCCCATTAGCAGTGTTGTGATTGAAGATTTTCAATAAATACATATCACAGATTGCTGTTGGCATTTGTATCGCATTAGCAGTGTCGTGCTTGAATATTTTCAAAAAATGCATATCACAGATTAATGTTGGCAATCTGTATCCTTACTCCTGGGAAGGAAAGCGTGTCGTGCCGCAAATAACTTGTTCGGCGCTTGTTCTTGTGGTTGAAGCAGACACCATTTAAACAGCATGGAATGCCTTCCTCATTGGCTGTGAGAAAATCATATAACTCATAAAGCCAGGTAAGACTATCAAAGATGAAGCAAATGGAAAAGGAGAAGCAAAAATGAATGAAGAAACGTGAAGGACAATTGCTAGTGGGAGACATCAAATGAGAGACCATGTAAATGTGCCGGCTGCATGCCAAAATGGGTTTCCACAGGAAAATGCGACCACAAGTGACAAAAGGACCTAAGCAAAGTTTAGAAGCCAAGTGTTTCTACATTCTCCAATAGCACTGCCTATCTACCCGATTGAGAATTAGACACCATTTAAACAGACAGCATGGAATGCCTTCCTCCTAGGCTGTGAGAAAATCATATAACTCATAAAGAAGGTAAGACTATCAAAGATGAAGCAAATGGAATAGGAGAAGCAAAAATGAATGAAGAAACCTGAAGGACAATTGCTAGTGGGAGAGAAAACAGAGACATCAAATGAGAGACCATGTAAATGTGCCGGCTGCATGCCACAATTGGGTTTCCACAGGAAAATACAAACACAAGTGACAAAAGGACCTAAGCAAAGTTTAGAAGCCAAGTGTTTCTACATTCTCCAATAGCACTGCCTATCTACCCGAGCGAGGATTCCTGCAAGTATTCACTTGAAAGGGAGAGCCTAAACAAAACCAGGACAACACTTCATAGATCCTGAAGGCACCTGACCAGGGTTTCATTACAAGATTATATTCTCATGAACCAAGGGCCGCCATGAATAGCTTGAACTTTTTCTTGTTTTGAGAAGAAGACGACCATCAAATAGCCCATTGGCATCTTCAAAATGTCAAACTATCTAGATAGCTGACAATTTCTCGAACTCAAGATCTGATAAGAGTCTTAAGTCCCAGAAATGCACACCTATGTACTTGCAAATAAAAACTCTCTTTCAGCATCCAAAGACTATGTTCCATCTCATCCAATGTAAATTTTACCTTGGGAGGTTTTTCCATTCTTTGGTAGGCAACTAATTTCTTCTTAAAAAGGATGAGAGCCTAGTGATTGTTCTTTGCACATGGTTCCGGACAAATTTTACCAAATCAACCTTACAGAGCTGATTGCTCTCATTTGAGACAGCAGCTCTAAATGTTAGGCTGAACTCTTGAAGAGCTGGGATCTGAGAGAAGGCCATGGCCTCCGCTCTAAATGTTAGGCTGAACTGTTGATGAACTGGGATCTGAGAGAAGGCCATGGCCTCCTGATAGGAGAGGTTCAGTACTTTCACTCAGCCCAGGGGCACTACACAACCCTACCCTGCAAGTATTCAACCTGATGAGTGAAACTAAAAAAAAAATTGACACTCAATTTTTGGGCCCTCATCTTTTGATAACACACCCATGTTTGGGTTCACATTATAAAAAGTGTAATAGGAATTATGAATGGGTTCACAAAATGATAATTCAAAGAAAAGTTGAGTGTGAGTTGCAGCTTGCAGTTAAGGATTGTTAAGTCAATTTAATTAACATTGGTCTATTAAATTCCATTTCCTATATGACCCATCATAAGTGTCGATCGAACATATTCTTTAGACTGAGAAGCTTCAGGTGACACATTTACAAATTGTTTAATCCCATAAAACAAGCATAAATACTCATTTGATAAGGGTATCAAGAAAGTTAAATGTAAGAAAAAGAACCAGTTTAACATCATCATTTGATTATCAATACAATGGGCACCTCGCATGCCCGTGATTGAATGTACTAATTTTACATTACAAAGGGATTGAATACAAATTCAGAGGAAACAAAAGGCAAAATAAAACTGCCATTTTCTGAAGTGACCAATTTCACACTGGTAATTAACTTCATTCCCTACCCCAAGGGCTATCATTTCTTGTCAACAGCTCAACATTGACAGTATATATGTTACAGCATTGTACATTAATAGAACACGTTTAGAGAAAATCATTATAGGTTATGAATGTAGATTTCCAGGCAGGTCTATGCACAGTCTTGATTGATTGTGCACAATGCAAAATCCTCACCATGTTTTGCAGAAGCACAAGCATGAAGCCCTTGTTCCCATGTCTTCTCATGTAACTCAGCATACAACTGTTCCCACACACCAGCCCTTAAAGAATAAGCTCTTGGTCACAGATCTTCTCATTCAACTGCCATATCAATCAACTTCCACACACATCAACCAATTATTCTAGAATTGATTGCATCTGCTTAAGTGCTGATATCAAAACTTCATCCCAGACTACATACCTCTGGTACAAGCTCAAAATTGTCACAAATAGAAAGCACCCTTGTACAATGCTCTTCTAGAGCATGTGCACAGCCAACAAAAATCATCTTGACATGACAAGGTTTGACAAAGGCATTGGAGTGGTAAAGAGGGGTCTTTCTATTGGACATCCATGAATAGCTTTCAGGTTTTCATGTCCTTGCCTCAACCTTTTGGCTGTGACCAGGTCTTCACTACTTTTCTGTCTCCTTGTAAGATCCTTTTTGTTCCTAGCAAATAATGAGTCCTCTCTATTGTTCGACCTTCCAATATCCAGCATCTTAATCCCCAACCCCTTTGTCTGCTTTGCACTAGATGGGTTAGCTCTTGATGCAAAAGTAGCATCCCTGCTGCGCTTTTTTGATGACTTCCACCTCAAATCACCTAGCAAGCCAGCATTGGCAAGATTATACACAGGCTTTTCTTCTTCATTCTTCACCAGATCCACTCCACTCTCCTCCTTCATTTCCAATTTTTTCTTGTCAGTATTATTATTTTCAGCATCCTCTACCTTACTGGTCTCCCTCACTGCAACTAAAGGAGCTGGCAATGACTTGCTATCTGAATGACTAGCAGGGCCTGCTAGGCCTCCTAGCTCATCTTCAACTAGAGATGTCCCACTTTCTCTGGGCAGAGTTTCATTGTGTAAGCAGTTCTCCTTTTTGTCAAAAGTGAATAGGGTGGATGCTATATTTGGTGTCTCTTTCAACAGCATCCATTGATTATTTACCCATTCTGTAGATATACGCAAATCCTTTATTTGAAATATTGATGTTTCATTCTCACCTGCAATATAGGGAGAAGAATCAATTAATCTTTCCTACAGCTCAAACTATTAAACCAAATAACATGACCATAAAAAGCAGAAAATAGAATCAATAAATTGAAGTTATACCAGGAAAATACACATGCACTCCAACCAATGGTTCTTTGATCGTAACAACTCCTTCCCACCATCCATCATTCCACCATGCATCTACTGCAGTGCCAACCTCAATGTTGCTACATATTATATTTTCCGGAGGGCAGGGTCGTATGACTAAACGTCCAGGAATACGAATCCCCAACTTGTCTGGGCCTGCTACTCTGGAAGCCAGAACCCACTCCTGCATGTAGGAATTACATAAGGATGTAAGAAAAATATGATAACACATTAGAAGGGACTTTTTACAAAAATACTAAATATTACACTAAAATTTATATGCATCCAGTACAGAAACAAACCTCTAGATTATCACATCCATCTTCATTCAAAACAATCCTCAAAGCAAACTTTGAGATGATGCAATTGTTTACATTAAAAATTACATGTGTTACATTAAATTTTGTACGCATCAAGAAAAGAAACAAACCTCTAGATTATCACTTTCATCTTCATTCAGAACATCCTCATAGCGAACTTTAAGATGATGCAATTGTTTATTTACTACCTTGCACCTAAACCAACAACCTCTGATACCACTGTCTTGAGAAAGCAACTCCACCCTGTCATCAATATCATAACTCACCACTGCATGTCCATGCACATTTCCTTCTTTCTTTTCATCCATAAAATTTACTGACTGTAGTGCATGATCATTCAGATCTCTGACTGCTTCTGACACATACAGTCTGCATAAGCCATCTGGAACAGCTGGGGATGTTTCTTCTGTGACTTGATGATAGCGACCAGGGACAACATTCCGTCGCCTAGAACTCCTAGACTTTCTTGGACCCTTTCTTAAGATTGTGCTTGGCACAGTCTCCTGGTCTTCATCTAAATCCAAGCTATCACTCATCAGGTCATACTTTGGAGAATCTTCTCGAGGCAATGGCAGATCAATGCAAGAAAGGACTTTTTGTTGCCAGTAGCCTTCCAGCTGACTTATATCGAAGGGCTTGATAACATAATTGTCAAATTGCCTGTAGCACATATGAAGTTGGGCTGCTGTCTCCAAAGGCAGTTTTGCAATGCATTCCCAATAATGTTCTGGTGTTAATACCATTGCCAGAACATCAACACTTTCAACATTAAAAACTTGACAAGATGAAGCCAAGAAAAGCTCCTTTTCATGATGATCTGCAGGAGGAGGTATATTTTCAAGAACTTCAATGGTCTTATGAAACCATTGAACCCGAACCAACTTCCTTGCCTTTGTATCTTCAAACATGTCTTCTAAATATGCAACATGATGTTCCTTTCCTTCTGTCATGATATATACAAAATCATGAACCTGCCAAACACATAACATCTCTACATTTAGAAACAAATACAAAATACACAGCCAAGTTGAAATCTTTCAAATAAAGGCAGAAAACATTTGAGCATTCAAGCACTTAGTTCTGCAAACTTACAGAAATGGTGATCCCATTGCGACAGAAAGACGGGTAATGTGTCAAGTGCCTTCTACAAGTCCATGGAGTCCCTAACCATGAAACTTCCTTAATGGTTCTGGACTTCCTTTTTAAATGTCCCTGCAAGTTTGTAACCAATATTTTATATAAAAAAATAAGCTCAAAGTGTGACCAAGTATCTTTGCAGTTGTTAGAATAACCATGAAAAACACAGTATAGACACAAGATTTGAAATCCAGATGTAATCACCTTAGAGCTATGGATATGGTTAGTATGCTCGACCATTTCATCATCATTTGAAACGTCTGTATCTGACATTGGAGGTGGGCTGTACCTTGGCAATTCTGAAATACATAACAAGCACTAAGTAAATTTTCAAACCCAAATGGCATGTATAAGAAGATGAAAGAAAATGGTACTAACATTGAAATAAAAAGCGCATATTTATGACCATAACAATAACTGAAGGAACCAGGCAATCTACTGCAAAAGGACAGCCTACAAGGTTGAATTTGGACACAAGGCTTTGAAATTTACAAGTAAAGTTCTCAGAAACAAGAAAGGGATTCATATGCTAAAACGATGTTAATAACATCGGAAGGCTTCATGATGAACAACCAAATGCAATGATAGACATTTGCAGATGAACATAAAGACAAGAATACAAACAAGTAGAAAATAAACAGCACATCCCAAATGCATAACCCCAAAATGGTAGAGTTAATAACATCCTAAGGCTTCATGATGAACAACCAAATTCAATGATAAGACATTTGTAGATGAACATAAAGACAAAAATACAAACAAGTAGAAAATAAACAGCACATCCCAAATGCATAAACCCCTAAAAAAAAAACAAAGGCAGCAATCATATGACATGGCCACATTCCTTAACATTTACATAAGGCTATTAATATAATATGAGAAGTGCTTCCAAAATATTTAACCAAAAGAGCCAGATCCAGCTAGTTAGATCTACACATTTAACATGTCAGAAAAGATTCACTCGGCAAAACCAAGTTTCATAAGCCAAAACAACGAACTCCAGAATTGAGAAACAAGCCCTTAAAAGGCTATGTACAACACAAGTCCATGGGATAATGTACATTGGCTATACAAACTTAACAACAATTAACATCACTCAACATATAGCACCATGCACCCAATCTACTAGGGAACAGCAAGTCATCCACATAATGATTGACATAAAGGAATGACTAATTTTTGAGAGTGCGCTCCCTTCATGGCAGAACATGAAATTAATCTTGCATGAAAGAGCTGGTTATTATACCAAAAATATTTTGCCCAAAATGAAAGAACGCAATTAGAGAGGGCAGTAACACATGATAGCTAACATTATACAGACCCACAAAGCCAGCTTGACAAGATCTGCAAGGCTCTTTGAACAATAAATTCATCCTTAATATAAAACAGGATTCAAGTTCCAAATAACACAACATTGAAGATCAAGCCTTCCTCTAAACAGCATGATATATGGGTAAGACTCATAAATAGGACAAATTTCTTCCAAGCCAACAGTATAATAAAAAAATCCAATAACCTATCAAAAACATTAAGCATGTAAAGTCAACATTTAAAATTAAAAATAAAACCATCTGCAGCACCTCAAAGTTGTCCGTCTGTTGTATAAATCTCAGATCCACCATCTCATTTCATCACAATATGTATGGCAGCCATGAAGGTGACACAAACTTCAAATCTTTCAAGAAAGAAAGCCCATGAGTTCATGTATCCACCTCCATTCTTTGGACCTGCAACCGCATATTTGTTTTTCATCCACTCAAAAACTTGAAAAGGGTTCATAAGAGCTGAAAAACTGTCTTTTCTTGCCTCAACAAGGACACTAAATCTGATATCTTATTACATTAAGGCAATTTTCAATAAACACAGGCACAGTTGGAAGTTTGGCATACGAGATAATCACGGATCTGACCACAATTTCCTGAGGAGGGCAGGGTTTGACATTAAAATGGTCCATATAATCTTCTTTGTACTTTGCTCTAAGACAATATCCTCTGCAGCATAGACAAAGCCATGTCTTCTGAGGACCTGGAAGCCATTGAAAGAGCAGGAACTCATCAGTAGCAAAGCTCAACAAAACACAACCAAAGCATAAATTAGGCAATTGAAAGCTCATAGCCATTTGCCACCTAACATGAGACAGGGAACCCAGACACTCAACCAAAAGACTTTAGGACGTTTTGGGAGTGGCAAGATCTAAAGCAACTGATCAGATAATCAACAATGATCAGATATTCAACGACTTGTTGAATCTGACCATAATAGGTGCAGAGGCCCAACTATTTGGACTGCACATGGGGGGAAAATAACCAGAAAACTATCTAAAGAAACCTTGAAATGAAAGAGTTGATTAGGAAAACCAGAAAGCATTGACAGATCAAACTCAAAAAGATAGTTTGCTGAAAAATCATCTGCTTTCCAAATATCTTATTAAAAGTTTTTCAAATACTCTTCGATAAACTAACATTCCTTTCATCAAACATCAAACAAGGATTCAAACTCTGAACATTTCTATTTTAATACCAGAGGATAAATGCATTGTTTTGAAAAGCTGCTAACCACCCTCTTCATGAATCATGTTTGATTAGGATGATTTCAATCTGCTTGCCTTCACAAGCAGATGTTTTTTTGACGCTTATAAGCAAATAACTTGAAATGGTTTTTCAAAGCAAAAACATTTTTTGGGACCTTTTTTGCTATGAAAACTGACACCTACACAGTTTTTCCAACAGAGAAGAACAAGGGTCCAAAGATCCAACAATCACAAATAACAAAAAAGGAAAATAACAATCACAAATAACTAAAAAAGGAAAATAATCGTGTATGCCTCAGATAAGGGAGAATTTCAGATTTTCTTAGTATAAACATTTCTAATCAAAAAAAGTTCTTCTAGGATCTTCTTGAAATAAAAACTGAAGATGGAGGTGGATGTTTCTGATCAACCGTGCAAGGATCCAAGAATAGCTTGTAGAACAAACCAGACATTAGTTTGAAAAGACTCTTCTTAAGCAGACAAAACTTTCTAAGTCTCAAGAGTGAATACTTGAAAGGGAAAAAAATATTGCTTTGAGAAATCTCTAAGCCTTTGTTATCACGAGAGGAGAGGATTTCAATCTGCCCTTCTTTACAATAAGCAAAGCTTTCAGATCTTTTAGCATTCGTTTTTTTTTGAGTTTTTTATAAACAATCGCTGTTTTAGACATTTTACAAAGAAAGGACAAACACAACCAGTGCCTAAAAACACTGATTAGAAAATCAAACGAGGATTCAATGGGGAAAAAGGAAAAAGGAGCGAAATATTTGCCCCATATGGAATTGAAATCTCTGCCTGCCTTCACTAAAAAAGAAATTTCAAATTTTTTAAGCAGACAACACCAAATCGCCTTTTCTGGATCTATGCATAAAGAGGGTTGCCTAAATCTTCGTCTCAAAAGAAGATTGAGACTTCCACAATTTTTGAAGTAAAGACAAGCACAAGGATCCAAATTATCCAATGCGAAAATCAATGACAAATGGAAACATATCTCATCATAGGGATTTCAATTTGCCCAACTTCACAAAAAGCATAGCGTTCGTTTCCGATTAAACTATACAAACACATGGGTTTTTAGATCCTTTGCAAAACCAGACAGAGAATCCCAAAATATTTACGATACAGAGAAACTCAAACACGGGGTTACCCAATAGGCAAAACCAGGGCAAAGAGAGGACCAGATTCTCGTTTTAAAGATTTTCACGAAAGTAACTTTTTCGTATTTTTCAACCTGACAAGTTTGATCCGGATCATTTCATACGAGCACCGTGGCTTCTATATCTTTTGAACAACGACATAGACAACCACAATGATAAAAAGAAACCCAAACAGAAGGATACGAAAATGAAAACAAAAAAGGGGGGAAGGAAATCTCATTAGAGGAATTTCAATCTTATCACCTTCACAAAACTATATTTTCAGATTAATGAGCAGGTAATCATTTCTCTGAAGATTCTATAAAAACCATCCAATAGGCAAAACAGAGAAAAGACGACGACAGTCATAGGACTTTTAATCTGCACACCTACACACAAAAACACAGTTCAAAGATTTTAACCATTCATTAAGCCATTGGAATTTTTCTACACAAACACAGTGGTTACATAGTTAGTTTGCAAAGAAATGAAAACGAAAACACAAAATATAACAAACATGTTAAAAACAAGACAGATCTGGAAGGAAAAAGGTGACTACTTGTGCTGTGGTCTGCGGAAGACGCAGGAGAGCGTTGCCTTGACAAAAGAGAGCTCAACCAATCCACCACTTCTCTTCTGGATCTCCACTTCATTGACCCAGAAGAAGAAGAGGAGGTCGTGCTGGAGGAGTAAGACATGGATTTGTTATTGTTTAATAGATGCAAAAATTCATCCGAAACCACATACACCATGTGTCTCAGACTCTTTTCCCTCCCAACGACAGCCAGCCTTGCATTTCCATGGCGGTCCTTGAGATAATAGTGCACAACTCTGCTACCACGGTCATTAGACACATACTGCTCATCCCACTCCACAAAATGTTTGCTTTTGCCTGTAGGCGGCGCCATCAATGACAGTCTCCTGCTCCTTCAGATATCAATGCGGGCATATATATTATCCAAAAGGGTGCCCAACAATCACAGAGGTGATAGGTAACCTCCGTAGGATCTTCAGCAGAGCTTATCTATCCTAAACAAAACGAAGCCACAATCGGCGCTACAGCAGGAAAATGAATTTAATTTTCACGTCGACCGATACCCAATGGAAAGATGAACAACACCCATTAAGGAAATTTGGTGGGCATGAGGAAAAAATTTCTAAGAAAATCAGGTCTGCACTGACCTATTATAGGCAGAGCCCGGCCGTAAAACGGTAAATCAAATTCAACGGGACGGTAAAACTTATCCGCCGAGCTAACGCGGTGTTTTTGCCACGTGTCCATCCCCACCGCGTGAAATGAACAGTAAATTTGGCCTAAATGAAATTCAAAATTAAATGGGCGCGAAATGAAAGTGAAATGCGACGAAATAAATTTGTTCCGTGCCATTGGAGGAGACTTAGCTTTTTTAGCGGGGTGGCCCAGAAACCGTTTGAAGCGGTCATTTGACTATTTTCCAAACACTTTTTCAAAAGTTTTACCGGCGACCCGGCCTCTATCCGTAAAACAAAAATTGTTCAAAATTAGATTATATCTAAGGATTGTTTGACCACGTTTCTAACCCAAGGGGGTTGTTCGGTTGGTTAGGGTTGCGGGGCCGGTAATGGAATTTTTTTTGGGGTGATGGGATGGGATGGGATGGGATGGGATTTGATTTTTTTTTGGTGATAGATAGGGTTGCACATGGCTTAAAACTAAAGCACTGGTCAATTTTGCAGCCTGCCCTTGAAAGCCGGGGTTTCTAGGAAAGCAAAAATAGGTATAAATTTATTTTTTTAATAATATTTTTGCAACTTGAAGAAAAATTTTATTGGTGAGGTTTTGGTTCACCTTTCATGATTTATAGATAAAAGATAAAAAAGATTGTCAATGGCTTTAGTTTGATTGGTAAAGTTACGGGTATTTATCAAGATGAAATTTTAAGTTCAATTTCTATTGGTTTGTCTATTTGTAACGGGAGTAATTCGATCGAAATTCTTGCATGTTGTTGGAGTAATCTGGGGAACGTATTTGAGACTAACATCCTTCGAGTGTTTGTCAGTTGTACGAAGGCGGTATGAAACCTAGGCACCAACTTTACAAACGCGGTATGAAACTTGAGCCCCTGATGGTTCGCACTCACCAGTCCCTGGATTAACGAGGCAATGGGAGACTATTCTCAGATTGTAAAATGTAATGATCCTTGTATATTCAAAAAAAAAATATAAAAAAGTTTAAAATTTTAGATTATATTTATTATTGTTATGTTTTTATAATGAAATGTTTCTAGGAATTAGTAAGTTAAGTAGTCACTTATTTTATAATTACGAGTAATCTACAATAGCAATTGAAGGTGGAAGGTGAAAGGATAGAGTGTAATAGTGTGAGATATCAATAAAAATGACCTCTCTTAAATTTGATATGTATGTGATCATCATAAAAATATTTTAGACATGCATTAATTTCGAACCTCTTTTTATGTGACGAATCCAAAAGAGAGAACTTGTAATTAATGTCTTTAGGCATTTTTTTAAGATACTATACTAGATAGTTATTCCAAGAGATATAAGTCCAATAATAGACAAGGGGTAGGAGGAATAAGTGTAACGGTATGAAAACCTTCCATTTTCATTGTTTTTGGTGTAAACTCCTGGGTTACAAGACGAATTTGTGCTTGTCATCAGTGCATTCATCTCCTTCTTCCTGCTCTTAGATGGTCTAGGGGAAGAAGGAGGGTCTTCCTTCCCAGACTTCTGTTGATGCAACCATGAGATTTTCTACCAGTCTTCGGCATCCCCTCCTTTGCCTCCCCTACCCATAGAGCCCCCCTCCCCTGCCTGGTTTGCTCCCTCTCGGTTGCCTACCTCTTCCCCTTTGCCTCCCCCTTGTCGGTAGGAGCCACGTTTTTGGTCTCTTCCCCTATGTGTGTTGGTAAAGCTAACGCTGATGTGGGCACCACTGCGAAGAAGAAACACAGGGCATTCTGAGGTGGAAAAATTGAGAACCGACGCAGAGGATTTGGGGTGAAATGGCTTTCAATGGACAATGAAGGATCTCCTTTCAAGGCATGAGAGAAGACAGGGCTCAGCATGGAGTTGAGGGTCGCAACATTCTTGTTTAGGCCCCTCTTTGTTGATTTCCACTCTGTTTTCTTTTCTTAGTTTTTTTGTTGTAGTTTCGTAGAAGACACGTGTTATTTGCTTTATTTTTTTATTTGGTTCTTCGTCGCCTATTGGCAGAAGTTTTGTGTCTTGGCGTTGCTCTTGATATTTCTTTGGTGAACCATGTTCCCCTAACGGGAGGTGTATTATCGATTATAGCTTTCATTTTTGATTTTTTGTTCTTTTTTCACTTTTCGTTTGTTGCGGGGATTGGGCCCCTAATTGTGCCTTAAAATTAGTTCATAGCTCTTACCAAAAGCCTTCACCTTCTCCAATAAAAAAAAGTGTAATGGTGTGATATGTAAATCCAAAAAATTGCCATGCTCTCATGGTATTATTTAGTGAAATTTTAATTAATATGACACATTTGTTATGTTAGTTAATATGGTTTAAATTGAACAATATGACATTATTTAATGAAATCTTATAATTAATTTAACATATTTTTTATGTTAAATTGTTTGGTTTAAATTGGATGATATGAACCTTCTTATTGACTTCCACTTTGCAAAAAATCTCCTTTTGGTGTATCTACCATTTAATAGTTAAATTTGAAGAGTTAGTCCTAATTTCAAGTTATACTTTAATTGATTTCAGAGTAAATTAAATACACTTCATTGAGATATATAATAAAAATATAATATCTTCTTCTAAAATTTATTCACTTCAATTTTTAGAATAGTTTTGAACTCTAATAATAAATTATTGTTCTTATAATTTTTCCTCACTTCAATTTTAAAAATGGGTTTGAACCCTAAAGAACTTTTTGGGTTGAATTAGACGATATATTTATAATTTTTAATCATAAAATGTTTTAAAATGGTTTTGAAACCTCTATTGAATTAAAGGAGAAAGTTTAGATTGACTCTAAAAATTATTAAAGATTACATAAATATTTATCAATGGTTATATAAATATATTTTTTATGTTTTCATGACTATTTTAACTTTTAAAATTAAATATTGAATGGATAACTTCCATATAAATAATATGTTTGATAGAAATCATTATTTTAAAAGTGGGTTTTTATATATTTTTTATTATTTATGTGACATAAGACACCACGTGTATTTGGAGATACATAATCCTCATCGTATTATATTCACTTTTTCTTTACATTAAAAAATATGCATGTAAAACTTAATCATAGTTTTTTATAATTTACAATATATATATCACAACTATTTAAATAAATACAAATGATTTTTTTATTTTAATGTCATAATTCCCCTTCCCTCTTCCCTCTCCCCCCCCTCCTCCAACTTTATTGGTTAATTTAAAACTTCAATAAAATAAATATTACAAGCATGTCATAGAAGGATAAAAGCATGTCATTTCAAAATTATAAAAGTTCAAACACTAATTATGATGTGTGAGGTTTTATATGGAAGCATGTGTTACAAATATTCTCTCATCCATTATCTATTTCACAATGACTATGTTTTAAGGTGTTGTTAATTATAGAACATGAAACGCATGAGTAGATAAGAGATTTATGTATTCATAGTCCATGAAATGATAAATAAGACATATAGAAAAATTTGTGAAAAACTATTTATCTTATCATGAGGAGATGTTTGATCTTTACAAATAAGCGACTTGTGATATTCTTTACCTATATCATTTTTATAAAAAATCAAACCATTCTTTTATAGTATTGGGCTATGTAGTTCTTTTCACACAAATTCAAACCACTCTTATATTTAAAACCCCTTGTGATATATCAATGAGTAAGAACACCTTGATTAACTTCAATTTATATTAGTCTAATTATGTCATAATTTTTTGGGCAATGGTCTTCCAATTTAATTTATAGTCGATTTCTTCTTAAATATTGTTTTATAACAAATTTAAAAAATGGTGTAGTCTAATTGATGCTTGGAAAATATAAAAAATGACGAGGTCAAATTCGAGTACTAGGTGAAATTGATGGAATGGATACCCATCAATTCTTAACATTAAGTTTGAGAAAGTCATTTTTATCTTTCAATAAAATATATAAATATGCACAAAAATCAAAAATTATAATTTGAAGACTAAAGTACCTATATCACAAATTGAAATAATAACATGCATGTTTTATAACACTACCTAAGTGAAAATTTAAGATCACGAGTTATAACTAATGCATTGCAAATAGAATATGTTTTAAAGTCATTGTTATCGTAGTTACTAAAACTACATCACCACACTTGTTATTTTTCATATAATGTCCTTCCATTTAAACAATCAAGTTTTGAGATGTTATAATTAAATAACTTGAACATCAAAAATTATATAGAAATATTTAACTATATGAATGCCTAGTAACTCCTCTAGTTTGACTCTAATGAATATTAGTCTCAACTAATATACATAGTCAATATATTGACCTTCCAAGATACAATCACACCTTTAAGATATTATCATTTTCAAGTGCAACCATCAACTATAAAAACAAAAATAAATTATTGCATAAACATTGTTTTACCATGCAGAATCACACATCTAACATAATACAATAAAATTTTACAATATATAGATTAATGAAACAAAATAACAAGGTTCAAGTTGAGCATAGCCAACAAAATACCTTCATTCGACTTAACATAAACTATATTGAAATATAGCTTAAATACATATCAAATGTGTGTGTGTGTGTGGGTGTGTGTGTGTGTGTGTGTGTGACATCCCATTTTCTCTAGCACTGGAAGTGGAAGTGATTAGTGCATTTAATGTCAATAACATTTGATTTGTTAATTGGATGTTTATTTCAAGGACATGGATAGAGAAGTAATAGACTAACAAGTGGATTTCTTAGGTTTATTCATTGTTTGTATGTGCAATTTAAATTATATTGAATTACCGTCAATTAAATTTGATTTAATTATTGATCAACATTAAATGAAACTGACTTGCTTATGTTGATTAATGTCAAATGAAATTGACATACTTATATTGATTAACGTCAAATGGAATTGACATACATATATTGAATAATGTCAAATGGAATGGACTTGTTTATTTTAATTAACAAAAAATAAAATTAACTTGCTTATATTGATTAATGTTAGATAAATATGACATGCTTATATTGCTCAAGTTTAACAAAATGATTTGATGTTTATACTAGAAAAGATTATCGCATTATTTAGATATTTTTATACCAGTTTACCCATTCGATTGGTTTTGTTGAGAGTATGATTTCATCAGAGGTTCTTCCCCTAAGCAAATAGAGGTTATCATTGGGGAGAGAATGATAGATGCATTACTAAAGACAAAAAAATATAATGTTTTTTATACAGGTTTGAGTTTTACAAATGATAGTAAACCCAGTGTAGACAATGTTTTATGATTATATAGCACCTCAATCTTGTACACTTGGCAAACTCAGACCTTGGTTGTTCCTCTCAGTTATCTACCTTTCCCACTTCTGCAAGTCTCACATCTGTTCTATCTCCCTTGGCCTATATCTCTTAGTTCAACCAGTCTAATGTTGATGACCCAAGTCTTTTATCTTGCCTAAAATGCTTAAAATGTACTTATCTTCCATCTCTGAAAGTTTGAAATCTATACTTGCATTTTTACTCTCTGGACACTAATGTCTGGGATAAATAATGTTGTTGACATTAATATCTTGTCTCGATGCAAGTGTCCAGTGCCCTGAAGTCAACCAATCTACAAATGAAATGTATCATAATGGTCAGCCTAAGTGTTTTAATGTGAGTTAATACTCCAAAGGGATTTGATATAAATATAAGATCAACCCTCATTCATTCCTCACCTACAACATTTATAAAAGGCCAAAGAGACCAAGGCAACTTATCCAAAGCACTATATCAATAATTTGATTGATCAAAGCTTCCCTATTTCTATTATATCCATAAGTACAACACATCTATGGGTTCAAAATAACAAAAGAGTAACCTAAGACCCTGATTTTCCAAGTTACAAGATAGGTCACTATTGTACTTGATTTGCACATATTGTGTGATTCACAGATGATCCAACATGTAAGTGAAAACTACATCAATATGAGGCCCCTTTAAGAGTATTGGTTATGTAGGCAACATCCTTTGATAGTAGAGTCAGTGGGATCAACGCAATACCATATGCCCACTAACCCATTTTTCTCCAATGTCACATTGAAGATGGAAAGCCATGGTTTTTCCATTTCACAAAGAGCGGTTGTTCATGACCCAAATCTGAATGCACTAGAGTGGAGATGAAATAAAACCCAAAAGCATCCAGGTGGTTGCATTCTATTTCATCAGATATTTTGTACATGACACTAGCGTAAATCCTAGATAGTAGTGTCGACATAACCATCCCATGTTGATGTTAGTATCTAGAGATTTAGAAACATCAAAACCAGAATCTAATGACTATTCCAAAATTTCCTTCCTGCCTGCTTTCATCATATTCTAGATCTAGAATTACATTAACATCATAACAAGCTAAGCACATCACTTCTTTATCATTTTTATATCTAGCATAGTTGTCTTTTCCATATTTAGACTATCTCGACATAATAAATTCAGTGTATGATCATATTGGAGTTTAACATCTAATTGGCCTCTTATAGATCTGATTATCACCATTGTGCCATGTCATTTTTATACACCCCTTTAACAATCTATATAACACCAATCTAGATTCTATTTTAGGGTTAAACATTTGGTGAACCCAAAATTTGAACATCATTATGCATAAGTATACTCTATCAGATACTTATTACCTACTTTATCATAGTCTTTATTTACTTCATATCTCTTATCATGGATGATATTGATTACTTTTATGACTATGATTATGAAACCATCCAATTCTCCCTTGAGGGAGGAATTAAAATTGACTACTCTTGCATTCTTCTAAGTGTTAAAGCATGCAATATAAAAGCCTTGAAATCTTTTAAACCTTTAATGTTATCCCTCTAATTAGGGTCATGCTCCCACCACTTCAAGAGATAAGTTCATTCATCTTAAGGAAGATGAAAATCCTTTAGCCACACTTTATAAACCACCATTGTATGACTTTGGCATTCAATACTTGTAAAAGTATGGATACCAAGGCCAAGGATTGGGCAAACATGAGCAAGGTATAACCCACCCTATATCTCTTAAACATAATAATAAAAATAGGTAAGGATTGGGATTTTCAAACACATCCTTGAGTCATCAACCATTCAAGCCAACTAAACTTGTACATTTTAACAAAAAAGTAGGTACATATGACCAAGAGGTCCCTTTGTTTGATCGTCAAATTTTTTGACAACTACATAAAGAGATTATGGCTAATATACAAACAACTAATAAGGGGGATGTGTCTTCGAGCAAATTGATCAAACCCCTCAACATTTTTACATTCCCAAAAAATGTCCTGTTATTCAAGGGTGATGGTTTTTTCCTACCTTCATTTAAAACAAATTCTATATCAAAAAATGTGTCCTTACCAAACTTTTCCAAAGCTAAAATTGTTATACCTTTACTAATAGTAAATAAAACAAATTGTTCAAATGGTACAAGTTATCCAAATGATATACCAAATGTACATGTTTTAACCTTTTAGGGTTTTACTATATGTAAACCCTATGTAGTTAAAGGGTTGTGTATGTTGTTAATTTGGAATAAAATTGGAAATTATTGATTCAATATAACTTTCCCAAAATAGCAAGTGAAAAGAGAAAATGAACTTATCTAGAGATAAATATAGTTTTACATGGATCAGGGTACTGGAAATGATTGAGCAGACATGGAGGAATCTTTTGTCTTTTAACTATTTTTTAAGATCTAGCTCTGGATAGTAGCGCCCCTCTCAAGACAGTAGTGCCATGTGGTATTAGTGTTTAATTATGTCACTAATGTCCTTTATGTAGGGATTGTCTGTAACTTTCAAGGAAGTTGTGGGAGCTTCTACAGGTCCTTTAGGTGATTATGTGTCACTCAGGGGCTCATCTATGTCACTATTTAGCTGAATCTCCTTTGAAACCCATATGAATACCTGCACACATGAAACAATAAATGAATCAAATGCAAAAAAGAAAGTAAAAATTGGGTTGTGAGATGTTACGATCATGCGAAGCAGAACTCCTATTGTCCTGGCCATTGCCTACATTAACCCCAATGCTAGGGGTCTCAGATTACATGTAGTTCTCCCATAGGGAACAGGCACCATCAACCTGCAAGGTATGCTAGAATGAATTTCACTTAGACCCTTCTTTGATTAAGCATGTAAATTTCTAGGTGTGAAAAATTGAGTAGTATGCAAAGTATTTGAGCTGTACTATTAGTTGATTTTATGTAAATAAGTGTTAATATAGTAAATGTTAGATGTAAAATGCCTTATGAGGCCCTTTATGTAGGAGGAGTTTTGTTTTGAATATAATACCTTGTTCATTGTCTAACAAGTCATTAAAAAAGATATAAAAAACATAAGAGAAGACTCATGTAGGGGTTAACACTCAAACACGGGTGAAAGGGCCCTCGTCGAACACTAAAGCCAAAAGTGGACACTAGTGCCATGTGGCACTATTATCTTGAAAGTGGTGCTAATGTCCAAAGGCTCATAACAAAGCTGAAATTAGGGAAGATAAGCCAGGGGCCTCTATGATTGGGAAAAGGTGACCTGTGGCTATTGGGAGTGTTACAAACAAGGAAAATAAGACAAAAGAAAGATTGAAAAACTCAAAATGACCATGAAAATAAGGACTATAACCATCACTAAGAACTTCATGTAAAAGAGCAATAAAAGACATAGTACTTGTGGTTGCTTGACCAAATCAGGGTGTTTACATTTCCCCCCTTTTATTCTAGTAATGTAATGAAATAAAAGTACTAGAATAAAAAAAAAGGAACACATACCTGTACTCACCTATGTGAATGTAATCTATATTTGGCCCACATCTTGGCCAAAGAAGGGGATAAAAATTGGAGTATAATGTGTGAAGGGGAGACACATAATACAGATGCCCCCATACTAAAATTGAGTATGTGAATTGAATGTATGGAGAAATAAGGCTCATTTACCCCAACTTTGAATCTAAGCATGTAAAATGAATGCATGGAGAAATAAGGCTCACTTTCCCCCACTATGAATTTGAGTATGTAAACTAAATGTGTGGAGAAACAAGGCTCACTTGCCCCCGCTCTGAATTTGAGTATGTGAATAGGTTGTGGATGTGTAGAGAAACAAGGTTCACTTGCCCCCACTCTAAATTTGATCATGTAAACTGAATACATGGAGAAGTAAGGCTCACTTGCCTCCACTTTGAATCTGAGTATGTAAACTAAATATGTGGAGAAACAAGGCTCACTTTCCCCCACTCTAAATTTGAGTATGTGAATAGGGTATGGTGGAATGCTATGGATCAACCATTGCAAATTATCTTATCACCCAAAATGGTGAAAACCTAGTGACAATATTGAGTGTAACCTGATAAATCTAAAAATGGGGACCAAGAACATGTGCTATACATCATGCCCCTAATCCTGATATCTGAGCAATTTAGTTGTGTATCTGAATATCTGAGTGAACTGGTATACTTGAGTCAAAATTGTATATCTACATAGTGTATATATGAATACTTGTGTAAACCTGCATAACCCTGTGTAGACATATGTGTTTGTATATCTAAAAGCCTATGAATCTAAATATCTATGTAAAACATGTGTACATACCGGTGTAGACTTATGTGTCTTTATATCTAAAAATCTATAAATTAAAATGCCCATGTACATGTGTAGACCCGTGTGTCTGTATATCTTGAGTGCTTGTGAATTTGAATATCTATGTAAACCATTGTAGACATGTGCATCTGTATATCTAAAAACCTAAGAATCTAAATGCCTATGTAAACTTGTGTATACGTGTGTGTCTATATATCTAAAAATATATGAATCTAAATGCTTCATGTACCTGTGTCGACTTGCATGTCTATATATCTGAATGAAACTCTATATATTTGAAGCAATCTATGCCTATTTTCCCCCTTTTTGGTGAGTGAATTGAGATTGTGTTGAGGATATGTAACCAAAAGTGGTAATGATTGGTTGTATTGGTGTTAATTGGCAAGTTGTAATGTTGTGTTAAGTTTGAATAATGCATTTATTATGTTGTAGTTGATTATTGAATGTGTAATTGGATAGATGTTTCGTTAGTTGTTATGTTGAATATAGTGAGATTGTTTTAGTCATTTTTTAGATTTGATAATGACAAGGAGATTGGTTTAAGCAATATGGGACTTTGTGTATGGATGTTAAGTCCCATTTTTAAGAAACAATTCATAAATTGGAACTATGGTTCTCAAGATATGGTGATAACAAGAGATTTGTATTAGTTAGTGAAATTGGCATGTAGGGGTAACCTTAATAGCATGACATTAGGTATGTTATGACTCAAATAAGTCATTTTGATTCATTTGGCAATTAATTTGGATCATTTGAGTTGAAAGCATTTTGTGTTTGAGTGAGAGAAATATGTCGAGGAGATGAGGAACTAGATTGTCACGCTATGAGGAGGTTGAGGCACAAATTTAGGTAGGGGAGGAGGTTCTCCTGGTAAAGAACTCAAAAAATTTCTTGTTTGGATCATTTGTTGTTGTCTTGTTTACTATTTTAACTAAAAGGGAATTGGTTTGGAGCTATTTTGAATAAGATGACACTAATGTCCCATTTTGGGCACTACTGTTTAAGACCTAGCATTAGTGTCTAGGGTATGGTGTTATCGTCTAACACTATTGTCCTCTATGTAGTGTTAGTATCCAAGAGTCTTGAGATGTGATACTGAGTATTGTTAACTGATTTATGATGCACATTATTGTATGATGGGTTTTAGTTTTGTTTTGTTGATGTTTGATTTCGTTATAATCTTGCAATTTGATGCTCGTATGAGGGAGTTTCACCTGGGGAAGATGATAGAGACCTTGTGGGGTTTGCCCTTGGCAGATGCTAAGATGGAGGTACTTGAGAGACCAATCCTGAAATAAGTTGTTTTCCTAAAGTCTATGCCATGCGATAAGCATATGATTAATGCATTATGTGAGATATGGGATGTAGACACATGCACATTCTAGATACCTACTAGTGAGATGACTATTGCATTAGAGGATGTATATCAGAATCTATGATTATTGATCTTTGGGCAATGAGCTATATTATAAGAGGCTAATAGTCCTTAGGCCATATAATGGGCATCTAAATATGTCTATACCATGGTGGCAGGGACTCATCATACATGGAGTTTGAATGATATACTATTGACCTTGATTGTGATTGTCGATGTTTCATGATTGTGAAAGTTCCTAGCTGTGTTGCTATCTTCATTTATTACTACATATAAGATCAGTGTATCAATTTCCTATAGGATTCATGAGATAGTGCAGGACATTAAGGAGCATGTAACTATGTACTCTTGGGGTCATATGATGTTAGATTGCATATATAGGGATCTATACCATTTTACATAAGAGATGTGTGGTGGGGGTATCACAAGATGGATGAACATATAATTGTGAGTAGGCCAGTAACACATGCACGAGATAGATGGGCTCATCCACATGTGTTTATAGAGAGATGCATAGGGAAGGTCATGAACTAAGGAGGAGCACTACATAGTGTTAGTAATTGTTAGATATTTTGACAATATGGGATATCATCTAGAGACCCTACAAGGGCTAATAGGGGTGGCCTAAGGATAGTACATAGCTGAGGTAAATTCAAGTTAGTTATTTCTTACATAATTGTTGGGATAATGTATATTAGAAATTTTGGTATGATCAGGTCACCCAATAGTTGGGTATTGTGTAGGATGTGCCCCCAACACTTGCAATATGGTTGAGGACTTCTCAGTCTCTTACAAGGCCAAGTAGAATGTCAAGGCCATCTATTGTTTAACTAGCTCCCATTTAGTTGATAAAGCATGACCCTAATATTGAGATATTGGATATAGATGATGTAGGAGTGATCAAAGCCTACACGGCCTGATAGAGTGACCATAGATGTGCACTTTTGTTTCTAAGAGGTGGGATGATTGCAAAGGAGGAATTAAATGTAGAGCCCCTAAGGGTTATTGATGGTAAATTAAATAACATGTTTGTATGTTCTATGTAAGGTTGATTATGTGTTTATGTGATAAGGATTCTTATGAACTGTGTTGACACTTGCAGGTTCAGGTGATGATGAGTACTAGGAGGTCACTATAGAGTCAACACTACATGAGTTAACACAACATATCCCTAATGATACATTGGAGGATGGATTGGTGGAGAGGGCCACCAATGTTGTTGGGGTGCATGCCTATTTATTTGATTGGGTTGCAATAACAACTACAACATATAGGCAAGTAATGATAGATAGAGATGAGGCACATGCGAAATTACATAGGCATACCATAACTACACCTGAAGCTTTAGGTGGGGTTAGTAGTCATATAGTAGATGATTACATACCTAAAGAGCATGCCAATTGAATGGCTGAGATGGGCATGTATTAGGAGAGAGAGAGTAGACTGAGCCATAGATCAAGGTCACATAGAGATAGAGGGGCCTCTAGTTCTAGATTTTATGTATCTGAGAGTTAGAGTGAGGGATCTGGTCGTAGTAGTCATGTTCACATCATTGAGTAATACACTATATTTGTATTGAAATGATATTATGAATTATCTATATAGATGTTTGTTATTTAATTTGGCATTATGTGTATTGGCAATTGGATCTTGTTATATTGTATAGATTGTTATGTGTCAAATTAGTTTGATTATTTGAAATGTCAAGATTTTTAATTTCTTTTGGTTGGAGTAAATTTAATAAATTTATATATGTTTTATGAATGTTTTAGGCATATGTGTAGTGGATTAAGTTTTTGTATTTTTTGGTAGATGGGTTTTCTTTAAATTCCATAAGATGTCTATGTGTATAACATGTGATGGTATGCCCTATCTGAACCCAAATGGCATGCATAACCAATGACCATACTGCTCATGCTGTGTTGATGTAGATAGAGACTATGAAACTAGAGCTGCTTGTGATGCACTGTTAGTATGTGAATGTGTATACTTGAGTGAAAAAAGCTTGATTGGTTGATATTCTAAAACTTCACTCTAAGTTGTATGATTTTTGGCAAATATATTAATCAATTTATGAACTGAAGCTATATTCTGATCTTTGTAATTATTGCCATATATATTTATTGGTGGTTGAACTAAAATTGTACCCTTGGGTTTGTAGTTGTTCCCAAATATCTTAATTGGTGTGCACACTTGAGGTACGTTATAGGCTCTGTAATTGTTTCCATATATTTTTATTGGTGTTTAAACTGAAACTATACCCTTGGGTTTGTAGTTGTTCCCATATATCTTGATTGGTGTACATGTTGGAGGTACGTTATGAGCTTTGCGAACTTGTTACCATCCCTTCTGAGGCGATGGTGTAATGAACTACTCCTAAATAGGTGTCTTAAAAATCACAAGGCTTATATGATGAGTAACCAATGGTTCCTTAAAATGAATGTCCTGGGATAACTCCATTGTAGAGGAGTGTGATCTAGGAAAGTATGGTGAATGAGATCTCGGTACCCCCTGTGTAAACTCTATGATGCCTCGAATAACATACTGGTTGATACGAGCTTAGAGTGCATAACAACGATCATTTGAATGCCCATTTATCCTGTGAAAATGACAATATGGCTTATGTGGTACCTAGTGCAAATGGTGTGGTGGATGATGATTAGTTTAAGGAAGTGTGATCATCGCCCTATCTAATGGTATAAGCAAAATGTCATGAGGCCCAGCCTTATCTAAAAAATGTATAACCCCTTTGTGTATATCATCTATTATACTCACTATAGAAGATGTTGTGTAGAGTGGCTCTTTGCCCTTACTAAGTATTTTTATCAGTGGCCTCTATTTTGCTGAGTTATTAATTTGAAGTTGAGTAGGCTCTTGTACCAAATTAGATGATCAAGGCTCTGAGGGGTCTATAGCCAAGTCTACCTTTGCATGTGCAATTTATAATCCCAACTCTTTTTCTAATGTTATATCTATATTGCATAGATGTTGAAATGATTTAGATATTTCATATAGCAATCTCTCCTTGAGAGGATAGATTAAACTTCTGGCAAAGAAGTATTATACTTCTAAATTTGTTGGTTGATAAATCAACTGATGTAAACAAGATTTAAAATGTAGAATGTATGCAGATGTAGGCTCTATCTTACCCTAATATAATGAAGGTAACCTCTCATGTGTGACTATAGGTCCCTTATTTTGTATGTAATGATGGGAATTACTATCTTTAGCTCCTTGTATGTATGTAAAGATCCATTAGGGATTGTATGTTGGAACCAATATAGTGCTTTCCCATTTAGGGACTTTGGAAATAATTGTAGTAGAGTAAACTTATTTGTAATATAGGCCATGGCTTTATCATAAGCTTGAAGCAAATATGAATATCTATGTCCATCAAACATAGGTAACACCGGTATCTGAAAGTTATGTGGCAACCTTGTAGTTGAGATTCTACGTGGAATAGGGTTACCATGCATAACATTAGCATCGACCCGAGATTGGTATGTTTTGTCTCTAAAGTGAGATTATGTAATTCTTGTTACGAAACAACCACAACATGCATTAAATAAATTAACACTTATGAAGGCATATTATCATTATCAAGGGGTTCGTTTAATGCTTGAATTTTATTATTTATCGTAGCCATTGGTACATTATATTGGAAATCTTGTTTAAAGAGGGTTGGTTTGCTCTCAATAACCTTTGGGTGTGTGGTAGCTGGGACTTAGTCAGAGGTAAATGAACTACCATCCTCATTTAGGTTGGTTTGAGAAATAGGTTCTACTGAAGTAAGAGGGGTTAAGGGGGATTCATTGATATCATTTATATTGTTAAGTTGTGAAGGAGTATCACATGATAGTTGAATAAGAGGTACTTTATTCTCAAGTGAATGTAAATTATGAACATAATAATAAGTGTGTGTGTGTGTCTTTTTACATGTGACCTATTTTCTATTTGAATAAGAGAGATAAGTGAGGTAAGAGAAGAATTAGAAGGTGTAGATTCTGTCATCTTCATCATAATCACAATAATCATCATTATCCCATGCTTCATCAAAATCAAAATTTAATTCATTTGTAGAAGTAAAAATAGAAGAAGTATCATCCACATGCTCATTAAGAGAAAGAGAAGAGGAAGATTATAACTTTTTACTACTATGCAACGTGTCATCATATGTAGGCGTAATGCAAGGCATTTGTTCAATAGTTATTTTCGAAATACAAACATGATTATCACTTTCAATTTTGGGATCAAGGGTAGGAAAAGTAACAACCATGTTTTCTTTTTGCATATTATGACATATAGGATAAGAGTTAGAAACATTTGCATTATCAACTTGTTGTAGAGAATCATTGTATAAAGCTTGAAATGTGAAGGAAGGTGATAAAATAATCACATTTACCTTAATTTGTGCATTGTTAAAAGGTGTAGTACCATTTATACTTGGTTTTTTAAATGTAATTAAGAAGGGTAAAGAAGATGCATTTTTCTTATCTACTTTATTTGAATCATGTAAAAGTGGTTTTCGTGTAACACACTTATATTGATTTAATTTTAATAATGAAGTAGCAAAAGTAGTTGAAAAGCTAGGATCACAATGGAATAAAGCACTACCAACAAGAGGTTATTTTGGTATTATATTGTTAGTTTTATTTTGAGGAGTAAGAGAAGAGTGAGAGGGAAAAGAAGATGATGTATCTAATAGATCATAATGTTCATTTTCATAATCCTCATGTCCATCATTATAATAATAGTCATCATCATTATCATTATAAATGAAGTCATTATTATGCTCTAATGTACAATCTTGAAAATTAGTCCATTCATTATTATAATCATGAGAAAATTTCAAAAGTGCATTAAGTGGATGAGGGGTAGAAGAATTTTTAGATGACATTTTAAACTTGCCAAAAAAGATAGTGTAAACAATAAATGACAAACACACAAAAGGTAGAATATAATCTAACATAAGTGTGTGTGCAATGTGTGAAATTTTGAACAAAGTTCATAATAGAAAATAGGATTGCGATTAAAAACCTAATTGCTAATATTTGTATGTATAGGGACCTAGTATGTGGATCTAGGGTTTTGATTTAGGGTTGTGTTGTAAAAATTTAAATTAAATTAAATAAATGAAACCCTGATATAGGACTAATTAAATTAACTAGGTTATGCCAAAAAATTAGAAAATCATAATTTTTTTACCCTTAATTTTATGCTCAAAATTTAGAAAAGATAAACCCTAAGGAAAATTAAGGTTTTGAAGTAATATTCGAAGTAAGACGGGTTCACCAAATGTTTTGACCTTTTAAGATTTTATTATGTGTAAATCCTATGTAGTTAAAGGGTTAAGTATGTTACTAATCTAGAATATAATTGAAAATTATTGATTCAATGTAACTTTCCCAAAATATCAAGTGAAAGGAGAAAAGGAACTTATCTAGAGATGAACAAAGTTTTATGTGGATCAGGGTATTGGAAACAATTAAACAGACCGAGGATCTTTCATCTTTTGACTATTTGTTGAGATCTAGCTTTGAACAATAACACCCATCTTAGGATAATGTCTAATTATGACACTAATGTCCTTTCTATAGGGACTATCTATAACTTTTAGGGAAGTTACAAGAGCTTCTATAGATCCTGTAGGTGATTATGTGTCATTCAGGGGCTCATCTGTGTCACTATTTTGGCTAAATCTCTTCTGAAACCCTAATGAATATTTGCATACATGAAATAATAAATGAATTAAATGCAAAAATGAAAGGAAAAATAAGGTTGTAAGATGTTACGATCACATGAAATAAAACCCTTGTTGTCTTGGCCATTGCCTATATTAACCCCAATGATAGGGGTCTTAGATCACATGTAGTTCTCCCTTAGGGAACATGCACCATCAAATTGCATGGTATACTAGAATGAATTTCATATAGGCCCTTATTTAATCAAGCATGCAAATGTCTAGGTGTGAAAAACTAAGTAGTATGTAGAGTATTTGAACTGTAATATTAGTTGATTTTATGTAAATAACTGCCAATATAATAAGTGTTAGATGTAAAATGCCTTGTGAGGCTCTTTATATAGGAGGATATTTGTTTTGAATATAATACCTTGTTCATTCACTAACAAGTCATAAAAAAAATATTAAAAAACATAATAAAAGGCTCTCGAAGGGGTTAGGACTTAAACACGGGTGAAAGGGATTGTCAGACACTAAAGCCACAAGTGGACACTAGCACCATAAGGTGCTATTGTCCTAAAAGTGGCACTAATGTTCCAAGGCTCATAATAGAGCTAAAATCATGAAAGATAGGCTAGGGCTCGCTGTGACTATGAAAATGTGACTTGTGGCTGTTGGGAGCATCACAAATAGGAAAAATAAGACATAAGAAAGATAGAAAGACTCAAAATGACCATGCAAACAAGGACTATAAGCATCACTAAGACCCTCATGTGAAAGAGCAACAAAATACATAGTACTTGTGGTTTCTTGACCAAATTAGGGTGTTTAAAGTACCAAAGTTCAAATATCCCATACCATTACCAAAACATCCTAAATTTAGTGATCATGAACTTGCACTTGTTGTACATAAGGATGATGATACTTATATGCCTAGATTAAAAAGAGGTGGTGGGTTGAAACCAATGATAACACTTATAAAAAACACCTCTATCCCCATATAATATCTAACGTCTATGATGACCACTGTTGGAGACCTTCAAAAGCAAGTTTATATACTCCAAATGCAAATGGCTTTCCATAATGATAATGCACATGTTGCCCCATTCAATAGTTAGCCTCTTGCATAATGTATACTTGAATATCCTTATCTCCAAAATTTGGATTTACCATATTTACCTCTCTTTTTGAGACACAAGGACCCATTCGACCACATGATTAGCTATGTACATTCTTTTGGTAAATGGGCACAAGATGACAAACTATTACTAAAAGTTTTCCATATGACTATTTCCAATGATGCTCAAAATTGGTTCTATAGTTTACAAAATGGTTCCTTACATATTTTATTACAATTGAAAGATAAATTTTTCATGGCTTTCAATATCCATAAGGTGACAAAACTTACATTAGAACATTTGCACAATTTCAAGCAACATGATGATGAGTCTCTTCAAGATTATACTATTCGATTCAAAAGTACATCATGTGAACTAGCATTAAGACCCTTTGATTTGTAATTTATCTTTAGTAGAGGCCTTCTTTCCCTGTTAAAGCAAAGGACATTGCATAAATGATATGAATCATTTACCCATTTATATAATGACGTTCATAGATATGCCTCCTTCATAATTACTCATTCAAAAAAACTTAACATATCTCCCTCCAAATACAAAAATTTTATCCCTCACATTATGGAGATAGTTTATCTAAGGAACATTATGTATAAAAATTTGGTATTCCTGATCATTATATGACCAATTCACAAATGTTACTCAACATGGGACCAATCCAAGGTCCACATCTTATGTAAGAATCTCAAAATGAACAACACAAAAAACATCCACGTCAACAAGATTTAACAATTACCTTATACTGGTGAGGGTTCAGAGAATGAGAATGATTGGAAAACAGATATTGGGGCCTTGAAGGTCCACATTCAAAAGCTGGAAAAGGTTTTCACCAAAGGCCTTCGAAATAACATTCTACTGAATATGACTATGTTGGAAGCGGTGGGTAATCCAGGGAATGCTGACAATGCAGACAATGAGAATCTTAAGGATCTTATTAATTCTATAGTTACGTAGTTTCATCCTTTCTGACTCTGGTCTTTCCAGTGTTTTATTTTGCTTCTGACTTTGTTTCTCGGCTGTGTCGTTGGTTCGGTGTTGGCATCTTTTGTTTGCCAGCCTTCCTATCTTTTTTGACTATATAGGGTTCAGCCCCTAGTTTGCCGCCTTAATTAATCAAAAATAATTACCTTATACATGGGTGGTGCTTATTTTTGGCATAGCCATATTGATCATACAAAAAAAAAAAAAAACTACTTGCATAATAAGATGCTTACAAAAAATAGGCTTCAACCCAATAGACATATAAAACAAAGGAGGTTGGAAAAACTCCTTAGGCAACATAACAATACTAATTACTTGTGGTCCTAAAGTAATTCAAACATGAGTTTGGGTTATGCCTACTACATCTCCATATGCATTTACACTAAGAACCCTTTGGCTATACTAGTGGAAGAAAAAATTGATCCAAATCAACAAGGTATTTCATTAACACATGAAGGCACATTAATACATATTTCAAATGATAGCATTACATCTTCTACTACACATGCAAAATGTGATGAACATGTTATGTACCTTTTTTAACCTATCTAATCATGATGCAAACAATGTAAAAGATTCAAATTAAAGTTATAAGGTTCATAATGGGGGAGATATTTATGACCATCCATTGGATGGCATCATAGGATGATCTTTCCTCTTCAAAAATTCCAAAAATACCAAAAAAATAAAAAACATACAAAACTCCAAAAACATTTTCAGCATTCATATGTTATATTAGCTCCTTGAAATCCATGTGTTACTTCCATATTGATGGATGACATACCCAGTTACTCCTACATGCGTGTATGTGTCTCACTTCTACTTGAGAGTGATACATGTATACATAGATACATGATACATTCCTATTTCAGATGTTGGGCTTTCCCTGTACTCATGCCATATGGACATTGTGAGCATCTGCTTCTTTGGTCTTGACACACATAGGTTATATGTTTCAATGATCACTCTATATTATCATGTTAGAGATTGCATATGTACTTACACACGCCTATTATCCATGATTATATCTTACACAGGGTACTTGATACAATATACACTTGACATATTTTCCCAACACATTGAATCCATGGGCTACTATGACATGTTTATGTTGGTTGCTTATGTTTTAATTTATGCACTTCTTTGAGTGTCCTATTTTCCTTTTTCGAGCATTTGAATATGTTCCTTTGCTTATGACCCCCATTCCTATATATGCTTTCACTGACATTTTCATATGTCATTATTTTTTGTATGGACATTTAATATATCATTCTTACTTTTATGGAAATTTAACTAAGCCATGTCTCTTAGATTGTGCCGCATTTGAACATGCCCCTTATTTACGATCTCTTTAGACCATTGCCCTTTGAATTGATTTTGAGTGCTCTTGTGTGTGTGCTTGTTTATGTGTTGAGCTTATATTATTACTATCTATATGTTGTCATGCTATTTATCATGCATATTAGGCCTATATATGATTTCATTGGTTATATGCACTTCAATGATACATTTACCTAGACATTTTCACTTCTATATGCTACATGGTTACATTCACATATTATATAGTTATCTTATACTTTTGAGGTGAGATAACTACTGGTTCCTATCTTTCCCTCACCTTAAAGGGGGGGAATATTAGTGGGGTCATGCCATAGAGACATGTTCTCCACACTTGGCATTATTTTTAGATTTAGTGGGGCATGCTTTAGAAACATGTTCTCCACACTCATTTAGTATATGCTACTCATATCAATTTTTAGATTCAGTGGGGGCATGTCATATAGACATAGCTTCCACACATTTATAATTTTCAGATTTAGTGGGGGCATGCTTTAAAATCATGTTTTCTAGACTCATTCAGTATATGGAACTTATATCAGTTTTTAAATTCAGTGGAGGCATATCATATGGGCATGGCTTCCACACGTTCACAGTTCTCATATTCATTAGGGGCATGCTTTAGAAGAACGTACCCCACACTTATTCAATATTTAAATCTATAGTTTTTAGTGGGGCCATGTTTTGCAAACACATCTTCATATTAGTAATTATATTAGTTTTTAGACTTGTCCATTTATAGTGGAGGCATGCATTGGAAGCATGTTTTCCATACTTTACACAATTATCTGAATTGGCCAAAACACACATTTATATGATTTAAATTCATAGTTATGGTAGAATTCTATATATTGGTACTATTTTTATACATAGTTTTAATATGAGACATATCTAAGGTGCATATGCTATGCAACATGTGCCTAATATTGCAAAATTCAAATCAATTTCAGATTCCAAAAGTTTTTTATGGTCTGTTACCATATCATAGACTTTTTCATATTGATAACCTGTAGACTTTTATAGACTTTTATTGAGCCAATAAACTATAGTATTTGGTTCACCTTTTGGTATGGTTGAGGTGATCAAATAATTTAATCTTGCCAAGTTTTAGGTTAGACTTGATCATCTAACCTCACTAGGTTATAAGTATCATTGGGTTACACAGTTGAGTTAATCTCCACTGCCAGGTGGCAACTTACTTTTACTCTAAAGTTGGGGCATGTGGCTCTCTCTCTCTGTGTGTGTGTGTGTGTGTGTGTGTGTGTGTGTGTGTGTGTGTGTGTGTGTGTGGATATATGCACATTAAAGATTTATTTATATTTATCCTGATCAGTTTCAAAGCCTTACAATGATACATATTTTTCAAAACAACTTGCCAATAGGCAAGGTAGTTACATCAACACACAGATGTAATCCTAAACCTTATTCTTTTAATTTCAATCTATTTCAAGTAATTTCAATTTATATTATATGCATTGATTTTATACTATAACTATAGATGATATTTTGTTATTATGTATCACCTTAGTCTTGCACACTTGGAAAACTCATGACCCTAACTATTCTTCTTAGTTTTATACATGTCTTACTTCTACAAGCCTTGCATATGCTCTATCTTGTTCCCCTAGGCCTATCTCTTAGTCTGATTAACCTTATATTGATGACAAAAAAATCCCATCTTGCCTAGAATGCTTAAAATGTACTTATCTTATACCTCTACAAGTTTTGAGCCTATGCCTATTCCCCTTCTCCTTGGACACTAACATCTAAGTCAGACAGTAGCATCAACATTATTGTCCTAGCCTGACGTACGTGTCTAGTTCCCTAAAGTCATCTAATTTATAAATGAAATGTATTACAATGGTTGGCCTACATGATTTAATGTGAGTTATCTCCTGATAGGATTGATATAAATACAATATCAACCCTCATTCATTCACTACCTACAAAACTTATCAATCAGACTAAAAGAACATTAAAAAATCACTCAAGTTACTAAAAGCTTTCTTATTCTACCTTATTCTAATATTAGTCAAAGGAAAAACCCAATTACATGTCTAAATTACTAAAGGAGTAGTCATAAGGTCATATTTGCCAAGTTATAAGCTAGGTCACTATTGTACTTGCTTTACACATTGCATGATTCACACACAAGCCAACACGTAGGGGAAAATTACATGACTATGAGGCCCTCTTTTGGAGTATTGGCTATGTAAGCAATACCCTTTGATAGTGGTGTCATTTTGGGTTAACTCAATACCATGTGCCCACTACCCCATTTTCTCCAAGGTCACATTGAAGATGTAAAGGCTAGGGTTTTGCCATTTCACCAAGAGCAATAATCCATGACCTATATTTGAATGCACTCGAATGAAGGTGAAGCCAAACCCAAAAGCATCTAATTGGTCACATCTTGTTTTAGTGCATATTCCTTGTAAGACACTAACATCAAGATTAACATCGATACATCATCCCAAGTTGATGTAAGTATGTAGAGAGCCAGAGGTACCAGATACATAATCTGATAATTGATCTAGAATTTACTTCTTGCCTACTTCTTACCTGTACCAAATCCAACAATGTATTAACATCAACAACAACTAAGTACTTTATCTTATGTCATTTGTATATCTAGCATAGTTGTACTTTCTATTAATAGTGTATCTTAGCTTTATAAATTTAACATATGGTATATTTGAGTTTAGCACAACAATTGGCCTGATGTAAATTTGATATTCATCCTTATGCCTTATCATTTATGTATCCTTAACCCTAACCACTAAATAAGATCCATTTTTAAATTAGGGTTAAACATTTGGTGAACCCAGACTTTAAACATCAAACCCTAGGCTACTTAGGGTTTTTTGATATTTTTTATTATTGTACTGTATTTAAAACTTTAAAACTTTTTCATTTATGATGTATTGGAAAATTTTGGTACAAAAATCTGATTCCTAATGGAAGATGAAGAAGCATTGATTACTCATGTCAACAAAAACAAGGGCTTAATAGATGCATTTTTATATGTTATAAGAGATGAAATAAGTAAATAAGATAAAACAAAGGATGTCTCACCTAGTAATGGTGAATTTTTGTAAGGTACTATAACTCAACCCACACTGCAACTTAATACATCTAATGGGGGCACAGATAATGTGTTCCAGCCTTTGTTGCCTGAAAATACTATTAATACATCTATTAGAAACTTACCTATTATTTCAACATAAATACTAGTTTCAATGACTATTACTACTCAAAACATGTTTCCATCCCCTATGGTGACTACTCAAATTGCTAATCAAAATCCCAATGGGCCTATAGTTCAATCACTCCTTCGAGTCATAAAGACCTTGCAAGATAAGGTTACAAACATTGAACAAAAGGCTTCAAAGTCTTCACATTACATAACCCTCTTTCACTTGATATTTATTTGCACCTTTTAATAATTATATTTGTTGCACCTAAGTTCACATTTTATGATGGCAAGGGTGATCCTGAACATCTTCAAACAAACCTTCTATGCAACATGCCTTAATTGTGCTTCAAATGATAAACTTCTGACCAAACTATTTCCAAGGAGTCTTAAGGACTATGCTTTGAGGTAGTTTTATGAATTAATTTTCTAATCCATGAAAGCATTCAAACCTCTTGCAAACCAATTTTTGCCACACTTTTCTATTAACATTGTTGAAAAGGTTTCCTATGCTCAAATTGTAAAGATCAAACAAGGAACCAACAAACCAGTCAATGAATATGTTTTGAGATATAAGAAAACACTAGCCAAAATTTCCAATCCTACGGTAGCCAAAGAGTTTAAAAACATATTCAAACAAATATTACTTGTTCCTCTATATGAGTCCATTATTTTCAAAAAATTTCAATCTTTCGATGACTTATGCCATGTTGTACGAGATCATGAAATGAAGCTTATGTCATTGAATAAGTTTAATTATGTAACAAACACACCAATTGCATTTACATCTAGTACAAATTTTATTAAACCAAGTTATAAGGTAAAACTTCTCAAGCCTAAAAAAGAAATAACCACCGTGGTTAACACTGTTACACCACAACCTAATCAGATTGTCCTATCTAATTCACCAAAGAGATAGTTTACATGTTAACTTGAACCTCTTACTTTATTACTCTCATGTTTTCTAGAGTGTCATTTATATCTCCCCCTCCTCTTATAGAGGTTGATGTAACTAGACCTCTACCCAAGGGATATGATGCAAATTTTTATTGTGACTATCACCAAGGCCCTAAGCATTATATGAATAGGTGTTTTACCTTGAAGCATAAGATCTTGGACCTTGTCAATGACCAAAAAATTATTGGAGGTTTGTCAATGATGTCTTCAAGGTGACCAAGGATGTTGATGAGGTGTCATGTGTGCTAGAATGACAATGACAAAGTATGCTTCAAAGAGCTTCAGTGTTCTTCCATGGTTCTTTAGTGTTTGACTTCAATAGGTAATTGATAGATGCTATTGATGGTATGGACATGTTGCAGGGACTCTATGGGATGTCAAGAGTGCTTCTGGAAGTGAAATGAATTCATCAAAGTAGTCATATGTATGTCTATGTTCAAGAAGTCATCTTGATAGATAAAGCTGAGTGAGCAGATTGATGATGTTATATTTCACATGTGTGAAGGTTTTAGGAATAGTTTGATATATGGATAGATTATCTTATGCAAGGAAATCATATGGTTCAAATTTCAAGTCATGAGGTTGAGTATAGCAAAAGTTATTAAGGTGCAAAGTTGGCTTCTTAGACATAATTTACTATATTCCCATACTTATCCAAATTTATGATATCGAAGATCGATGGTCAACATTGAATCAAATCAAAGATCTAATGGTGAGCAATTTATCTGACTGGATAAGGATCTAATAGAGCACATGATCTTGTTAGATAGAGATTAGCAATATGAGTGAAGTAAAATTGTCAAAGGCACCTCTGATTAAACATGATAGTGACAAGAGTCTCTACCTCATTGATCTGATAGAAGATCAATAGTTCATAGGCATTTGTACTAATAGAAATTAATGGTGTGGGTTGAGTCAAAGAGTCGAATGTGTAGAAGGCATGCAGATCTACCAAGTGTCATAATCGTGAGAGCTCGGATCTTAGATCAATGGTGAGCATTATAAGATAAAGACTAGGATAATCTAAGGATATTGATGGTGCAAATTTGGTCAAAGCTGCTAGTGAGCATGAGATGAGGTCAAAGCATTTGACGTTTATATTTGATCAGTGATCGTTGGAATTCAAATATTCAAATTAATGAGGGAAAATTAGTGATCAAATTTTTAGCTATAACTTTTGATCTAGAATGAATTTTTTATTGCAGTAAAAAATAATGTTGTAGAGGACTTCAAGGTGCATCTATTGAATCTAGTTATAAGGCCTGAATTTTTATACAGTCAAGGTTAAGGAGCTCAAAGTTGACTATTTACTCATACATGGTGCTACTATGTACATAATATTGTTCAAGCAATTATGCTTTAGTAGAAAGGTGTTTTGGCAGGAACAATCACCTAAAGATGTTATATGGGTTATATGGAGTGGACCCATATAGTTGAAATTAAACATATGTTCTTAATTTACTTGATGGAGTGCTAAATGGGTGAATAGGTCTCCATGAGACCTATAAGGGTTACTAAGGCCTAATTGAAAGGTGTAGCTACTTAAGTGTGACCCATAGATGTTATAGCCAATATGTGAGGATGTATTTGAGTTATATCTTGGCATGTTAGATGTCTTAATGGTTAAGGCAAGTCTTATGGCTGACCAAGAAGTTGATATTTATAAAGGTTCTATAAATAGTTAAGATCAATGAAATGTTTTAAAAGACTTGTCGTAGTAGAGAGGAGCAGATGTGATATTGAGTGAAGGAACCTTGGAAAGAGAAGGTACAGGTCAATGAGGACCACCATAGATCAAAGAGGATTGGTCATGAATGTGAACACATAGGTCATTGTATCTAATAAGCCTAGAAGAAGTAGATTGAGTGAGTAAGCCCTAGAGGTTGAGTAAGTGAATATGCTTAGTGAATGGATTGAAGAGTTGAGTAGGTTGAGGAGTGTAATGCATGACCTATAGGTTATGTTATTGGTATTGTGATAGGGTTGTTATAGGGTTTTTGATTGTGTATGTGTTTAGAAGTGTAGAGTGATCCAAAAGGGTGGTTTGGATGCATTGCTTGTGTATGCAAGTTTGTGAGAGTGTGAAGGGGAAAGAGTGCAAGTAAGAGAAGTCCATCATTAGGTGTAGAAGACATTAGATCAAAGGTAGAGATAAGATCAAGGTAGTTGAGTGGGTGATTGGTTTCTTAGTGGGTTAGTTTCTCCTTGTGGGATGGGTGTTCCTTGATCAATGGGTGCTGGTCTAAATATTGGATCTTGTTTTATAGGACTAGAGGCCATGTTGCAAGGTTTAATGAGTTTTATCCCCCAAGAGGGTTCACCACATATATGATGTGTTCATGTGATGTATTATCTTATAAATGCTTTGGATATATGGGCTTTCATGTTTATGTTGCTTGATCAAGTTGATGTATGCTTAATGTTTAAGAGTTGGGAATTGAATTAGATTATCTAGCGCCATTGATTCACCCCTAGTGATTGTAATTCTAACAATTGGTATCAGAGCAAGACCTTCTTTAAAAGTTTAACCACTTGAAGGTGATCCAAGGTATGATATGGCTAAGCAATTGAAGAAAGAGAATCAAGAGTTGAAGGCTTAAGTGGAGGTTACTTATGCATGTATAAAATCAAGTGAAGAAAAGTGCATTCAACTCAAGGCACTTATTAAGAAGTACAATGGTAAGATGAGAGAGTTTGATCAAGAAGAAGCTCAGAATAATATCATGACCTCAAACTTTAAGGCTATTACGAATGAGTGCAACAAGCTCAATACAGAGCTAGAATCCTTAAAGGGAAGCTCAAGATCAAAAGATGATAAGGAAAAGATCAAAAAATGATAAAGAGAAGATCAACATTCTTGAGAATCAATTAAGAGTTACAAAGACTAATTTGAGTTCAAAAGAGGAAGAATGTAGACATCTCAAGACTCATTTAGAAGAGACTAATACCGAGTTGGTTTCAAATCAAGGTGTGCATAATTTGTTGAAATCTAATCTTGATTTTATAAAGATTATAGAAGAGAAAGCATGTAGATTGAAGGATGACATGGCTGAAGAAGCTATGATGGATAAGGAGACCATCCAAGATCTTAGAATTTAGTTAGATGTTGTAAGTTCAAGTATGAGAGCTAAAGAGGATGGGAGCATTCAATTGAAAACTAGACTAAATTCATTGAAGGATGAGCATGAGAAATTTGTTGTTAAGGTAAACAAAACTAAGAAAGAGCAAGAGAGATTAATTCAAGACAAGAAATGTACAAACATCAAGATCAATGAGAAATGATCCATCAGGTAGCCAAATGCCATGAGGTATGAAATATATTTTAATGGTCATTGTTTTACTTGTCACAGGTTTAGTTATAAGGCAAGATACTGTAGAAGGAAGAGTAGCTAGTCAGCTAGAGGTATGGATAATATAGTTTGCTATAATTGTCATGTCATGGGACATATTACTAGATTATGCCCCAAAATGCATGAGAAAAGACTAACTTAGGTATGGAGACCTAAGACAGTCAAGCTTGAGAATAATGAACCTAAGAAACAAGTTAATATGTTTGTTGAGATTCATAATATTCATCAAGCAAAACGTATGAATTATTTTATTTATTTATTTTGTCATCAAATTGGTCATACTACAAGATATTATAAAAGCAAGCTCTCAAGTCATAAGAAGGTGCATAGAAATCCTAGTGTGCTCAAGAAAGGTTAATCATTGGTATGGAATCTTAAGGAAGTGAAGACCAAGATAACTAATTTAGTTGAGCTAAAAGATCAAGGTGGGATACCTGTTAAATCAAAAGAGGAATCATATATGAAGAAGGCTTAGGAATGCCAAGAGAATGTATCATATGTCTAGATAGAAAAGGAGAATCAAAATTTAGTTCAAGTCAAGCTCAAGGAAAAGACCAAAGTGCTAATTGAGGCTAGTTCTAAGGTATGTATGGATCCAAGAGAACATCCTACTAATTTTGAGCAAGTTTCACGTAAAGAACTTCAGTTGTCAATACCCAGTGATGAGGTTATTTCTTCAGATGAAAAGGTATGTCATGAATCTTTATTGTCTCCATATGTTATCAATCCAATCTTAGAAGAGAAAGAGAATATTGTAGTGGATGAGCATGTTACTTCTCTTAATCCTAAAAATAAGAAGAAGAACTATCAGTATCAGATGACCAAGGAGGAGAAGGAATATGAGGAGTTGTGTGAAACTCTTGGTTTCACATTATTCTAGGACATTGTGGGTCAGGGTGTCTCTATCTAGTCTTCATGGAGACACTTAACAAGAAAAAGGAAGCATGGTAGATACCAGTTGAGCTTTGATTGATGTTGTAGGATAAGAATATCATTTGAAGATGTGTGTGGCTAAAGGGGAGCAAACTTAGTTAGCTTGAGTGACTTGAAGAAGATGTGAATGATGTGAGGGGGAGCATATGTGAGATGTTATTGTTATGGTTGAGATATGAAGAATTTCAATGATCTGAAGGTGATTACTTTCTAAGTTGTTCTTTTCAAGATCTAGATTGAAAGTATGTGTGCTCAAGGTATGTTGAGGGATTTTTGTCCTAACAGTCTATAGGTAGAGTATGGAGGTTTCAAAGTGCCAAAATAAGAAATATGTGTTGTAAAGATGTTTGTATTGCATAGAAAGGTGTGTTGACTTCATTCAAGTGTGCTACAGGTGATTTAGTGCTTTGAAGATCTTTTGTGTGTAAATTGAAGCTATTTGGGTGCTCTCATGTTTTTTAGTTTTGGATTAAGGGCAAGCAAGTGAAACCCAACTAAAGGGTCTATGGGTTCTCCAAGATGTGTGACCTCATAAATTAGTCCATAAGTTTGTTTTATTAACCTCCAGGTGTGAGAGAAATTTCAAGTGTTGATGTTGATTGAAAGGTGGTGAGTTGACTGAGTTTTATTTGAAAATCTAGTCTAAGCTTACTTGATATATTGAAATGGCCAAATGGGTGGTTAAGAAAAAAATGTGTTTCACTGTCATCTAAAAGTGTGTGGTGTCTTCCATGGATGAGGATTTGTGCAAAAGGAGGGCTAATTGGCTAGTAGTTTTGTGAAGGAGCTATGGTGCAAAAGCAGAGTTGGAAGATGAATTTTGGCATGAATGAGGGGACACATGAGTGTACTTCAAATATGCAATTTCAAGTCTTGAAATTGCATACACAAGAAAGATATGGGTGTTTCAAGGTTCAATTAGGGCTACTAGGCCTCTATGCAAGACTAGTAAAGATAAGAGTGGTTTTTCATCATTTTTTCCAAATGACAAAGGTATGGTTGTTCCTAAATGAGTTAGTTATTTTTGTGCATCTTTCCTATTTGAATATTGGCTTGTTCATCTACTGGTAATCATGGAGGTAGCCTCAAGTGAGAAGATATGAAGACAAGTGTGTTGTTTCATCATGGTTGGAGATGGTCTGAAGGTGCTCAAAGGATGCCTAAGCTCAGAAGCTATGTATGATCAAAGAAGAGTGTAGGCATGGAGCATGTTTGAGAAACTCAAGGTAAGAAAATATATGCATAGTGTTTGGAAGAGTCTTTATCATCTCTCAAAGGTGGTCCTTTCCTATTATTAGTCATTGAAGTCTTTTCAGGTCTGTAAGATCAGAAGTTGAGCCCACTTTGACATTATGTCAAAGGGGGAGATTGTTGGAGGTTTGTCAATGATGTCTCCAAGGTGACCATGGATGTTGATGAGGTGTCATGTGTGCTAAAATGACAATTACAAAGTGTGCTTTAATGAGATTCAATGTTCTTGCATGGTTATTGAGTGTTTTACTTGGATAACAATTGATGAATGATATTGATGGTATGGACATGTTGCATAGACCCTATGGGATGTCAAGAAAGCTTAGAGTACTTTTGAAAGTGAAAGGAATTCATTAGAGTAATCATATGTATGTCTATGTTCAAGTAGTCATCTTGATAGATAAAACCAAGCGAGTAGATTGATGACATTATATTTCACATGTGTGAAGGTATCAAGAGTAGGTTGATAAATGGATAGATTCCACTATGTAAATAAATCATATGGTTTAAATTTTAGTGCATGAGGTTGAGTGTAACAAAAGTTATTAAGGTGCAAAGTTGGCTTTTTAGACAAAATTTACCATGTTCCCATACTTAGCCAAATTTGTGATATCAAAGATCGACGGTTAGCATTGAATTGGATAAAAGATCTAATGATGAGCAATTTATCTGACTGAATAAGGATCCAATGGAACATATGATCTTGTCAGATAGAGATTAATGATGTGAGTGAAGTTAAAGTGTCAAAGGCACCTACAATTAAACATGTTAGTGACAAGTGTCTCTATCTCATTGATTTGATAGAATATCAATGGTTCGTGTGCATTCATACTGAAAAATATTAACTGTGGGGGTCAAGTCAAAGAGTAAAATGTGTAGAAGGCACATAGAGCTACCAAGTGGCACAATCGAAAGAGCTTAGATCTTAGATCAATGATGAGCATTGCAAGATAAAGACCATGCTAATCTAAGGAGATTGACAATGCAAATTTGGTCAAAGTTGCTAAGGAGCATGAGATGAGGTCAAAGTGTCTGATGTTTAACATTTGCTCAGTGACCATTGGAATTCAAATATTCAAATTAACGAGGGAAAACCAATGCTTAGTTTTTTAGCTATAAATTTTGATCTAGAACGAATTTCTTGATGTAGTAAAAAGAAAAGTTGTAGAGGACTTCAAGGCACATCTAGTAAATCTAGTTAGAAGGTTTGAATGTTTGTATAGTCAGATTTATGGAGATTTGAAGTTGACTATTTTTTCATTCATGGTGCTACTATATAAAATAATATTATTCAAGTAATTGTGACTTAGCATAAGGGTATTTTGGTGGGATCAATCACCTAAAGATGTCATAAGGGTTATATGGAGTGGATCCATATAGTTGAAATCGATCATATGTTCTTAATTTGCTAGATGGAGTGATAAATGGGTGAATAGGTCTCCATGAGACCTATAAGGGCTACTAAGGCCTAATTGAAAGGTGTAACTGCTTAAGTGTGACCCATAGATGCTATGGCCACCCTATGGGGATGTATTTTAGCTATGTCTTGGCATGTTAGATGTCTTAATGGTTAAGACAAGTCTTATGGTTGACCAAGAAGTTGATATTCATGAAGACTCTATAAATAGTGGAGATCAATGTAGTATTTTAAAAGACTTGTCAGAGTAGAGAGGAGAAGATGTGATATTGAGTGAAGGAACCTTTGAAAGAGAAGGTATAGGTCAATGTGGACCACCAGAGAGAAAAGAGGATCAGTCTTGAATGTGAACACATAGGTCATTATATCTAATAATTATAGAAGAGGCAAATTGAGCGAGTAAGCCCTAGAGGCTGATTGAGTGAATCTGCTTAGTTAATTAATTAAAGAGTTGAGTAGGTTGAGGAGTGTGTGCATGAGCTACAGGTTATGTTGTTGATGTTGTGATAGAGTTATTGGAGGTTTTTTTACTATGTATGTGTTTAGAAGTGAAGAGTGATCCAAAAGGGTGTTTTGGATACATTGCTTGTGTATGCACGTTTATGGGAGAGTAAATGTGAAAGAGTGCAAGTAAGATAAGTCCATCATCAAGTTTAGAAAGACATCAAATCAAAGTTGGAGATCAGATCAAAGTAGCTGAGTGGGTGCTTGGTTGCTTAGGGGGTTGGTTTTTCCTTGTGGGATGGATGTCTCACTAAACTAAGGGATGGGTATTCCTTGATCAATGGGTGCTGGTCTAAATGTTGGATCTTGTTTTATAAGACTATATTCCATCTTGAAAGGTTTAGTGGGTTTTATCCCCCAAGAGGGTTTCCCACATATAAGATGTATTCATGTGATGTATGCTCTTATATATGCTTTAGATGTATGTGCTTTCATGTTTATGTTGTTTGATCAAGTTGATGTATGTTGAATGTTTAAGAGTTGGGAATTGAATTAGATTATCTAGTAGCATTGATTCACCCTCCCTAGTGATTGTACCTCTAACACAAATTACTTTAATGATCCTCTGAAGGTATCCAATTCACAACCTAGTGATCACCATAAATAGAAAATATTTAATAACCTTTTGTAAGACCATTCCAAAAAGGAACCATAAATTCAAATGGCATACAATGCACATCCTCTTCCATCATATTATGAACACCCATTAGATGGGGTCATTGGTACTTACATGAGACATATACCTCCTATGGTAATCAAACTTGTGACTTCCTTTGATGACAACAAAAATAAGGATGATGACTATGATATTCATTCTCTATTCATTCAAGCATACCTTGATAAACACCCCATATGTAGTGTTATGATTGCTAATGGTACAAGCAAAAAATGTTTACACCATGACATTACTTATGCATTTGGGTTATAGTCATCATGATTTACACCATTGTACTATATCAGTCAATACATTCATTGGGACCTCCTAAAGGTTCTTGATGAGATTGATCTACCTTTACAGGTCAGTCTTGCATAGATTTCTTAGTTATACCTTACACAGGTGTCTTTGACATGTTGTTGGGATGATCTTGGATACATATTCCTCAAACATTACCTTCTATAATACATGGGTGTGTGAAATACATTCAGGCCAATCGAGAAATTATAGTTTTTATTATTCCATATGAACATCCTCTTGAATGAGAGAAATTCATTCCCAAACATTTAATTATTAATCATATTAAGGATAATACATCACAAAAGGGTAAGTAATAAGCAACCCCCTATACTAGGTGACTAGTATTAAGATACATTTACATTAGACACAGACAATGAGTTCCATAAAATCCTCATCTTGTACACACCATATTCAGATATCCAGAGCACTTAAACATGTTCCTACTATTGCTATTCCAAATAAACCACAAAATACATATATATGGGTTCTAATAACCCCTATTCACTCTATTGGTACTTTATGGCTCTAGAGTCTCATTATACATATACCTAACATCATAGATACTACATTGACAAATATTGCACCTATACATGATCCTTGGTAGTACCACCAGTTTCTTGCACTAGATTTTGAGTGGGAAGACACCTATGATCATCCTATAGATGAGATCATAGGATGATCTTGTCTCTTTCAGAAAATACCAAAAATTTAAAAAAACATTCAAAAATCCAAAAACACTTTCGACACCTATAGGTTCTATTGGCTCTTTGGCATCTTTGTGTTGGTTCCATGTTGAGGACTAACATATCATTTACTCCTACATACACATACAAAGGCATACATATATACATGATAAACTTATGGGTGTTGGACCTTCCCTTTACTCACATCATCAAGATGTTGGGGGCATCCATCTTCCATGATCTTGACGTACACAGTTTATATGATTTGATGATCATTCTAAACTATCATGTTGGAGCTTACATATTTACTTACACATGCCTATTATCCATGTTTATAAATTATTTAGGGTACTTGATATGTTATATATTTAAGATTTTATGACAACACATTTGATCCATGGGCCACTATGACATGTTTATGTTGGTTGCTTATGCTTTTCCTTTACACACTTCCTTCAGTGTTTTGCCTTGTTATTGTCTTACTTTTTCAAGCATTTGAATATGTTATATTGTATTCAACCCTTGTGCCTATGATTGATTACCTTCTTGGACATTTGAATATGTCATTCCTTGATTTTTTTGATAGTTGACTAAGTCATGCCCATTTAATTTCATGGAATTTGAACATGCCCATTGTTTGCGGTCTCCTTGGACCATTGCCTTTTTACTTGATTTTAAGTGCTCTTGTACGTGTGTTTATTCACTTATGGAGCTTGTATTTTTATTAACTAGATGTTGCTATGATTTTTATCATTCATATTAGGGCTATATGTGATCATATTGGTTCTATACACTTTAATGTTACATTTACTTTGACATATTTCCTTCTATATGCTACATTGTTACATTCACAGATTTACAATTATCTTACCCTTTTGAGGTGAGATAACTACCAGGTAATAATTTTCTCTCACCTCAACTAGAGGGGAGGGGAGGGGGCATGTCAAGGTGACATGGCTTCCACATTTTCATAGTTTCCATATTATAGTGGGGGCATGCTTTAGAAGCATGTTATCCACACTCACACATTATATTGTGTTTACACCAGTTTGCAGATTTAATGGGGGCATGTCATAGTGACATGGATTACACATTTTCAAAATTTATAGATTATAGTGGGGGTATGCTTTGGAAGCGTGTTCTCCACACTCACACAATACATGGTACTTACACTAGTTTAAAAATTTAGTGGGGGCATGTCATGATGACATGACTTTCACACATTCACAGTTTTAGATTTAAGGAGGGCATGTTTTGGAATCATGTTCTCCACATTCATTCAATATGGTACTTATAATTCATATATTTAGTGGGGGCATGCTTTGAAAGCATGTTATCCACTCCTACTTAGTTTTTAGCATCTCTAGTTTATAGTGAGGACATGTTTTAGAAACATGTCATCCACATTGGTACTTATATCAGTTTTAGATTTATCCATATATAGTGGGGGAATGTTTTGGAAGTATGTCATAGACATTTACACAATTTTTTGAATTAGACAAATGACACAATTATATGATTCTGATACACATTTGTGACATAATTATATACATGGTACTTATTATAGCTTAAATTAACACCCTTGAGAGGGTGTTTTAAGTCCTCTCACTTAAGCTATACAATGAGAACAACCTTAGGTTATGGGTGACCTAATAAGTGATTGAACCTCTAGATTTGGGCTAGATCCCTTGATGCTTCACCCAAACTATTAGTAAACTATTTAATTGCTAAGAAAAAGGAAAGGAGTAATGTTCTAAATCCTAAATGAGGTGATGCACTAATAATATTATTCCTCTACTTGATTGAATAAACACTATTTGAGGCAAGGAAGCCATCTCTTTCACATAACCTACAACCTTAACATGAATATCAAATGATTATTTCATTGAGATGCTCAAGAGTACATTGAAGTAATTAGGAGGGTAACACTTGACCTTGTTATTGGATTATTTTCATGATCTAACATTATTTTAGTTTGGTTTTATTTAGTTTTAGTTTATTATTTGTTATTCGGGTTGGTTGTACCTGTGATTTGGTTTTATCTAACCAACTTTTTCTTCATAATATTTTTAAAGCTTACTATGTACAAAAATAAAATAAGTTTTTACATTGCATATATTTTTTGAAATATTCCTCTTATTCCATGATCTAATAGTGGTATCAGAGCTTGGTACTAGAAGATTGAAGAGCAGATTTTTTTAAGGAGGATAGAAGAAATTAAAAGACCTTGGTTGCTATTATGGAATCTAATTGATGTATAAATCAACATCTTGTCTGATTTGAACAAGAAATAGTAAATTAGAGGCAAAAGTTTTTTGAAGCTTTTCAACACCAAAAAAGGGCATAGTATGGCTTCCAATGCATATCAAAGTAGGGACAACAATCTGAGTATGGAAATTTGAATCGATGGTGGATTATACTGGAAATGATATGATTGGGTGATGAATAACACATCAATTTCCAATAATAAGGTCTTCTTGCTTCTTTAACCTAGCATTCATGTGCAAGAGAATACATCAGGTGAGGGCGGTATTAACAAGGCATCACTCTAAATTTTATTAAGAGGCTGCAAAACCCTAGAGGTCATCATAATACTATTTGGCATTCCATTCACCACCAAATTATTTTATAGATGAATGTGTATACATCCATCAATTCAATAAATCTAATAAAATGGATTCAAATTCTATGGATGTTGAAGCCTGAGAGCAAGCTTGTATGATCACAGAAGAGCATTTAATAAAAGCAACATGGAAAAATAAAAAAGGTTTGAGGATAATTTTAATTTATTTATTTTTCTCTTATTTTGTGGTCTCCACAATATAAATAAAGTTGTATGAAAATACCACGGTGCTGAAAAATGGTGGAGAAAACTTTTTTGCATGCATATATTTTATTTTCACAATTGCTAGTTTATATATATATATATATAACAAAAGTATTCTTAATATAAACCAATGCAAAGTTGATGTCAAAGTGGCTATTTAACTTTTGTTAGTCACTTGAAACAAAAGAGTCTCGGGTTCAAATACCATCAATATTAATTTTTGGTCGAAATTAATTTTTGACATTTTTTTTTGTAAAAGGAGTTATAAGGATATAATAATATTTTCAATGGAAATAGTGATATAAGGGTGTAGAAGGAGTAAGTTTTTGACAAGTCTCTAAATCGTTTGTAATCAAAATCTATCTGGTGGGTCAAGGCCAAACCCTGATACTTTTCCTTGGATTGATAGCATCATGGCAAAAATTATGAGTTTAATCTCTGAAAATGGATGTCTAACACCAAAAAACTATAAGGAATGGTCGATGAATATGGAAAATACACTCAAATTTAATGATTTATGGAAAATAACTGAAAAATAAATCACACCACCAACTGAAGCCACAAAATTGCTTGAGTTCCAAAAGCATGATAAATGTGCTCTTACTCTACTAAAATCATCTTGCACTACACAAGTGATTATACCTATTGAATATTTTAAGTCTGGAGCATGGAAAGCATGGAAAACATTAAGGGATTTATATGACAAGCAACCTACATACAAAAAGATTAACCTTCTTATGTAAATTTTGAACAATAAACTGACAAATGATGAAGATGTCTCTGAATATCTTTCACACATGAAAACTCTAAAATAAGAGTATTATACTATAGGGGGAAAAATTGATGATGACATGTTGATTTATATCACATTGAATGGGCTTTATTCCACATACATCAATTTTGTTGAAATGATGCAACTTAGTAATAAGCTTAATGGTGCCACATTTGACTCTATTTGTGAGTTATTAACTCAACATGGGAGATATTTTGTGAGGAAGAAGAGTACACCTACTAAAGAGGCTCACTATATAAAGAATAGGTCCCATCATAGAGATCATCATCATGCACAATGACAGTTTCAGAAAAACTCTTTTAGTCATTCTCTGAGGCACTCTCCACATCATTCTAGATGGTCTCCACATCATTCACATCGACACTCTCTAGGGTTTTCAAAATGTAGGCATCACCACAAACACTCTTCTCATAGTTCTTCTAGTGATTCAGGTTCTTATAGATCTCACAGACACAAGAAAGAACATAGATGTTTGAAATGTGCTAGTATTGGACATCTTACAAATGTATGTTCTTCTTGATGACCCCGTTCTCCATGCAAAAATAAAGTTAAAGCAAATTATGTGGATCATTCTAGTGACAGATCATCTTGCTACTCTAGTTATTCAAGACATTCTGCCACTTAATCTGATTAGTGGATGTCCCTGATAGCCAAGGTCTATGGTCCTGATGGACCTGACATCATATTTTGAATGATTAATGACTGGAGGTTGGAGGATCAGTTGGAGGACTATTCCCTTCTCTAGTTAGCTATTTGCTCAGAGTTTGGGATCATGCTTGAATAGCAATTTTGGTAGTAGTAGTTTACTTCCTTTAATTTTGGCTTTCTCTCATTTGTTTTTCATGACGTAGAACAAGTAATGTTAGTTGATTTTTTCTCTTGATGCATAGATTCTCACCTCTCATTTGATAGAGGGAGAAGATATTACTTTTATTGGTCTTTGATCAGTCATCAGTGATAGTATGAGTTGATAGGAATTGCTAGCACTTTCAATGTTAAGCAAAGGTCATTAACATTTGTTTGACACCAGGGAGATGTGCCATACATAGTACTGGTTTGTCACTTGGATGGATTCTTGTGTGGGACCTTATATGGTTTGATGTAGTTGGACAAGCTTTGATCAAGTTCTACTACAATATGGTATGATGATCATGGGGGATGAGCAGGTGTTGATCGTGTTCATCAACCTTTTATGCTATAACTCATTAGATGGACTTTTGTATAGAGTGACATCAGTATCAGGAGGTATAATAGACCACTTATAGTTGAATTTAAGTTTCTTTTGATGACTTTAAAGTCAGTGCTCTAGTTATTTCATCACCCATTTGGATCAAGGGGGAGTTTGTTAGATTATTTTCATGATCCAAAGTTATTTTAGTTCATTTTTATTTAGTTTTAGTTTATTATTTGTTATTTAGGTTGGTTATACCTATGAGTTGGTTTTATCTAACCAACTTCTTCTCCGTAAATTTTTAAAGCTTACTATGTACAAAAATAAAATAAGTTTTTACATTTTATATATTTTATAAAATATTCCTCCTATTCCATGATCTAACACTTGTGAAGGTAAAAATGATGTAATTCCACTTCTAAATCATGCACATATAAAATTAAAACACTAAAAATGACCTGTAATAGTAGTATTTTTTGCACATTAGTGAGAAAATATGGACAATAACCTAGGAAAGTAAAACATTCACTAGACAAGATCAACACAATTACATAGTTCGCACATGACACAACATATAAGCATAGAAAATCAATCTTCTTTATTGCTTCAAGAGGTTTTCAAGTACAAGTTTGGTTAAGGTTTCACCATAACTAGCAGAGGCCCTTTTTAATAACATTTAAAGCTTGTCTTATAGCAAGAAGAAAGAGAAAGAGAAGGTGGGCGTAGAAGGAGTTCATCATGACACTCTCATCATCAAACCCATTACAAGATAGAAGGAATTTAACACCAAGTCTATTAATAATGTGTTTTCATCTTTCCTCTTATCTTTTAGGCCAAGTGTCGATGATTTTCTTAATGAATAATGGTGTAGAAGGCTATCTTGGTAGATCTAAACTTATTGGATTTTACTCCCTCCACTTTTGCATCTTTGAGGGTAGTTACAAGTCTCCCATTTGACACTTGGCACACTCAAAGATCTTCTACTTCAACCTTCACCTCTTGCAATGATCTTCCTACTTGGGATTTGAATATGAACTCCAAGCTTCCTCTTATTCCATACTCTTTTCTATTAGGATTTGATCACTCTTGCAAGGTCTAGTTTTGTGTCTTAGAGATCTCTATCATGGCTACTTACTTCATGGAAGTACTGCATCAGGTTATAGAATCCTAATGAAGCCTATGAAATCACCTTGTAACTGTAATGTTCACCTTGCTTATCAAGGAAGAAGCAAATAACCATTAAAACACAAAAAACTCAAGTAATCTCAAGAGTCAAGAATGGTCTTATCTTATTCCAATGACTACCAAATCCTTCTTGACGATTATTTGGTCATATTCCTTCATTAAGACCTAGTTCACCACTTGATGCCTATGTCAACATTATGAAAGCTCATCAAATGATTTGAGATGTTGGTGTAGGCCTTTTTCCCATTGGGTTTTGCCTACATGGTTCATTATGCTTGTTTAAGGTCTTAGAGGTCAATTGGGAAGATTAGTCCCATTTTCACTAGAATGTCAGGTTTCTCTCTCTCCCCCACCTATATATGTACCTCTCTCCCTTTGTATTGATCATCCAGATTTATGTCGAGTATTCATTGTTTGCTCTAATGCTTTTGAAATATTCTCTCATGAATGGTTTTAATTACTTTTAGCTGTATGATGTGCGCTTTTTTGACTCACGTGATCACTTCACCATGGCCATTCGTTGATCCAGTGATCATGGCTACAACTCTTATATGGTATTAGAGTGCTAATCCATGTACATGATTATTTGGTTTGTTTTGTTGTTAAGGTATTCTTGAAATCTTGAGATTATTGTAAGGTAAATTTTTTTGAGGGTTTGAAAAACATTTTAGGGTTTTTTTGAAATCTTAAAAACCTTAGGATTTGTTAAAAAATTGTAGGGGTCTTTTAAACTAAAATCTATTGTATTTGTTTTATCTTAAATTAGCAAGCTAGTTGTGGGTTCTATTCTTGGATCGATTCTCATGTGATTGTAGGGTTTTATTTTGGTTTCTAGATCAGGTTATATGAAGTAAGAGCCTCCATGGATTTAGGAGGTCTCATGGCTTGTCCTCAGCCTACTATTTATTTCACAAATTTCCTAAACCACTTTTAGTCCTACATCGACCCTCCGAATGTCCTTGGACTGCACATAAGTTATATTAAGTGGTATTCAAAACCACCTTACTCCCTTGGTTTGATGTCTCAACTAAATAGATACATGTGCCATTAGAGCCTCCTATAGCCATTTTCCAATCCACATGACCTCTTAATCAACTATTACAATTACATTTAAACTCCTTAGTATGGGCTCAAAATCTCAGTCTATTCTCAGCCATATAACATGCATCTTCTTAAAGGCAAGACTTTGAGCTTTCATATTAGAGGATGTAATGTTTATGAGTGGTTTGAAATGGTTGAAGAGATTATATCTTGATTCACTAATTAGCCAACATTGTTTGATTTCATTGGGTTGCCAGAATTGAGATCTGCGTAAATTTATAGCATGTTAGTTTATCCCTATTTTTTAGAGACATTTCTTAACCTCCCTCACATGTCTACTACTTGTTTTTACTTCTGCATTACTCCAAACACCAAATCTATGGTTATTTACTCTTAAATAGCTAGATTTTTCTTGTGTAAATGAGGATGATGGGGCTGCTCTTAATGATGCTTAGCTGGAATACAAAAAGAAGTCATTTGGACAACACAAGTTGTGATCTTAGCCTTTTTTCAAACCCAACATTGTATCCTCCCTTGTCGAGATTCTCCTCTTCAATGGAAGATTTATTTTGATCAAACCTTGCTGGAGTTTTTCCTCATGGAAACATCCAACTCTCCTATTTTCTAAATAAAAAATATGAAAACCTAAAAGTTTGTTGCCCTAATAGCTAGATTTTTTATTAAATGAGCCCTAAAATAATTAAAGCCTATTTTATTTAAATTGAAATAACTTCATTTTTGTTTATTAGGATTTTTTTAATTAGCTGTGTATTTATCCATCAAGGTGGAATTATTTATCGCTTTAGAGCTTATAAAGGTGTATAGAGGCACATTTTTGACTTTAGTTATCTTGAGGAAGTCAGCAGTTCCAGTTTGGTTCCAATGAGTGGTTGGAAGGCTACCTTACCCATTGTTTGGTCGATTTATTAAAAAATTTAAATGCAATTTCATTAAATAGGTCATTAACAATGTGAAATGTTATTAGCCATAACTTTTTCTCAGGAACTTAGATTTGAGTGCCATTTTTTTTAAAGTATTTTTATTACTATTCCATTGATACTATTTTTATTATAAAATCATTAAAGTTATAAAGTGCCATATTCAGGGGGGTTACCTATGCTATGGGCCCCACTACTTTTTGCATTATACTTCATGCACCAATTACTCACATGTGGATGCATTTTCGGCTGTGTCCAACATCCCCATTCTGAGCATACATTATCCCTCATCACTCTAACACTTATTTCTCACTTGGATGTATTCTCGATTGTGCCCAATGTCCCATTCATGAGTTTGATTTAGGGGTTCATTGTAGTTTGTACCATGCAGTCTTGCACTTTATTATCTTTTATTAGTCATGATGACTCTATTTGAGAGACTCTAGAGGAGGAAGGTTAAGTTTACATGAGTGGTCCTTATTAGGAAGACCAATTATGCTTCATGGCATGTATAGATGAAACATTCACTCTCAGATCTTAAACTTATTCCATTCTTATATGGATAGATTCTTATTTCTAGTGACCCAGGTCAATACGATGACTGAGCCAACTCTTTTGACTATGTCTATGGTCATTTATTGATACACATTTCATGGGATCTTCACTACCATGTTGATCACATAAAGTGTCCCTTCACTATTTGGAACACTCTTCAGAGTCTTTTTGGGGATCTTACTTTGACCTTCATCACACCTCCTCCACTTCATATTGTTTCTTCTAAGACTGTTGTAATCTCTCCACTTTCTTCTATTTCTTATGGAGAATGATCTTCCTTCTATCGAGCCCCCACTATAGGATGATATTCAACTAGACCTTAATTATCTCATTAGATATTCTACATCCATTCTTATGCACATTGTTGCTCTTCTAGAGACTTCACAAACTTACATTTTAGAGGAGTTTACTAATTCCAGTGAAAGTATATACATTGAGAGCATCAATGACTCATATGTTTATATGGACATTCATCTTGCATATCTGAGTGCTTCATTTGTAGACTAGTCTTCAGTGTTGATGGTTGTTGAGCCTTGCTCTCTTTTTCCCATGGACATTCTTTCAGTGAATGTTCCATGCCATTTTTCTTCTTTGGATGTAATGAGGGTACTTATAAACCCTCATGTTCTCTCTCTTCTTTATGAAGGAACACATCCTTCATATTTTCTAAGATACTGGGGATCATAGATATGTACTAGGGTACCTCATCAAGCCTCATTGCCAAGACTCAAATCTTCTTCCCACCTAAACTATGCTTAAGGGGGGGTGTTGGTGTAGGCCTTTTTCTCACTGGGTTTTGCCTACATAGTTCATTATGATTGCTTAAGGTCTTAGAGGTCATTTGGGATGATTAGTCCCACTTTCAATAGAATATGGGGTTTATCTCTCTCTCCCACCTATATATGTACCTCTCTCCCTTTATATTTATCATCTAGATTTATGTGGAGTTTTCATTATTTACTCTAATGCTTTTATAATATTCTCTCATGGATGGTTTCAATTGCTTTCAGCTGCGTGATGTGTGCTTGTTTGAATTGCATGATCAATTCAGGATGGAAATTACCTCAATATAGTGATGTTGGATTCAAATATTATATGAGATAGGTCATAACACCTTTTCCTTGGCTCAATAAACCCTCCTAAATGTTTAAGAACATTTGTTGGCCTCAAAACCTTTAAAACAAGCCTAAAAAGGAACCTTTCAGGCCATTTGTTATACGTGTCTAGACCACATATACCAAAATTAAACTCTATCAGATGCCTAAGAGAGGAATGAAGGTCATCCAAGTGGTTTATAAGACATTTCAATTCATATTAGGGGCTTAGAAGGTCAATTTTCCCCATCGGGTCACTTAAGAGGGTTTAAGGCACTTGAAGTCTTAACAATGGTTCATAAACCTATAGGCCTTAATGTCTAAAACAACACCAACAATTTCATATAAATAACCTCTTCCACCTTTTCCAATTATCCCAATATCCCATGCACCTTCTCATGGAAGTTATCACGTGAAGAAACTAGGTTCTTAGGCAAAATAAGCCTGTCTGAGAGCTTGAGAAGGGTGATTTGGCCTAATCAAGCATGAAATTCATTTGTTTTAGCCTTGAACACATGATTGATGTAAATCAGACCCTTAATAAGGTATTAAATTATTATTATACACTATTCCAATCTTCAAACTCACTGGAACTTGCATTAGCCCATAACTGGGGTTTAAGGACAGTGTTCTTGAAGTGACCCTAATAGTGATAGTTTGGCACTTTATTCATATTAAAAATGAGTTAAAATTCATATAATATTTCTCCCACATATCACTCACACCTTGAAACTCTTCAACTCTCCAAATCACCTCAAAATTTCAAGTTTTCTTCATACTTCATAAACAAGCCTGTGTTTGCTTACTAGGTCTCTTGAGCCTAGTTCTTAACAAACTACCTATCTTAGATAATATAATATTTATGAATCCTATATATTTTCCCTATATAGCTATATCATGATCATCATGGTCTCTCTTCACCCCTTTATTACTCCATTGACATTACAAGTATACCTTTGTTCAAATCTATCCATGACAAGCCTGTAAGTGCTTATGGGCTTCTTAACTATAATTTTGGGAGTAGGCCTTCTTCAACTATCCTCTTGGAACTTTGAGATCATTTAAAAGTGTTGAATAGTCAATTTATGTTCTTATTTACCTTATACCAACTCATTCACACTCCATTTAACACCAAAAATGTGTTTCTTCTCTCATCTTCTTAAAACTAGTCTATAGGTGACCACTAGGACTTCTTGGTTGTAGTCTCACCAAATTGAGTCTTCCTAAACTATTCTAGTTTTATTGATATGATTTTGGCCTATTGAAACCTTAATCACATTTTTTTGACCTATAAAACCTTTTAGTCCCTCAAACAACAACCAAAAATATACTTCTTGCTCTCATTTGCCTACTATAGGCTTGTAGGTTGTCATTAGGGCTAGAGTTATATTTTGTCTTGTTTTGCCTTCTTGAACACCTTAATATCCAATAACGGTAATGTATGAAAATTGTTAAAATGCATTGATATCTTATCCAATAGGCTTAAATTACCTTGGGCATTCACTATAAACCTTTACAATCTTTTTTAGGCTTGCACAATCCATTCTTTTCTCACATAGTCCCTCTAGTAAAGTGTTTAAAGTGGTTGTAGGTGATAATTTGGATAGGAGAGATTTATGAGGGTTTTGAGGTCTCCTTTGGAAGGTGGCACACCTTTTGAGGCTTTAGTTAGATATCCACTCAAGGCACTTTGTCATAATGAAAATAATGAGAAACCTTAGAATTTAGGCTTGTAACCTCTTGAGATGGATTTTTATGATAATATGCATATGCAAATTTGGACCTTGCTGTCATTAGAAATATTTTTGATGGATGTAAAAGATTCCAAGGATATATTAATGTGAATTTAAACTTGTCCATGCTCTTCATATGGACTTATATCTTCATGGAAACATAAAACCTTGAAGTGCAAACCTGCAACCTCACCATTCTTGAAGAATGTTACTCATTTGTGACCTATAAAACCATGAATGTGATTTAAGATAGTTTAAGAGGAATGATAAGGACATGTAAGGATTTAAAAAACCTTATTCCATTAGCAATGAGATCACAACTTCATTGTAAATGCCCAAATCTAAGCCTATAGGGTTTAACTAGGGTTTTATACATGCTAAAATGTACTTATCTTCCATCTTTGCAAGTTTTAAATTTATACCTACTTTCCTAATCTATAAACACTAACATGTAGGATATACAATAGAATCGATGTTACTATCCTGTTCCAACATTGTTGAGCTCTTTTCCTTTATTCTAGCATGACTATTCCTAGTCAAGTGCCTAAGAGAATAAGAGGTCCAATGAGCTAGTGCACTGACATATAACACGAGAAAGGTTATACCACTCACTCGAATCACACAACAAAAGACCAGTTCCTATTAGTTTCATCATGTGACAGTGTACTCATTCAATTTATTATGCTAGGGTAATAGAATAGGGACTCAGTTCTAAATTTTTACTTGGTTCCATGACTAACTCTTGATAATTAATTAATTCCCTACTTAATTCGTCATAAAAAAAGATGGGTGCAAACTAAGAATAAAAGAGTATTGGTTCCATTATATTCATAACTAGATTACATAAGGTAGATTCCATACATAAGTCACATCCATAATTATGACAGCTCAAGATCATAATTACCAACCAAGCTAATAATTAAAATGAGGGGGTATTTATACATGGTTCTACCTTGACCATTCAATTATAGAAATAATTGCATAGTGATGACTTGCCAATGACCCTTAACAGTAATGAGTCATGGGAAGCCATTGCATTGAATTCCTAATTAATTGAGCCTAACTACCCTGTATGCTCTCTTTATGCTAGATATTTATTGTTGTGCACCTATATTCTTGTAGACCAGTGCTAGATTCACACTTGACTATTCTCCTTTGATGTCTATGCAAACTGTTCCCTAACTGTCTTCACTTTTTATTCCCTTACCCAAGGCTTTCTCTATTATCTAAGTCCTACATTCTCAGTTCCTTGGTGTTTCATGTATCCTTATTCTTTGTGACTCACCTCTTCTAAACCATGATCTTTCGTGTCATGTCTCTTCTACACCTATGCTTCCTTCTATGCCTATGCTTACTTTCATGTCATTATCTTCAAAAATCACTTAAGATAAATAGATATAAAATTTAGGGCCCAATAAATGCAAGTTTTTAGTGCCCTAAAGTCATCCAATTTTCAAATGAAATGTATCTTAATGGTCATCCTAAGTGCTTTAATGTGAGTTATTACTCTAAAGAGATTTGATATGAATACAAGATCAACACGCATTCATTCCTCATATTGGGTTTTTATTCTTTAATAATGTTTCAAGTGTTGAAGTGTATCCCCAATAAGCTAGTGCACTGACCCTTCACACAAGACTGTGGTTTTACATGCTCACTTGAAGCACGCATCAAGAGACCGGTTCCCATGGTTTATGTTGTGCAATAACATCCTAGTTGTATTATTGAGTTCAAAATTATATCTAATTATAATTTACATAGAAAAATTAAAACACTAATTTTGTCCTTGTATCATTAAGTTCAACAATCATAATTATGTAAATAAATGCCATGGAGTTCAATGACGATTACACAAATTCTAAAATTAAAAGTTGTATAAATCTCATAATGAATTACAAAAACAAGTTACTTAAATCAAACCTACCAACAAATGCATAACTATCAATTAACATCAGAGATGGTTGTAATATCTATAACTCTATATTATACTTTAGTAAAAATGACATCCAATATCTATCTCCTTACAATGCTTGCATATAGGGGTATTTATACTTGTTTTTCTCTGACCAAGTAGTTACATAATAAATGACATGAGTGATCAGCCAACAAAATCTCTATGAACTAAGAGTCATGGTAGTCTATTAACTATGTTCTCCTAAGGACTTAGGCCTTTGCATCCCATATATAAGTGTTTTATGCTAGATCCTTGTTGCCATATGTGTACCTCTTTGTGGGCCGATGCAAAACTTGTGACGGATAAACTCTAAATGGCCCTTGATAATCACTCCTTAATCATCTTTTGCTTCCCATGGACTCCCCAAGTATTTTGATGCTATTATGGGTCCTATTCTCTTGGGTTCCTCATAGTTATATCTCATCTTTAATGGGGTCTACTCACATTGGTACTTTTACGCCCTTGTCCTTTTATGCCTTGCTAGTTCTATGTTAGGGTCCTTCTATTCCAAGTTAGTTCCACACCTTAGTATCTTTGTGCTTATGCTCCTCTAGCATCATGCCAATTCTATGCTAAAATATTGAAATACTTAGCCAAAATTTGGAGTCTAATTTATGATCTTAGTCTATCCTAGACTAAGTCTCAGTTGTGGCTTCTGCCAAAAATTTAGGCCCTATTTGTTTAATCTGATTCTTGACATTATCCTAATGTGATAATGTGTCGAGCAACTTTGTCATTATTTCTTCAATGGTCACTATTGATATTTTCAACTCCTTAGGTTGGTCATAATTCACATTGGCCTTCTTGACCAATTCATCTAGGGATGTGATGGCATCCTTATAAACTTATTATAATGTTGAGACCTCACTGATAACTTATCCTCAGAGAGTTGTAAAACTGACATTAAATTACTATTAATGCATATTTATTTTCTCTTCCATAATTTTGACATCTTTGAATGCCATCATGCGCACAGTATAATCATTTATTAAGAGGGTAACATCTACCATATGTTGCCTCTAGGATTCTTCTACTTGAAGTCAAGCCTCCAAGATTTTATTTGGTCATGCCAATCTTTCAAAAATCTCACCCAAGATGGGGATGACTTCTCCAACTCTTTTGAGAGCACACTTGCAAACCTCTACCACCTCAGTACATCACTCTACCACCAATATTGCTTTGTTCCTTGGTATAAGCTATTATTTGTATCACTTTAGTAAGATATTCATTAGGATCTCTAATTTATTCATAACATCCCCATCTAGAGGCACTCCATCCATTAATGTTGGCTATTGGCCTCAAATTGATTTACATAAATTTAAAGTTTTTACCTTGGCTTTTGTGGCCTCCTTTATTTGGTATTTCAATACATCCACTTCTTCTATGAGTACCTTCTAGGTGGAAACCTCTTTTTCATACATAACGACTACCTAGCCATGTTTCTTCTCTGTGATGTGTGTGTCAGAGTCTAAAAGTATGTTTTGATGTGTAACTTAAAAAACTATTTTAAAAAATGTAGTGCTAGATTGTAGAGGGGTGATCTTTTGGGGATCAACCCATAGTGGAACATTTGATCTTGAGGACCTAATAGGAGGTTGTCTATAGGGAGTTCAAAATGGTACTCCTCATTATACATGTCCAAGAAGAAGGACATTTGCCACCTTATATCAATGGTTGTATCTTTGGGGAGGAATTGTGGCCATAAGTAAAGCATCTTATCAGGGATGCCCATTTGATGCTAAGCATGAAAATTGGTAAATGTATCAATTTAAGGTAGTTTTCCCTCAAATTCAATAGGTTCCTTTCCTTTATTTGGGTCACGCTCTAAAATCTTGACCTCTATATCGATAGCTAAATAAGTGATACTAATATCCATTTCACTCATTTATTGATTATCATCACTATCCGCCTTTTTTTCAAATGGACCCTCAATGTCTAATTGTGAGTATTCAAATGTGGTCTCCTCCTCATGCACCGAAGAGGGTGTCTTCTCAAAATTAGAGTCCTCAGCCTCTTCCTTTTGGCTTGTAGGTTCTTCTTACAAAAGTTTTTCCTTTGGTGCACTTTGTGGAGCGGTCCCTGATGATGAAACCCTTGGTGGAGATGCCTATGAAGTTCTTGGAGATAGTGGTGGTGAAAGTACCTATGAAGGTGAAGGTGGGGGTAGAGGAACCTATGGGGGTGAAGCTCTAGGTGGGGAATGTTTAGGTGGAGAAGGTCTTAGAGGAGAAGGTATAGGTGGAGAAGGTCTTAGAGGAGAATGTCTAGGTGGTGAGGGTCTATAAGGCAACACCTGCGTAGTCATCTACCATTTTAGAGGATTTTACTATGAGCTTATGCTGGCATCATGCCTAACCTATTTCTTCTTCACCAATTGAGGTACTTGTGGGATTTTCTCTCGTGCATGCTCTATACCCTTTGAAGTCTTCTTCTTGGGCCATAACATATAGAATAAATCATGCACATGTTCTCCCACTATTATCTATTTGACCTTTATATCAGTTTGATCAATTTATCACTTTTCATTATAGGATTTATTGCCTAGATAGATGTACATCTTTTGAAGAGTGTGAATCTCTAAGTTGATTCTATCTACCTATAAGTTGATAGGCTATGAATCAAAAATGTAGTTCACTAAGTTGATGAAGTACCACATCAAAAAGGCATAGGGTAGCTTCAACCACAAAGAGAGTTCTCTAGATTGGACCATATTGATGCATGGAAAAGAAAAATGTTGATTCACAGCGAATTGAGCTTATTCCTTGACCTAGGTGGACAAGTATTTTGGGATGTGTCATTCATTCCCAAATGCTTCCTTCATTCCATCAAACTAATAATTCATCTTTTTGTGATGTGATTGGGGCACGTGAATGCCTTATAGTGCTTAGTTGGGGGTTTATACTTTGGTGGGTATGCCCACTTTAGCTCTCTCATGGTATAGTTAGGTACACTAATCTTGTCAAACATCATCAATCATAAAAATACTCCCCATGGGAACCTATGATCAGGCATCTGATGGGTCTTGTCAATATCTATAATGATTTTTTGGGAAAAATACATGGCCTAATTATACTTAAAACCCTTAAGAACTTAGTGGGAAATGTAGATGTAATCCATATCCACCTCTTTCCAATGATTGGTGCCACTGATCTTGGTCATTATGATGCACACCACCACCCAGAAGGTTGGATCCTGCAGGTTCTTAATATGCATGGCATGGCCCTACTTTTGGTACATTAACATCATGGATATATTTCCAATATCATTAGAGTCATCTAAGTCAAATGCTACATCTGTTCTATAATATTGCAACATTGACACCTTACTTATTTGCTCAGACATAATTTTCATGTTGCACCTAAATAAGTAAATGTAGTTTTCATAGATGTGCAAGAGTAGAAACTTAATTGCCTCCATGAGTATTATAAAGTATGAATCTTGAATAAATGAAACAAACACATAACATCCAAAGCATTGAAAATATTGAGTTTATACACCAATTATTTTTTGGTGTTCTAGGCGCTCAATCGGGTAGTGATTTTGTAACTCAACCTCTTTCCTAGGTTGACGGTGATTGTAGTCAAAAATTATGCAAGAGGGTACTTTTGATACCCAATTTTCCATGCACGACACCATCTCTGGTTATTGTATTTCCTCTATCATCAATGGTGGGGGTGGGGATGATTGTGCCTTCTTTACTTGACGTGCCATCCTAACCTCTTCTATTTTTACACACTGCACTTATTATTTAGGTGTCTCTTCCCTGATTAATACTAATTACCCCAAGTGATGCCTCTTCATATAGTATAGCTGGCAACAAATTAGTTTTTAAAACCTTATTATTAGGTTACATCACTCTCTAAATATCCCAAAGGTTGATGCACATTCATCTAAGATTCCGAAAAGAATACGTGATTGCTTTGCCAATGAGTTTGGATTTTCTTACTTCAATACCCTATAATGGCAAACATCTAATTCTGCAACCTATACTACGAATTTTCTTTGTTGTGGTTATGTTTTAAATTTATCCCTATGTTAGGTTACCTAGCTTGATGCTTGATATAATAGTTGTTGATAGAATCTTGACACTATTCACTTGCTCTAAATCACTCTAGCTTAAATCATTTTTCAGATCTATAAACACAAGTGAAGGCAAAGTTAAAAAGTAAAAAATGAGCTTTATTGACCTTTTATAGGCTCAAGGGGGTTAACCCACATTTACTACCCCCTTTCCTTTCATCCATCACTTCTTGTTATTAATACACTCTTAATAGCCACCATTTTTTGATCATTGCTTCTCACCATAAATGCATCTAACGATATTGTCTTATCATTGCATTGGCATATTTATCATAAACATTATTTCTTTCACATTAATGACACATCTTATCTCATGTTTTTATTTGAAGTGGAAGACAGTTTTATGTTGTGCTTTTATTTAGAGTTGAAGATAGCTATCAAAATTTCAAACTATTTAGCAGGAATATCCTATCCTAGGGATATTTATCTTACGTGCCTTTAGTAAATTACATGCCTTTGATCATGAATACAGGGACCTTTTACCGCACACTAAAATTGTGTCATGATCCACCATAAAAATACAAACACAAAATTTAAACTACTTTATATTAAATAAATGTTTCATGTAACAAAGGTAGCATTTTTATTGAAAATAAGAAATCCTAGACTAATGGCATAAGCCTTATTGTTATAAAATATAAAATATTTAGAGGTGAAATACGATCATAGTTGGCTTCCATTTTAATACCTAGGAATAATTTTTTCGTCCAACCTTTGTAATCGATAAGATCTAGTAGGTTGAATGCTATGAATAACAACAGGACCATCCTAGTGAATTTAAAGTTTTCTCAAATGAAGTGTGAACTTGGACTCATAGAGCAAGACTTTCATCCTAGGGGTAAATGTCTTATGCATGATGTATCGATCATGCCATGTTTTTTATTTGCATTTTTCCACATCTTGACTCTAACCAAGGAAACATGCTTCATCTAGCTATAAAAAAGTATCTAAGCATGTCTTCAAAGATGACTCCTCATCCAATTTTCCAATGTGCACAATATGAAGAGATGGTACCAATAATTCAATTGGTTGAACTACGTCTTTGATATATACCAAATTGAATGGTGTGTTCTTGTTTAGGCACTTATAGGTTGTTCGATAAGCCCAAAGTACTATAAATACTCTATCATCCCAATCAGTTCGACTAATATTATAAATTTTCATCATTATTGTGCCTAAGATTTTATTGAATGCCTCGATGGTTCCATTAGCTTGGGGGTGATATGGTGTTGTTTTGTGATGAGCAATCATAAACTCAATAAGTAAGATGTGAATAGTTTCATTGAGGAAATGGGTATTGTAAGGACTAGTAAAACTTAGTGGGCATCCAAATCAGGTTATGATATGTTCCCAAATAAAGTGCATAGTAGTAACAATAGTACAATCCCTTATTAGCATAGCTTCATCCCAACACATGAGATAATTAGTTACTGTAATGATATAATAGGAACCTGTTCATCATCCAGCTAGATTGATGGGGCTAACAAAATCAATGTCCCACTTTTCAAATGGTTCTTGAGATAGAATTAGATGTAGAGGCATGACATCTCAGTGATTTGGTTTTCCTATGCACTGACAAATGTCACGCTTCCTAACATATATCTTGGCATCTTGAACAAGGGTAAACTACCATAATTAGGCTAGTAAAACCTTGCATGCAATAGCCTCTCCAGCATAGTGTCCACCTATAATGCCTTCTTAAACTTCTTGGAGTACCTTGGAATGCTCATGTTTCATAACATAGTGTCAAATAGTTTCATCTTGACCAACCTTGTAGAGGTCCCCTCCTATGAAATGAGAGGGTGCAATATGAATTGTGAGTTATTTCTTAGCCTGAAGAGTTAGACAGTTGAGTATTAAGCTAATATCTAAAAAAGATGAAATATCTTCCAACTCCTCAGGTACATGAGAAACAAAAAAGAGTTAAACATCAGGTAATTTATCTTCAATAGTGTGTAGTGGTTCCCTAGAATTAATATGAGAAAGATGGTTAGTGCCATAATTAGTTTTTCTTAATTTGACCATGATAGAGAATTGAAATTATTGAAACAACACTATCTAGTGATAGATGTGTCCATACAACATAGGTTATTGACTAGATAATATAAGGCTTCATGATCTGTATAGAATATAAAAGGAGTTACCAACAATTATTGTCAAAATTTATATAGAGCATAGACCATTGATAATGTTTCATGATCTATGGTGGTGTAATTTTCCTCAGCTAGAGTAAGTTTCCTACTAGCAAAATAGATAGGGTGATCAAGGTGACCTTCACCTAGTTGTGCAAAGATTGCACCAACTGCCATTCCAAAAACATCAATATGGACATGGAATGGTTTTGTCTAATCAAGAAATTAGAGGATTAGAGTGGTAACTAGATTGTCCTTTAAGGCCTCAAAGTCTTCTTGATAGGAACAAGTCCAAATGAAGTGCTTGTTATGTTTTAAGAGTTCCTCCAGAGGCATGAAAATCTTTGCATATCCATGAATGAATTTTCTATAATATTCTGTATGTCCTAGAAAGGCATGGACTTCACACTGAGATTTAGGCATTGGGAGGCAAATAATGATAGATACTTTTATCGGGTCTACCAAAAATCCATCCTTACAAATAATAAGTCATAGAAGAACACTAAAAGGTGTAACAAAAAGACCTTACATTAGATTTAATGATATTTGTAGGACTCGACAATGCTCGAGCATGAGCTGTAGATTAGAGAAATGGTCCTTGACCAGGCCATAGACTATATAGTCATCCAAATAGACTTAAATAAATTTATGGATGAAATATTTAAAGGCCTTAATGACTATATGTGAAAACATAGTTGGTGCATTCTTCAACCCAAAAGGCATGATAATATATGTGAAGGATCCTCATTCAATGGTGAACGTAGTCTTTGGTTGATCCTCCTTGGCTATCTAGACCTAATGGTACCCCAAAAATCCATCTATGAAACTATATATTTCATACCCAATGATGCCTTCAAGTATTTCTTTTATGAATGGTGTGGGGAAGGGATCAATAATGTAAGAGGCATTAAGTACCTAGTAATCAATGCCAATTCTAATACATCCATATTTATTTATACTTATTACCATGGGACTGACCCACTCAGATTCATTAATGGGGGTTATCACTATAGTGCATAACATATTGTCAATTTATTCCTTTACGCATGCTCATATATTTAGATTCATCTTGTTGGGTGAATATTTTGTCAATCAGCGTACTGGTCAACAAAATAGTTCTGATCAACCACAGCAGGAAGATTGGTCGGCCAGGTGTGCAGCTTTACTACATTAATCGGAGACAAATTTCTCCTCTCATCAAGGGGAGGTTCCCTATAGATACGTAGGAGCTATATATAATATAAATAAGTAGAAAATAACACATGGGGGAAGAATAAACCATCCATCTATCTTCTTTTAGAGATGATGCACATAGACAAAGGAGAAAATCCTGATGTAAACACTGAAGGCACTTCTCTTCTTTCAAAAGTGTTCTTGCAGGAAATAGCAGGAGTTTCTTTCAGATAGTAAAGTAACTAGAAATCTAAGATGTAGCACAAAGTCTCCACCTTGACGGCCCTAGAGTGAGATACAAAAAATAATGGGGGCACAAAGTCATCCTAAGGTCCTTTACACAGAAACATAAAAGAAAAACACACACTGGAGACAACTATGATAGCACAAAGTCTGAAAGTAGCTGGCTTCAGGACACCTTCCTTATCACCTCCACTAGTCCTGCTTGTTAAATCAAATAAATAAGAATGCTTTCAGAAGATAGACATAAGAACAATCTCCTAAAGTAACACAAGCTATAACAACACAAAGTCTGCAAGTAACTTGCTCTCTCATTCAATCAAAGAAATATGAATTACAATCTAAGCTCAAAGTCTCAGTAATGCCTTTCAATTCAAGCAGAGTTTCACTTCTGATAAGGGGAAAATCTCCTTCAAATGGTACAAGAGATTACATTATATAGAGGCTTGAGGGAGGTTTGGCACTTTGTCCCATAGAGTGACCCATTCGGCGCATTCAATGCCTTGGATGCATTCTTGGTCTTGTCAGGAAGGGCCATGCTGGAGCAGGGCAGTTGCCTCAACTGTGATGCATCGATTCATCTCTAGTGTCTCCTCCCAAGTTTGAATCTCTCATTCCATCACCTACCTAGTTGCGCAATTGTCTATTCTGCCTTTATCTTAAAGGGGACAAACAGGCTGCGCTTTCAATGTTGGCAGGCCCCAAATATCTACCTGGCAAACTATTTCACCCACTGGAAATAACTCCTGCTGAGTTTCCCTCTTTGTCTCTTCCTCCTCTTGGGTCTGGCCTTAGGCTCTTTGAATGCATTTGGGTCTATGCCTTGAGTCTGCTAGAATCAATAGACACTTAAATGTAATCGATTTAGTGTTCGCATGTCTTTCCTCTATTAAAGGTTAACAGTTAGCCAGTCGCTCCAAATTTGATGCCCGTGGGTCCTTTATTTCCTTTAAACAAAACATCTAAAGGAATTCCTTTAGATAATTTTCTAAAGGAAATCCTTTCCTTGGCTTCATGCATGCCTTTGCATTACAAGGTGCTCCATCCTTTGACATGTGGCACCTTCGATCGCTTCAAATAAGTGATATGTGGCATCTTCCATTGAATCTTACTAGGGACACGTGGCATCATCCGCCTTCTCAGGCCTTTGTGACATTGCAAAAATGTTTGGGGCGTGCCTTTGCACTTGTCAGCTGTCAGGAATCTAGAACAACAAACATGCTCTGATCCTGTCAGGATGCGAAACCGGAAACATACAATTGATTACCAAACTTCAAACAACTATAATATGCAAAAATAACCAGAATCAACAAGTAACTAGAATTCAGAATAACACAGCATATGAGAGACAATACACAACTTGTATTAACACTTTATACAGAAAAGAATACAATAAAGAAGATGCCACTTCTTCTCCACCACCTTACAGAGGTTTCCCACACCTCAAGTGAACAGTACTTCTTCTCCCCAAAGCTCTCCCTCTCATAGGTCCCAACACCCAACTCAAATACAGAGTTGGTGTTCACCATGCTCCACGCACAACACAAGTGCTCCACGCACTCCACAAGCACTCCACGTGCTCCACAAGTACTCAAAGTACTTCAAGTAGATCTCCCATGAATCTGTAACAACCTGCAATTCAACAGACCATACTTATGGAAGGAACTCCCTTGCCTTCCTCTCTCTATCCGAGTACACACCTGTACTCCAAGTAGATCCTGCCTGATACTGCTCCCTGTTGTGTTGCTGTCTATATGACCTTGCACACCTGCAAATCAAACAACGGTTCTGCTCACCTGTGAACCTCGACCTTGCACACACATACACCTGCAGATCAACGATCTTACTTACCATGTAGATCTCCTGTATAGGCCATGTAACTGTGACCAAGATCCTACACTCCTGAAGAACCCAGCTAGCTCTCCAATCCAGTACCAACACACCTGGTACTGTGGCACTAGGAGGAACGCACCATTGCTCTACCTCACACACAGAAGGAGCTTATAATTATGCTCTCTTACTCCCTAGCACACTTTTCCAATACAACCATGAGTCTATTATATAGATCTCATCCAAACAATAATTAGACATCTAATTACAATAATTAGATCCACAGCTCTCAGTCTAAAAATAGATCTCTTCATGCAAACACTTGGTTCGTTAGCTAACTGCCCGTAAATAGCTCGCAGTCGAACCACACAGGCGACCGACGTCGGTCCCTGTCTGCCTGGAGGTGACCGACGTCGGCCGATATATGACCGACGTCGGTTGCTTCACTTTGCTATCCTGCCAACGTCGGCTGATCAGACCGACCCCAACTTCTCTGTAACTCAGCAATCTTCAGCAACCTCCTCTCCTGTTTGCATCAGTGAAGCTTTTAGCTCCACAATCCTAACATCAGCCTCCACTGCTCTCTACATGGGACATGTGGCACAGTCTGCTGCTCTTAGGAAAATAAAGTAAAACCTTTTGTGGTTGCCACTTGTTGCCCTTCATAGAGTTCTGGCAGAAGCATTGTTGAAAGAGACCCTGTAACAGTCACACATATGCAGACATGTGGCAGCCTTAGCTTCATTTAGTCACTCGCCCTAAGGCCAACCATAGTCTTTACTCAATATAGTGGAATGGAAGGAAGGAAATGTGGATGTTGACATGTGGTGGCTTCTGCTACTTCTTAAGAACAAGGCATAATGGCTTGGCCTATGACACTTGGCAGTATCCACTTGACTCTTTTTGTTGCATGCATTTCTCTTCATAATTGAGGCCATCTTTGAACCTTTAAACCCGGTGCATTGAACTAGTTGAACATTGAACCCATTGAACCGATGAACCAAAATGGTTCAAGGTTCAATGGTTCAAGCTTTTGAGACTCATTAAATGCTTGAGGTCGTGGAACCTTTGGAATGGTTGAACTTTGAACTTTGTCAAATGCACTTAGCTCCTGTTGAAGATGTTGAACATTTGAACCTGTTAATCCCTTTGCTAAAAAAGCTTTGAAAAAATGAGGAATTTGAAAGCCCCCGAATAAATTTTGAGAAGGGGAAGAGAGGAATTTTGGCCTTGCAGGTCCAGGAATAGCTCATATGTTGTTCCAAAAATGACTGACACTTTTGGGGACCAACTATTGGCTCCAGTTGGGGAACTTCTTTTAGATGAAAACTTGGAACAACTGAGGGGAGTAGAAACCAAAATCTCTGGTGCCTTGAAGTGTGCCATTGGGCTACGGAATCATGCTACCCAAAAAGAAAGGTGAAAACAAAGAAGACAAAGGGCACAAAATAGAACTAAAGACTATACAAATATACATATGTATAAATGAACTTATCTGATGGCTCAAGATTTGAAGCGCTTTAGATGCCGCCCATTGTGAGATAATGATAATGGTGTCCTGTCCTGATAAACCAGTAGGAAACCATTTTGTCCCCAAAATCGGTGATGGGCAAATGGAACTCTCCACCAAGAAACCATTTTTCTGTGTCTTCCCCTTGGTTTTCTCTTCTTCTTGCCCCAAAGCAAGACTTGACTTTTGGTCTAAAAACCATGAATCTTTGCTCTCTAGGCAAAGAGTTCGTTTTCCTGATTTTGATGGGTAGCAACACGGCCTAGTACCACAATTAGCTATTCTGATAGCTCAGCCCAGTACATGTCTTGATTGTCCCCCTCAGATATCTCAGATTCTTCTTCATTTGGAGGGGAGTGTTCTTGTTAGGTTGTGGAGCTAAAAGCTTCACTAGGATGCAAATTGAAGGAGGTTGCTGAGTTGCAGGCAACCAACATTGGTCATCTTCAGTGTTCACAATAACCGACGTCGGTTATGGGTCGGCCAACATCAGTCAGACAGGAACTGACGTTGGCAGCCTTTGTGTGCATGCATTTGCATGCATCTCTAGAACTGGTCTAATTTTAGACAGACAGTTAGTTTGCATGGTAAAGACTAATTTTAGTCTTGGAGCTGCAGTTCTAATTATCGTAATTGGAAAGTCTAATTATTGTTTGTATGGGATCTATTTAAGAGACCCATGGGCTGTTTTGTAAAGGTGTGCTAGATAGAGAGAGCAAGGTTAGCTCCTTCAGAGGGAAGAGAGCAATATTGGCTCCTCATAGTGCCACAGTGCCAAGTGTGTATGATCAGGTAGATCTGCAGGAGAGCAAGATCTGGTAAAAGATCCACAGGGTGCTGGTTTGGAGAATCATAAGGACTTGGTGAGGCAAGGACAAGGAAGAAATCCTTCTAATTGTAAGATCTAGGTTTATAGGTTGTGCAAGATCAGGTTGATTTGTAGGTGTGCAAGATCAGGGGAGATCTACATGGTAAGTAAGATCAGGTTGATTTGTAGGTTGTTGCAAGATTAAGGAGGTCTACTTGGAGTACTTTTGAGTACTTGGTACTGGCAGCATTATTACAAACTGGTGGAGGGTACAACTCTATGTTTGAGTTGTGGTTGTAATTGGTTGAGTGAGAGAGCTCTTGAAGGAGAATATTTGTATGCCCTAGAGGTGTGGGAAGCCCTAGAGGTATGGGAAGAAGACTGTGGCACTTCTTTATTGTATTTCCTTCTGAAGAGTATTAATACAAGATTGTGTATTGTCTCTTAAATTCTATGTTGTTTCTGATTTCTAGTTACTTATTACTTCTGGTTAAATTTCATGTTTAGTTACTTATAAAAGGTAATCAATTGTGCTTCCTAATCCTGACAGTTCTTCTACACTTATGCCGCACTCCACCAATTCTTCATCTATTTCATCCCTGCCTGAAGACTCAAACAAAATTTGGGCTGCAGGGGCTGCCATTTGGGTCTTGACACATTTGACATGATCAATTATGTCAAATCGTTGGATTGGACTAGGCACATGGGATGGGGGTTCTTCCTTTTGGTTTATGGGAGGGGTGGGAGGACTGGCCTGTGAATTTGAAGTAAAAGGTGCAGAAATGTTTGGGATACTTACTTTCTTAGCAATCACTGGGTCCTTTGGCTGGATAGGCAGAGTGGCCCCACACTTAGTAATTGAAATTATAGGTTGAGGTCGCTCCTCTATTTCTCCTTTATCAGCTTGTTGAGCTGACTAATTCTGGGACTGGGTGACCACAACATATGATCCCTCTGATGCTTCACCTTTACTTTTGGGTTCATCTTGGTAATCTAGAAAACTGATGTGGGAGTCATCAGTTGACTCTTCTTGATCCTCCGTGAAGAGACCAATGTCATTTTCTTGATTAATCTCAAGTTGGAAAGAGAAATCATGCTCTATTTCCAAATACCCAACTACTGAGTTGGTTGGAGGTGCTTCAATGGCAAAGTTCCTCTATGGGGGAGGAAGACGATTGGGTTGCCCTTGATGTGCCTGATTAGGGAATGTCCTCCTTGGTACATCTCTGTATGAAGGAGTAGATGACATTCCTTGTGCCATTTATCTTCTGAGGGCCAGCACTTCATTTGCTAGCTCCTGCACCATTGGATCAGTGGTGGCTGTAGGTGAGTTATCAAAAGATGAGGAAGATGCACCTCCATTTGAATCCCTTCTTATCTTTCTAGCCAAGATAAGGTCATCTTCTAACTCAATGGCTAAGTCTTGAGCAGCTTCAAGATCTATGCGGCCAACACGTATTAGTAGAAAACTCACTTCAGGTAGTTGTGAGTTTATGAAGAAGCATTTGAGGTTCTCGACTGTGAGTTGAGCAACTACAGGAATTCTATTTCTTAGCTTGTCAAATTTTGCAATAAAATCTCTCATGGGCTCATGAGGTTCCTTCTTCATCTACATAAGTTGTGCTAGTAAAGCATGAGCATCTTTTGTAGGTTTGAACCTTGCTTCAAATTTGGCTTTGATAGTGTCCCAGCCAGTCACTGATCCAGTCTATAGATGGTAAAACCAGTCTGAAGCAACACCTTGTAGTGTCTCCATGAAAAGCTTGACTACCACATCTTCAAATTCCACCCCTATCACACCATAGGCTATGGTGAAGGCTACAATGTGTTCATCGAGGTGGACTCTTCCATCACCAAAGAATTTGGGGAAATTATTCGTTGAACTGCATGGAAACTCATGCAGAGATGGAGTTAGATTAACTGGGCCAAATGAGTTACCCCAGGGGCCTTGAACTACCATGATTGGATTATGAAAAATAGGGATAACACATCTAAGTGGAGTTGCCAAATTATAGGACAAATAATGGAAAAGAAACTGGCCTTGCTTTAGCTTAAAGCTTGAGGCTTCAAACTGCGCTTTCTTTCCCAACAGCTCTACTTTTGCAAACTAGATAATATAATGGAGATGGATGAAAATGGTAAGGCTATAAATGGATAATGGGTAAGATCCAGATGGGAGTCACCAGACTCTATAATGGATAAGGGAAGGAACTACTTCAATCTAAAATTTGAGGCTTCAGACTGCACGTTCACCCCCAGTGGACTCGCCAAAAATTGTTGGGTGAATATTTTGTCAATCATCGTACTGATCAACAAAATAGGTCTGATCAACCATAGTAGGAAGATTGGTCAACCAGGTGTGCAACTTTACTACATCAATCGGAGACAAATCTCTCCTCTCATCAAGGGAAGGTTCCCTATAGATACATAGGAGCTATATATAATATAAATAAGCAAAAAATAACACATGGGGGTAGAATAAACCATCCATCTCTCTTCTTTCAGAGATGATGCACACAGACAAAGGAGAAAATCCTAATGTAAACATTAAAGGCACTTCTCTTCTTTCAGAAGTGTTCTTGCAGGAAATAGTAGGAGTTTCTTTCAAATAGTAAAGTAACCATCAATCTAAGATGTAGCACAAAGTCTCCACCTTGACGGCCCTAAGTGAGATACGAAGAACAATGGGGGCACAAAGTCATCCCAAGGTCCTTTACATAGAAACATAAAAGAAAAACACACACTGGAGACAACTATGACAACACAAAATTTGAAAGTAGTTGGCTTCAGGACACCTTCCTTATCACCTCCAGTAGTCCTGCTTGTTAAATCAAATAAATAAGAATGATTTCAAAAGATAGACATAAGAACAATCTCCTAAAGTAGCACAAGCTATAATAGCACAAAGTCTGCAAGTAACTTGCTTTCTCATTCAATCAAAGAAATATGAATTACAATATGAGCTCAAAGTCTCAGTAATGCCTTTCAATTCGGGTAGAGTTTCACTTATGGTAAGGGGAATATCTCCTTCAAATGGTACAAGAGATTACATTATATAGAGGCTTGAGGGAGGCTTGGCACTTTTTCCCATAGAGTGACCCATTGGACACATTCAATGCCTTGGACGCATTCTTGGTCTTGTCAGGAAGGGCCATGTTGGAGCAGGGTGGTTGCCTTAACTGTGATGCATCAATTCATCTCTAGTGCCCCCTCCCGAGTCTAAATCTCTCATTCCATCACCTGCCTAGTTGTGTAACTGTCTATTATGCCTTTATCTTAAAGGGGACAAATAGGCTATGCTTCAATGTTGGCAGGCCCCAAATATCTACCCAATGAACTATTACACCCACTGGAAATAACTCCTGCTGAGTTTCCCTCTTTGTCCCTTCCTCCTCTTGAGTATGGCCTTAGTCTCTTTGAATGCATTTAGGTCTATGCCTTGAGTCTACTAGAATCAACAGACACTTAAATGCAGTCAATTTGGCATTCGCATGTCTTTCCTCTATTAAAGGTTAACAGTTAGCCAGTCGCTCCAAATTTGACGCTCATGGGCCTATTGGTCCTCTATTTCCTTCAGACAAAATGTCTAAAGGAATTCCTTCAGACAATTTGTCTGAAAGAAATATTTTCCTTGGCTTCATGTGTGCCTTTGCATTGCGAGGTGCTTCATCCTTTGACATGTGGCACTTTTCACCACTTCAAACAAGTGATATGTGGCATCTTCCATTGAATCTTACCAGGGACACGTGGTATCATCCACCTTCTCGGGCCTTTGCAACATCGCAAAAATGTTTGGGGCTTGGTCGAGCTCTCACGGACAATGACACTTGTTGGCCTTTGCCGCTCTCTGCATGGGACATGTGGCACAGTCTGCTGCTCTTAGGAAAATAAAGTAAAACCTTCCGTGGCTGCCACTTGTCACCCTCCATGAAGTTTTGGCAGAAGCTTTGTCAAAAGAGACCCTGTAATAGTCACACAAATGCAGACACGTGGCATCCTCAACTTCATTTAGTCACTCACCCTAGGGCCCACCATGGTCTTTACTCAATACAGTGGAATGGAAGGAAGGAAATGCGGATGTTGACATGTGGCAACTTCTGCTACTTCTTAGGAACAAAGCATAATGGCTCGACCGGTGACACTTGGCAGTATTTGCTTGACTCTTTTTGTTGCACACATTTCTCTTCATAACTGAGGCCATCTTTGAACCTTTGAACCCAGTGCATTGAACTGATTGAACATTGAACCCATTAAACCGATGAACCAAAATGGTTCAAGGTTCAATGGTTCAAGCTTTTAAGACTTGTTAAATGCTCGGGGCCACATAATCTTTGGAATGGTTAAACTTTAAACTTTGTCAAATGCACCTAGCTCTTGTTGAAGACATTGAACCTTTGAGCCTGCTAATCCCTTTACTGAAAAAGCTTTGAAAAAATGAGGAATTTAAAAGCCCCCTAATAAATTTTGAGAAGGGAAGAGAGGAATTTGGGCCCTGCAGGTCCAAGAATAGCTCATATGTTGTTCCAAAAATGACTGACACTTTTGGGGACCAACACATCTTATATGGCCTTTTCCTGACTGATCGAGTGTCATCAACTAGCTTAATATGTATCTTGCCTAAAGATGGATGAATACCTTTCATCTCACTATAGCTTCTTAGAAAGACATCTTGGTATTATTTTAATAACTTAAATATTTTTGAATCTTCTGTGTCAGTCTAGTAATTACCTATAGTATTTATTTTTTGTTCTTCCTCTATGTTGATGTTGTGCTAGATAGTTTGAATTGGCCAAAAATAAGGGTGGTCTGTATCAGGATTAATATAATGAATAACTTGTTTCCTATAATTTGTAGGGACATATAAATGATTTGTTAAAGGGTTAAGTGGGTTGGACCCTTCACCTTCCTATACCTAAAATACTAGTTTCTATATCCCTAGGCATGTCTCCTCACATCGGTCCTGATCAAAGACTGGTTTTGGCATGAAAATAAGTTATGCAAATGGTTCATTGAATAGAACTAGACATTCTTCTGGGACATTTTGGATAAATCTCAGGTGATATTTAATGGGACTAGGGTCACTAGCAACCAATTCATGCATGGCTTGGAGAGTGAGGCTCAAATCCATTCGTGGAGAGGAATAAGATAGTGTCAAGTTCATGTTGTCTTTTAATAGATGCTAAAAATGGGTACTCATACGTCTTTATTCATGAATATACCATTCTCTTGCCCAGGTTCATAAAGTTTCATAGAAAGCATGTACCCATAGGTAATCTATAATTAAATACTCTTCAGCTCTCCACATGGATTCTTAAGCCTCTATATGGGGTTCAAGTGCTCATACTCCATTATAGCTAATTATTCCCTTGACTCGGTTGTCATGATGAAATTGGTGGTGCAAAATAGAGTGTACTTGATTCGATTGGAAAAGTTTACTCATGATGGGTGTTCCACCACCTTATGGTGGTACCGTCAAAGAGGTGAACCAATGACCACATATAATCATTGTCAGAGTTATAGAAGTCTTCAAAGCACTAGATAAATTCACATACTTCCAATTATCCATAAAATTGAAGAGATTCATCAATTCTCTCTAGTGGTGCATCCATTAGTGGTCCCCTCATGATTTGGATGATAATAAAGTGAACAACCCTATATAATTTATGATACTAACATGGAACATTCTCCCAACTACCAATGACACTACATACTCTTCCAGTGAGGTCATAGTCACCATGGGCCGAACAATTATAAGCATTGCTTGTAGTATCAGAAAAGATTGATTATCTGTCCATCGAAGGATGCTATTAGGAGTAAGATCACGTTGGTCACCATCTCTGGCTATGGAATTATAGATGTGGTTAATATCTTTTTCCACATTAATAAGTTCTACATATGGGCGCCCTTGTGTTTGATTTAAGGGAATAAAAATGCATTGATCAACACTCTCAAAATTGATGTAGTGATTTTTGAAACTTAAATGTGCATTATTTTCATAACACCAAGGTCACCCTAATAGAGTTTGAAAATCATCTACCTCAGCTAACTCAATAACCTCAAAATAAAATTTGTAAGGAACTCCAAGGATATCCATTGTTGCATTCTTGATGACACCGATCAGTAGAAAATGAGCTTTATTAGCCATAAACAATATGTGTGATTATGGTTGTAATGCTGAACTATCCATTTTGCATCATGCATCCTTGGTGAGGACATTAACTTTAGCATTGGTGTCAACTAAGATGTCCTGAATTACCCAACCATTAATGCTAGCATTTACTAATATTTCTTTGTCTTCTTGAGAGCTAGGGGGAACAAAGGTATCTTAACACTGAGCATGGTTTAAATGATGATCCTCAGTTTGTTGAGTTATTTAAGGTTGGGCATCAGTTGGTGTCTATACCTGATTTTTAATCCAAGTACTTAGTTTTTGGATAGTGTCTTCATCCAACATACACTTGCAAAGCTCTTGAAAATCATCTCATGCCACATTTCAAGGTTCTATTTCCTTTTTCATATCAACATGTTGCATGGCTTCTTGGTCCTCAAGGAACTGAATTTCTTCTTGTAGTTCTCATACTAGTGTCATAGTGTCTTGGAGTACATCCTTTTATTATTGATCATTAGGATACTTCCTTTCCCAAAGGTCTTTGTGATGTACTTTCTCTATAGGAGTAGATGTAGATTAAGATTATCCACTGCTACATGTAGTGATATTCACCTGTTGTGGTGCTTGAGCATGGGCACTAGTGTGGTTTCTTAATGTAGATCATACCTACACCTTTTTCATTTTTCTCCTTAGTGATGGCTGTGTATAAGTCAGGGCATTCTTCCAATCGATGGTCCTTTTTAGAAAAAGCACATGTTGGGTAAATTAGACAATCCCTTTAATAGTGGTTTGAAGATCCACACTTATAACATGTTCTTGGTGGGAAATGAACACCTCCTCATCCTTATCCTCTACTTTGACCATGAAATCCATCATTATCTTGATTTTTATATATAGAGGTTTGATACATATTGCATGCAATGCTTCATGAATATCACTAATTAGTCGACAATCATTTGTGTCATGGGTGTAGGCCTTACATATTTCTTAATATTTAGACACCTTCAAATGTGTAGCTCACTAAAAGAGAAGACATGAGCATACATCATGCTATTCATGGAAAATTTCACATGACTATTTAAATACAACACATATGCTTTTGCATGGGCAGTTGCTTCAGTTATGACCTTCAGATTGGCAATCAGTACACCAAAGACCATTAAAAGTATTATATGTATTATTTATAGTTAATTTTTCAAGGTGCAATGCCATTAAAGATATCTAGGATTTCATAAAAGGACTAATCCCAATGTCAATACTACCAATAGATTCAGTGTAGAAGATGGCTTCTAAAGGTGTTCTAGGACAATGTTCATTAAAAGGGAAGTAAAAAACCTCCCATAAACCATTATGCATGATGAGTAGCATTGATTATAGATGATAGCTTTGAAAAAAATGTTTTGAATCGTGCATCATATTCTTGTACACTTTTAGTGAGCTCCTACTTTATATCTTTCAGTACAATAATACTTTATTGCTCAAATTTAGGAATGTCAAAATCTTGAAGGAATGCTATTTTGAGTTGATCATAGTCAATTACCACTTGTTGAGGGTCAAACTTCTTATACCTTTTGTGTACTGTCTCCAAGAGTGTAGTCACAAACTGTGTGGCCTTCTAATCAGAAGAATTGATGCCTCACACTCTCCAAATATGTTCACACTTATGGACATGTTCTAAAACTTTCTCTATGCCTCGATATTTAGGTAGGTGAAGCATCATTTCATAATATACTATTGGTAGCTGAGGTGCTTATGTGGGTGGCTGTTGTGAACCCCAGATCCTATTCTTTGATGGGGGAGTCCACTTCCTCTCGTGCCAGCTCCTAGTCCACCTCCAACAACAACACCCATGCCATGGGGTGTGGTATCTAGTTGATTAATAAGATTTGGGCCCATATTCTATCCACTATGAATGTCAGGTCCTTCAAGCATCCCAAGTTGAGCCATAAAATTCCCTTTAAGAGGGAAAGAAAGTGTTAATTTTATATGAGTTACAATTAGCTCAGCTAAAATATCCCTTATAGGATTAGTTTTTGATTCCATTTTATCTTTATCCCAACTATGTATACGCAATTCATCTGATTTAAAAGCATGAGTGCACACTGTGATTGGGGAACTTAGTTGGTTTAAACTTGGTTCTTTAGTTTTTATTGTCTAGCTAATTTTTCCCTCACATGATAAAAGTGGCATGGGGTGTGGTTCTAAAGTGATGGAGTCCTCTTTTTGTGTTTTTGCTACCCTTCAGATCTTAATAACACTTGCTGAGTTCTCTTGATCCCTTCTCATACTACTTACTCCTATGATCTTCTACCGAGCTTCATCATATTTTCACTTCCACAATGCCCACTGGTTGGCTACCATTCTAAACCTAAAATCCTTTACCAACACTTATTTATTCCCCTTCCAAAATGTGTGGCTCATGCAAATATGGATTTAGCTCTCCATTGGTAGAGTTTCAAGTCCACAATCAATGAACAACTTCTTAACTTCTAGTGGGAAATGTCAAACATACCGACCACACAGTTCTCTAATGAATAGAAATTGAGCTTCTTTAAGACAAGAATAAGTGGTTATAACATACTCTAGAATGTAGCTATTAAACACTCCTCTTCACTAGATATTAATAGCTCATGTCCATAGTGTTCCTAGTTGTGCTAAAGATCTTTATTATTCTGACATCCAAGACTATCTTTTGCCATATTTTTTTGATCAACCTTGAGCATAAGTAGATAGACAAATAGGCAAATGGATATGGATTTCAATAAAGAAAGTTTCATTTAATTTACTATAGATATTCTATTCCACCCACTGATGAGTAGAAACTCCTTGCTCAAGATAAGGAATCATAAAATTATCCTTGACCCCAATAATCCTTTGTTTAATACCTTCAAAGGTGATACATTCAAGCATCTTTCATTAATTTGCATCAACGACTATGGTTCTCGGTAATAGAACAAAGATGTTGGGTTTTTATTCTTTAATAATGTTTCAAGTGTTGATGTATATCTCTAATGAGCTAGCACACTAGCCCTTCATGCAAGACTGTGGTCTTGCACACTTACCCAAAGCATGCAACAAGAGACAAGTTCTCATGGGTTATGTTGTGTAGTAACACCCTAGTCATATTCTTGAGTTCAAACTTATATCTGATTAGGATTTACATAGAAAATAAATACACTAATTTGGTCCTTGTATCATTAAGCTCAATAATCATAATTACGTAGATAAATACCATGGATTTCAATGACTATTACACAAATTCTTAAAGTAAAAGTTCTATAAAACTCATAATTAATTAAAATAATAAGTTACTTAAATCAAACTTACCAACAGATGCATAACTATCAATTAACATTAGAGATGGTTGTAATATCTATAACTCTATATTATACTTCAGTAAAAATGATATCCAATATTTGTCACCTTACAATGCTTTTTATATAGGGGTATTTGTACTTGTTTTTCATAGAACAAGTAGTTACATAATAAATGACATGAGTGATAAGAAAATGAACTCTCTATGAATTGAGAATCATGGTAGTCTATCAACTATGTTCTCCTAAGGACCCAGGCCTTTGCACCCCCTATATACTTGTTCTATGCTAGATCCTTGCTACCATATGTCTTCTTCTTTATGGGTCAGTGTAAAAATCATGATGAATAAGGTCTAGATGGCCCTTAAGAATCGTTCCTTAATAATTTTTCATTTCCCATGCACTCTCCAAGTCTTTTGCTATTGTTTTGAGTCCTATGCTCTTAGGTTTCTCATAGTTATATCTCGTCTTTGACTAAGTCTTCTCATGCTTGTGTTTCTATACCATTATATTTTTACACCTTGTTGGTTACCCACTATAGTCCTTATGTACCAAGTTAGTTTCACACCCTATTATCTCTATGCTTATGCTCCTCTAGTGCTATGTTGGTTCTGTGCCAAAATACTTAGCCAAAATTTGGGGTCCAAGACCTCACCTAATAACACCTAGAAAAGAACAAATATACCAAGGTAACTTATCAAAAACACTCTATCAAACATTAAATTAATAAAAGCTTCCATATTTACATATTAGTCATAGGTACAACATATCTACAGGTCTAAATTACCAGAGGAGCATCCCAAGAGCTCGATTTACCAAGTTACAAACTAGGTCATTATTGTTCTTGTTTTGCACATATTGTATGATTTGCACACATGCCAACACATAGCGGAGAACTAGATTAGTATAAGGCCCTCTTTGGAGTATTGGATATGTAGACAACATCCTTTGATAGTATCATCATTGGGGTTAGCCTGGCACTATTTTCCCACTAACCCATTTTTCCCTAAGGTCACATTGAAGATGTAAAGCTAAGGTTTTACCATTTCATAAGGAAAAAATATCCATGATTTAGATCTAAATGCACCAAATCAAAGGTGAAACAAAACCCATAAGCATCTAGGTGGTTACATCCTATTTTAAAAAATATTCTATATAGGACACTAGTATCAAACCTAGGTAGTAACATCGATGCAACCATCCCAGGCTAATGTTACTGTCCAAAAAGTTAGAAGCATCAGAACCAGAATCTAATGACTATTCCAAGATCTCCTTCTTACCTACTTTTATCTTGTTCTAAATCCAAAATTATATTAGCATTAGAACAAGCTAAATACATCATGTCTTTGTCATTTTTATATCTAACATAGTTGTATGTTCCATATATTTAGATTATATGACTTAAACATCTCATTAGCCTTCTATATATTCAGTGTATGCTTATATATGAGTTAAACATATAATTAGCCTTCTATATATATGTGATTATCACCCTTGTTCCATTTCATTTCTATATACCCCTTTAAAAATCTAGATAACACTAATTTAGATTCCATTTTAAGGTTAAACACCCAGTTGTAGAACACTTCAGTACTCTTGGGAATGATTAAGTAGTTTTGTTATGACCTTATCTTGTGTAGTTGTTTTGATTTATGTGCTTGCATTTGATTACATTAAGTGTCATGTTTTTCTTAAAATCTCACACTTTAAAGAATTTAATAGTTACATGTGTTAAATAATAGGGATTTTATGAAAACCCTAGTTGTCATTGTATGCACTATAATTAATTCTTATGCTTACGACCATAATCACTAAACAATCTTGTGCAAAATAAGAACATGTCATTTTTACAAAATCGACTTGAAGTCAATAGTGAACCGTCTAGATAAGTAGAAATACTAGATTTAGAATATTAAATTATAATAAATAATATAAAAATAATTTATTTAAATAACATTCAATTATTACTTTGAAAAGTGGTTTAAATTATTAATATGCATGCAATTGCACATTGAACTAGGAACGAACATCAAGTTAATGTTGACATGCAAATTATACTTCACTTATGAATAAATTATTAATAATATTCAACAGATTTATTGATAGTTATAAACTCCCTAAAAATCTTTCAACTACATATTATGATATTTACTGATAGTTAAGGCTAGTAGAATTAAAAGGAAAAAAATAAATATTAATAATAAAAGTATAAGTAGTAGACTATAATAAAAATTAGGAATGTAATATAGTGCATGAAGCATTAAGTGCATGATGCAAACACTTAAGTCCCAAATCATTTAACATCAAAAATAAATATTAAGAATAATCGACCAATGTCGATTTAAAAATTAAAAACTACTTTTGAAAGCATGAAAAGCTTAATTGAAGTGGGGATATTGACTCAAGTGGCAGTCAAATATTTAGAGGAAATGCATCACACCCTTAATGATAATGAATGCACGTGCAAATTATTTAATGCATAATAATTTTCATGAAATTTGAGCGGGTTAAGAACTAGACAAGGGATTTTGGATAAAGGAGGAAGGATGGAGTAGTTTAGATGACATAGGCCAAAAAAAGGAGATACATATAAGTCAAGGAGAGAGTTCTTTGGAGATTTCAAAAAAGAGCAAAGAGTTAGAGTGCAAAATTAAGGAACTAGAAAGAGAATTTCAAGTTTAATCTATTGGGTTTAACATCAAGTAGAGGTATGGGTCTCTTTTGAATCCTTTCCGAAATATTAGTTTATAATATATCAAATTTGGAAGTCGGTGTATTACATGAAATCTTTCTCTATCATATTATTACTATAATTGACATCTTACTCTTCTATTTGGTCTAGTCCATGTGGAATTTTTTTTAAAATAATCACATTTTTACTTCCAAATTATTTCCTTATGAAAACTACATTGATTTATAGATTTAGATGGTTAAGAACTTGTATTGTTTGGTTGATTAACTAAAAATATTGGATGATTATTAACTACTTCTCCTTAATGTCACTAGCACTTCATAACAAAACCATGACAATTTATAGTCCTCCAATAATAGTTGAGTTGATTCCAAAAACTGGTAAAAATGATTTGGATATGGGTCGATGGAGTAAGTCATAGGTTGTGATGTGAAATTGAGTGTTAGAGAAAAATACAATGGAACAATGGAATAAACTCAAAATACCTACTTTAAACCCACTCATAAGCACCTCTGATTGAGATGAAAGAACAATATATTCACATGCAAGTTTAACATGAAATATAAACAATAATTATACCTCAAGTTACAATGAATTCTTCCTCCTTTATGAAGTTGGATGTGCTTAGAATGACTTGGACATGTTCAAATCTTGATAGTCGTTGTTTGATTTCCTTTTAACAACTCAAGACTTGGACAACACTTTGTTATAGTTGATGGCTTGATTTATAGAGGATAGTGATAGTTCAATGGATAAAATTTGGTTTTCATGGACATATAACTCCAATTTATAAGAGTTGATGGATGGAATGGAGGGCTAGGATTTAGCCATGTAAGATGAAGATCAAAGGATAAAAAATAGTGTGAGGGTTTGGTAGTTCTAGATAGGAATTAAAAATTTCTTGCAATCTCTAGAGAGGGTTGAGGAGTGGCTCAATAAGGATTAGAGGATTCTAGAGGAAGATTTAGGATAATTAATGAGGTTTTATTTGGGATCAGGTGAAGATTAGTAGGAACTTAGTGGAGGTAGTTGGAGTTAGGTGGGAAGGAATTTTCAATTCCTTAATAGTTTTTGGGATATGATTTGTGGCTAAGTGAAATGATAAGTAGATAATTATTAGATTATTAATTAGACAAAGGGTGATATGGTAATGAAGTAAGGTTAGTCTAGTGAATTAATTGTAAAGGGATGCTAGTATAGTGTTAGAATAATTAGGGATTATGGTGTTAAAATGATTAGTAAGTGGATTTAGTATCAAATGAGGATAAACTTTAATAACGATAAAGGAGTTTTGAATTTTAGATGTATACATTTTCCCCCTCTTTGAAAGGGTATTATGACTAGAAGAAGTACATTTGGTGTTTCAAAAAAATGAATAACATGTTTGTTAATAAGTTAATGAAAGTTATAATGGGTGATGCCCCACCGATGGGTCATGTGGGGAGGAACAAAACAAATGGCTACTCAAAAGAAAATGAGGTTTGAGATGCATGGACAAAATAAAGAAGGGTTGGGATAGATGAGAGAGATGGGATAAATGTGATGGATATGATGTGATGATGTCAATTCATGAGCTACAATTTAATCAAGATTTTATATGCAAGGGAGAAAAAGATGATAAAGTTATGACCATGGACATGGTTCAATTCAATTGAGAGACAAGTCATAGAATTTGAATGGGTAGACAAGTAAGCAATAAATCCATGAGCTTTGGACATATCCTTAAATGATTGATTTATGATTAATTTGATGGAAAAAAATATGAATTTCAGGTAATCAACACATGGAGACACATGCTTTTAACTCATAAATTTGGGGGGAGATTTGTGGGATCATGGGAGTTAGATTTACTGATTGAGTAAGCAATATCATGAACTTTGAATGTATATCAGGTAAGGATGCATGATAAAGAGAGTTGTGAGCTTGGATTGGATGATTAATTAATTAATAGTGACTGATACATCCTTAAATGATTGATTTATGATTAATTTGATGGAAAAAAATATGAATCAATCATGAGATATATATCAGTCCCAATCAACACATGTGAGAGATTGATAAAAATATTTATGATTAGAGAAATGAATCATAATTCAACTTGCCTTATTTGATTTTTCCCCCAAGCAACGATTTTTAGAGGTTAGGATAAATTCGATTAAAGATAGTCACAATGACTTTAGATTGGATTTTGCTAATTAATTGGATATTTTTGGTTTTTTTGGATTTAATGATTTTTTTGGATCTTTTATCCATTTTGATTTTTAGGTCTTTTTGGGATATGTATGTATAGAAAGTGAGTTACTAGTAAAGGAAACACCAAGCCTAACAACTAGGATGGAAAATGATAGTAGATGGAATGGTGAAAGGATTTGGGTGATGCTCAAAGGGGATGAGGGATGATGAAGAATGGATTAGGTATCTCTTAGGACTGCATCATGTGGGAGCTAGATGTTTAATTTCCCAAATGTTACTTTTAGGATATGTAAAGATTCTTCTAGAACATGTCTCAAGACTTATTTTGCTCCCTTGTGAAGGTCAAGATGAGAAGAAAGGATGGACACAATAGGATGGAAGGATTTTAATATGGATAAGGATGGTCATAAGATAGGGATTTTAATGTGTATGGGGTTGAAGAGGGATTTTAGGATATAAATTGAGGGATGAAGTGTATTTTCCCCCAAGTGTTGAGATGGATGTAGATAATAGATTATAGATGATGTTGAAAACCTATTTTCATCATGGTACTTGCCCAATCTGCCAAAAAACTAGTTTTCACCATTGGATGAATGTTTTCTTTCTTTTTTTGAATATATATATTTTTATTTTTTCAATTTGTTTTTGATGGCATATCGATTTATTAGAGGTGTATGAGAGCATGATGTTGACACTTTCCTGATATTTAGTTGATACCCACTCTAGGTTGTTGTGCTATTAAGATAATGTTATCGATATTAGCTCCATTGATGCCATTATGATCTTTATTGATGGTTATTTCAACTTCCTTTAGAAATATTAACCAAGTACCTTCATAGCTCATACGATAAACTATGTCACCCAAGAAGGTAATGTATGGTATGGATTGGATTTGATGATAATGTATAAGACTTGAATGGATGGTATGATCTTCATGGGAGGTATAACTATAAGGAGACCATAAATTGGGACTAATAGTCGCACACACTGTGTTGATTTTGGATGCTTTATTTGTGCTCTGTGCAACATGTTTTTAGATATTATGGGATACAAGACCTCAAGGCTATTCAGTTATTTGATCCAAATTATTAGATGATTAATGACCACTATGATATTACATTTGATGTTAATTTGTTCATCTATTAGTGCCTCATAGAGGTTTCCACCAATAGACTCTTTTGGATTTTCTCATGGATATTAATTCTGAGTGCCCATTAGTGCCTCAAGGAGGTTTTCACTAAGGTTATTTAATTTTTGACTTTGTTGATTATTTTTATTTTGATTGTTCCATAATGTTTCAAAGAGGTTTTTGTTAGGGAACAATGATTTTTGATTTGTTTGATTATTTGACTCGTTTTCACTTTGATTTGTCACTAGATCAAAACTGAGTTCTTTATTATGCTTTGTTGATTAGATACTATCTTAGATCACCATGAATTTTATAACTAATGTGTCACTATGGAAGGAGTCCAATAGTGTGTGATTATGTTGATTCTAATCGATGGTTGCAAGAGATTGATTATAAAGATGATGAAAAGGATTAATGATGTAAAAAGGATGGGATATCAATAAAAGGATGGGTGGGGTCAATGAAAGGATTAAGGGCAACATGATATTTTCATAGGCCACTAGGAGAAATTGATTTGATGCCAACAAAAACTTCTTTAAGAATCGCATAACAATCACTAAAGTTCTTGTACTAGTCTGTAGGAGGTATGTAGCTAATATCATAGCTGCTAATTCTAATGTAAATGCTAAGAATGATTCTGACATTGAATTCGATACTATTTTAGATGTTGATGTTGGATTTAATGTTGATCCTAATGCAAATATTGAATCAGACTCTGATATTAATCTTGATGTGGATAATGTTGATGTTGTGATGCTGTTGGTAGATGATGTTTGAATTGTGGCTACAAAGAGGGGTTATTTGATAACATTATCCACAAGTACCTTATTCACTTTTCTCTTATTTATGGAGGCTTTGGGATGAAATAATTATAAAAAATGAGGGATTTTATATGATGGGTAAAACAATTATTGCTGGTTAGTGATGGTTTCTTTAAAAATAGGCTTGTCAAAGAGGGGTTCATCAAAGATAGGTGGATTAGGCTCATAAAAAAAATGATCTTTGAGGGTATGTGAATGATTTTATGAAGGTTCATCAAAGTGAGGCTCATCAAATATGGGTTCACTATTGAAGATGGTTTTTTCAAATATAGATTCATTGTCTTGGCCTTAGCTTGGAAATGGAAGAGTTTGATCCTAGTCTGGAATGGAATTTGGCATATCCCATCTTACTCACTCTTAGACATAGATTCATCCAATTTGATCTTGATTTTGATGTCACCATAGTCAATTAGGTCTTGGACAATTTTTTTTAATGTGAAACACATTTTAGTAGAATACCCATGGATTCTGTGGTACTGATAGTATTGGCATTCTCTATATCAAGAGGGATTAGGTTTGGTCAAATCAAGAGGCTTTGTGTGTGGGTCGATGATCATGTTTGTGATAGTTAGTTGATGTAAGATGTATTCCAAGGATTTGTTTAGAGGAGTATATTATCTCTATTCACAACTTTGTTTGGATGTGGAATCATTTGACTTTGGATTAGATGATTATTTATGGTGTACTGATGGCAAGACATAATTAGATGGTGGTTTTTAATGTGGCTTAGGGGATGGAATGGTATCGAATAATGTTTTCAAGATAGGTTTCCCTTCACTAGTTTTATAAGGGATGTCATGACTAAGGCTATAACTGGTGGACAAAAAGTTTGATTGTGATTGGATAGTACAAAGTCTAGGAGTAGGCTAAGTTGGATGGAGATGGGTCTGAATATTCATGCTTATGATGTAACTTAGGTTTATGGAATCAAAGTCTATAGGAAGTTAACCTCCCATTTATAAGAGCCATAAAAAAATAGTATCCTTATTTTCAAAGATGTATTGTTCAATCTGGGTGAACAAATCATCACAACTATTTAGATCGTATTTGGTTTGATTTCTAGGAATTTCCTTGTCATTATCATGAATTCATCCAAAGTGCCAAGAATTTTCAAAATTTTCATGATATGAGGTTGTCCAAGCTTAAATTGAAGTCGAGTTTATGATGCCATGATGCTTGTCTTAAATTTTTTTGATGTGTTGGATGGGTTGGATGTATTAGATGTGGGTTATTAAGCTTGCTTTGGATTATGCTTGCTTTTAGGTTATTTCAAGTTTTATAAAGGATTCATGATTCAAGTTTAATTTGGATTTAGTTTATATGATATAAAATGGGTAATTGATATAGATAATATAATATGGGTGATTGATGTTGATGAGGTTGAATATAAGATGATTGGATGTTCAATTATCTCGAGTAAATTAGATTAGTTTTAATATGAGGTTGGATTAATTTATATTTATTAAGGTTAACCCTAATATTTATATACATTTTGATCAACTAAGGTTGACTTAAACCTATGGGTGGGGATGTAAAAAATATGGATGTTGTGATTTCATCGGCCATAATTAATAGGTGTGGGGGATTGAATGAAAAATATTGAGGTGATAGTGGGATGTGTGGACGAGGTGTAAAAGTTTTGGATCTATGATTAATTGATACAATGATTGTTTTAGTTTGATCTCAAGTCTGAATTTGGATTGATGTGATGTGATATGGTGATATGTGTTGAGTGGATGAGCTTGAGTAAATTTTTTTGGATAGGAGATAACTTGATTATTATGGGGTTAGAGTATGATAACCCTATATTTGACTGATATTTGTCTTGGACAATGAGATAAGACAAGCTCTTGGATTTGACTAAGATGAAGGCTAGGTTTGACTAGCTTAAGGATGTTTGTCAAGTCAATAAGTTTGACTAGGTCACAAATGACCTGTGATAATGTGGGATGGGTTTTGATTAATTCAATTAAGAGTGTTTTGAATTTGACAGGATTTTCTCAAGTTAGGTGGGTTGAGGATGGGATTAAAGGATGATAAGATTTGATTGGGCATATGATTCAAACTTGAATACACTTAGATTTTTTCAAGTTTATGATAGTTTATTATAATATTTGAAAGGGGGTGACCTTTGATGTGGATTGAGTCAAACTTACATTTAGGATAATATTGATGATGATATGATTTAACTTGTTTATGTAATTTAGACTAGGGGATGCCTATATCATGTCAAGGTTTAGCTTAGACAAAGTATGTTGTAGTGATGTTTAAGTGGGATAATGTATGATGACATGATGTTTATGATGTGTATGTTAAGGGTGATATTAAGGTAGGGTGCGATTAGTATTTTGATTAATGTTTAGTTAGGTGTTGGATGTCTCAATATTGATTATGGCTAAAAATTAAGCAATCTTAGTTGGATAATGGTTCTAATAGGGTTGTTAGTAAGATGGTGTTATGTTTTTTTGGATTGGCTCGATAATATAAGGATTAGATTGGATTTTATTTATGGATTTTTGGCTTGTTGGGATTGGATCAAAAGTGTTGGTTGTTGGTTTACGATGAGTTGATATGGAGATAAATCTAGATTAAAGCAAACTTATTGGATGGAGGTGTGTTTTGACAAGTTTAAGCAAAACCAGGGTTTTAGATTGGACATGATTTAGTTTAGGTGTTTTGATTATGAATCTATGGGGTTTTGATTAGGATTGTGTATTTAGACAAATGGATATTTATGTTGTGTTGATTGTGAAGAGGATATTGTTTGCTGTAGGTTGTAAGGTTTACAAAAAATGCGGGTCTCAATAATACTTAAACAAGATCAAGCAATCCATAAGCCTATGCTAGTATATATGGGTATGCCATGCATCTAAAAACCCACCAATATACTCACGTAAAGTGGTGAATAGGTTGGTCTCCCAACCTTCACTCTACATTTGTATGTGGTGAGTGATCTTAGAGAATTTTGTTTTTCCTATTATTACATCTTGATTCTTTGCTAAGCAAACTTACATGATTATCCATTGATATTTATAGTTATCAATTTGTTTTGGTTATTATTAACTAAGCTATGAGTTATATGTTGTTATGAGAGAGTTGAATATTACTTTGGTTGCATGATAAAATTTCTATGAGTTAGTTGTAGTGTATATTCTTATATTATGATCATGATGAGTTGTTATTTTAGCTGTATTTTATGATGTATATATGTCATGATGTTATAGAATAACTACCTACATGTAAATTGGATGCAGGAGATATTCATCCCTCAGAGTCTGATGGAGAGAGAACATCATCTAAGAGGGTGATGTAAATGGAGTTTCTAGAGGACAATAGAGAAATGGATAGAACCTTTCACACACCACATTAAATAGCACATACTAGATGCTTAGTAAAATCATGAATGTTAGTATGTTCTTGATGATTGATTACATTGGAATTATTTACGCATGGTTAGCTTAGTGTAATAAATCATGTGTGATGTGGAATTAATCTTATGTGTTTATGTTATGTAGTATTTTTATTAAATCAATATGACTAAGTATTTGTACTAGATAGTTATTTATTATTAAGTTAATTGGAAAATATAATAATAAGAATAAAACAAGGTAAGTGTTTCAAATGATTAAAATAGAAAAACAAAAACAAAATCAGGGAATTAAAATAAATAAAACAAATTATAAAGAATATATTTAAGAAAAATATAGCTTTAAAGAAAAGTAGATTCTCATTCAAAGAGAATAAAGATTAGAAAGGGGCACAATTCTTAAAGGAGAAAACAAAGCATAAAAGAGAAGCGTGGAGGAAGAGAAGAAAGAGACAATGAGATAAGAGAAGAAGTTTATGGTGCATATAATGCAAATAGAAGCTTTTAAAAGTTAATAGTGCATTTAAATTTTTGTGTATGAGATTTCATATAAAGGGTTTCATGTAGTTACAAACCTGAGGAATGTATGATATTTTTGTAGTGTGAATTAACTACGTATAGATAGTCCATAAGGTAAAATTGAATGATATTAGGTTATATTAAGCATTAGAATGTTGTTTAAGAGACACATATGAGGCTATATAAACTTCTTGATAACTTGATCATAATGACATAACACTAGCGTATATGAGGTGATATATAAATTATATATATATATATATATATATATATATATATATACATATATATATATATACGCACTCATTTATATATATATGAACATGCAAACATAGTAAATGAGTGTAAAACTAGACTTAGTGTAGATTAATATATATGTTTACTATGTTTTCCATATATATAATATCTACTTTGTTTCATGTACATATGGAAAACTAGACTTAGTGTAGATTAATCGTGGACTCTTGGTGGTACAGTATATAAATATAAGAGATAATGAACTAAATTATTATAGGTTGAGTGTATCGATGAATGACTAATGGCTGTGAGTGGGTCTTAAATTTTGCAAAAAGACACTGACAATTTATTTGTGTTATATAATTTTTTTTTTGTATATTTATAAATGGTTTTGAAGGGACCATACCCTATTAAAAAAATGCTCAAAATCTATATATAACAAATAGAATCAGTGGTTGGAAAGTGGGATCTACTCCCCAATATAAAAGATCAATATAAAGATAGATTTGGAAGCCCAACAATAGAAAAACCAACTACTAAGAGTGAGACAACAAAACAACAAAACAACCTGTGTAATATTTTGTGTTTTACAATAAGATAGGAAACCATCATTATAGTTAAGATGGTTTGTCCATTAGATGGGGAATTTAATACCCAATTTGAATACATCACTAAGCATATTGGACTAATTAATATTAGTTTTTTGATAAGTCAAAACTTGGACGGAAGGCAAATATAAGTATTATAAATACCATAGTGTAGTTAAGGACATAAGAAGGGTAGTTAGCTTAAGGATTCTTACATATGAAAACCTTTATATTTTGACCCTCACTTGAAAACCTCTGAATTATGAAATATATATATATATATATATATATATATATATATATATATATATGCTTACCAGCCTCATATAAATGTAACAAGTTATTTAAATGAAAGTTTATGTTTTCTTGAGAGTTATGACCATCTTTATTATACATAGCTATTAGAATTAAGTAGTGTACATGAAAATACTAGGCTATGATTACTTGTTATAGAATGTACCATGTCTATATTTTCTTATGAAAATTAGAAATATGTGGTTTATTGTGTAATATACCTAGATGGTATGAATTGTATTTGTATTTCTTATTATTATTATGTGACTACTAATATAGCTATAATTCATTCATACATTGGATAGTCTAAATGTATGCATTTTGATTATCCCATGTTTAACATGTTTTATGCTTGTTAGTAGGAAGTAATTCATATAAATTTGTTGGCTATATTTATGTTAACCAAATATCATATTGCTAGTATTGAGTAAGTAGTGAGATGAACTTTATTAGTTTGCTAGTAACACTAGTGCTAAACGAAGTTAATTTGATTAAGTGGTGTGTATGAATTTGACTGATCCTAGAGATCAATGACTATTGAAAACTTTGGCCAAAGTAATGTTAGTTAGTCATTATCATTTCATATGTATGATTTACATGTTTGTATGATATCATGTTTGAACAAATTTCTTTATGGTACAGTACATTTTCTTATAAATCATACAACACATGAGTACTAGCTTATCTCTCTGGATTCCCGTACCATCACTATCTACTCATTCATGAAGGGAGGGCCATTAACTGATAGAGAATTATGCAGGGGATCAATGGTCTGTGGTTGGTGTGGAAAAGTGCTCATATGATTCTCTCCCTCCACACAAAAGAACTTATTTGGAGATGACACTTGAGATTGCCATATATACTAGAGTTCGAGGAACTCATGCTCCATAGAGCCATGTATCTTGTATCTTGTGCATTGTATTGTATTTATTATTGAAACATTATCTTGATGAGTTATAATTACTTACTTATTATACATTGATAGTAGTGGTTGTATGATTGTACTAGCCATGGTTGGAAATCTATAGTTACTTTATATATTCAATTATGATGTGTTTCTTATGATGATAATGATCAGTGATGAATGATGTCACATCCTTATTTTACAGTTATCATACTTAGAGTATTTTATATGGATCACTAATTAGATTCTCATGGTGTAATCTAATGAAAGAATACATTATTTAAATTTAAAAAAAATCACATATTTATAGGTAGATTCTAGTGGGGTTATTACACCTTTAATGCTAGAAGTTTGCAGTTGAGGGTATTATTCCAAGTTTGACAAGTATCTCTAAGGGAATCCCATAAATACCTCATGGTACATGGGTCCTAATTTCATGTAAGGATGTTTTTTAATGCTTTTTTATCACAGTGTGACCTCTTCACTTCACATAACCCTTTATGGGTAATTTTGCTTAGTTTTATGACAATTGTCCTTGATATTTATACTTCATTAGAACACAAAGTGTGGATTAGTGTGTGGTGATGAAATCCACATCACAACCCACCTAATGACTATGACAAGTGCATGGTGATCAAGCCCATTTCATGTTTCCCATATAAAAATAAAAAGGGAGGTGTCAATTAGTTTTGATCCCCAAGATCACCCTATAGGTGCGAGGGAAGAGCATACACAATCGAGCCTTGAGTGAAACAAATAAATAACACAAAAATTACACAAAATAGAGTAAAGTAACCTCAATTAATTTTGATCTCCAAAGTCTTCCTAGTAGTGTGAGGAGAGAGCATATGAAATTTAATCACCCATACACAAGTAAACAAGGATTATTTGATTAAAATGTGATTATGATTAAAAATGATTATTTTAGTTATTAATTGTCTTTGGTGAGTGGTCTTACAATACATGATTAGTAGTTTGATTTTAACTCTTTTATGGATGATCCTTAAAAAATGATGTTAGTAGTTTTGATATTTATGCTTTGGTAAATTAACATGTAATTAAAATGATGTTAGTAGTTTTGATTTGGCCTTTGTTAAGTAACTTACAAAAACTATTATTAGTTTGATAGTTTGGCCTTCAACATTCATTACTTGCAGGTTAGAATTAAAATTTTTGCCTCTATTGATAGTTTAAAAAAAAAATCCTTCAAAACAAGAGAGATAATTTGCTCATTGTTGACAATAGGTTATTAAAAAAAGGCTATTTTGTTTCTTTTTTAATTTTTTTTTGAAGATAGTTGAATTTCCCTTTGAAACTAATACACTCTAGTAAATCTCTCAACATTTTTTTTATAATATACATTTTAAAATGATTATAAATTACTTCATCAAAGTCTCAGTCAAAAGCATCACTCAACCAATATTAATTTAATAATTATAAGGCTTGTGCATGTTAAGTGGATGTTCACCAACTATTTGACCATATGATTAAACAATACCTCTTCTAAGTGATGCATATTATATGAAAAACAAAATTATTATGCATAGGTAGGCTCTTTATGTTCTCTTTCATCTTTCGATGACCATTTAATAAATGCATAAAGGGCATATTCTTTATTGGTGTACTATATATAATTTTGGATAATACCTTATATGATTGAATATATTTGTATATTCATTGTATATAATACACAACTTGAGATTTTTTGACATTGTATATGCCTTCTTTGTGGCTTACAAAAGATGTGAGCAACCTCATGAAGTGTTGATACTATTTTTGATCAGTTCACTTTTGCTATCAGACTCACAGTCTGGGCCAAAAGATGTTTAAATAGGGTATTGAAACCTATCAAAACATAATTGAAACCATATTTTTTTAGGGGTGGTAGTTACAAGCAACATAATAGATGTGCACAAAATGTGAAGCCATACACAAGACATAATAACTATTTGATAAAATGCCTAGATTATGTGGACTGATGTGGTTATCGAATATGTACAAAATGGATAACTACATAAGGCTTGTAAGCTATTTGAAAAAATGCCTCAAAGAAATTATTGTGTTATAGACTGGGATGATTAAATGATATAGACAAAATGGTGTTTAAGATGAGGCACTTTATAATTTTATCAAGTTGGTAATTCACAAGGACAACTAAAACAAGGCTAAATTGGTTGATCATCTTGAGATATTCTTCTATAAAGATCAACAATGAGATGACCAACCTAAAAGACTATGTGAATAACTATCAGTGGTGATGAGTTTTGGTCATAGAAATAACATCTAGCTACTCATATGTAGCTACAAAAAATGCCATAGTTTCAATTATTGAATGAATTTAACTTAATGTCAAAATCCTAAACATGATTATTTTATTAAGAAAATGTTTATGTATAAAAAACTATTAAATCAATGATCGATTCATCAACAAAAGCAACGACCATTTAAGATGCTCCAACAAATAATAGATCGATTGATCCAGAGGCCAAAAGTCTAATTTTTTTCAAAATATGCTGAAATATATTGAGATTTCTTAGAGCTTATGAAAATAAACCTACATATTATGAAAACACTCTGATCTTGACATTCCCTACCACAAACCAAATGCCCAAAACTCAATTTCAACACATATTAACCTTAATCTAAGAACAACACAACCCAAATTACCAAATCAAAGTGAGCATGGGAGCATTCATATTGTCTTACATATTTGTGTCTTACACATTCTTGCAAACATCTTATATATACTAAAATACTCTCACTAAAAATGGTATCATGATGATAAATAAAACACAAGGACAAAGAGAAGGTGTAAAAGTCCTTATAATCAAAAGTATTTGGGAAAACAATAAATTTTTAATTACTTGTTCTAATTGAAGCAATATCTCTTCATGAAATTAAAATATATTGATGTCAAAAAATGGACACAATTTATTGGAATGATATTTTTACTTAAAAACTATACAATTAATCTACATGCACCATTTGTACGCAACAAATGATGAACACATTATATAATGAAAAAAATCATATTTCAGTTCTCTCAAATTGAAAAGAAAATCAGATTTTAGTTCTTTCCAAAATTCAAAGGGTAAGTCCCACCATGGTCACCATAATGTGATGTGAAAATGAGTGTTAGAGCAAAATTTAACAGAAAAATGGAATAAATTCAAAATCCCTACTATAAACCCACTCACAAGCACCTCTGATTAAGATGAAGGAATAAGAGATTCACATGCAAATTTAAAATGAAATATAAACAACAATTATATCTCAAGTTGCAATGAATTTTTCCTCATTGACGAAGTTGGATGTGCTCAAAATGGCTTGGACATGATTGAAGCTTGATAATGGTTGTTTGATTGCATTTTGATATCTGTAGACTTGGAAAATGCTTTGTTATAATTGATGACTTGATTGCTAGAGGATAGTGATAACTCCATGGAGAAAAGTTGGTTTTCATGGAGGTGTAGCTCCAATTTATAAGAGTTGATGGATGGAATGGAGGGTGAGGATTTAGCCATATGAGATGAAGATTAATGTCTAAGAATTAGTGTGAAGTTTGGTAGTTAAGAATAGGAATTAGAAATTTGTATAAATCTCTAGAAAGGGTTGGGGAGTAGATTAAGAAGGACTAAAGGATTTTAGAGGAAGATTTTGGATAATTAATGAGGATTTAGATGGGATTAGGTGAAGATTAGTAGGATGATTTTTAGGAACTTAGTGGAGGTAGTTGGAGTGGGTGAGAAGGAATTTTAAATTCCTTAATGATTCTTGGTATATGATTTATGGCTTTAGTGGAATGATAAGTAGATGAATATTAGATAATTAATTGGACATAGGGTGATATGGTAATGAAGTAAGATTAGGCTAGTGAATGAATTGTAACATGATGTTAGTATTATGTTATAATAATTAGGGATTATAGTGTTAAAATGATGAATAAGAAGATTTAGTATCGAATGAGGATAAAATTAATAGAGACAAAGGAGTGGTGAATTTTAGATGTATACACAGGTCAACATAGTAAGTCATAAGTCATTGTTCTTCTTCAATTAATGATTGTGATAGGATGGTAACCTACCTTATGGTGAATAGACACATTTGTGGTATGCACTAGTTTGTGTCAACTATGTTATATTATGGACACCACTTATTGACCAACATTATTCACATATTATTTATGGTAGTTATTTGATAGGCATTGATGTTGTCATAGTTGTAGTCTATATAACTATGGAAGGCAATTGAACAATCTATGTTTAATAAGTAGAACATTACCACATGCGAGGAAAGAATGTCTCAACATAATGTTTATAATAAATTTATTTGAATTACAAACTTTCTATTAGTGGACACACACTCTATACAAATTTGTTTGGGGTTAATTTCTACAACCAAAAACACAAATAAAAATATGATATAATATTGAATTGTGAGCATGAAATAATATGCAATTAATTTTATGTCATGAACATAACAGAACTGGAATCTTAGAAGATTAAGGAATAATTATGATACTTACATATATGATGTAGCTAAGAACTAAGTTTATATGTGGAAGGTTAAGGAAGAATTAATATGCTTACATATAAGATGCAATTATGAACTAAGTTGATCTGTGGTATAACAAAGTATGAATATGAAATAAGATATGGAATGCTTGAAAATAGAAATTTAACTAAGACTGAAAGATTTGTATATTGAGATTATAAAATAGTTATAAATTGAGAGAGATAAGAATGATTTGAATACTTATAAAAGTGGATTATGAACTATAAATATGAAAGTAACATGATTGGAAACCTTATAAATGCAAAGCCATTGGAAAACATGAAATATTGATAAGGGCAATGTAGGATTGTGGTTTTGCCTAATTTATTATGTTATTTTCCAAGATCGATAGGAGATAATGTTGAATACATTAAAAGAATGTGTAAATCAACAATGTTACCTCAAGATCGAATTAAGTGATAAAAAGGAAGATGGGATTTGACAAGTGGGGAAACCATCAAATGGATAAAAACCCTGCAATCTATTAGAAGCTTTGCAAACAATTGAACTCTAAGTACAATAGCAAGTATAATCCAAGAGAGTGGACTCAATCTAAAAGAGGCATCACAAAATTACAGATCAATATTTTTGTATAAGAGAGGAGGAGAGGAATATTTAAATAGAGCAAGAGGAAGGATGAGAGAGTTACATGAATCCTATCATGACCTTACAAGACCTCCTTGGTGTGTGCCAAATTTTCTATTTCTAAATAAAGTGAAGGGAAGTGTGTGACATGTGGGGGAGGATTTACTTATACATGTGACTCCCAAATCTTAAAAGTTGACAAGAGAGGTGACATACACCTCATAAATTTGGGATAAAGTGCATTTATAATAATAATAAATGTGCACCTAAAAGAGACTTAAGATAAGCTAAAATACTTAAGAAAGGTGAACCCAAATAAGATCAAGCTCCAACATAATTCATCCCCTAACCTTTTGAATCAACATGAAGGCTCACATGTGCATCACATTACTCCTCATACCAAAACTTTGATAACATATAACAAGGAAATTTATGAATATACTTTGTTCTAGAACATTTGTTTGTGTTGAAAATAGTGATAAGTGTGTTTCCTTATTGGGTTTATTATCTATAACCTTTATAGGAATTTATACTAGAGATTTAAATTCTAGGGAATGGTTATTATATATTTTCCCTTTTTGACATGGAATCTTAAAACTACTCAATTACCTGTATGATTGCCTAAATGATCCTTGGTGAAGTGTGATGGAAATACCATCTTGCACGGTTAGTATAGGACACCTATGTGTTATGTTATCCCTCTTGCACTTTTCAAATATCTTTAATGTGAATGATTTATAGAGATCCATGTGTTGATAAAATACTATTAGGTGGGTAGGTTGTGAAAACCTTAGGTATTGAGATGTGGACTTAGGAATGTGAATGTTATATGGGTTGTGTAGATCCATTAGTAATATATGTGGGTTGTGGAAATCCCTTAGTTTCTCATTGAATCTATACTGGATTACTGACTCTGGATGTAACAAGGTGGACTCGTTAATTCCTAAGTCTCATGGCCATAAGCATGCACACACACACACATAATGTATTATTCCTTATTCATGTATAAATTAAACAACATATTGTTTCATGTTCTTGTTCATTGCTGAATTTTGAAATATGTTGTGTGGAGTTAGCTATAATATGACTTGTATACACACTATACTCTTTTTTATTTTCGGTTCCATATCTACCTTTCTTGTGAAGGGTAAGGTCACTCTCAATGGAAGAAAAGTGTGTGGGGGATATAAAAGGTTATGTGGTTGGAGATAAAGCCTCTGATGATGATCTCCCTCTTCTTTTACAATTTTCTTGGCTTTAGGGGTGGTCTCCTACATCTTCGGTGTTTGAATTAATAAGACTTGTTATTTTTGTATGTATATCATGGATAAAATAATATACTTTATGTTTATATCATTTTAAAATATGTAATCATGTACCCTATAGACATTGATGTGTACATATGATTAATACATATTGAGACAATTATTTGATATTTGTACTTTTAGAAATGGATTAATATAATATTGGTTATCGATGCTTAGTCTTTATATTAAAATTGGATGTTTACTTTGACTATGTAAAATACATTTTTTATGATAATATACATTTAAGTTCAATTTGTTAGCATGGATGTTTTAAAAATGATAAACTATGCTAATATTTTCGTACCTTAATACATATTAATGGTAGTAGTTTGTTTTTATACAGGGGTTGTTACAATTAGTTAAGAAACATTTACAGGAATAACTTATAACCACTTGGGAAAAAAAAAAAATAGGGTGTTTTTCAAGTGTCTGACTAGAGCGGTTCTTATAATATGACTACAAGTATACCTACATAAAAATTATATTATACAAATTACAACTAATTGATATAATCATAAATTCTACATATATGTAACACCCAGATGTATTTAAACTATAAAGTTGTAGAAGAGAATGTGAAATCACAAAATAATATGTAAATGATAATTGACCCAAAACTATTCAAATATATGACCCAAAATGTCATAATAATATAGTTTTTTCTTAAAAAAAATACAGAGGATGAGGAGGAAGGTAGCAAGATAGAAAAATTTGTCCCTATTTTGATTGATTCCAAAGAATATAAAGATGGATGTTTGAGATTCATGATGATTAATGATGGATGGAAGATGATAATTTGTATTTGTAACTCTTCACATACACATTAATAATTATGAAATTAAATTATTGTGATGACACATAATAACTACAATAATTATTGTGTTGACTCTTGATGGATATTAATATTCAACCAATGGACACCTTAGGATAGTGTGATAATCTCTTTCTAAGATGCTACCCTTCTTTTGAAATTTTACACTAGTAATTACCCTAGTGGTGCATGGAATGATAGAAGGGATGTAATTTTTTTTTCAGAGTTCAATATGTTAGTAACATGGACCAAAAAAAACAACAAGATATACTTTAGGACCAAAATGTCTTATCCCCACATTAACTACATTGCATCATTGATTTGAGTTACACACCTGATGTGTAGCACTATTTTTATCAAATCAACTCTCATGACATCCTTGTCCACCTTCAACAACTGAAAATGACAAAATAATGTTGCCAACCTGAAACCTATAGACCCTTCTAGAATGGGTGATGTAGCTCATGTAAATCTAATCACTACCCTAAATATGGGTTTGGAGTCCAATATGGGGCACCTGATGTATGGTATCACCTAAAATACCCTATCATAGCCACTCACCGTCACCATCGAGTGCATATTAAAATATTTCATTGCTTGCATATTCTTTATTGCCTTCCCCTTTCTTCTAAGGGTCTGAGTTTGGTGTTTTTTATATTTTGTTAAAACTTATTTAATTTCTCTAGATGTTAATATATTTGTAACATGGATGAACATAAGCTACAAGATAGAGTTTGGTACCTTAATGTCTTATTTGAACATAAACAACATTGTAATATGGATTTGAGCTAGTCATCAGACGTGAAGCTTTATCACAATCAAATCAACACTCATGATGTCCTTGTCGACCTTAACAATAGAAAATGATAAATCAAAGATGTTACCACCTTGTAGGGTACATACCCCTTTATAATGTGTTAAAGTTATATAAATGTAATAATCACCCTACATTTGGGTCTAGTGTATGGAATGGGCTCTATGGTGTCTAATAGTACATAAACTACTCCATCATTTCCCCTTACCATCACCACCCACCTCACCTTGAAATCTTTCACTACTTGTATGTTTTGTATTGCCTAGGCCTTCCCCACCACTTTTCCATTATTTGAGCTATTCGAGAAATAAAATGTCTCCTCCCTACACAACGCATTTCCATATCATATGAAGGAACACACAATCTCATTCTGTACCATCATCTGCACCATAAATATATGATTAGTGTTGCTGACTGTTGTGTGCATAAAAGGTGAGATGAGGTTAGCGTTTATGGGTTTCAAGTGAGGTATGACTACTAATTTACATCTTTTGCTTTACAAAACCATGCTTTACTAAAATATAAAATTACATCTTGATGCTATATATTATATCAACACTATAATATAATATTAATGTATAAAATTATATAATGATATTATTGTATTTGTTAGTGTTTAATATAGCTATTCTACAAAAATAAATGTGTAAGAGATATAACATAAGGAGAAATCAAGTCACTAATGCAATAATGATTTGGCAATGTTGTCATTCACATTTTAGAACAACCCTAATGCTTTGCATAATTATTAAGGCTATGATAAGGAATGTTTGCGGCAATTTGTTGTCAACTACTCTGTCAACATGGCATGTATTGGAAAAAATTTGATGCTGAAGATAATGTAGACCTCTATATCATATTTTTAAAGAGCTAATTTTGGTATGTTTTTACCATATTATAAAATTAATTGGGGACTATATAGAATAAGGTATTGTAAGTCAGACTAAATCATAAAATAAAAATATGTTTTAGATTAACAAGAGTCTATTATTGAGAGAATAGCAGGGGTCACTCCACGTGGACTTACAAGTTGAAGGTTGATAACACTTAACACAAACGTCAACAAGTGGTATGCATTTTTGGTTATAACATATTGTTAGGTTGTGGAGCTAAAAGCTTCACCTGGATGCAAATAGGGGAGGAGGTTGCTGAGTATCAGTCACCGGCGTCGATAGGCCACAACTGATGTCGGTCAGGGATCAATGCAAAGGCAACCGACATCAGCAGGATCGATCGACGTCGGTCACCTCCAGTCAGACAGGGACCGACGTCGTTCGCCTGTGTGGTTCTAGAATTGCTGTTGATGAATAGTCAGTTAGTTGAATGAAGAGTTTGCATGATAAAGACTACTTTGAGTCTTGAGCCGCTTGTCTAAATTAGTGTATGCATGAGATCTATATAATAGACTCATGGGCTGTATTGTTATGTGTAGAACCAAGAGAGTTCTTCCTATGATAGAATCAAGTAGGATTCTTCATGTATGTAAGATCAGGTTTGATTTGCAGGGTGTGCAAGATCATGGTGGAGATCTACATGTGATAAGTAAGATCAGGTTGGTCTGCAGGGGTGTGTGTATGCGAGGGTCAAAAGGAGATCGATGGGGGAGCAAGATCCAAGGTGACAACAATACATCAAGGAGCAAGATCATGGTGAGATCTACTTGGAGTACCGATTCGTACTCGGTTGTACTGGCAGTATAATGAAGTGAACAACAGCTTGTGTTAGCTGTGTGTTGTGACCTATTGAGAGAAGATTACTCTTGAGGGAAGATTACTGTAAGCCCACGAAGTGGAAGAAGAGTGTGATCTCTTTGTTGTAATTTCCTTCTAACTCAGTTGAATACAATTATGTGTTGCCTATCATATTCTGTGCTATTTCTCATTGATAGTTATTTGTTCTTCTGGTTATTTATGCATGTTTAAGTTACTTATACAATGGTAATCATGTGTGCTCTTAATTCTGACAAGTCGTGTCAGAGCTTTGGGGAACCTAGGTCCTATCAGATGGTATCAGAGTGAGGTTGGACGTTCTCAGAGCGAGTTTGACTAACAGATGGTTTAGATCTGGTTAGTATGTGTTGATTATAGGTTACTCACATGGGTTTCTATTTGAGTGGGAGTATAGCAACGACAGAAGAAGGTAAGGTGAGAATGGAGAAATTTAGACACAGGTTAACACCACAGGGTGTGTGGTGGGTAGTCTTCAAGATTGAGCTTAAAGAGGAATACAAGCCAGGATACAGATTAGACAATGTACTGGTATAGGTATAAGTGCAGCTATTTATCTCCAAGTGGGAGATTGTTAGGTTGTGGAGCTAAAAGCTTCACCTAGATGCAAACAAGGGAGGAGGTTGCTGAGTATCAGTCACCGGTGTCGGTAGGCCACAACTGACATCGATTAGGGATAAGTGCAAAGGCAATCGACATCGGTAGGATCGGTCGATGTCGGTCACCTCCAGTTAGACAGGGACCGATGTCGGTCGCCTGTGAGTTCTAGAACTGCTGTTGACGAATAGTCAGTTAGTTGAACAGAGAGTTTGCATGATAAAGACTACTTCGAGTCTTGAGCCACTTGTCTAAATTAGTGTATGCATGAGATCTATATAATAGACTCATGGGTTGTATTGTTATGTGTAGAACTAGGAGAGTTCTTCCCATGATAGAATCAAGTAGGATTCTTCATGTATGTAAGATCAAGTTTGATTTGCAGGGTGTGCAAGATCATGGTGGAGATCTACATGTGATAAGTAAGATCAGGTTGGTTTGCAGGGGTGTGTGTATGCGAGGGTCAAAAGGAGATCGGTGGGGGAGCAAGATCCAAGGTGACAACAATACATCAAGGAGCAAGATCATGGTGAGATCTACTTGGAGTACCGATTTGTACTCAGTTGTACTGGTAGTATAATGAGGTGAACAACAGCTTGTGTTAGCTGTGTGTTGTGACCTATTGAGAGAAGATTACTCTTGAGGGAAGATTACTGTAAGCCCATGAAGTGGAAGAAGAGTGTGATTTCTTTGTTGTAATTTCCTTCTAACTGAGTTGAATACAATTATGTGTTGCCTCTCTGTGCTATTTCTCATTGATAGTTATTTGTTCTTCTGGTTATTTCTGCATGTTTAAGTTGCTTATACAATGGTAATCATGTGTGCTCTTAATTTTGACAAGTTGTGTCAGAGTTTTGGGGAACCTAGGTCCTATCAGATGGTATCAGAGCAAGGTTGGACATTCTCAGAGTGAGTTTGACTAATAGATGGTTTAGATTTGGTTAGTGTGTGTTGATTATAGGTTGCTCACAGGGGTTTCTATTTGAGTGGGAGTATAGCAACGACAGAAGAAGGTAAGCTGAGAATGGAGAAATTCAGACACAGGATTAACACCACAGGGTGTGTGGTGGGTAGTCTTCAAGATTGAGCTTGAAGAGGAATACAAGCCAAGATGCATATTAGACAATGTACTGGTATAGGTACAGGTGCAACTGTTTATCTCCAAGTGGGAGATTGTTAGGTTGTGGAGCTAAAAGCTTCACCTGGATGCAAATAGGGGAGGAGGTTGCTGAGTATCAGTCACCAGCGTCGGTAGGCCACAATCGACGTTGGTCAGGGATCAGTGCAAAGGCAACCGACATCGGTAGGATCGGCCGACGTCAGTCACCTCTAGTCAGACAAGGACCGACGTCGATCACCTGTGTGATTCCAAAACTGCTGTTGATGAACAGTCAATTAGTTGAAGAGAGTTTGCATGATAAAGACTACTTTGAGTCTTAAGCCACTTGTCTAAATTAGTGTATGCATGAGATCTATATAACAGACTCATGGGATGTATTTTTATGTGTAGAACTAGGAGAGTTCTTCCCATGATAGAATCAAGTAGGATTCTTCATGTATGTAAGATCAGGTTTGATTTGCAGGGTGTGCAAGATCATGGTGGAGATCTACATGTGATAAGTAAGATCAGGTTGGTCTGCAGGGGTGTGTATATGCGAGGGTCAAAAGGAGATCGGTGGGGGAGCAAGATCCAAGGTGACAACAATACATCAAGGAGCAAGATCTCTACTTGGAGTACCGGTTCGTACTCGATTGTACTGGCAGTACAATGAGGTGAACAACAACTTGTGTTAGCTATGTGTTGTGACCTATTGAGAGAAGATTACTCTTGAGGGAAGATTACTGTAAGCCCACGAAGTGGAAGAAGAGTGTGATCTCTTTGTTGTAATTTCCTTCTAACTGAGTTGAATACAATTATGTGTTGCCTCTCATATTCTGTGCTATTTCTCATTGATAGTTATTTGTTCTTCTGGTTATTTTCGCATGTTTAAGTTGCTTATACAATGGTAATCATGTGTGCTCTTAATTCTGACAAGTCGTGTCAGAGCTTTGGGGAACCTAGGTCCTATCACATATTTTTATGAGTGGGTGATATGTAAATCTTTTTCTTTAGCCATTTAGCTATGGGTTCACATTGTGTTATGCATTTTTAGTCACTCAAATTTAAAAAAAATTAATAATGCATTGGTTGTATTGCATTTATTTTCCATGTGTTTCTTATTATATATTATATATAGTATTATTGTTACACTCTTTTAATTTACAAGCCAATCATGCCTAATCCCATGACACAAAGTGCCAACAGGGTGGTGGAGGCTATGGTGCATTCAAACTATCCTTGAAGAAGGTATAGTGATAGTGAGGGGAATCACAAGGTATTTCAGGGGATGGACTCGAATAATCTGAAATAGATACACATACAAAGTTTAATGACATATGACATTTGTCAATGTAATTCGTGGCCTCCATCGAACTATTTCAATTACCTAATACATTATTAATATTATATATTAATAATATATAATATGCTAATATAATACATAACTATGATTTATTTATAAAAAATATTATAATATATATTATATAGTATAATATTATATAATATATAATAGAGCTCAATAATGATATTAATTATAATAATAATACAACTACTAATTTACACTCTATGTTTTACAAAACCACGCTTTAACAAAATGCAAAATTACATCTTTTATGCTCTATATTATATTATTATCATATAATATTAATGTATAATATTATTATATTTATAATTGTTTAATATAGCTATTCTAAAAAATAAATTTGTAAGAGATATAACATAACGAGTAACCAAGTCATTATGCAACAATGATTTGGGGGTGTTGTCATTCACATTTTAGAACAACACTTGAAATCTTTCATTGCCATTCACTGTCACTATCCAACACATGTTGAAATCTTTTGAGATGTGTATGTTCTTTACTAGCTTTCCCTTTCTTCCAGTGATCTGAGTTTGGTGTTTCCATATGTTGTTGAGCTTTAATTGTTCCAGATGTTAATATATCCATAGCATGGACAAACATGAGCTACAAGATAGACTCTGGTACCTCAATGCCTTATCCCCACATAAACATCATTGTAATGTGGAGTTAAGGTACTCATGGGATGTGAAGACACGTCATAATAAAATTAGCATTCATGATGTCCTCGTCCCCTTAATAATAGAAAAATAACAATCAAACATGTTTCCATCTTGTAAGCTACATACCCATTTGTAATGTGTGCAAGTCATGTAAATGCAACAACTACCCTAAATCTAGGTTTGATGTATGATATGGGCTCTATGGTGCATGATATCACATGAAATACCCTGTCATTACCTTTCACCATCACCACCCAACTCACCTTAAAATCTTTCGGCACTTACATGTTTTGTATTGCCTATCCCTTCCCCACCACTTCACCATTGCTCAAGATCTTTGTGAAACAAAATCTCTCCCCCCCACATGGCTCATTCTTACGTCATATAAATGAATACACAATCTCATTCTTACCATCACCTCCACCAAAAATATATGAGTATTTTTGCTTACTGCTATGTGCACAAAAGGTGGGATGGGGATGGCGGCCATGAGTTTCAAGTGAGGTATGACTACCGATTTATACTCTTTTGCTTTACAAAACCACACTTTAAAAAAATAGAAAATTACATCTTGTATGTTATAAATTATATTAATATTATAATATAATATTAATGTATAGTACAAAAAATATTTATAGACTATATAATAAAAAAATATTTATAATAATATATATAATTTAAAGATAAATATAATAACAATATGAAATATTTAATAATAATAATAGAATATTATATTATTATTTATTATATATTAATATTATAAATATAATAAAATATATTAATAATTATATTATTAATATAATATAATACACCTAATTCGGTCCCTACTATGCATATTGAATGGGTATGCAGACACTTGGATAGCTATTTAGACACCTATTAAAATTGTGGCCAGACGGTTTTAGGGCGAGGCATGATCTGAGCCATAGATCCCAATTTTACCTAAGGAATAATTACAATAACCTCAAAATTTTATAAGGTTTCTATGTTTGATACTTCCTAATATCTATTTCTATTTTTCAAACAAGAAATATGATCTTAAATTATTGCTTTGAATTTTCTTGACTATAAATGCACTATCACCATCCATGACCAATTTTTAGATGATGTCAAAGCCTCTAGAGCCAATGATATCAACATCATCAAGCATTTTAATTCTCTTTATATAACTTGAGATGTCTATGGTAGATCCCCATGAAACATGACAAGCCGAGCATCTAATAATAAAAAGAATAAGGTAAATTCTTGATAGACAAATTCTTAATTGATTATAAACACACATTCTTGTCAATACAATGCTTAATTGATTATGAATATAAAACAAAGAAAATGACAATGTGTTTTCTTATATAGTTTGCACCTATATTTTGATGAAGTCGCTACTCCATATTTGTGTATCATTCCTTGACTTGATTATTCTTATGCAAAAACCAGAACCATAATAAGCTTAGAAGCCCTGATTATGATATTGCATAATCTAAGAGGTCAATCTTCTTCTACAGTATTCTATATCATTTTCAAGGCCACCATGTGCAAGGATAGTCATGGAAGCTGATAATACATATATATCAGTAGATGACATCTGAGAAAGCCATGGAGAGGCACTTTTGCAAAAATCTTATTTTTCATAGTTTTACCATTTTTGAAACTCTTCTCATTTACATGCTATTGCTTTGAAACATCGAAGACATTTCCATGTTATTTTATTATTTAGGTTGACTCAACAACAAATTAAAACCAAATATTTAAACGCATTTGATTGATTTACATTACCTAGTTTCCATATTTTTTCTAATGCTTATTTATTTTCCTTCGATGCTTGTCGATTACCTACTCACTAATTATTTAAGGGTCCTTGATGGAATGTAGACTGCGAGAACTGAAGATTTGGATGAAATGTGATGGATGTGAGCACAAAGTGAATAAGGCCCTCTCTCATATGCTAGGTAACAACCATATGCCTACTCACTTTTATCATGGTAGATAAATGCTTCCATCATACAAAATAAAATATACATTTATAATCATTAAAGCTTATACATAAAGTTGTTTTATTTTTTAGGAAGGTGCCCAATAAGTGGATATAAACAAAAATATTCAAAAAATGACACAGTGTAAATACAACTGAAGAAGGTGCTGAAGAAAATGAAAGGCATAGTCAAGCACGAAGAGATATACATAGTTATGACAAGAAATATCCTCCTAAGTGTGTCAAAAAAGAGTCATTTAACACTCATCCCAACTACAGGTACAATTCACAAAAGTTGTGGATCCATATTGGCCTTCAAAATGATCGCTTGTAAATTATCAAAAGGTATTAAAATTATGGATGGCCATGTCGTACACCATGTCAGTAGTTTCAGTTGTCATTGGACACATCACTTTCTTCCAAACTCTGACACATCAAGGATAATTTTGTATTCTAGGTCACTGTCCTATTTTGTGTTTTTCATTCGATTTCTTCCTTTAAAAATGACAATTCAATATATGACGTAGTTGAAATGTAGTTAATAGTCAGTTGTTTAGGGATAAAAATTATAAATTGCTATGTTAGTAACCCCTATAAAAATCCATGTTTAATAGAAATAAGAACAAAATAATTGCTAACACATGTCAGAATAATGTGTGCACAATAACTGTCACCCACTCAAAATGGCATCAAATAAGATTCGGGGATGAATCTAAGGGCTGTTCCCCCAGTGGAAATACCTCTAGCGTAAAAATGTGTTTCCTTTCATAAATTACAAGTGATTTTTTAATTACATTTCTAGGACGTGTTTGAACCCCTTCGAAGAGTTAGGAAGGGTTCAATTTTTATTGTTGCTCCCATCTTGTTCACTCTTATGTTATCTTTATCTCACCATGTGATTTAGACCCATTGTGCGACCCCTTTTGGCTAGTGTAAGGTTCACATCACCCTCTTTCCACTTTATTAAGTCCTAGTCATTAGAAGTCAACATGAGTGTTTATAATATTTAATTTAAATTTAAAATCACCTATAAGTAAATAAGTATTGTAGTTCATTTCGACACAATCATATCTAATAATCATTTACATGAATCTATTGTGTACTCATAGATATTTTAGAAGAGATCAAACAATCATCCGAGCATTCATTATTGTTAAAGCTAATATTTCAATTTGAGCACTTTTAATGCATAACCTAGGGTTTGCATGTCACTAAAATGATTTTTATTTATGTAAAATACTATTTGCAATATATTTTTCTCAAGTAGTTTCTCCTACTCAGGGGCTTGACAAATACTAAGATAGCTATACTATTCACACGGTATACCATAAGCACCCAAAGCTCACTTTGTTTTCTTTAAACTTTAGATATTGTGGGCATTGAAAAACAAAGAGGAGAAGAATATTTGCTTCTAGGTAAACGTGCTTCATATTTGGTATAGGAATACCGAGTCAAGATGTTGAATATCAACATAAGAAAAATAGAATTATTTAAACATTAAGTGATTACCCTTCCCTAATTTTGGATTGATTAACTAGGTATTGTTTATGTATTGTACATGTATTTTGGATGCTTAATTAGCTATAGATGAATTTTTATATTTATACTTTGAGAAAGCGATAGAAAAATTGTGATATCTTGGGTATATAGTACAGTTTGGAGCTTATTTTTTCTTGGACTTTTTTTGAACCCGATGTAGTGGTGTAACTAAATTGAGGTCATATGTCACCAATAGGTAAAAAAATTATTGAGAAAGTGATAGTGTTATTAATTTATATGGAACCATTTAATAGTCAAAACTATGTGACAAATCCAAGATAGTTGCTTCAATAGTGATACATCTTGATATTATTTAAATGAATATATTTAAGTATTTGTACTAGTTATAAAGAACATATATGATGAAAAATACTATTAGTATATTTACTATTCATGGAGGTCATCTTAAGATGACTTAAAAAGAAATGAATATAATCCCCCAAAAAATAAAAAAAATTAATTTACATGTCAATAGAATAAATTAAAAAAAAACCATCTCTAAATGCTTACCTTTCATTAGCTATTCAAATGTAATTTTTGGTGAATAATTTAATCGATAACTCTTTTCCCTAATGATGAATCATAGATGTTGGTCAAAAATGTTAAAATAAAAATTTATACAGAATAATTCCAAAAACCTACAATCTATTTAATTTATAAGAATGTTGATACAAGAATCAAGGGATTGAAACTTATGTGAAAGAAATATATAAAAGAATAACAATGTTGATTAAAAAAAACTTTAAATGAAATTCAAACTAAAACTTGCGTGGATTGAAAGAATTACTGCTAATGTGGGAGCCACTTTCAAAAAGAAAGGGCAAAAGTTGGAGATTGAACTATTCAGAGTGGAAGCAGAGTCCTTGGTGAGTAATAGCTTGTAAAGGACCTTGGATGACTTTATTCCTCGGCATGGTAAAAGAATAGTTTCAGTTTGTGGATAAATCTTCATGTTTCCAAGTGGTAAGACTTGTGTTTCTTGGTTTTCTTATTGTTCGTGAATATTCATGGTAAGTTTTTGGAGTTTTGTTATTTGGCTTTGTTCCTTAGTGTCTTATCTCCTATTGGTTTTCCCCTTGTTTGTTCGTTTTCTTTCTTTGGTGATATTTGGGCCATTCTCTTGTTTGCTGCATTTTTGCAGTGTTTTTGTTGTTTTTTGGTATAATCTTTTTTAGTGGGTCTTGTGGTTTAGTCTTTGGGGTCTGTTGTGACCACGATGTTGTTAGTGGTGTTTCTTGTTGTATGAGAGATTCGAGCCTCCCATATGTGTCCCTGATTAATTCTTAACTCCAATAATAAACGATCTACTGATTCATAGCTCCAACTCGATAATATTTACTAATAATAACAATAATAATAAAAACTTATGTAAATTTAAATAAGAAGAAATGTATTTCAAAATGATATGTCAATTTCATATATAACATCTTCCAAATCCACAAGAAATTTTATTTTCTTTATTACTTTATATATTGCTTAAATATTATACATTTTAAATTTGGCCTCTAGCAAAGCTCAAGCGTAAACCTAACCTTACCATATTCCAACCATAATGTGGGGACCATAGCTAAGGTTAAACCCACTAGCGAGAATAAAATAAAAAGAATTCAACATAAGATTGACAGATTAAAAGAAAATGAGAACATTTCAAGCTTCCCCTTTTCCCACGAATCTCACACTTTTCACTTTGATTAACATGTATAAACGACTTGTATGTAATGCTTAACTCTTATAGTCTCATTATCTCATAAACTCTAATTAAAATATATTTAAATTCCATTTTTATGTTTTACCTTTATTTTATTGAAATTGTGTTATTGCTTACAAATGTTTTAATATAAGTATTATTGTGGGTATGGTATTGTTGAGTGTTAAAAGTTTGAAGTTTACAATTTTAAAATATATATTATTTCGAATTTATCAGTGTAAGATGTGGGTGAGTTGATATAGTGATTCGGTTGTTTTAAACACCATCCAAGTTCAAATTTTAGTATGGTATTGGAGATTGGATGTGGTCGATTGTTAAGTATTCATGGGCCAGATGTGGTCAAATGTTGATAATCCTAGACCGATTATGACTGATTGTTGGTATTCTTGGGTAGGTTATGATCGTTGATGTTATTCTCGAGTCAGTTGTGGTCTTTCATTGGTATTCTCTTAGGGATATGGGCTCTTGATTGTGTCCCAAACCGATTAGAACTCTCGTTAAAAGTGATTGGGACAAAAACCCCTTAACTTTAACATTGATTTAAAAAAGATTGACAATTCAAAATTTATATTTTTAAATATTTTAAAAAGATAATTCATCAAAATCGAACTCCAATGAAATAATAATGACGACATTAGCAATTCCTTTCATGAACTAAAATTTTATATAAAAATAATAAAATAATGATGACATTACCAATTCCCTTCAAAGACTAAAATTATGTATAAAAACAAAAAAAAAACAAAACAGGAATCATCGAGCACATTTGTTTTAAAGTGGGAGTGGCACTAGGATTAAGAGGGTCAATGGATAAGAAAAACAAATGAACATGGTTTGACAAGAAAGTTAGGAAAACGAATATATTGTATTTTAGAGCTCTTCCAAGGTTACATGGGAAACACCTATCATGACCAAAGGGGACGTTAGATTCTTGATAAACCACCAAAGTATTAGGGCACGCCTTCAAAAGTTTTCAAAATAATACTAAAGTCACATCTTCAATGTAGCCATATAAGATTGGACATTTTAAATAAACTAAATACTCTGTACCCTACAATTATCTTAATAATCAAATAGCTATAATTTAAAGGCTTCCAAAAAGACATGAAAAAATAATAATAATGATTGAATCCCTTTCCAAAAGTTTTCAAAATAATACTCAAGTCACATCTTCAATGTAGCCAAATAAACTAAATACTCTCCACCCCACAATCATCTTAATAACCAAATAGCTATAATTTAAAGGCTTATAAAGAGACCATATGAAAAAAAAATCATAATACTATTTTATCCTACTTATATTTTTAAATAGGCGTTGAGTTTTCCATATGTAATATGGGTAAATAGATTACATCTAAATTGATATGTATGTTCAATTATTTTTAATTAGGTTAAATAAATATGTGCAATATATAAATTAAGTTTAATTAATTGTTTTTGAAATTAAATAAATAATTATATAAATTTTAAAAGTAAAACTTGAATATTATAAGATTTGATGATAATTGTTAAAATATAATGTAGAAATGTGTACTTAGAAATTATGATAATGACTAGTTTAGAAATTTGGTAGCGAATACAGAAATCTTTTAAGAAATGTATAAATACATAAATTCGGTTACATATACTTGACAATATTAATTTTCGACACATTCCAACACATATAACTTGTTATTCATTTGATTCAAACTTATACACTTCTGCACATTGAGTAAATTTGCTCTCTTATGTACAAATTTTGAATCATTCACAAGAAGCAATTATAAGTCAAGCCAAAAGCCTTCTAAAGCAAGTCAAGAGCTATCATTGTCAAGTATTAAAGCCATTTTCTAGCTACATATACGTAGTCGAAAGAACATAATTGCACATTCACTTTAGGTGGGAGAACTACGTGGACTTGATTTCCATCTTTAGAGTATTGGATATGTAAGAAGTGGTCAATCATTAGGGGGTATTGAGGTCAGATCAACTCGTTATGCTCTCCTTTTTTTCTTGCAGTTTTTAAAGCTATCAAAGTGCTTTAAGAGTTTCAAAGACAAAAGAAGATAAACTTTAGTTGTGATATCTCAGATTTTTCACCATCCATTGTTGAAACAAAAACATCTAATAGTTTTTATGCATAGTTAATTAGGACAAGTCCATGATCAACAAACTTGGATGCATTATGTTCTTGTCCCTTCATAATAGACCTATCTAAAAACATCTTTTGCTTCTACTCCTGATCTTTCATTCCCATATTCTTGTTTTCTCTATCTTATTATGTCAACAATTTATCACAGTCAATTGAGACAAATTAGTGGTTAACAAACTGGAACGTATTATGCTACTATCCACTTAGAATGACCTTGTCTAGACTCTATTTTTGTACCTGATTTTGAATTTGACCCTATACAGTCACCTCTTCCTTTGATTTTAGTTGTAGACAGAACAATCAACATAAATCAATGTGCAAGTTAAGTATATTTCTTCTTAGTAATTTTTTTAAGATAACAACTTTTCATATTTAGTAATTTATCAAAATCAAAATAGAACTAAATATTGCATATCTTTAACATTCTGATATTTTTAGTTTTACACCTATTAATCACATAATATAATTCATGTATTTTTTATATTAAAAATAGGGTAAAACATATTGGTGCACCTGAATTACTATTTTTGATACTTTACTTTCTGATTTTATTTTTCAATTTCAACTTACTCTTTTCTTTGTTTTCATAGAAAGCATATACTGATAATTTTAGAACTCGTATGAGTTGTTTTGTAAAAAAAGGTCACCAGTTTCATTCGAGCCACGATGTGAGGGGTACTACCCTAATATTCAATCCATTGGACAACACTATTTACAGGTTTTCATTTTCATGTACCTCACGGTTTATAAAAAATCCCAAGGTTTTATTTTTTAACCAATGAGGCCTTCAATAATTTATTCTTGTAGTACACCAGTAAGTGATTAGCCTTGGGAAGTCACTGTCAACGTACCCTATAAATGAGATAGTGTGGCTATAAGAATGGTGGAATCTTTTGTAGTTAGTGTATTCATAGTTGTATTCACTATTTATGATTGGTAGTAACATATCTGAGAGCCTATAAATTAAACACACCCTTGACTAGTTACACCCTTTAGACTTGTTGCAAAATTTCAAAAATTTTCAACTCACAGTAATTGTGTTTTGATTGCTTAATTTTTAGTATTAAATTTTGTCTTGCTTTCCAAAATTTTCCTCATATATTGACACTAATCAAATTCAACTACAACATAAAATCTAAAATGAATAATGTATAATCTAACGCCTCCCCTGCTTCATATTATTGTAATATCTAGTCTAAGCTCCTACCTATCACTATTAGATGCCAAAGGGCATACATGACTCAATTTGTCCCTCCACCTCTTCCACCACAAGGTTATCTTAACCAAAATCATGTTCTTATTATCTGCCCAAGGCTCATATTAGATGCTAATGCACATGTTGTCAACATCAAGTGAGGACGAATACCTCACCCACCCCACCAAAATGAAGATGGTCAACATGATCCTCCACAACCCCCACCACCTCCCACGAGGCAAGAAAATCAATCGAAGGGTTATATATCATGGATCAACTCAAAAATACCCTTGCTAAAATTTATATTTTAGAGTTATTAAAAAGATCAATAATTTACATGGATATCTTCTATGACATTTTACGTGATACAACTTTTTAGGGTGATACACAACTAACATCATTTACTTTTATCATGAATGCACTCAAATATGTCACAAGGTCATCACATCTAATAATGAAGATTTACATCTTAAACACATCATAGAGCAATATCTTCCACTATTTATTCAAGGTCAAATATATGGAAAGGTTATCAAGTATGTTTTGGTTGGCAATGGTTCAAGAGTGAATATTTGTAGTTATATTGTCTTACAATAATTAGGATTTCATATGAACAACATTCAAAAATCAAAATAGAGCATCAGGGGATTCGATAATACTCCTTGTCAGACAATTGGAGCTATCACATTGGACTTACTACCAGGCCCCAAAATAGTGAATACTATCTTTAAAGTTTTGCCTAACTAATTACATTACAATTTACTGTTGGGAAGACTTAGATTCATGCCATGGAGGTTGTACGTTATACACTCCATAGATAAGGGATATGAATATTCTCTTCTAGTATATGATACACCTTGTAGATACTTATAAATGAATCAATCATAATTTGAAGATCATTATGTATGCAATGGGCTAAGATTATTTGACAAGTAACCCATCCCTAAAGATTTAGACTCAGAGAAAGTTAATTAAAGAGCCCAACAATGCATTATCTTCAGGTTGTGACCAAGTATGGATCCACAGATGTAAAAGGAGGGGTAACTACTCAATAATATCAAAGGGAAGGGTTTCAAAGCCTTTGGGCCTATGACACGAGGGAATAAATATAACTAGAACTCTAATGATAAATAAAAAAGAATTGCCTAAATGCAATTTAAGTAGTTGTGCAAGTAAAGTAAAGTAAACTAAAGGGAAATGGTTAGAATAATAAAATGGTTAAGGATTCATGGTAGGAAAATGGTGGCTTGGGCTACTTAAAATGGATAAATGACAAGACTAAACAATCATATAGCCATACTAAGTATATGTGTAAAAAAATTATAGACAAGGGCATACACACATGTTTATATACTAAGCAACAAACAACATCTACCCACTAAATTAAATAAAGGAAAGAATATAGGGTTAGAAATTTTACCTTGATGGGGACTTGTCGAGCCTTAATCACCCCCATGGCCAATGGTGCTTTGCAAGATATTATTATGGTTATGAAGACTCCAAAGGATAGATATTAATATCAAAGCCAACTAAGAACCTCCTATAAAATCTCCAAGACTTCCACAAGATAAGCTTCCTTCAAGATAATATTCTAGCTATAGCTCCTCTAAATGGAATGTAGGGAAAAAGTGGGAGCACAAGTAGAGTAGATAAGATTGAAATAATTTGTGTATATGATATGTGTAGTCATATATAATGCAAAAATTGGTAACTTGAGCATGGCTAATGACATCCAACCCATTAAGTGCCTCTTGCTTGCTCTCATGACCCTCGTACGCATCTTTCACTAATTATCAATCATCCATAGCCTTCCAGACTTGACCTTAGCTGATCCAAGCCCCTCTTGTCATGACCAATCCATCCCCCAAGGTCCCATCTGCCTAGGACAATCATGCCACACTAAGAAAATAACATTAATGCCACTCCTATCTGCTTTCAATGCTATTGTCCAAGCTCATTTTTGTCCCGAACAATTAATTTCTTCTAATTTCCCATCCTTATCCTTGTCGACCTAACATGAACAAATTCAATCTATGACCAATAGATTCCTATAAAATCCCATTCAATGATCATTTGGAAAGGGTTGGTAAATATTATCAAGCAAGCAAGAATACAAGTGAAACCACTCAGGCAATCCTCCCTATTCTCTACATATAGCCATCCAGTACAGTCCTAAGCACATCTAAATCTCTGCATTAGTCCCTAACCATCCTCAAGCACATCTAGTCTAGCGTTCCTTGCATTCTCATATCAAAATTTCACCAAGCACTTTCAAAGGGAGAACTATATATGTCTTGATCCCTCTTCAGAGTATTGGTATGTAGGCAATGTGCCCACACATGGGGTGTGAAACACATCTAGTACATCTTACACACACTAAATTTTTTTCCCTATTTTTCAAAGTTTTAATCAAGTACACTGAAGGCATAAAAATGAAGAAAATCAGCTCTACAGGGAGTACTATTGACAATAAGACTTCAAAAATTTAGAGACATTATTACACAAACCTATTGAACTGTCAGGATCCCTACTCCTTAAGAGCACAATTGATTACCTTTATATAAGAAACTAAACATGGAATTTAACCAGAAGTAATATGTAACTAAAATTCAGAAACAACACAAAATATGAGAGACGATACAATCTTGTATTAACACTCTTTTAGAAGGAAATACAATGAAGAAATCACACTCTTCTCACACTTCTTGGGCGTATTAGTAATTCTCCTTCAAGAGTTCTCTCTCTCAATTACAAACCAATCAACTCAAACACAGAGTTGTTGTTTCCACCAGTCAGTAACAATACTGCTAGTCCACCAAGTACTCAACGTACTCCAAGTAAATCTCCCTGATCTTGCTCCTTGTTGTGTTGCAGAGATTCTTTGACCTTGCTACCCCACATATCTCCTTTGATCTTGCACACACACACACCTGCAAATCAACTGATCTTACTTACCATGTAGATCTTCTACTTGATCTTGCACAACCTGTAGATCAACTTGGTCTTGGACACCTGCAAACCTTCTAGATCTTACACACCTTGGAAGAACCCTTGTCCTTGCCTTTGCAAGTCCTTATGATTCTACAAATTACAATACAGCCCCATGGGTCTCTTAAATAGATCCCATACAAACAATAATTAGACTTCCTAATTACAATAATTAGAAACGCAGACTCAAGACTAAAATTAGTCTTTTACATGCAAACTAATTGTCCATATAAAATTAGACCAGTTCTGGAAGTGCATGGAAATGCATGCACACACAGGTTGTCGACTTCGGTTCCTGTCTGACCGATGTCGTCCGACACATAACTGATGTCAATTTCTCTGCACACTGAATATGGTCGATGTTGGTTGGCCTAAATGACGTTGGTTGCTTTGCAACTCAACAACCTCCTCCATTTGCATCAGTGAAACTTTTAGCTACACAACATAATAATCTCCCACTTGGAGATAAACAACTGCATCTGTACCTGTACCTATACATCATCTAATTTTTTTTCTTGGCTTGTATCCCTCTTCAAGTTCAGTCTTAAAGACCAACCACCACAAATCCTGTGGTGCTTCTCCTATCATCCAAGTAACCTGCCATATCTGAATCTACATACCCATGTAGAGAAGTGCCTGACCCTGCATAGCATGAATCCCTGCTGCTAGTCCCTCTCAGATACCTGAGAATCCACTGAATAGCTTTTCAGTGCTCCTTTCCCGAATTGGCCATAAACTTGCTGACAACTCCCACTGCTTGGGTAATCTCAGGTCTAGTACTCATGTACTCAACCTCATCATGTGATTTGGGACACTGTTCTATGAACTGTCCATCCATAGGTGTGCTAACCAGTTCTGTATCCTGCATATTGAACCTCTCCATTACCTTATTCACATAATCATCTGGAGACAAAATCATCCTGTGACTTTCCTTGTCTCTAGAAATACTCATGCCAAGAATTTTCTTTGCTCCTAAATCCTTCCTGGCACACCTCTGAGCTACTTTACCTTTAGCTCAGCAAATCCCTGCATGTATGAACCTGCAACAAGCATATCATCCACATATAGTAACAAGATAATGTTGTGACCATTATCCAACCTGGTAAAATAAACACAGTGATTACATTGACATTGACTAAAGCCATGCTTTGTCATAAACCTGTCAAACCTATACCACTGTCTTGGAGTTTGCTCAAGACCATATAACCTGGCCTTGCTACCCCGCAGATCTCCTTTGACCTTGCACACACACATACTTATAGATCAACTGATCTTACTTACCATGTAGAGCTTCTACCTAATCTTGCACAGCCTACAGATCAACCTAGTCTTGCACACCTGCAAACCTAGATCTTACATACCTTGGAAGAACCCTTGTCCTTCTGTCTCACGTGTCCATTCTCTCCTTTCTTTGACCTAAGAATCCATTCGTCTTTTAGTGCTTTCATCTCGGCTGACAACTCTACTAAATCTCCCATTTGGTTCTTTCCTAAGGAATCAATCTCCTCATTCATGCCATGCTCCCACTATTTCTTGGATTTTACCTGCATTGCCTCTTCAAAACTTCCTAGTTCTTGACCATCAGTGAGCAACAAGTTCAAGTAGTATAAAGAAGGGGAATAATGAATTTGAGGCTTACTTACCCTTTCAATCCTACATATGGGCGTTTGAGACTCCTTGACTACTTGCTGTCCACCCAAAATCCATTCTTTGGTCGACCCTGGTCTGCACCCGACTGATGTCGATTCCACCTGATCGCCGACGTCGGTTCCTTGACCGACATTGGTGTCCACCTGCCTGACACCAATGACTCTAGTCTGCACATGACTGATGTTGGTATCTGCCTGATCGACATTGGTTCTCACTTGACCAACGTCGATAATTGTGTTTTCCTGTGAGTGATGATTTTTGCCTGCGAGCTCACTTTAGATCATAACCTTGTCCAAACTGCCCTGCGTAGAATTATTCAACCCCTTGAGATGATCTCTATCCATCATCTCCTCTATGAAAACCAAGGCTTTCCAGTTCTTAAGTTTGTCAAAGACATCAGACTTCCTCTTAATAACATGCTTCCCCATCTTATTCATGTGACCAAGCCTACAAAGCCACATCTTCGCATTTACATCTGAAGTAGATAAACCAGAAAGAGAATCAGTAATACAAGTAGATAGATAAAGAGTATCTACTTTTTTACCACATGCTAATTCAAGTGCACCCTTCAAAAATTTTCAAGATTCTGCTGTGAGAGTAACTGTGCAACCCTCATCAGCCAACTTTCTTGCAAAAATTAGACTCCTCTTCACGACTGGGACATGCATGACATCTTTCAACACCCATGTGTTGCTCGTCTACAATTTAAGCTACACTTCCCCTTTGCCAACAATTTGACAAGGCTCATCAACCCCTAAATAAATCTTTCCAAAGTCTCCATGGACATAATCATGGAAAAATACTCTATTTGGGGTTGCATGAAAAGAGGCAACAAAATCTCAAACCCAAGATTCTACTTTATCCAAGGAACATACAAGAGCATCCTGAGCAACAATACCTGCAACATCTGCTTCTTCATTTCTTTCATGCTGATCTTCTACCAACCAACAATCTTTCTTTACCTGCTCATTCTTTCCATAATACCATAATTGATAATTCTTGCCATTGAATTCCTCTATTCTCAGTGTACTTTCTTCTGCCATTGCTTTACTCCCACTCAATGAGAAACCCCTGAGAGTGACCTGTAATCAACAAACACTTAACACACTCTGACAACCTGTTAGTGTACCTAACTAAGCTCTGATACCAATTGTCAGGATCCCTACTCCTTAAGAGCACAATTGATTACCTTTGTATAAGCAACTAAACATGAAATTTAACCAGAAGTAATATGCAACTAGAATTTAGAAACAACACAGAATATGAGAGACAATACAATCTTGTATTAACACTCTTCTAGAAGGAAATACAATGAAGAAATCACACTCTTCCCACACCTCTTGGGCGTACCAGTAATTTTGCCTCAAGAGTTCTCTCTCTCAATTACAAACATATCAACTCAAACACAAAGTTGTTGTTTCCACCAGTCAGTAACAATATTGCCAGTCCACCAAGTACTCAAAGTACTCCAAGTAAATCTCCCTGATCTTGCTCCTTGTTGTGTTGCAGATCTCCTTTGACATTGCTACCCCACAGATCTCCTTTGACCTTGCAAACACACACACCTACAGATTAACTGATCTTACTTACCATGTAGATCTTCTACCTAATCTTGCACAACCTGTAGATCAACCTGGTCTTGCACACCTGCAAACCTTCTAGATCTTACACACCTTGGAAGAACCCTTGTCCTTGCCTTTGCAAGTCCTTATGATTCTACAAATTACAATACAGCCCCATGGGTCTCTTAAATAGATCCCATACAAACAACAATTAGACTTCCTAATTACAATAATTAGAAACGTAGACTCAAGACTAAAATTAGTCTTTTACATGCAAACTAACTGTCCGTATAAAATTAGACCAGTTCTGGAAGCACATGCAAATGCATGCACACACAGGTTATCGACGTCGATTCTTGTCTGACCGATGTCAGTCGACACATAACCGATGCCAATTTATCTGCACACTGAATATGACTGACGTCAATTGGCCTGATTGACGTCGGTTGCTCTGCAACTCGGCAACGTCCTCTGTTTGCATCAGTGAAGCTTTTAGCTCCATAACATAACAATCTCCCACTTGGAGATAAATAGCTGCATCTGTACCTATACCTATACATCATCTAATTTTTTTTCCTGGCTTGTATCCCTCTTCAAGTTCAATCTTAAAGACCAACCACCACAAATCATGTGGTGCTTCTCCTGTCATCCAAGTAACCTGCCATATCCAAATCTACATACCCATGTAGAGAAGTGCCTGACCCTGCATAGCATGAATCCCTGCTGCTAGTCCCTCTCAGATACCTGAGAATCCATTGAACTGCTTTCCAGTGCTCCTTTCCCGAATTGGCCATAAACTTGTTGACAACTCCCACTGCTTGGGTAATCTCAGGTCTAGTACTCATGTACTCAACCTCATCATGTGATTTGGGACACTGTTCTATGAATTGTCATCCATAGGTGTGCTAACCAGTTCTGCATCCTGCATATTAAACCTCTCCATTACCTTATTCACATAATCATCTGGAGACAAAATCATCCTGTGACTTTCCTTGTCTCTAGAAATACTCATGCCAAGAATTTTCTTTGCTCCTCTTAAATCCTTCCTGGCACACCTCTGAGCTACTTTTACCTTTAGCTCAACAAATCCCTGCATGTATTAACTTACAAGCATATCATCCACATACAGTAACAGGATAATGTTGTGACCATTATCCAACCTGGTAAAATAAACACAGTGATTACATTGACATTGACTAAAGCCATGCTTTGTCATAAACCTGTCAAACCTATACCACTGTCTTGGAGCTTGCTCAAGACCATATAACCTGGCCTTGCTACCCCACAGATCTCTTTTGACCTTGCACACACACACACACCTATATATCAACTAATCTTACTTACGATGTAGATCTTCTACCTGATCTTGCACAACCTGCAGATCAACCTGGTCTTGCACACTTGCAAACCTAGATCTTACATACTTTGGAAGAACCCTTGTCCTTCTATCTCATGTTTCGATTCTCTCCTTTTTTTAACCTAGGAATCCATTCATCTTTTAGTGCTTTCATCCTGGCTGGCAACTCTACCAAATCTCCCATTTGGTTCTTTCCCAAGGAATCAATTTCCTCATTCATGCCATGCTCCCACTGTTTCTTGGATTCTACCTGCATTGCGTCTTCAAAACTTCCTGATTCTTGACCATCAGTGACCAACAAGTTCAAGTAGTATAAAGAAGGGGAATTTGAGGCTTACTTACCCTTTCAATCCTCCATATGGGCATTTGAGACTCCTTGATAGCTTGCTGTCCACCCAAAATCCATTCTCTGGTCGACCTTGGTCTACACCCGATTGATGTCAATTCCACCTGATCACCGATGTCAATTCCTTGACCGACGTCGGTGTCCACCTGCCCGACACCACCGACTCTGGTTTGCACATGACTGATGTTGGTATCTACCTGATCAACGTCAGTTCTCACCTGACCGATGTCGATAACTGTGTTTTCCTGTGAGTGATGATTTTTACCCATTAGCTCACTTTGGATCATAACCTTGTCCAAACTGCCCTGCTTAGAATTATTCAACCCCTTGAGCTGATCTCTGTCCATCATCTCCTCCATGAAAACTAAGGCTTTCCAGTTCTTAAGTTTGTTAAAGACATCAGACTTCTTCTTAAGAACATGCATCCCCATCTTATTCATGTGATCAAGCCTATAGAGCCACATCTTTGCATCTACATCTGAAGTAGATAAACTGGAAGGAGAATCAGTAATACAAGTAGATAGATAAAGACTACCTACTTTCTTACCACATGCTAAGTCAAGTACACCCTTGAAAACTTTTCAATATTCTGCTGTGAGAGTAACTGTGCAACCCTCATCACCCAACTTTCCTATAGAAATTAGACTCCTCTTGCATGACATCCTTCAACACCCATGTGTTGCCCGTCTGCAATTTCAGCCGCACTTCCCCTTGCCAACAATTTGACAAGGCTCACCAACCCCTAAATAAATCTTTCCAAAGTCTCGATGGACATAATCATGGAAAAATACTCTATTTGGGGTTGCATGAAAAAAGGCAACAAAATCTAAAACCCAAGATTCTACTTTATCCAAGGAACATACAAGAGCATCCTGAGCAACAATACCTGCAACATCTGCTTCTTCGTTTCCTTCATGCTGATCTTCTACCAACCAACAATCTTTCTTTACCTGCTCATTCTTTCCATAGTACCATAATTGATAATTCTTGCCATTGAATTCCTCTATTCTCAGTGTACTTTCTTCTGCCATTGCTTTACTCCCACTCAATCAGAAACCCCTGAGAGTGACCTGTAATCAACAAACACTTAACACACTCTGACCACCTGTTAGTGTACCTAACTAAGCTTTGATACTAATTGTCAGGATCCCTACTCCTTAAGAGCACAATTGATTACCTTTGTATAAGCAACTAAACACAAAATTTAACCAGAAGTAATATGTAACTAGAATTTAGAAACAACACAAAATATGAGAGACAATACAATCTTGTATTAACACTCTTCTAGAAGGAAATACAATGAAGAAATCACACTCTTCCCACACCTCTTGGGCATACCAGTAATTCTCCCTCAAGATTTCTCTCTCTCAATTACAAACCAATCAACTCAAACACAGAGTTGTTTCCACCAGTCAGTAACAATATTGCCAGTCCACCAAGTACTCAAAGTACTCCAAGTAGATCTCCTTGATCTTGCTCCTTGTTGTGTTCCAGATCTCCTTTGACCTTGCTAGCCCACAGATCTCCTTTGACCTTGCACACACACACTTACAGATCAACTTATCTTACTTACCATGTAGATCTTCTATCTGATCTTGCACAACCTGTAGATTAACCTGGTCTTGCACACCTGCAAACCTTCTAGATCTGACACACCTTGGAAGAACCCTTGTCCTTGCCTTTGCAAGTCCTTATGATTCTACAAATTACAATACAGCCCCATGGGTCTCTTAAATAGATCCCATACAAACAATATTTAGTCTTCTTAACTACAATAATTAAAAACTCAGACTCAAGACTAAAATTAGTCTTTTACATGCAAACTAACTGTCCGTATAAAATTAGACTAGTTCTGGAAGCGCATGCAAATGCATGCACACATAGGTTGTTGACGTTGGTTCCTGTCTGACTGATGTTGGCCGACACATAACCGATGTCAGTTTCTCTGCACACTGAATATGGCCGACGTCAGTTGCTTTACAACTCAGCAACCTCCTCCGTTTCCATCAGTGAAGCTTTTAGCTCCACAACATAACAATCTCCCACTTGGAGATAAACAGCTGCATCTGTACCTATACCTGTACATCATCTAATTTTTTTTTCTGGCTTGTATCTCTCTTCAAGTTTAGTCTTAAAGACCAACCACCACAAATCCTGTGGTGCTTCTCCTATCATCCAAGTAACCTGCCATATCCAAATCTACATACCCATGTAGAGAAGTGCCTGACCCTACATAGCATGAATCCCTACTGCTAGTCCCTCTAAGATACTTGAGAATCCACTAAACTGCTTTCCAGTGCTCCTTTCCCAATTTGGCCATAAACTTGCTGACAACTCCCACTGCCTGGGTAATCTCAGGTCTAGTACTCATGTACTCAACCTCATCATGTGATTTGGGACACTGTTCTATGAACTGTCATCCATAGGTGTGCTAACCAGTTCTACATCCTACATATTGAACCTCTCCATTACCTTATTCACATAATCATCTGGAGACAAAATCATCCTGTGACTTTTCTAGTCTCTAGAAATACTAATGCCAAGAATTTTCTTTGCTCCTCCTAAATCCTTCCTAGCACACCTCCAAGCTACTTTTACCTTTAGCTCAGCAAATCCCTGCATGTATGAACCTGCAACAAGCATATCATCCACATACAGTAACAGGATAATGTTTTGACCATTATCCAACCTGGTAAAATAAACACAGTGATTACATTGACATTGACTAAAGCCATGCTTTATCATAAACCTGTCAAACCTATACCACTGTCTTGGAGCTTGCTCAAGACCATATAACCTGGCCTTGCTACCTCGTAAATCTCCTTTGACCTTGAACACACACACACACACCTATAGATCAACTGATCTTACTTACCATGTATATCTTCTACCTGATGTTGCACAACTTGCAGATCAACCTGGTCTTGCACACCTGCAAACCTAGATCTTACATACCTTAGAAGAACCCTTGTCCTTCTGTCTCACATGTCCATTCTCTCCTTTCTTTAACCTAGGAAACCAGTCATCTTTTAGTGCTTTCATCTCAGCTAGAAACTCTACCAAATCTCCCATTTGGTTCTTTCCCAAGGAATCAATCTCCTCATTCATGCCATGCTCCCACTGTTTCTTGGATTTTACCTGCATTGCCTCTTCAAAACTTCCTGGTTCTTAACCATCAGTGAGAAATAAGTTCAAGCAGTATAAAGAAGGGGAATAATGAATTTGAGGCTTACTTACCCTTTTAATCCTCCATATGGGCGTTTGAGACTCCTTGACAGCTTGTTGTCCACCCAAAATCCATTCTCTGGTCGACCCTGGTCTGCACCCGACTGATGTCAATTCCACCTGATCACTGATGTCAGTTCCCTAACCGATGTCGGTGTCCACCTGCTCGACACCACCGACTCTTGTCTGCACATGACTGATGTTGGTATTTGCCTGATCGACGTCGGTTCTCACTTGACCAATGTCGATAACTGTGTTTTCCTGTGAGTGATGGTTTTTCCCCGTGAGTTCACTTTGGATCATAACCTTGTCCAAACTGCCCTGCTTAGAATTATTCAACCCCTTGAGCTGATCTCTGTCCATCATCTCCTCCATGAAAACCAAGGCTTTTCAGTTCTCAAGTTTGTCAAAGACATTAGACTTCCTCTTAAGAACATGCATCCCCATCTTATTCATGTGACCAAGCCTTCAGAGCCACATCTTCACATCTACATCTGAAGTAGATAAACCAGAAGGAGAATCAGTAATACAAGTAGAAAGATAAAGAGTACCTACTTTCTTATCACATGCTAATTTAAGTGCACCCATGGAAAAATTTCAAGATTTTGCTGTGAGAGTAACTATGCAACCCTCATCACCCAACTTTCTTGCAGAAATTAGACTCCTCTTCAGGAACTGGGACATGCATGACATCCTTCAACACCCATGTGTTGCCCGTCTGCAATTTTAGCTGCACTTCCCCTTTGCAAACAATTTGACAAGGCTCACCAACGCCTAAATAAATCTTTCCAATGTCTCCATGGACATAATCATGGAAAAATACTCTATTTGGGGTTGCATGAAAAGAGGCAACAGAATCTGAAACCCAAGATTCTACTTTATCCAAGGAACATACAAGAGCATCCTGAGCAACAATACCTACAACATCTACTTCTTCATTTCCTTCATGCTGATCTTCTACCAACCAACAATCTTTTTTTACCTGCTCATTCTTTCCATAGTACCATAATTGATAATTCTTGCCATTGAATTCCTCTATTCTCAGTGTACTTTCTTCTGCCATTGCTTTACTCCCACTCAATCAAAAACCTCTGAGAGTGACCTGTAATCAACAAACACTGAACGCACTCTGACCACCTGTTAGTGTACCTAACTAAGCTCTGATACCAATTGTTAGGATCCCTACTCCTTAAGAGCACAATTGATTACCTTTGTATAAGCAACTAAACACATAATTTAATCAGAAGTAATATGTAACTAGAATTCAGAAACAACACAAAATATGAGAGACAATACAATCTTGTATTAACACTCTTCTAGAAGGAAATACAATGAAGAAATCACACTCTTCCCACACCTCTTTGGTGTACCAGTTATTCTCTCTCAAGAGGTCTCTCTCTCAATTACAAACCAATCAAATCAAACATAGAGTTGTTGTTTCCACCAGTCAGTAACAATATTGCTAGTCCACCAAGTACTCAAAGTAATCCAAGTAGATATCCCTGATCTTGCTCCTTATTGTGTTACAGATCTCCTTTGACCTTGCACACACACACACCTGCAGATCAATTGATCTTACTTACCATGTAGATCTTCTACCTGATCTTGCACAACCTGTAGATCAACCTGGTCTTGCACACCTGCAAACCTTCTAGATCTTACACACCTTGGAAGAACCCTTGTCCTTGCCTTTGCAAGTCCTTATGATTATACAAATTACAATACAGCCCTATGTGTCTCTTAAATAGATCCCATATAGACAATAATTAGACTTCCTAATTATAATAATTAGAAACGCAGACTCAAGACTAAAATTAGTCTTTTACATGCAAACTAATTGTCGATCTAAAATTAGACCAGTTCTGGAAGCACATGCAAACGCACGCACACATAGGTTGCTGACATCTGTTCCTATCTGATCGATGTTGACTGACACATAACCGATGTCGATTTCTCTCCACACTGAATATGACTGATGTCGATTGGCCTGACCAATGTTGGTTGCTCTACAACTCAGCAACCTCCTCTATTTGCATCAGTGAAGCTTTTAGCTCCACAACCTAACAATCTCCCACTTAGAGATAAATAGCTACACCTGTACTTGTACTTATAGATCATCTAATTTTGTTTCCTGGCTTGTATCCCTCTTCAAGTTCAGTCTTGAAGACTAACCACCACAAATCCTGTGGTGCTTCTCCTATCATCCAAGTAACCTGCCATATCTGAATCTACATACCTATGTAGAGAAGTGCCTGACCCTGCATAGCATGAATCCCTGCTGCTGGTCCCTCTTAGATACCTGAGAATCCACTAAATTGCTTTTCAGTGCTCCTTTTGCGAATTTGCCATAAACTTATTGACAACTCCTACTGCTTGGGTAATCTCAGGTCTAGTACTCATGTACTCAACCTCATCATGTGATTTGGGACACTGTTTTGTGAACTGTCCATCCATAGGTGTGGTAACCGATTCTACATCTTTCATATTGAACCTCTCCACTACCTTATTCACATAATCATCTCGAGACAAAATCATCCTGTGACTTTCCTTGTCTCTAGAAATACTCATGCCAAGGATTTTCTTTACTCCTCCTGAATCCTTCCTGGCACACCTCTGAGCTACTTTTACCTTTAGCTCAACAAATCGCTGCATTAATGAACCTGCAACAAGCATATCATCCACATACAGTAATAAGATAATGTTGTGACCATTATCCAACCTGGTAAAATAAACATAGTGATTACATTGACATTGACTAAAGCCATGCTTTTTCATAAACCTGTCAAACCTATACCACTGTCTTGGAGCTTGCTCAAGCCCATATAACTTGGCCTTGCTACCCCATAGATCTCCTTTGACCTTGCACACACACACACACCTATAGATCAACTGATCTTACTTACCATGTAGATCTTCTACCTAATCTTGCACACCTGTAATCCTAGATCTTACATACCTTGGAAGAACCCTTGTCCTCCTGTCTCACATGTCCATTCTCTCTTTTCTTTAACCTAGGAATCCATTCATCTTTTAGTGCTTTCATCCAAACTGGCAACTCTACCAAATCTCCCATTTGGTTCTTTCCCAAGGAATCAATCTCCTCATTCATGCCATGCTCCTACTGTTTCTTGGATTCTTCCTGCATTGCCTCTTCAAAATTTCCTAATTCTTGACCATCATTGAGCAACAAGTTCAAGTAGATAAAGAAGGGGAATAATGAATTTGATTCTTACTTACCCTTTCAGTCCTCCATATGGGCATTTGAGACTCCTTGACAGCGTGTTGTCTGCCCAAAATTTGTTCTCTGGTCGACCCTAGTCTGCACCCGACTGATGTTGATTCCACCTGATCACTGATGTTGGTTTCCTGACCGACGTCAGTGTCCACCTGCCCGACACCATCGACTCTTGTCTGCACATGACTAACGTTAGTATCTACCTGATCGAGGTCAGATCTCACCTGACTGATGTCGATAACTGTGTTTTCTTGTGAGTGATGATTTTTACCCCTGAACTCACTTTGGATCATAACCTTGTCCAAACTGCCCTGCTCAAAATTATTTAGCCCCTTGCGCTGATCTCTGTCCATCATCTCCTCCATGAAAACCAAGGCTTTCCAGTTCTTAAGTTTTTCAATGACATCAGAGTTCCTCTTAAGAACATGCATCCCCTTCTTATTCATGTGACCAAGCCTATAGAGCCACATCTTTGCATCTACATCTAAAGTAGATAAACCAGAAGGAGAATCAGTAATACAAGTAGATAGATAAAGAGTACCTACTTTCTTACCACATGCTAATTCAAGTGCACCCTTGGAAACTTTCCAAAATTTTGCTGTGAGACTAACTGTGCAACCCTCATCACCCAACTTTCCTACAAAAATTAGACTCCTCTTAAGGACTGGGACATGCATGACATCCTTCAACACCATGTGTTACCCGTCTGCAATTTCAATCGCACTTCCCCTTTTCCAATAATTTGACAAGGTTCACCAAACCCTAAATAAATCTTTCCAAAGTCTCCATAGACATAATCATGGAAAAATACTCTATTTGGGGTTACATGGAAAGAGGCAACAGAATCTAAAACCCAAGATTCTACTTTATCCAAGGAACATACAAGAGCATCATGTGCAATAATACCGGCAACATCTGCTTCTTCATTTCCTTCATGCTGATCTTCTACCAACCAACAATCTTTTTTTACCTGCTCATTCTTTCCATAATACCGTAATTGATAATTCTTGCATTGAATTCTTCCATTCTTAGTGTACTTTCTTCTACCATTGCTTTACTCTCACTCAATCAGAAACTCCTGAGAGTGACCTGTAATCAACAAACACTTAACACGCTCTGACCACCTCTTAGTGTACCTAACCAAGCTCTGATACCAATTGTCAGTATCCCTACTCCTTAAGAGCATAATTGATTACCTTTGTATAAACAACTAAACACAAAATTTAACCAGAAGTAATATGTAACTAGAATTTAGAAACATCGCAGAATATGAGAGACAATACAATCTTGTATTAACACTCTTTCAGAAGAAAATACAATGAAGAAATCACACTCTTCCCACATCTCTTGGGCATACCAGTAATTCTCCCTCAAGAGTTCTCTCTCTCAATTACAAACCAATCAACTCAAACATAGAGTTGTTGTTTCCACCAGTTAGTAACAATATTGCCAGTCCACCAAGTACTCAAAGTACTCCAAGTAGATCTCCCTGATCTTGCTCCTTGTTGTGTTGCAGATCTCCTTTGACCTTGCTACCCTATAGATCTCCTTTGACCTTGCACACACACACACACACCTGTAGATCAACTGATCTTACTTACCATGTAGATCTTCTACCTGATCTTTCACAACTTGCAGATCAACCTGGTCTTACACACCTGCAAACCTTCTTGATCTTACACACCTTGGAAAAACCCTTGTCCTTGCCTTTGCAAGTCCTTATGATTTTACAAATTACAATACAGCCCTATGGGTCTCTTAAATAGATCCCATACAAACAATAATTAGACTTTCTCATTACAATAATTAGAAATGCAGACTCAAGACTAAAATTAGTCTTTTACATGCAAACTAACTATCTGTCTAAAATTAGACCAGTTCTGGAAGTGCATGCAAACACATGCACACACAGGTTGCCGACGTTAGTTCTTGTCTAACTGATGTTGGCCGACACATAATCGATGTAAATTTCTCTACACACTAAATATGATCGACATTGGTTGGCCTGACTGACGTCGATTGCTCTGCAACTCAGCAATCTCCTCTATTTGCATCAGTGATCTCTTTTGACCTTGCTACCCTGCAGATCTCCTTTGACCTTGCACACACACACACACACATGCAGATCAACTGATCTTACTTACCATGTAGATCTTCTACTTGATCTTGCACAACCTGCAGATCAACTTGGTCTTGCACACCTGCTAACCTTCTAGATCTTACACACCTTGGAAGAACCCTTGTCCTTGCGTTTGCAAGTCCTTATGATTATACAAATTAAGATACAGCCCCATGGGTCTCTTAAATAGATCCCATACAAAAAATAATTAGACTTCCTAATTAAAATAATTAGAAACACAGACTCAAGACTAAAATTAGTTTTTTATATGCAAACTAAATATCCGTCTAAAATTAGACTAGTTCTTGAAGCGCATGCAAATGCACGCACACACAGGTTGCCGATGTCAGTTCCTGTCTGACCGATGTCATCTGACACATAACCGATGTCAGTTTTTATGCACACTAAATATGACTGACATCGGTTGGCCTGACCAATGTCAGTTACTCTAAAACTTAACAACCTCTTTCGTTTGCATCAGTGATGCTTTTTGCTCCACAACCTAACACGAACAAGACTCATAAAGCTTATCTCCTTAGGACAATAGTGCCAGACAAGGACTACAATGTTGGTGCCACTCTTGTCCACTTTTAGTCCTCTTATCCAATCAAAAAATGAAAGCTAAAATCTTGTCTATGATAGTTTCCCAAGCCTGCACAATGAATATTAGACCCTATCTCAATCGAATCAACACAATTTAAGCTAAGTCTTATTTTCTCCCTTTTATTACTATTTTTAGAAAAGATAAAATTATAAATAAATCACATATTAGTAGCTTATTTGTTTCATATTATTTATTGATTTATCAATCTAGACCCTTTAACTAAATTAGGAATAAAACCCCAATATTTCCAAAATTGTTAAAACATTTGGTGAACTGACTTACTTCATTTGCACACAAAAACCCTATAAACCTTAGGGTAAATTCCTAGCTGATCTTTCAAGTAATTTTCTAATTTTTAACCTAAATATTTAAATAAAAAATTCATGTCAAATTCTAAATTTTAGTAGTATATTTTAAAATAATTTTCTATCAAACCCTAGTTACCCATACTAGGTCCCAGCATTTTTTTAGTAATTTTTCAATATTTTTTTTGAATTTTTACTAGCATATTAAAATAAAAAAATCCCTTCAAAATAAAAAAATTCAATAATTATTGCAAACAAATTATTTTTCTCAAAACCCTAGTTACACATACTAGGTCCTATTCAATCAAGCATTTCCATAATTTTCTAAAATTTTAGTTGCATATCTAACTCATAAATTCACTTTCAATTTCAAAATTTCATAGTACATTTTTAAAATTATTATATGTCAAACCCTAGTTGCATATTCTAGCTCTTATTTGCTTCTTGAGGTATCACCTTACATTTATAATCAAATTGCAAAAAAGGATCTCACTTATTTACAATTTTTTCTCACATTTCTTGCAAAAAATAAAGAAACCATCATTGATCCTATCATATATATAAATGATGAAGTTTATCATATGTTAGTACAAAGCTTCATTCGTTACATTTCATGCTTATTTTTTATAATATGAGATGATTTTAAGAAAGTTATTATTAAACAACATGCTAAGATATCTTTTGCATCACCTCCCTTGGAGCCTCTATCCCATGCTGAGTCATGTTGCATAGTCCATTTTACCCTTCTTCAGGTCACTACCGATCGCCATAGAGCCTAGTTGACACCCTTTGTCTTGCCCCCACCTCAACCTACTGATTATCTTTGTTCTCTTGTTGTAGCTACCACTAGTCCTATACAGATAGTAGATAATGCGATTAGAGTTATTACTCGATGTGCTATCATGCCTCCCTCGCCTAGTTAGGATCCCCACCATCCTCCTATTCCTTCCCATCCTAGGCCTAGCCCACCCACACAAGCAAATATACACAAGGCATATGATATTTTTGATTAGCTGAGAAACACTCCAACTAAGATTTCCATGTTAAAACTACTTTAGAAAGCTAATGTGTTCAAGGACATTCTTTATCAAGCACTTATGTAGACTTTTATGCCCATTGATTCAGAGCCTTTTATTTTGTATCAGTGGTTAACACTCTAAAATCTATAGAAGATACTATTACCTTTGATAATGATGACATACCATCTCAGATAGTTATTGATCAAAATTTATTACTATTTATACAAGCTCAAGTCAAAACCAATGTAGTTAAGAAAGTTCTAGTTGATATTGGTTTTGAACTTAATATATGCAATATTACATTTGTACAGACCATGGGTGTAGGTATTACATCCATGAAAGAATCATATAAGAACATTAGAGGGTTTGATGATATACCATGATAAACATTAGGCACCATTACTTTGGATATCATGGTAGGACCTAAAACTCTCTCTACATAGTTTCAGGTCATGCCAGGTCCTCTTCATTATAATCTTTTACTCGCATGACCCTTGATACACATTATGGGGGTAGTTCCTTCTACTCTTCATCAATGTGTTAAGTTTATCCATGAAAGATACCTATACACATATCTAGTAGATAACGAACCATTCAAATATTATCAAACTACAAAATTATCTTTGACTATTTCGCTAGATGGGACACCTTATCTCATCATTCAACCACCACCTCATTGCATTTCTCTTGATCAGATACATAGATATGAGGTTGGAGAGACTAGTACTTATCAAACTCCTCCACTTACAATCATGACCTCAATTCCAGATATTCATCCAGTCACAACAACTTCAACCATTCTAGTTAATCCATCAGTCATGATTCCTACACATGTTATAGTTATACACTCACCAACAATAGTTCCAATAGTACTAGGTGATTCTATAACTATAGTTAATCCATCAGTTACAAACACTCTCATAACACCATTGTCTTCTACTACTATAGTTAATGAGACTCCCATATCATAGTTACCCCTTGTGGTAAATTGTAAATTACCATATGTACATGATGTTGATATAGATTCCCAAGCTTCTTCAGATGATGATACGACACCCACACTCATAGATGACTATTTGTGTGGGTTGAGCTTTACCCCAGTTTGCCCAGGAGAATATCAAGATGACTCTAGAGCTCTTATTAGACATCTTACATCACTCTTAGCTTCTCATATTGAACTCTTTAGATATATTCCACATTCATGCCCATAGATAGATCACTTGGCACATACATTACACATGGTTACCTCTATGGTTGTAGGCCTAGTTATTCAAATTTAGGCAAGCAACACACAACATCAATCATAGATTATGTTACAATTGTTACTTGATCATGGATTAATCACCTTACCTATAGTGAAACACAAATCTATTAGCAGATTATCACAACACGATGGTTGCCTATTTTGTCTTTTTTATAGGATCACAGGTCATGATATGAACTCATGTACAAATTTACAAAAGGGATTGGATAAAATACATGATCATGGTATTATTCATATTAAAACACCACCAACACCAACTTCTTTACTTCCATCGAAGCAATCTACTATCAGAACTAAAAGTCCTAGAGGAGACTCAACATCTCCACCACTAGAGCAACTTTCAGTTCACCTTTGGTAGGTTGACACCATGTACACAACATCTATACCATATGATGATACTTATGAAGATGATCTAGAGGCATTTGATAATGGTCATGATCTTTTCCTCCATCTGCCTCCCTAATGAGCTCCATCTTTGGACCCTTTACCCCCTCCAACCTAGCCTTTTATTCATATGCCTATATATAATCTCATTATGATTACTTGTACATAATTTTCTCAGTATTACCTTTACATAGTCTCTTAATAATTGCTTGTACATAGTTCAAATAATTTAAATATTCAAAAATAATTTAACATTTCAAAACACAAAAACAAAAACACCAAAAATATTTTTATTGTATGCATTATCCATGTTTCACATTTCTACTATTATGCTAGACTTACATTTTCTATGCTATTATTCATTGATTTATCTACATTACCATGCTTCACTTGATCTTCTTTGAGTGTGTGTAGTGATATCTAACTCTTCAATTATTTCACTCTACCCATTGAGGGGTCATCCTAATTCTACATTCAAGAGACACATCGATATGCATACCCACTAGGTGCATTTTATACATGACTACACCATCTAGGTTATGTCATTACTACACCACACACTTAATTATCATGTCGATGTATATTATTTACTAGCTTACACAGATTATTCTATCGACAATCACTAATATTTAACACTAATGTATTTCTTTGCATATACCTAGTCTCATACTACACATGTCTTGCATACTTTCACTCTTGCTTTGATTAGTTAGATGTGCTTGTATCTTTCAGTTCTTTACATGCTTTCTTTTCTTGGTTAGTGTAGCTAGATTGTTTGCATTTTCTCAATTCCTAATTATTTCTAGTATGTGCCTTAGGACATTTTCCAATGTCCTTTTATTCTATTCATGTGTGTACCTTAGGACATTTGCCAATGTCCTTTTCCTGTACTCCTTTATGTGATTGTGGCTTCCATGCCAACTTGCTTGTTTCAACTATATGTGTATGTGGCATATAAACATGCTTTGTATGCTTTCTTTCTAGTTTGAGTGATATGTGCCCATGTCCTTTATTTACTTGTCCCCTTATCCACTCTTGTACGCTTCTTGCATCTTAATTTATGTGCTTGTTTCTTGATTGCTTTCGATTGTATGCAATGCCATTATCCATATCATGCATTATTAACAACTAACAACTAACCAAACTTTAAATTCTAATTCAGTACATTACACATGCTATTACATTGTTATATTTATCTAGGCATACCCCTGTTGATCTAACAATCTCTCCCTACAACCCATGCTATATCTTGAGATATCTTATCGATTATCATTGCTATATCATGTATCCATGCAACATAACACACTTGCAGGGATCTTTATTATGGGGGCACTGATTTTAGGGTCTCCATTGCTACCCTCAAAAGAGGGGGAAATAAATAAGATTTTTATCATAGAGATTAGAGCTTCTATTAATAAAAAAATCCAATTTTAAAACACCCAAAATAACAACCAAACATCAAACCAATCAGAACAAACTAGGTAGACAGTTAAGAGTCTAGAATAGTCATCAGATTTAGCTCAAGACAATAACACTGAGACTGGAATACAATGTCAATGGTGATACTATCCATTTCTAGTGCTCCTATTCAAACAATAGAAAAGCTAGATTTTTTAGAAATAGACAGAAAGGTAAGTTCAGTTATAGTTTTGTCTGCTACAGTTTAGACCAGAGTCAGTAGTTTCAATATGTTTTGATTAGAGAATATATATATAGGGGGAATCATGTGTGTCATTATGGATCTTACTTCTAAATTTAGTTAGGTAAATTGGTACAACTTTCATATCAGAATCCATGTTTTAGACACCAGTGATTGGGGGAAATGTGTACGACACATTTGTTTTATTTCTTTCTGAGTTCAACATTACCAAAACATTTTTAGTAGTTGCATGCCTTAATCCACCTATAGGTGGTTGGCATAATTTTGGTTTGGCTTTCATACAAGCCTAACTTCTGAGTTCCCATGTTCCTGAGTGGCTTCCACATAAACTAGATTCTCAGTTTCAGAGTGGCTTTCATATAAGCCTAATCAAAATATTTCAAAATAGCCAAGAGTGGTCTAGTTTTTAGAATACATTCGGCTCTCCATGCCAACATTGTTATAGCATAGTACATTCATGGGATTTAGGAGCCATGTCACGTGACACACATTCCATACCAATATCAGTTTACAACTTCACTTCATGGGGCAATGATGGAGCCAAAGGACTAACCAGCCTTTATATTCTTGAGCCACCAATTTAGAGGTATTAGACACATAGTATAAACATTGATCAACACATGTATGAACACCTAGATTCACTTATTAGGTGATGATGGAGCCAAAGGGCCAACCTTTGCATTCTTGATCCACTTTTGAAGAATTGAGCATTCAGCTCCATTCATGATATTACTCTTCATACATCACACATATAGCATCACTCGACATTACTTAGCATCACAACAAGTTTTCTTTAGGTTCATGTTCCTGGTGAGGTGTATTCATTCCTTTCTTTTCCTCTCTCTTTTACCCAACTTTATATGTTTTTATTTTAGATATAGTGTATCTAGTAATAATTGATCTATTTTTGTTTTCACTTATAGATTTACATTTCACATTGTACTCTCTCTATACACACCCAACATCACATAAATTTATGGGCTTCACCCTTATAGGTAAGTTTAGGTACGTTTTCTATTTTTTATTTATCCTAGTATTTTTATTTATTGCATCACTAAAATAAATGGGGGGAAAATCTAATCATATAAAATGCAAAAATGGTAACTTGAGCATGGCTAATGACATCCAACCCATTAGGCTCCTCTTGCTTGTTATCATGACCCTCCTAGGAATCTGTCATTGATTCCCATTCATCTGTAGCCTTCTAGACTTGACCCTAGCTGATCTAGAACCATTTTTTCATGATCAATCCATCCCCCCAAGTCCTATCTACCCAAGATAATAGTGCCACGCTAGGAAAATAGCGTTAATTCCACTCTTGTCTGCTTTCATCACTATTATCCAAGATCATTTTTGGCCCTTAAGGTCAATTTATTCTAGTTTTCCATCCTTATCCTTGTTGGCCTAACATGAGCAAATTTAATCCATGACCAATAGATCCCTATAAAATCCCATTCAAAGATCATTTGGAAAGGGTTGTCAAATATTATCAAGCAAGAAAGAATATAAGTGAAACCACTCAAGCAATCCTCCCTATTCTTTACATATAACCATCCAGTATAGTCTTAAGCACATATAAATCTTTGCATCAGTCCCTAGCCATCCTCAAACACATCCAGTCTAGTATTTCTTGCATTCTCATATCAAAATTACACCAAGCACTTTCAAAGGAAAAACTACATATAGCTTGATCCCTCTTCAGAGTATTGGTATGTAGGCAATATGCCCACATACAGGGTGTGAAGCATGTCTAGTGCATCTTACACACACTAAACCCTTTTTATCTATTTTTCAAAGTTCTATTCAAGTACATTAAAGGCATACAAACAAAGAAAATTAGCCCTATAGGGAGCACTACTAATAGTGAGACTTTGAAAATTCAAAGACATTGTTACACAGACCTATCGAACAAAACCCAAAAAGCTTATCTCCTCAAGACAACAATGCCAGATAAGGACTGCAACATTGATTCCACTCCTATCCACTTTCGATGCTCTTATCCAATCAAAAAATGAAAGCCAAAATCCTGTTTATGATAGTGTCCCAGGCCTACATAGTAAATATGAGAACCTATCTCAGTCGGATCAACATAGTATAAAATAAGTCTTATTTTCTCCCTTTTATTACTATTTTTAGAAAAGCTCTAATTACAAATAAATTTCACAAATTAGTAGATTATTTATTTCATATTATTTACTGATTTATCAATCCAAACCCTTTACCTAAATTAGGAATAAAACCCCAATATTCTCAAAATTGTTAAAATAATATGGAATGAAATATGATTGTATATATATTGGTCAAATGTTTAAACTTAGACTAATCCAATGGTATCAGCCAACTAAATGTATTATAATGGGATACTGATTGAAACAAAACTACATCGACTAAGATGATGTAGTTGGAAAGACTCAAAACTACATCAACTTGGCTAATGCAGTTTAGAAAGACATAAAATTGCATTAGGTTGATTATGTTAGAAAGACATAGAACTGCATCGGCTTGACATATGTAATTAGAAAGACTCACAAGGGCTAAAATAGACATTATATATAAAATAAACATTTAAGTATATGATTTATTATTCTTAAAGTTATATTATATATATACTTTTAGGATGTTTGAGAGTGGTTTTGAGGCTCGAGGAGTTATAATGCAAATTTTAAGGTTTGGAGGATCCTAGTGGATTTTAGACTTCACCATATTTCAAGGTTTCTAAATTTTAGGGAGATATCATCAAAGGTAAATGGATAAACTCTAAGGAAGATAGCCTTATAGTAGGAATGATATGATCATTATATGGATAAAAACATCTATCATAAAACATCAAAGACATTCCCACCCCTTTCCTTATGTACCCTTTAACACTTTCACTTAGGGAGATTGAAGCTGAACATGTTTCTATAAGAGAAAACATCAATAAATGATAAAAGTGAAAAAATTATGTGTATACACATTCTATTAAACCACTTGCACAACCAATCACACTTGATCATATGCACACATATGAGGTAGGTGATTCAAGCATAAAACACGATCAAGCACCAATTACAAGTTTTCAAGAAGACACATAAAAAACATTACCAATCAATAGACAACAAGAGGAAACAATACAAAATCTCCATTTTTAACTAATTTTGAAGATCAAAATTGCATTAATATAGGTTGGTATGATAGTGACAATGATGATATGCAAGATCCTTTAGATGACAAGTTGCACATGTTAATTTTCAGCCCTGTTATTCTAGAATAATACTTATCTCCCACTATTTTCACACTTGTGGGTGTCAACACATATTGAAATGATTCATATATAATAAAAATAGATTAGTCAAAAACTAATATGGAATCACAATCTTAAAAAAACAAGGGAAAATCTATAATCCAAGGTGACCAACTTAATGAAAGCATTAGTACTTGTTGCAATATTAATTCACAACAATAAAAAAATCAAAAATCAAGTTTTATGTCTACGGGTTACATCGTTTGAAGATAAGATTGAAAATACTCTCAAGATATTGAATACCATACTAATGTCAAATATCTTTTAGGAGAAAATACAAACGAACAACAAAAGTAAGTTTAACAACAACAATTATAAATAATATAATGCAAATAAGACATGGCTATAAAAGAACAAATTCAATAAGATTAAATGCAAGAAAATAAATAGAATCAAAGGTCACATACACATCAAACAAAAAAATAAGACCAAATTTTAATTAAGCAAAATAACATTCTAAAGAAATGGTTTATTACAAAGGACAATTTAAAAAAAGACAAACCAAATACAACTAATGCCATTTTAAAAGAGGTAACTCAAAAGCGTTGGTCATATATAGAGCCTTTAATTCTTAGCGTTCACATTGATAGCAAGCAATGTACTGAGGTTGAGGTGTATTCCCTTCACAAGGCCAATGTATGTAACATGATACTTATTTAATATTTAGGGTATGATAAACAATATTTGGATAATATTATCATTCCAAAATGCTACATTAGATCCATTGAGCTGCCTATCACCCTTAGCCCAAAAACATGTTCAATTACATTTCACATTGACTGTACCATAGATTCAATGTAATGAAAAATCAATAGAATCATGGATGAAATAAATGGGGGAAACGTTTGACAAAGATCATGACTCTATCACATTTGATCATGAAACAATGATGGTTACAATATTAAGGGCAGATGGATCCATGATCTATAAACTCTACATTGATTTTAGTGCACAAAGAAGTTTACCTTGGATCCTTTCATCAAAACATTCAATTTCCTGAATACACTCAAAGGAAATGAAACTAAATTTGACCTTTTAAAAATGTATTTATCTATAAAAACCTAAAGTACTTTAAAATCTCTGTTAAGATGTCATATATGGATAATTATGTAGTCAATAGTGATTAATAAACATGACTAATCACAATGTGGAAATAGAATGCACAAATAGAATCAATTCATGATAAGCACATGATAATGGAGTTCAAAAAAGCCTATGTCTCTAGGTTCACTTAAAATATGAATCGATCCATTTCCATGAAAAGTGAGTACATGGCCAACCCTCATGATTGTCTAATGGATCCTCTAATATTGTATACAATTCAACAACAAACCTTCTGAAAGCCCCAAAATCCATAGTCGGACCTTCCACCTTCCTGTTGTCAAAGTAATCTCGCATTCTTATGGATTTATACCAAAAAGTCTCAAAAATGGACTTATAAAATGGTTTTAGAAAAATCATCATAGGACATTCAATATACTATTGAAATTGTCTCGGAGTCTATGACATTTCCCTAGTTTACACCAAGAGCTGAAAATCTCTCTAAGTCCTTCAAAAATTGGGATTTCATCAAACTGGTCTATATGCACCTATACACAATCTGCTCCATATTATATTTAAATACAAATTTGCCTATTTTAAATAGTATTTGGGCTCATAGGTATAACTATTGGTGCATTATCTTTTTAGATAAAATAGCCAAGTTTGAATCCCTTAGAATTAGCTTTTGGCTAATACAAATCCGTTTAGTCCCACATTTGGTAGCTATGAACAATTTTGAGTTTTTAATAGTCTTGAAAGACTATTTTGAAAATCTCGATAAGGCATTTATCCCAAATTTTCCATGGCTTTCCATCACGAGTCTTTAGCTAAACTCTCACCTACCATTGAACTTGGTCTTTGGGTCACTTTGCCTATCCTTGGCAATGTCGAGACACCTCTACGATGCATAATGGAATCATGAGCTCAATTTGGTACTGATACATGGTTTAGTAGTCTATTGTTTGCATACACAATCCATTGAAGTCATCGCTTTTGAATCATGTGATAATTATCCTGGTCATGCTAAACTTGGCATCCAAATTATTCTTAGCTATGTTGATTGAGCCCGTGTCACGGTGGAGGCCGCCCATTTCATGTTGGTTTACTCATGCTCATTTCAACCCACCTAGGTTAAGTTGGGTCACCCCAACTCAATATTAGCTACCATAACTTGGTCTCAGTTATGGGCACTTAATATGTGTCTTGAGTTGGTATTGAGAATGATAAATAATTACATGAAAATATAGTCACTAGGTGACTATTAATAAAATTTAACCATGAAGTAATATAGTGGTGGCAAGCCACATGGTGGCTTGAGGACCCACCACATGAACTGTTCTCATTTCAACACTTGTTGATGTCTAATTGGATGCTCCATAGCTTTATCGATGGTACGGTCCCCTTCTGAGACAAAAGCGAACTCCACTAGCTATGGTCCCCATAGCTGCCCCCCCTTTTTTTAATGCCATCTACGTACACCTATCAAAAATGAAGTATATAAATTAATTATTTTTATTGCATGAATTTGTTTCCATGTGTCATAACATGATTGGTCCACTTGGCATGCTAGGATTATGCCACATCACCCTATGTCACCTTTTGCCCTATTTGATCTTCAATGCATGATATCTAGTGCATACAGGCTTGAAATTGACCCATTCAAATTATTCCAGAAAGCTCTCGATGAGTTATACATTGTGTAAATGATCAATATAAAATTTGACAACTTCTATTTTAGAGTGAATGTGGATCCTCCTACTAAGAGGGCTTTTGGTCCACCAAAATCTGGTACCCAACTTGATCCTCTAAAATGCCAGTCAGTTTTGAAGAATTTTGATGGGTCTTTATCAATCTACTCAAGTTTTACAATTGTGCCTACAATGCTTGGAAAAACTGATTGATCACATCTTCTACAAATCTTCTACTGCTATATGACCATCAATAGCCTTTACATAGAACTAGGATCGATGACTTCCTCTACTACATGACTGTAATGAGCCTCTACACAAATCTAAGATTTTGTATGTACATCTATGTCCTCTTCTACTATATAGCCTTCCAAGGGCCTCTACTCAGAAGTATGCATAGAGAATAACACGCTCATCAACATCCTCTTCTGTTGCATAGCCTTAATGGCCTCTATATAGAAGTACATGTGTGGACCTAGTGCTTCTTGGGTCTACTAAATTGTTATCTATAGAATAATACTTAATAGAAATAAGCATACCCTAATCTACATATACTATTGTTAATGGAAAATATCTACCAAAATGTGAGAAGACAACTTGAGTATGATAAACCTGTCACTCAATACTTCTCTATAGATGACTCCACAACATAATAAAATATAGTTTTGTTTTTTATAATGCATATATATACAGATACAAAAAGTGCTTATGGGTCTTTTAACAACTATGCATGATATATGTCACAATACAGCCCGTATGGGTCTTATTCATACATCTTAACTAGCATATTATTTATGCTAGTTTTATGAGTATATAAAAATAGATAAACCAAAATACTTGAAAGGATTTAACTATCACTTAAGATTCCTTAGCAGCTATAGAATCCTAGTATGGGCGTGGCTTCTTTAGTAGTCACCCTATGGATCATGATGTGGCTTGCCTTCAAGTTCTTGATGGTCACCTGGTACATACAAGTTTGATGTTTGACTAAGATCATTTTGACTAGGTCTAAAGACATGTCCTATCTCAAACTACATGATCCAAGTGTGATTCAGGTCAAACCCTATGCCATCATCTCTGAAAGATGATTTTCAAGTGAAGAGATAAATTTCCCAAAAGCATCTTGTTCATATCTAATGGAATGATATTAAGAGTCACCATGTCTGAGAACTATCTCCCAAATGCAAATCATAAGGTGCAACAACATGTTGCCACACCTTGAATAATGCTATTCCATGTGATAAGTATTTTGGCATGAGGTAGTGGTAATGTCGGCAAGCCCAATCAATGTACTACATCAGCAGTCACAAAACCTATTCTGATGTATCTATAAAAAATAAGTCTAATGACACATCCCTCTAAAATAACTAGAATACTCAGCCTAAAGGCTCTCACAGATCACAAGACAATATCCATAGGTCTAAATGGTGTCCTCTAATGAACTAGGGATTTTGAATGTTGATTGGTACTTAGAAGAGCATGAGTCTTTCCTCTACTTGCATTCCTCTATTAGAACCACTATGGTGCATGATCAGGATGTTGCAACCAACAATGTTCTACCACATGTCCATGTCTTGAGCAATGAATATAGATTGGACTAGTTGAAGTATTGGGATCATCTTGATGGCATTTTTTCCATCCTAACTCTTCTATTAACTGATCAAAAATATAATCTACTTTCTACGAGAGTTTGATGATCTATTGATCCTATCTATGTTGATGTGTAGTCACATTCACCACCATCATATTTAGTTCTACCATCCATTGTGACTCTTCTCATTAGTGTGACATAATAATTTCTATCCTCGTGCCCAATAAAAAAACATCATGGGCAATTGCATCCATAGATATAAATCCATGGCTTCAAGCTTATCCCAAATGGCCACACACACACACTACAAAAAAGCTGTTAGTGATTGAGAAGAACCACTCTGATACCAAACCTGATCTATAAACTCTACACTAATTTTAGTACGCAAAGAAGTTTACCTTGGATCCTTTCATCAAAACATTTAATTTACCAAATACACTCGATGGGAAACTAAATTTGACCTTTTAAAAATGTATTTATCTCAAAAACTTGAAGTACTTTAAAATCTCTATTAAGATGTTGTATTTGGCTAATTATTCATTCAATAGTGATTAATAAACATGATTAATCAAAATGAGAAAAATGAATGCATAAATAGAATCAACTCACGATAAGCACATGATAACATAGTTTGACAAAGCCTACATATTTGGGTTCACTTGAAATATGAACTGATCCATTTTATGAAAAGTGAGTACATGGCCAACCCTCACGATTATTTAATGGATCCTCTAAGACTGCATATAATTCAGCAATAGACGTTCAAAAATCCCCAGAATCCATGGTCAGAACTTCCACCTTCTTGTCATTAAAGTAATCTCATATTCCTATGCATTTTTTCAAAAAAGTCTCAAAAATGGACTTATAAAATGGATTTAAAAAAATCATTACAAGACATTCAACACACCATTGAAATCTTCTTGGAGTCTAGGACATTTCCCTAGTTTACATTAAGGGTTGAAAATCTCTCCAAGTCCTTCAAAACTTAGGATTTCAACAAACTAGTCTATATGTACCTATACATAATCTACTCCATCTTATGTTTAAATACATCTTTGCCCATTTTAAATAGTTCTTGGGCTTGTGGGTGCAATAGTTGGTGCATTATCTTTTTAACCAAAATAGCCAAGTTTGAATCCCATAACATTAGATTTTTGGCTAATACAAATCCATTTAGTCCCACATTTGGTAGGTGGGAACGGTTTTGAGTTTTTAATATTCTTGAAAGACTATTGTGAAAATGTCGATAAGGCATTTATCCCACATTCACCATGGCTCTCCATTGTGAGTCTTTAAATAGACTCTCACCTACTTTTGAACTTGGTATTCAGGCCACTTTGCCTATCCTTGGTAATGTTGAGACACCTCTATGATGCATTACTAAAATCATGAGCTCAATTTAGCATTGATACATGGCTCATTAGTCTATTGTTGGCATATATGATCTATTGAAGTCATGGCTATTGAATCATGAGATATTTATCCTAATCGTGCTAAATTTGGCATCTAGGTTATTCTTAGCCGTGTTGATTGACCCTGTGCCATGGTGGAGGCTGCCCATTCTATGTTGGTTTGCTCATGCTCATTTCAACCCATCTGGGTTAAATTAGGTCACCCTAACTCAGTATTGGTCACCCCAACTCAGTCTCAGCTACCCCAACTTAGTTTCAACTATGAGCACTTAATATGTGCCTCGAGCTGGTATTGAGCATGATAAATAATTACATGAAAATATAGTCACTAGGTGACTATTAATAAAATTTAACCATAGAATAACAGAGTGGTGGAAAACCATGTGGTGGCTTGAGGACCCACCATGTGGACCAATCTTAATTTGACACTTGTTAATTTCCAATTGGATGCTCCATAGCTCTATTGATGGTAGGGTCCCCTTCTGAGATAAAAGTAGACTCCATCGGCTACAGTCCCCGTAGCCAGCCCCCCCTTTTTTTGTATACCATCTACGTACACATATCAAAGATAAAGTATAGAAACCAATTATTTTTCCCACACAAATTCATTTCCATGTGTCATAACATGATTGGTCCACTTGGTGTGCTAGGATTACACCACATCACCCTGTGTCACCTTTTGCCCTGTTTAATCTTCAATGTGCGATATCTTGCATATACGAGCTTGAAATTGACCCATTCAAATTATGATAAAAATATCTCGATGAGCTCTACATTTATGCCAATGATCAATCTATAATTTGACAATTTCTATTTTGGAGTGAAAGTGGATCCTCCTGGAACAATCCACTATGCTAGAGAATACAAAAGAAAACACACTAGAAGCACATAAAATGACTTCCTCAAAAATATTATAAACATCAGATTATCAAAAAACACATTTTGGTGTATTGGGATTTAAATACATAGTTACAAATAATTCTCCTATAAATATTGCAAATTTTCAAGATCAATAAGATGATTACGACATTGATTCTAATTATGTAGAAGATCTGTTCAATAATCTTGACAACATATAATCTACACAATAACATCCCATTCTAGTTGGTGGGCTAAAACATAATTCAAAAGGTAATTACATATTTTATGTTGGAAATCCTTGGGAACATCCTATTGACCAAGTTTTTGGTTAAGCAAAAATATAAAAAAATTATGGCAAAAATAGAAAACATTCAAAATATTTAAAAATAATAAAAATATAGGACTTGAACATGACATGAGATGCTACTTTATTTATTTTCATATGTTATTTATCAGACATTCTAGTAGATATCATATTCTTTTTCCATACACATGCATTTCACATAGTATATGAGTGTGATGCAAGACATACATACTTGCATTCTTAAATGCTAAACTCTCTTATACCTAGTTGCCAGGGGCATCTAAATGCAACATGCTATGTTATAATATGTTATATTTATATATGACCTCAAATTCAATTTTATGCTATATATTTACAAATTTCTTGTTAATCACTCATATTGTACATTATGCTATAAAATATGTTACTTTTCTAACAATATGACATTGATATATATGAATGGAATAGAATAGTTATCAAATTTTCTATGCTCCTTTAATGTTTATTACTTCATTGCATGATAGGCTTAACATTGCTTACTTATTGTGTGTTTTCCTTGGCCCTTTTATGGTAATTTATTAAACATATCTATGAGATTATGTCTAATATGTATGACATTTGAACACATCCATTACTTATGGCCCTTGGGCTTATGTGTGTAATATTTACTTATGCATAATTTGAATATGTCCCTTGGATGCGACCCTTGGCCTTGTTGTTTGACATTACATGACATTATTTTGTGTTGTGATTGTGTGTTTTCTAAGCTTGATTAGTGGTGCCATGATACATATCATGCACTTTTACTATGGTGACCTTACTGTGTGCTTTAATGTTATATCTATCTATACATGACACTTGTGTGCCTTGTATTCAATATGCTACATATATGCTTCAAATGACAATTAAAATTCTATGATGACATACTCTCCAACATGTTGATGTTATACTATATTATTCTATCTTCATCACATGATACAATTAACTCTTCTTTTGAGATGAGTGACTTGTAGGCTATATCCCTCATCACAAAATGGGGGGCATCACAGTAGGTTTATCTTAGAGATCCAAACCTCCATGATCCAAGTTGGGATAGATACAAGTTCATAGATATAAAATACATGTTTCACAAATACATAATACATTTTTTAAAGGATTCAAGCTAATACAAAATATTTTTTAATAATCAAAATACGGGTTTTCAAAGATTTAAAGTGATTCATAAATCAAGCATATGACATATATTAGTACATCCATATAGATTTTTGGGGCACTCACTTCTCAAAGATTCAAAGTACAAAATTATACATACTTTAATGCATATGCAAAATAATTACAAGATTTAAAGTTATAGGTTGTAAATATATTCACAAGTGAGCATATAGATGCATAACACTCTAAATCATTGGCACATATTTAGAGGGGGCATGATACTCTTTCATGCTTAAGCTTATTAAAAATTTCAAAATTTAAAATCTAAAAGTTTCAAAATGGAAAAATTCAAAGATTCAAAGATCAAATGGTAAATTTTTTCAAAGTTTGAAAGTTCAAAGATCAAAAAAGTACATTCATTTCAAAGTAAATTCTATGAGAAATGCAATCATGATGGGGGAATGAATATTATTCATTCCTTTTTGGCCATGAAAATTAGAATCTAGATCTATTTGCATCAGTGTGATTCAAATCTATGTGGGGGATGTACATTTGAGTTTAGTGACACTCAATGACCTTGGAATCACTTCTAGTAAACCTAACATGGTTCCATATTTTTGAATTAGTACATTGGGGAATAATATATTTTTCATGAGAGTTGGAATAATGCATATTTCCAACTCGAGATCTTGATTTGTTATTCAAATTAGAACTTGACCATTATCAATTCTACATTAGTTCAAATTATCCAAGTGCTTCAAAAAAGGGGCATGGTTATCCATTGTCAGTTACAGGGTACATGAAAATTTGGTTTCACCTTTTTGTACCCCTTGTTTGTTGTCTTTTCAATTTTTTTATTTAGAATTAAGATTTTTCAAAATTTAAATGAATAAAAAGACTACATCACAAACTATTGCAGAGTTTGTTAAATTTGAGTTCCTTGCACAATTGAATTATTCACTCAAAGACAAAGTGTGTTGTACACACCTAGGTTGAAGTCTTTCTCCTTCATTCTAATAATTTTATTTATATAATAAAGTGGGGGGGGGATGTAGACACATAAATATAGTCACGGGTACTTGACAATGCTAATTCTTGACACATTCCATACCACACAACTTATTATTCGCTTAGTTCAAGCTTATACGATTCTACTCATTAAAAAAACACACCCTATTATACCCAAGTTATAAATAATTCACAAAGAGAAACCATAAGCCAAGTCAAGTTCTATCATGCCAAGTATCAAAGACTTTTTATAGCTACACACAATAGTCAAAGGAGCAAAACTACACATTCATTATAGGTTGGAGAACTATGTGGAATTGATTTCTTGCCTCAAAATATTTAATACATAGGTAACGATCGATCATCAATGGGGTGATAATGTTAACTCAACCCATTACACTTACATATTTTTCTTGCAATATTTTAAGCTATCAGATTTACCCAAGGTTTTCAAAGATAAAAGAAGACAAACAATGATTTTTGGTGTCCAAACCCTAGTTATGATATCTTGAATTTTTATTCATCCATAGGTGTAACAGGTATAGTGATAAGATTTTATGCACATTCAACCAGGACAAGTCCATGGTTAATAAACTTGGATGCACTATGTCATTGCCCATATTTAAGGACTTATCTAAAAACATCCTCTACTTCTACCCTTGATTTGTTATTTCTATAGGTTTTCTCTCTATATTTTTTATCAACATCCTCTCACAGTCAACTGAGATAAGTCCATGATCAATGGACTGAAATGCATAGTGCTGTTGTCCACTTACAATGAACCTTCCCAAATTTTGTTTTTATTCCTGATTCTACTCTTGAACCTATACAATAACCTCTTCTTCTAATTTACACTTGATGTAGAAACTAAATTTAATTATATATCACCTCAGTCTTGTATATTTAGTGCATACCTATCATGGATGTACGCTTCAATTCTAAGACCTTTCCATTGTTGTAAGGATCTTGTCCACTATCTATTTTTTCCAAATCACTTATCTCTTAATTTGACCATATGTTATTCTAATGAATAAGCCTTTTATACTATGAAAAATGATCTAAACAAGATCATTATCCTTATTTATTAGTTTTGGACTTATATTTATTTTCTAGCTTCCTAGACACTTGGGTCCCAGCCAGTCCCCTATGTTGATGCAGGTGTCACTTTTCCAACTAAGTGTCTAATGACTAAAAATCATCTAATTTGAAAATGAAACATATCCTTATGGTTGACCTAGGTGATTTTATGTGAGATATTTACAAAGGGGATTGGTATATATATAAGATCAGCCCTCATTCATTCCTCACCTAGAACATACTAGGAACTCATAAGGTAACTTACCAAAAAACACTCAATCAAGCATTCAAGTGAGCAAACTTACCTTGTTCATCCATATTTCCATATTCATCATAGGATCAATATCCATACAGGTCTGAAGTACTAAAGGAACATCCCATGAGCCATATTTTCCATGTTATAAGCTAGGTCATTGTATGCACTTATTTATCACACATTACATCCTTAAGCACACACAAGCCAACATGTAAGGGAGATCTACATAAGTATAAGGCCCTATTCAAAGTATTAGATATGTAGGTAGAGATGAGTCCTTGGGGTATCTTGACATTGTGTACCCACTAATCCATTTTTCCATAGTCATTCCAAGAGTGAGGAAGGTAGGGTTTGATCATTCAAGATTAATAGCCTATGTGCACCATCTATATACACTAGAAGAAAGGTGACAAAAAACCTAGAAGGCTCCAATTGGTCACATTCAAAACCAATCACTATTCTTTATAGGACACCTGTATCTAGTTTAGACACTAGTTTCAATGCATTTATCTAGATCCAACACAAGCATCTAAGGCTACAAAGTATAAAATATTAGACTATGATGGCTGTTATAGGATCTTGATCCAGTCCACATCCATCTTGTTTCAACTCAGATCTGCATGAAAATAGTAAACTAACTAATTAATCTTATTTTTAATTCATTTCAATATCAATTAATATTTATAATTTCTATTTTTAGCATATATCAGTATTATAAATTCAGAATATTATTTATTTGAGTTTGTAAATTAATTAGCTTGCTATAGATCTATTTATTACCCTTATGCTTATTCTTTTTTATAATTTTAACCTTAGATAACTCCACTTATTAAATTTAAGATTAAACATTTTGTGAATCGATATTTGATCTCAAAACCCTAGATTGAGCTAGGGTTTCTTAATTTTCTATTCATGATGTTTGAGTTCTGATTTTCAAATATTCACAATTTAAAAATCAGATTTCACTTTCTATAAATATGCTTAATATGGATGCATATATAGGCCACTTTGGGATCCAATTTGTAATTTTACTTGTTATTTACTACAATTATTTCCTAATAAAACCTATAATTTAACATAATAAACAAATTCATTAGTATAATAAAAGTTTTTTAAAATGAAAACAACATTTAATTCTTTCTAAATCTTTTTGTAATACAATAGAGCAGGTATCTAGATGCCAATGTGCATGCCCTTAACCATTTATCACACCTACCTCCTCTTCAAGTGAAAACTAACATCCCACACCCCTACCTCCTCTTCAAGTGAAAACTACCATCCCACACCCCTTATTCACCCATAAATTATCTTGGATTATGTGGTCCATGTTATCACTACATGAAAGGGTAAGGGTGCATAATCTAGTTTTCCACCTGTTAATATACAACATGTGCCTCCTAAACCTAAACTTGTGATCAAATATAAGGGATATGACTTTGTTGACCATTTGAGAAACATACATGCTAAGATATCAATCCTTAAACTTCTAAAGTAATATACTATCTATAAGGATATATTATATGAAGCATTAAATGATACTCATGTTCCAAGTAATATTAAACCAACTTACTTTATGGATATTATGCAAGATCTCAAAAATAATGTAAAACTAATCACATTTGATCCAACATATTTACCATCCAAAGATAATATTAACCAAGATTTGACTTTGTTGTTACAAGTGAGTATGTATAACAAAAGAATCAAAAAGATACTCATTGATAATGAATCAAGCCTAAACATTTATAACTTGGATTTCTTAACCACCATGGGCATTAATATTAATCTTTAAAAAAAATAAGATATGCATATCAAAGGATTTTATTATTCAAGTAGTCCTCTAGTTGGCCAAATCATATTAGATGTGTAATTAGGGCCCAAAATAGTTCTCACTAAAATCCAAGTAATGTCTCAATCATTTCACTATAACTTAGTTTTGGGTATACCATGGAAGTCATCCCATCTACATTACATCGATGTGTGAAATTTATACACCATGTGACCTTATTTACCATGCCTATTGATGATGAACCCTTCAAATTTTACAAAATGATAAATTTTGACATAGAAGGGATACCTAAAGTGGTACCACCTAAATATTGTATTCCACTTGAAAATATAGAAACCTATGAAATAGGTGAGTCAAACACAATGGCTCATTTACCTCTAGATAAAAAGATGACAATAACCATTGAGGTGCATGTTTCAAAGAAATTTTGCTTATATTTTTTAAAGAAAAGAGAAAAGAAACTCAAGAAGGGTATGGTAGAGAAACTTGATATGTTATGCATGCATTGATCCATATGGTTATAGATACTCCTCTTTGGCTTAGGAATAATGACCTGTGGATAAGAAAACACTAAAGCAAAGAGTTGATTAGTTAGATAGTTGGGTGGATTGCCTATCAAGCTAGATCTAAGAAGCATGAGCTTCCTTGGAGGCTATCAATCCATGCTTTTAAATAATCAAGTTCTGAAAGATAAAGTACTTGCACATATAATAAAAGATACTAAAATCAAATACAAGAAATGCTTGTTAAAAGAATATATGATTTTGACTAATTATAGTTATAAGTGGGTCAATGCTAATGCTAAATAGGTTGGGTATGGTTTATAAAATAGGACAAAGTTATTTTATCAGGAAGAGGGTCTGAACATTAGATTTGGTTGAGATCTAGAGGGTAAAAATAGTTTTTTATTATTTTATCACACAATGACCATTGATGATTGGGGTGACCATTAGCAGTTAGGGTAACCATTAATGGTCAGGATGACCATCACCAATTATTGTGGGTTAGGTCTAGGTTAAGAAAAGGCTATTTGGATGAGGTCACAAAATGGAATTCTAAGAGATGGGTTTGGGTTGGATTGATTACAAAATAGAAATAAAGTAATTGAATGATTGAAAATAAATACATAGCTTGCTGATTATTAACTTGATGAATGGTTGAGGTGGTTGGCTGACAAACTCATTGATGAAATTTGGAGTGATTTTAGTAGAGTGGCTATTGGTCAATGGATGACAACACTTTGGATCTCTATTGTAATTTCTAATTCATTATAAGAACACCTACAAAATAAAGTGATGATGCAATAATCTCTAGCTATAGATGATGATCGCTTTATTTTGGATCTTGATTCACCCTCTCTTCCTCTCTCCTTACAGGAGGGAAGGAGAGGTGAAATAATATGTTCTACAAGAGGTTCAACTAGTTTTTATAATTTTAACTCAGATATGCATTAATTTGTACATGAATTAGGCAATTTAATTATTAAAAAACAAGTTGAATTGACTAGAATTTGACTGTTTAGGTGGTGCAAACTTGATCATTTGCAATTAGCCTAACCGTTAATGGTTAGGGTGACCATCAATAGTTAAGGGTCTAAAGTCAGGTTGGGTTAAAAGGTGGGTTAGCCATTAGGTTAATTTTAATTTTAGTTAGGTTTGGTTTGGGGTTGAAAGGTCAGGGTTGGTCCTTAGGAGGTCTTGAAGTGGTCTAGGGGTGTTTCAACACTTAGAACCATAGTGTGCAATTTTTTAGTGTCTATATTTTGCCCCTTTTTGTTATGTAATTTGTATTAACAAGTGATAAAACAAAAATGGAGTGTGGGTCAAAGGTTTGGTTGACCTGAGCATGGGAGAACGTGTTCCCCTTCATATTAGGAGTGAAACAAAATTGGGTGCGGGTTTGATGAGTGATTTGAGTTGGGGTTGATTTGGTGGGTGATAGGTTAGGCACTAAATCATAAACATGCACACAAAGTGTGACTAGGTGTGATAGCCAAGATCATGTAGTGACTAAGTTTTTATAGTTCATAAAAATTAAGGTTAGTACTAGAAAGATAAGTGATAAGTGGACCACGTGACCATATGTGATGGTTGGGCTACACTCGTAAACTCAAGTCTCCTAGAAAAGGTCTATGTTTTAAAGGGTATCCAAGGGAGGAAGTACTCTTGAGAAGACACAAATTAATTGGGTATACACTTGGTAATGCAAGATCAAAATTGTTCAACATGGTGAGTAGTTGGTGTGATCAAAAGGACTATGAAAGGTTATTACAAAAGTGTGTGATAGTTTGGGACAAAATGACCAGTGGTGAGGTGATGTGGTCAGTGGTAAGGTGGGTGGAGAATGGGTAATCTCTAGTGGTAAGCAATGGGTTGGATAAATACTTGGTTTATTCAAAATTTTGGTTAAAATTTAGTTGGGTATAGAGAAAAATCCATGACCCTAACCATTAATAGTCAAGGGTCACATTAACCATCAGTAGTTAGGTATAAACCCTAAAAGGTTGGAGGCAAAAACTAAGGCCACAAGTCATATTCATTAATTAGAACATTTTGAATTTGGCATTTTGTGTGAGGAAACATTGATGATGTTTTCTGAGTGGGTGAGTGGTTGAGTTGGATCATTTATCAAGCTTTGGAGGGTAGACCTAGCCAGGATGCATGGTGGATGAGGACATGGCCAGGTAGTGAGTCCTAGGATTCCTTCTTGATGATGGTTGAAGAATGAGGTAGGGTTTGTCATTCAATTGGTAGAGTAGGTTTATTTTTTAGAATGTATTGGATTTAGATTTGGTTATATTGTGATTGAGTGCTTGTTGTATATGGGTTTGGTTTTATTTGGAGGTTAAAATTGAAATTGGAAGGGTAGGGTGGTTTGGGGTAGGTGGGATTAGATTAGGTAGCAATGCTTAGGTTGATTATGGTTAGGAGATGGGTGTTTGGGTATGGTAGTTTTAGGATGTTCCACCAACGGTCACGTTATAGTAACTATTGATAATTATACTTGATTGTCGATGGTCGATAACCATTGATGGTTGAATCACCTAAACTTTGATAGTCACTATGATCATCTATGGTTGAGAAAATGATGATGCATTTTTAAAGGGGTGAGTTGAGTGGTTATTTGAGTTTGAAAGTTTGAATGTTTAAAGTGTAGTTATGAATGTTGGTGGGTTGAATGTTTTGTTAATAGTGATGTCAAGGGTTTGAGAGGTAAGAGTTAAAGGTTAATAGTAAAGATCAAGGTCAAGGGTCATGTCTTAGGTTAAGGTGAAGGTAATAGGTGAAGGTATAAATAGGTAGTGGTCTAATTAGTTAAGGTTGATGTTTAGTAGGTAATATTGATTAGGGTGATTGATTGGTTAAGGGTTTGGATTTGAAGATAAGCTGAAGGTATATGTTAGATTAGGTAAATTCCATGAGTAGCGTAAAATTTAGGTGTAAGAGATTATGTTCATAGGCAAAAATAGTATATAAAACTAAGTTTGTTGGCTATCAAACCTTGCAACCATGGGAGCAGATCCAAATGTATGACAGAGTGCCTTGTATATTTCTTGAGATTCATCAAGGGATAACTATAGATTATTGGGCTCATATGGAGGGGGTGGGAATTGGTTATATGATGCATTTCCAACATGTGCCATGAGATGCAACAATGATCATGATGCTCATCAAGAGATGGGATATTACCACAAAAACCTTTATGTTACCTACAGGCAAGATGACCATCTTACTGAAGGATGTCCAAGGATTACATAGCTACCCATTCGAGGTGAGATGATTTATCATATATAGAGGGAGGAACAAGATGAATTTATGAAGATATTATATAGAGATGACCTCAACTTCTTGAGGTGGCACAAAAGAGGCTTAAACTACACTCCACTATACCAAAGGGTGAGATATGATAGGAGGCTATTGCTGTTGATGATAATGGCATTTTCATGCTTTACCATACCAGATTTGAGTAGTGGGAGATTCCATTATTTATTTTTGGGGGTAATGCTATTGGGATACATAGTTTTTGGTTGGGTGCCTATGTTACTAGTTTAGATATATAGGGAGCTATGGGGTTCAGATCCCACAAGAGGTATTGTATCAACTTCAGATTTTTTCTCTGCTGCTAGGCCTTTGAGCACATCCAAGTGCTATGGAAAATGGGGATACTATGGGATGGGTATGCATAGATGACTTTTGAGTAGGATTTATGAGGTGGAGAGATTATTTTTCCCTCTCAAGACTAGGTGGAGGGGTTCATGACATTGATTGGTTCAAAGGTGCACTGGATGCCTTTGTTGTTGGAGATGTGATATGGAGACCTTATATTAGGTTTATATAGTGGGATCATTATAGGAGGCATATACTATACCTATAAAGCTATAGATGGATTTTTGTTAAGAGAGAGGGAGAGGTAGAGCTCATTCCTTTTGATAGGGTGTGGTGATAGTTTGGCCTAGTATAGGATATCCTAGGTCAGTTCCTGAGATATATGCAGGAGGATGCAGAGATGATACTTCTTGAGCCATAACCAATTTAGATTTTTCTTGATCATGAAGAGTTACCCATGTGGATAGACCAATATGATGTAGGTATTACATAGGCATATCCTGCATGGTACCAAGCACTATATGTGGTGGTTGATTTTGGGAGGAATGATGGTGGTCAATGGGTGATGGATGTTGACCCAAATAGGAGAGGTGGCCAACAAGATCAAGTGCAAGGGGTGCCCTAGATGTATAGGAAATGAAAACAAAGAGGGATCAAACATAAACAACACTAGCCATAGTGTAGGCTTCCATTATAGAATTACAAGGTCATTTGGTAGTAGCACAGGGTCAGGTAGCTATAGTTACAGGTGAGAAAGACTAGGATAAAGCTACGTTAGCCTGGTTACCCAAGAGAGAGACTCCCTAAAATAGGCTCGAGGAGGAGTCACAACACTTATAAAACCATTAGGAACTATTCCCATGTAGAGTTATATAGCTATAGTTGAGGAGATCTGCGATTATGAGGTGGTAGTCTTTAGATGTTATCCCGATGAGCCCTGATGGTTTGAGTATAGAGATGGTTTAGATAGGGGTGATGGCATGATGAAACTAGGTTAGTGGGTTGCATCCATGGGAGGATAGGCAAGTACCTCAGGAGGATAGGCACTAGGAGGAAGTGGAGCCTTAGAGGCATAGTTTGATTATGAGACATTACATATATTGATGTATATGATTTTGATATTGGCCTATGAGTCAATGTGGTGATATGTATATTTATTTTGAGAGATAAATGTATATTATTATATACATGATGATGTTTATAGTTGGTTATGGACTCATGATTTATATATATGATCTTTATCTATTGCTTATGGTTCATGGTTGTGATGCTCATGTTGATTATTGATGATGTGATTATTGATTATGGTTATGCTCATGATATTAGGGTATGGATGATGATATAGACTCACCTAGTTAATCATGTGATGAGATGGATTTTTTTTTATGTTTATGATGATATTGATATGATGGTTATAGTTGTTATGTTTGATATGATAATCATTTTTATGATGAATGGACAATGATATGATGTTGATCACATGGATTATTGTTTATGGTTTGTTGTTCTTGTTTATGATGATGATGTTGTTTATGGATGATTAGGATGAGTTTTATGACAATTATGACTATTGTTCTTAATGATGTTGTTTATGGATGGTTTTTGCTATGATGTTGATATGCTAATATTATTATGGTGAAAGTGGTTTATTGCTATAATGAGAATATGCTTCCTCATTTAGATTTAGACATGTGTTGAAAGTGGTTTATTGATTTATTGGTCATGGATGTTATGATGTTGGTGGTAATGAATATGTGTGTAGATATGGTTTATGCTAATGATGTCTATTTTTGTTTATGATATGATGTGCTTATGATTATGGTAATTTTGTTTAAGGTGAAGCACATAAAGTAAGTTAAATAACAAAATCAAATGTGATAAAGGGTAGATAATCAAGAGACAAACATCTAAGGGAATATATTAACCAGTTATGAGAGGATACAAAGATGGTATAATGATTTTTCTTTGGCAAGGACTAATACAAACCAAAGTTGGATTGGATTATAAAACATAAGCCCTTATAATGCCTTACATTAGCATTCATTAGTTGGTTAAAAATGTGTCTTGATCACATAATGTCAGGTAAGTTCAAAATCCCTTGCTTATAGTGCATAAAGGGGAGATGGATGGAGACAAAACCTTCTTATGAGATTAGCTTTCCTCTTCTCTAGGGCATCAAAGATCCAATATAAACAAGTCTATGTCATATAAGGTGTAGACTGATTAATGCAGGAAGTCTACTTATGAAATCTGATTGCAATTTTTGAATGATTTTGCTTCTAAAAGTCGATTGTGGCTTCCAAACTTAGTTTGTTTTTGTTTTAATTTTGATAATAGGTCTTTTATTTATTTTTATTTAGGGGAAGCTGATTAATGTAGGAAGCCTCTAATAAATTTCAATGATTTTGACAAATGCTGTACTTAGCCATCCTTTAAGGGAGTGGTCTAGGTTTGTGTGCTTTGTTCAAGACTTTTGGTAGTTATCTTTCAAGGGAGTAGTCTATCTTACTTTGAGTAATTTTGATATGATTGTGTAACTATACTTTAAGGGAGCGGTCTTTAAGTGTTAGGAATGACCCATGATTGTTTTTGGTTATGACTTTGATTTTGATTTTTCTTGATATAGACTTGCTTATATAGGCTTAAAAATGTTTGCCTTTTATGAAGGCAAAGCTTAAAGCATAAGAAGATTGAGTAGGTGTGAAAGAGGTTTAGGTGACAATGACCATGATAATCCATACTAGGAAAGGGGAAAAAAGTACCATGAGAATAATTCCATGGGTAGAGCCGTGATACCCATTGTTCAAGATTAGGCTATGATTATGACAAATAATCACACGATTCAATTTTAATTGGTTTCTCCTAAAATAGGGAGATGAATGTGGTTTAAAATTAAAGGATGAGCTTAAGTTAGATAAAAGGTGAGTTTTATCTTTTTTAACAAAATAAAGGATGCAGATGCAAAGCATTGAGGGGATTAGGCTCTGGGTTTCTCTCAAGAGAGGATAACTGGTAAGCTCTTGATCTGTAATTGTGCATTGTGATATGAGGTCTAAGTCGATTGAAAGCAAATTTGCCCTACTTTTTTTTTCCATATTGGTGACATGCTAGTTTTCCTTTAGGATGAGGTCTCTGATATTAAATTATTTCACTTTGAGGTGTTTGTTATAAGCTCATTTGATGCATTCTTGATAGACATGAAGGTGAGTAAAAGTGGCTAAATGACGCTTGCCAAGTAGATCAAGTTGGGCTAAATGATGCTGATGATAATCATCTTCAGAAATGATATCCTATAAGTATATGTGGATTGAAGGAATTTGGACTTTGAGAGGTAAGACAAACTCTACTCCAAACATAAGAGAGAATGGGGTAGCACCCATAGGGGTTCAAATGCTAGTACAATATGCCCATAAGGCAAAGGGGATATTTAAGTGCCAATCTTGACCAGATACATTGACCATCTTAGTTAACATGTTGTTGAGATTTTTATTAGAGGATTCCACCTATGCATTTGCTTGATGATGATAGGGTAAAGAGAAAATTAACTTGATGTCAAATGCATCATAAAGACTTTGGACTTGTTTGTTTTTAAAAGATTTACCATTGTCGATGATGATTTTGTGAGGAACTCTGAAATGATAGATAATGTGATGATTAATAAAGTCAATAATGTTTTTGGCTTTGGTTGAGACAAGAGGAATAGCCTGTACCCATTTAATAAAATATTCTATCATAGTGATGATAGAATGATGTTGCTTTGAAGAATGGGGGTTAATTTCACCATTAAGGTCCAGACCTCATTGTGAGAAGGGCCAAAAATCTATGGAGACACAAAGACTATGGCTAGGTGCATGATATAAATTGGCATGTTGTTAACACTTAGCACACTTTTTCACATAATCACATTAGTATCGGTTAAGGGTAGGCTAGTAATAGCCAAGCCAAAGGATGTGTTTAGTGATGACTAGGCCACTAAAGTGTCCCCCATAGATCCCATCATGCATTTGCCTGATAGTATGAGAGGATTTATGACCACATAGTTAACAAAAGAGGAGACCATCGAAGCCACTTTTATTAATAATTCCCCCTAGTATGGTATAACATGAGGTACTCTAGATAAATGCCCTTTGAGCCTTCCTAGAAAGATCAAAATGAATTATTGTAAGGTTAAGATAGTTGAAGGTCTACTAATACCAAAGATTGGGTTAGGCATCCTCCACATTAAAGATGGTGGGAGAGTCTAACTTGATGTAGGAAGGCTTGGTAAGTTGATGGATAAGGACTGATAGCTTAGAGTTAGAGGGTGTAGATGCAATCTAAGAGGTGAGGGAAGTCATGGTGTTGGTAAACTTGTTTGTAGATCATAGGGTGGTTTGGATATGATAGTGCTCAAATTATGTTAAGAGTTCATTAACTAGTTGTTTGTAATGTTGTGAAATGTCATTCTTACATTGGTAAGAGACATTGATTTTATTGACCACTAGTTGAGATTTACCAAAGATGTTGGTCATTTTGAAACCCAAGGCTAATGCAATTTGAAGGCCTATTACTAGGGCTTCATACTTAGCAATATTATTGGTACAATCAAAATCTATCTTGAAAGATAAAATAAGAGGTTCACCATGAATAGGGATAAGGATAATGCTGGTTACCCCACCACATTGACACTTTGATCCATTGAATAACATGGTTAATTTATAGGTGAAGTCCACCTAAGAGAGGGTTGTGATGGAGTCATTGGGAAACTCAAAAGAAGGGTGATCATTTTCTAGGGGTCATCAGCCAATTGGTTAGTAATGACTTACCCTTTAATTGACTTTTACTAAAGAAAATCAAGGTTAAATTTAGCTAAAAGCATGAGCCATTTAGCCATACATTGGTTTTGGTATGGCTTATAGTGCATATACTTGAGTGGGTCGGCATTGGTGATGACATAAGTCTTATGGTTGAGAAGGTAGTGGTGAAGCTTAGTGGCCACTAAGACTAAAGCTAAGCAAAGCTTCTCAGTATGGGTGTACTGAGTCTCATACTCTACAAGTGTGCAACTAATGTAGTAGATGACTTGATTTTTATGTTATTCATCTTGATAAACAATCATTTACCCTAAGGAGTGGTCAGTGGTAGAGATATAAAGGTAAAAGTATTGATCATCCTTGGGAGGGGTGAGGATAGGTAGAGATAAAAGGTACCTTTTGAGTGAATCAAAGGCCTTTTGATAGTCATTGTTCCACTTAAAAGAGACATCCTTCTTTAGGAGGTGGTAGAAATGGTTGACATCAGTTTAAAAGTTGGGAGATAAAGTGATGAATGGATTGGAGCTTCCCCTCCAAGATGTGGAGTTGCTTAAGGTTGATTGGAGGAGGCATACCAAGGATTGCTATGATTTTGGCAAGATCAACTAAAATTCCTTGAAGGGAAATGAGAAAGCCAAGGAGATTTCCTGATAAGACCCCAAAAAGGCACTTCTTAGGGTTAAGGCAAATATGGTAATAGATGAGTTGATCAAAGATAATCTTAAGAATGGCCAAATGATACTTATGATATTTGGATTTCCCAAGGTCATCGACATAGTCTTTGATGATTTTGTGGATAAGGTGATGGAATATGTAAGTCATAGCAGATTGGTAGGTTATGCCAACATTTTTTAGTCCAAAATGCATGACCCTATAGTAGAAAGTCCCACATGGGGTGATAAAGGTAGTTTTGTTTTGATCTTTAGGGGAAATTAAGATCTAATTGTAACCCAAGAATCCAGCTATGAGAGATAACATCTCATGGTTAGCTATGCGATCAACTAATTTGTCAATGCTTTGTAGAGGAAAGTCATCTTTTAGGTAAGCAAGGTTGAGGTCATGAAAGTCTACATAGATGCAAAGTTCCCCTATGGCTTTGGTGATAGGCCTGATGTTTGAGACCCATTAAGGGTAGTCAATGGGTTGAATTAAATTGATGAATAAGAGACGTTAAAGCTCTCTTTTGATGAGAAAGGATATGTGAGGGTATATTCATCAAAGTTTATATGTAACAAGATTAGCCTCATGGTTGGTGATTATGTTATGGGTAGTGATGGAGGGGTCAATTCCTAGCATGTTGCTGTAAGACCAAGCAAATGTTATGTTATGGTTTTACATGAAAGAGGGGAAGTCTTGAAGCTCTTTAGATTTGAGAGATTGGCCAATTTTGATAATGTAGGGGTTATTCAACGTGCCCATGTTGATATCCATGGTGGATTCATTTAACATGGTCAAAGTCTTAGGAGGAAGATATTTGTGGATAGAGGAATCTGGTGCACCAAGGTAGGTGAGAATGGAATCATCATCCTGATAATAATCAATATTAATGGTAGAAGAGTCATCTCTTATCATCTCAGGATGGGTCATAGGGATGGTTATGATCACCCCATCCTTTTAATAGGTCAAGGGTCTGTGGTTGATCATGTTGATGAGAAAAAAGTAGGGGGGATGATGTCAGAATCCTCAACTATCGATAGAGAAGGGGTTGGCGAAGAAGGGATGTCTTTGTTAATGACAGTAGTGGGAGGTAGGTTGGTTGTTTATGTGGCATGAAATTGAGGCCATGCTTTTCATGAGGTTTTTAGGTTTTGATTAGAAGTAACTTGTGTGGCCCATGTTCATACTAACCTAGGCCAAACCCCCTCCAAGTACACCTATAAAGGTGTGTTTTGATAAATTTTGGTTTATCTAGATAGGAGAAGATGGAGGTGAATGGTCGAGGTGAAAAAGAGGTGGTGGAAGTGCCAAGGGGTTTATCAAGTCTCCCATAGATGAAATTGGTTTGACATGTTGAGGGCCCTAAAGGAATAATTGTTTTGATATTAGGATCATAACCAAGTTGGTGGTCAAGGCATCAAGGGTGAAAAGGTGATACTTCCCTAATGAAAGATGTTGGAAGGTTGGTCCTAAAGGGTCTATTGTGGGAATTTGGGTGGAAGGAATGAAAGAACTGGTGGATGCTCTACTGGTAGAAGAAGATAGGGTTTCATCTTTTATTGATGAGGGTTAGTTGGACGGGGGAAGGAGAACATCATTTTGTTGGTACATCATATTATATGATGTGAAGGGGATCAAGTCATCTTGTATGGTAACAACTTGACCTTCCTGCTCAAATTTGATGCATTGGTGTAGGGTAGATGGTATATAACCCATGGAAAAAATCTAGGGGCATCTTAGCAAGATGTACTGAAATTCACCTTCTACTACATAGAAGAGTTTAGGAAGGGTGTAGGGTCCTAGGTGAATGTGAAGGATGATAGTTCCTAAAGTGGCCATGGTATCATTGAATTATCAGAGTACTATTGAGGTTTTTGACATGATGTTCTTAGGTAATTTGAGTTAGTTTTAGGCATGAGAAGAGATGATGTTAATAGTATCAACTCAATTAATCATAACCCTCTTGATGCAAGTCTAGTTAATATAGGTGGTAATGAAGAGAGGAGGATATGGGTCATCTAGATGAATAGAAGGTATTTCTGAATCCTTGAAGGTAACAAGGTTGGAAATGTGTAGAGCTATGACAAAAGATGCTAAAAGTTGAGGGTATTTTAGTCAAACCTATATAGATTGCAATGCTTCTATCATTGCTTAGTGATGATGGGGTGAGGTGTTGATTAGTTCATATAAAATCATCTCAATTAGGGTTTGGTAAAGCTCTTTCAAAACTACTCATTGGATTGATTCAGATTGATTGGATTGAGATGGACCTGAGATGATTACTTTGGGCTTGGTTGAAGGTGGTTGGGTGGTAAAAGAGGGATATGTCCATGAAATAAACACCTTTGACTTTCCCTTATCTTTTGGTTGAGCCTATGATCATGTTAGGTTGGGATAGGTATCCTAATTTTTAGACCAATTGATAAAAAGGTTTGTAGATAGGTTTGATCCCCTCGACATTGGCCATAAAACATAAGCTCATGGGTGGAGAAAGGGTAGTGAATAGTTCATCCTTTGCCTCCATCAAAGGTTTTGAGGCTTGGGAAGGTAGTTCTTCTATGGGAGAGGTAGGTAGAATGATATATTCCTTAAGGATGCTTTCCAAAGGGAGAGTGGAATGTTGTAGGATAGAATAAAAAGGTGTGGTGGGAATGGTTATTTTCTTTGGTATGACCTCCAAATGGGTTGATTGTGCCACTATCCCAACAAATAGAAGAAGATAAAAAGTTATCTCCTTTGCTTTAGTTTTTAAAGCAGAGGTTGGTGAATTCACTACCTCACTAAGTGGAGGGGATGGTAAGTTAGGTTGGATAGTGGTCTCCTCGATAATGAGTTCACTAAGCACCATGTTAACAATGTCTATCTCATGGGAGGATTCTACTTTATTTTCATTATTGGTGGATGGATCATGGTTGGGAAATGGTTGTCTAAAGATGTCAAGTGATTGGTTTGGGGGTGCGTTGGGGTTATGTAGTGTAAGTTTCCCCTTGTCAATGAGATTTTGGATAACACTCTTGAAGGTGTTTCACCTACTAACATTGTGTCTAATGACATGATAGAAGGCACATAATTTTTTCTCTTTATACCAAGTAGGTGCAAGATGAGAAGAGTCAAATTATTATGGAGGTTTGATCAGAGGAAGTTAGATAATGTTAGATTTTAATAGTTTCTCTAAGATCAAGGTGTATGACTCCCCTATTAGAGTGAATTATCTTTGGTTGTTGTAGTTTGGATTCTTGGTATTTTGATTAGATGATGTGGAAGAGTTAGATTGGTTAATAATGGGTGGAGGGGTGGTTTTAAAGACAACTAGTTTTGTGGTTCCCTTATTTTTGAGTTGGGTGTTGTTTTGGTTGTTGGGTTTAGAGGATGAGGTTTCACTTGATTTGAAAGTGGAGTTATTATTTTTCAACTTTAGTTTTCCCTCATCGACAACTTTGTTTTCTAGTTTACGGTCCATGGTGAAATCCTCGTCAAAGGTCTTGAAGCTCTAAATCTATAGAGTAGAGGAAATGTGTTTGACACATGCTTGGGAAAAGAGCTCAATCAACTTAGGTTTGGGGTAGAGAGAAATAAATTTGGTTGATGAGACTTCTCTAACAGGCCACAAAATTAGCAATAGACTCATCATCAAACTATTAGATGGAATATAGATAGGTTATGGAAACCTTCCTAGAGATGTTTATAGAAAAATGGTCTAGAAAGGTCTAGGTAAGTTGGGAAAAAGAGAAGAGGGAGTGCGTAAAAATAATACTATACCAATCTAGTGTCAAATTTGATAGAGACATAGGGAAGCTCCAAAGGAAGAGAGCATCATCGTAGGCAATCAAGTAGCATGAATGCCTAAATGCCATCAAATGTTATTGGGGATCTTCCTTATTTTGAAATTTATAAATTTTGGGAAGTTCCCACTGAGGTGGGTAAGGTCAGATAGAGATGAATGTGTGAGTAGGTTCATTATAGATTTTGTCATATGATAAGAGGTTCTAGGTACCAGAGATAGATGACTTTAAGGTGTTCATTTTGTCTTTTAGCAATTTCACAAGATATGTTTGTGGTTATGCACCTATGTAGTTATAGGGTAGGTTTTGTTGGGCTTAGGTAGGTGCAACATAAAGATAAGCAATAGAAGTTTGGGAATTTGGCACATATTGGTACATAGATGGGAGTGGTTGAGAAGGTGTTGGGTATAGGTAAATATATGTGGAAGGTTGGGTGGAGGATGGGGCCATAGATCCTTGTGGGTTCAGGATATGGCTTAAGATGGGTGTAATAGATGCTTGTTGAGAAGTTGGTATGGGTTGAATGGAAGGTATGGTTAAGTTGGTGGGTGGGTTGGGGATAAGTGGTGGTTTTGGTGTTGATGGGTGCAAGGGTGGAGGGTATAGAGACCACAAAGCTCTGGAGTGGAGTGGAGGTAGGTGGGTTGGAAATAAGAGGGAAAGTAACACTGTAACACTGGTATGGGTGGCTAAAGTCTAGGTTGTTCTTGTGTTAGAGGAGTTATTAGTTAGGGTAGATGGTGTTTGGTTAATGATTGGTTGGGTAGATTGGTTTTGGATAATGGTGTCAGTGGGATGGTTGGTAGAAGATGAGGCCTGGGTAACCAAAGGTCTAGTGGAAATGGGGGCACTAGAGGTGGTACCCATGAGGTGGGATGACATCCCATAGGGTGGATTGGTAGGTGGAACCAAATAATGGGTATGGTGAGAGATGGTGTTGAAGTAATGTTAAAGATCTATAGGGTTGTTATTCAAGAAGGTGGCAAAATCAACGTCTCCTTGGGAAACTATCTGAGGGATGTTAGGACTATCAAAAGGATGAGGGGAACCATCTAAATCTAAGATGTAATCCATGGATGAAGAAGAAGAGGGATATGGATGATTAGGAGGTGGATCCTAGTTTACTTAGTTCCTTAGTTGTTTCTTAGTTAAAATCATGCAAAGATGGGAAAGGAGAAGATATAAGCAATCTCACAACTCAAATAGAGAGAAAAAAGTCAAGGAAAAGAAACACACACTAAAGTATGTTAATCTTAAGATTTATTTTAATCTCTCTTTTGGCTTATGCCTTAATCTTTAATAACTATGTGACTAAAATTGGCTAGTAGAGAAGGTACTATAAAAGAAGTTTATGGTTGGTTTCATGTTGTGTTTAGGCTCTCAAAAGGATATATATTAGAAATCAGTACATGACTTGATATTGGGGCCTACCCCCTTACTTCACACACCATAACGATAAGGGTGTTGGGTACTTAGCCAAAATATACTGATTGCCAAAGTTTATACTCAACTAGAGAGATGAGTTGGTTTTTCCCTTGGTGATGAAATCTAAGTAAGATAGCTAGGAAGGATGACCAAAAGGTAATGAAATCCTAGTCAGGCCTTATGTCAATGTTTAATGCTTATTTAGATGTAAGTGGTTTGGTCTTGTGTGTGTGGTGAGAGTGAATCTATGATTGAATTACTTTGCTTTAATTAAGTTATGTAAGGTAAAATGAGCAAGTAAACAATGGATGTAGTTAATTTTAAGCCTAAAATGAAAATTTGGTTTCATTGTATGAGTAGAGAGATAGGAAGAAGAAATCACCTAGATGTAACTATGAACCCAATAAAAGACTCAAGGGTCCCATCAAGTGTGCCATAATGTTTAAAAAAAGTTTTACTTATGTTTTTGAAAGAAAGAGAAAATAAACTTGAGAAGGGTATGGTAGAAAAACCTGATATGTTATGTGTGCATTGATACAGACAATTGTAGATACTCCTCTTTGGCTTGGGATGAATGACCTATTGATAAGAAATCACTATATTAAATGGTTGATTAGTTAGATATTTGGGTGGATTGCTTAGCAAGCTAGATCCAAGAAGCACAAGCTTCCTTGGTGGTTGTCAATCCATGCTTTAAACAATCAAGTTTTGAAAGATAAAGTACTTGCATAAACAATAAAATATACTAAAATTTAATACAATAAGTGCTTTATAAAATAATAGACAAATTTGAATAATTATATAAATAAGTGGGTTAATGTTAATACTAAATAGGTTGTGTATGGTTCAAAAAATATGGCAAAGATCTGTGATCAGGCAAAGGGTCTAAAAATTATATTTGGTTGAGGTCTAGTGGGTAGTAAATAAATTACTATTATTTTGGCACACAATGACCATCGATGGTTGGGGTGACCATTTACAATTAGGGTAATTTTGGATGGTTGAGGTAACTATCGGTAGTTGGGGTAAACCATTGGCGATCAGGGTGACTATCGATGGTTACTATGGGTTGGGTCTGGGTCAAGAAAAGGTTGTTTGGATGAGGTCATAAAATGGAATTCTGAGAGATGGGTTTGGGCTATGTTGATTGAATAATAAAAACAAATTAACTGAATGATTGAAAATAGATACTTAGCTTGCTTATTATTGACTTGATGAATGATTGATGTGGTTGGCTAACAAACTCATTGATGGAGTCTGGGGTAATTTTGATAGAATAATGATACTTGGTTGTTGGTCAATGAATGATATCACTTTATATATTTATCATACTTGCTGATTCATTAGAAGAATACTTATGAAAGAAAATGTTGATTCAAGAAGCTCTGGCTCTAGATGATGATCACTTGATTTTGGATCCCAATTCACCCTCCCCTCTTCTCTCTTTATAGGAGGGAAAGAGAGGTGTAACAATATGTTTTACAAGAGGTTCAACTAGCTTTTCTAAATTTAACTTGGACATACACTGATCCACACATGAATTAAATAATCTAATTATTAAAAAACAAGTTGAGTTAACTAGTATTTGATTGTTCAGGTGATACAAACCTAACTATTGGTGGTCAACCTAACCATTAACCCACCTTTTAACCCAACCTGACCTTAGACCCTCAACAACTTATGGTTACCCTAACCATCGATGGTTAGGGTAACCATAAGTTTTTGAGGGTCTAAGGTCAGGTTGGGTTACAAGGTGGGTTAACTAGTAGGTCAATTATAACTTGAGTTAGGTTTGGTTTGTGGTTGAAAGGTCAGGGTTAGTCCCTAGGGGTTCCTAAAGTGGTCTAGGGGTGTTTCAACACTTGGAACCATAATGTGTAGTTTTATAGTGTCTACAATGCACATACATGCAAATAAAGAGTAATAATAATTATTAAAATAACTAATTATACCAAAACCAAAATAAAATCAAACATTTAAGCTTTTAGTGGACAATACTGAGCAATGGGAGGGCCATGTTTTAAATTACTATGACAATGATGATGATCTAGCCTATGATATGACAGATGAGAAGTTTAAAAAACTAAACTTTGATCCACTTGAACATATTTTGAATAAGCTATTCACACCTAAAGGTACTTTTACATATAAGCTATATCCACCTTTAGAGGATGCATAGCCAAATCAAGATAAGGCCAAATAAAAAATAGAATATGAGCATGTAAATGCTTATTATTCAATACATTCATCTTGGATTCAAATATTGAGTCAACATTATATGGGATAAATGCAAATACATCATGTAAATAATGTGGAGGTCTCTCATAAGACTCCATAATAGGTGTTATAGATCACAAGAAACCAAGATACTCCATATACAATATTGTCTATGTTACTTGAACATCAGATGATATATTAACCTCATAATAGATATAGATCAAGAAACATACTTCTTCCTAAAGAGGGATTACCATATTTTAACTATAATTAGATCATTGGCCATAATACAAATCAATATGAGGTATTGAAAAAACAAATCCATAAATACAAGAGGGAAGGACACATACAAATTGTGCTTGAGGAATGAAACAATCATAATACTTCAAAACGTTCACAATAAAACCATCCTTAAAAGTGACCAAGGCACAAAGATATAATTATTACTACTAATATTGATGGAGTCTAATGTCAACATCTTAATTTTGATATGAACAATAGGAATACGATTTATAGCACCACATTTCTTCAATAATTAAGACATCATAAAATTGAATTAACACATTCTCTGCTAATGCCAAAATCTCATGGGTACATCAATCTACCATCACATATGGTCCCCATGATCATATGGATATTAGATTAAGATCCACATATGATATTAAAATTTAGACAAAATTAGTTAGCCAATTAAATGAAACATTGAATACTACAGATATGTGTGTCATATTTACTATTAGGGATAGGGAGATTTGAATACAACATGATGGATATTGTGATCTTCCCTAACCAATGGCTTCTAATAAATAACTACACATAAACATTGAGATGGTGATAATGTGTCTCTATAAACAAAGGTTAAAAAATGTCTCAACTGATCCTACACATTTTGATGATGGAGACTTCTTCTATTAGTCCTTTCAAATATTTCAAAAATACCAAAAAAATTAAAACATTAAAAAATCCAAAAATATTCAATATTTCTATATCATATTAGCTCCTTGGCATCTATGTTGTTGGTTTTGTATTGGTAGATAACATATAATTTATTTCTATACACACACATGTTTCACACATCTTTTGAGTGTGATACATGCATACCCAAACACATGATATATGCACATACGAATGTTGGGCCTTCTACTAATGTCATTAGTACATTGGGGACATCTAATTATTCAATCATGATGCAACCATGTTATATTATTATATGATCACTTTCCATTATCATGTTTGAGATTATGTACTTACATATGCCTTTATCCATGTTTATATCTTTTGTAGTGTAATTTATATGATATGTACTTAATGTTTTTTACTAACACATATCTAAGGACTAGTATGATATGGTTATGTTGGTTGCTTTTGATTCCATGATTTATTTTTTCTTAACACTTCCTTAAGTGTGTTTATTGCTTGATATTGTCTTACATTGTGTTTCTTTTTTGAGCATTTGAATATGATCCATTGCTTACAACCCCTGTGCATTTGTTTGCCCATTATGGATATTCGAATATGCCATTCTATGCTTGTGTACATGTGACTAAGTGACATCCCTTTGATTGTGAAACATTTAAACATGCCCATTATATGAGGTCTCCTTGGACCATTGAATTGTATTTTACCTTTGAGTTTTATTGGGTGTGTGCTTGATTTCTTATTACGATTGTATTGTTACTCTCTAGACGTTTCCATGATATACATCATGCATCTGAGAACTTGATGTAATCACATACTATAAACTGCATTTCTATATCTACCTATAAATGATACTCCTATATGCTACATGATTTATACATAGATTATATAGTTATCTTATCCTTTTGAGGTAAGGTAACTACCAATTTATACTTTTCTCACCTCAAAAGGGGGGCATATTAGTTGGGGCATGTCATAGAGGCATGCCCTCCACATTATTCATAGTTTCAAATTAAAATGGGGGCATGTTATGGAAACATGTTCTCCACACTTATATCAGTTCTAAATTCTATAGATTTAGTGGGTGCATGTTAGGGAACAAGTCCTCCACACTTGCAAAAATTTCAAATTTAGGCCAAATTTCATTGTTAAATGATTTAGATATATATTAATGACAACATTCTATACATTAGTACCATCATTATATCCAAGTTTCAGCTTGAGACATATATAAGGCATGTATGCCATGAAAATGACACCTCAATTTCAAAATCAAACCAGCTTTCAAATTTTAAACTATGGACTATTATCATACCCATGATGTACGTTTACATACTTTAATTGAGCCAATATATAATGTAGTAGTTGGTTCACCTTTTAGTCAAGGTTGAGGTAATTAAATCGCTCAATATTATCATGTTTATATGTTAGAATTGATTAAATCATATAATTTTACCATATTTATAGGATGGAGTGATTAAATCATGCACCCTCACTAGATATATAGTGCGATTTGATTGGATAACTCACACTCATTAGGTTATAAGTATAATTAGGTTGTACGATTGAGATAAGTTCAATGGTTTTGTGGAAACTCACCTTTTCACCAAGGTTAGGGGCATCTTGTCCTCCAAAATTTGTATATATTTATGCACTTGTAAGTTACTAAGTTTTCCTAATCTAAACTCCAAGGATTCATAAGAAAGTATATTTTTAAATCAAATTGCCAAAAGGCAAGATGGTTACATCGACACATAGGTGTACTCATAACATTTATCTATTTAATTTCAAACATTTCAAAGTATTTTAATTTCAAATTTCATACACTGATTATATATTATAATATACTCTTATTTGCAGGTCTCTCACCAATAAAACACTTAGATGGAGCTCACATAAAGACAAGGTGTGTTATACACACCCAAGTGTGCATTTATTTTCCTTTAAACTGATAATTTTATTACTAGATTAAAGGGAGGGAATGTAGACAATATATCTAAATTATATAACATCTCAATCTTGTATACTTGGTAAATATCTATCATGGTCATGCCCTTCAGTTCTAATACCTTCCATTGTCGAAAGGTTCATGTTCACAATTTCTTTGTGCCAAATTACTTATCTCTTAGTTTAACCATATCCTATTTTATGACTAGACCTTATTTAATGGGAAAAATGATCTAAACTTGATCATTATCTTTCTCTGCTAATTTTGGACCTATACATATTTTTTAACTTTCTAGAGACTGGCATCCCAACTAGACGTTTATGTTGACACATGTGTCCCTTTTCTGACTGTGTCTATTGCCTAAAAGTCATATAATTTACAAATAAAACATATCCTAATGGTTAGCCTAAATGATTTAGTATGATCTATTTTCAAAAGGGATTGGTATATATACAAAATCAACACTCATTCATTTCCCACCTATAAAATACTGGGAACTCACAAGGAAACTTACCAAAAGAACTTAATCATGCATTAAAGTGAGCAAACCTACCATATTTGTCCCTATTTCCATATCAATCATAGGATTAATATCCCTATAGGTCTAAAGTACTGAAGGAGCATCATATGAGCCATATTTTCCAAGTTACAATCTAGGTCATTGTGTGTACTTGATTATAACACATTACATCCTTATGCACACACAAGCCAACACATATTGGATAAATACATAAGTCTGAGGCCTTCTTCAGAGTATTGGCTATGTAGGTAACAACCATTGACAAAGGGGTCCTTGGGACATATTGAGACCATGTGCCCACTAACCCATTTTCCCATAGTTACTCTAAGGGGGAGGAAGCTAAGGTTTGGTCACTTGATGAAGAGTGATAACCTATGCACATGATTTATATACACCAAAAAAAGGTGAAAAAAACACAAAATGATCTAATTGGTTGCATTCTGATCTAATCACTATTTTGTATTGGACACTTATGTCTAGTTTAGACACTAGTGTTGACATAACTATCTAGATTTGACACAAGTGTCTAAGGGCATAGGGTGCAAAATTACATATTCTAATAACTATTCTAGGATCCTGATCCAATCTAATTATATCATGTTTTAACCTAGATATGCATACACATAGTAAACAATCTATGTATTCTTGTTTTAAAATTAGTACAATGCCAATCAATAATTGTACTTTCTATTTTTGGTATATCTCAGTATTATAAATTCATAATCTTATTTGTTTGTGTTTAAAACTTAATTAGTTTACTATAGATCTATTTATCACCCGTGTGCTTATCTATTTCTATATTCTTATCCATAAATACCCTCTCTTATTCAATTTAGGGTTAAACAGTTGCAGACAGTCAAAACAATTAACATAAATTAGTGTATAACATAAGTATATTTCTTCATAATGTTTTCCCAAGATAACAACTTCCCATATTTGGCAATTTGTCAAAATCTAAATAATTGAATATTATATATCTTTAGCACTTTGATATTTCTAGTTTTACACCTATATAATCACATAATACAATTCATTTATATTTTTAGCATTGTGAATCCTTAGTAGACTTATGTGAACAATAAATATATTTTATCAATTACTTTCTAGATGTAAATAAACTACAATGCTTAAAAATTTATATATTATTGGATTCAAATTAGGACCCTATTGGCATTTTAAGTAACATATTAATGATTAACTTTTGAAATGATAGAACCATAAATATGGTTCAGCCTAACCAAAGGGGGGCATTAAAGGACCCAAGATAGTAGGCTACAATCTTAAAAAACCTAGGAGCATACCCTATGCTCATGACATAAATGCCCACAACACTTAGAAACATAAGAACAAAGAGAATAAGGGGGAACATGATGACAACCTACAAACATGACAATAATAGATCTAATTTGGAATAATAATTGACAAGTACATAACCATCCTAATATCATGAAATTTATTGACTAATCAATGCCCAGGGACCATGTTTAGGTATCTACATGTTTCCCCACTTTGATAAGTGTGTGTAAATATATACTAAATTATAAAAATATGAAATTCTATAGATATAAAATCTGGTGCACATAAATCTTTGGAATAAAAGAAAATGTACCTGGTAACCTAAAAAAACATTTTTTCCTACATATATTACAATAATTAGTTAATAAGTATCAACAATATTTTTTGATACAAGTATATTTTGATTCTGAGCTTGTAATTATTTATGATATCGTTATCACATGGTTGTATATTATTGCTTTCAATAGTTTAAAATAGTTATCCATTGAAAACATATTCCAAATATATAGAATTATGTTGGTTTAGGCATATGCACAACATAAAATTATGATTGGTCTTTGCAAAATCATGTGAAAGTGCTTGTGTTTTACACACGCAATTTGGTAAAATAAATTTATAGTGCCTATGAAAAGATGTTCACAGAAATGTTGAGGTGCAACTTGGCAAGGCATATCATGTCATTTATTACTTCAAGAGTCTCTTCTATTGGATCATGGGAAGTCATGTGCTATTATATATATTTTATAATATAGTTTAAAAAGCATTAAAATTTAGGGATAATTTTTTTTGATTAAGTTTACTTAATATTTCATTTTTTCTAAAGCCTATGCATTCTTTATAAAATTCTTGAACTTTTTCCTCAAAGTTTATTTTGGTCTCAATTTTTTCCAAGAGGTTGCATATGATTATAGAAATTCAAAAATTTTATATCAAGAAGTTGTTAACACTTATACTGTAGAAAATGTGAAGGAATAATCAGTCAAAAACAACAACTTTGGATCATATAAAGAGTGCATACATTGTATGTCAATTCAAGGGTGAATGTAGACAATACAATATTAGTAGTTTGTTGACTGATGATACATCAAAAACTAACAACTATAGAAATGACATTATTGTAATAATCCAAGACATTTTAAGAGGGATTATCTGAAGAGATAGTATGACATAGAAAATGGTCGAAAGAGATCATAGTATGGAAATGTTGATGAAGAAGATTAAAAAGGGGCAACAAGTGATTTTACATTTATGGAATATTAAAACTAGTCAAATGAGTTTAGAATATGGTATTTTGATTTAGGTGCATCCTAAAACTATATGTGTCACAAATATTGGTATATTAATTTCATTTAAGGAAATAGTGGTAATGAATATGTTTCTTTTGGTGATAGTTGGACTCACTTTGTTAGAGGATTTGGAGATGTTCATGTAATTTTGAACAATTATGTTATTTACACTTTTAAGAATGTTCATTATGTGTTGGATATGAACCAAAATATTTTATCTATAATTAAGATAACCAAAAATCTTGATCTTTGGGTTAAATTTCAAGGAAGCTTATGTATGGTCACTAGTATTCATGATAACATGGTAATTGTTGTTAGTATTGGTAAAATGGGTTATATAAATTAGTTGATTCTAAATTAGAAAAATAACATGTACTAGTAATTGTTGAAACTAATAATGTACTTTGGCATGAGAGATATGGTCATCAAAATTATCAGTATTTAAATTTACTAAGTAAGACTAATATGGTAAATGGAATTCCTTATATTCAGTAAAGTTAGAATGTGTTTAGGGTGTCGGATGGGAAAATAGATTTGGAATCCATTTGATATTGATAAGTTATGGAGAGAAAAATGAGTCTTGGACCTTATACATGCCTATTTTCATGGTCCAATAAATACCCTTATAGTATTTGGAGCACAATATTTGTTGCTAATAGCTGATGACTTTTCTTGGAAAATGTATGTTTATTTTCTAAACAAAAAGTCAAATTGTCTCTTTAATTTTTTTACATGGAAAGCTTTGCAAGAGATATTATTTTGTATTTTTAGGATGATTATCACTAAAAATATGATAAAACAAAGTGTATAAGGAGATCTAATATAAATACAATTCAAAAACAAAATTTAGATCATGCTCACAACCATAAAAAAAAACACACAAACAAAATAATTTGCCAAATAATGAACTAAATAAAATAGAGAAAGTGATGAAATGAAGACACATGGTAGAATCTTTGGATTACAAGAGTGAAAAATTGGTTTAAAAGTGATGATATTACTCTTTGTGAAATTTGGAGGCCTGACTGTCAAAGAACATATTTAATGTCTATCAAAGTACCGTTGTATGTGCCATGGTATAGATTCTACTGCCGAATGTGCCCTACCTATGTTGCTGTTGAATGTGTTTTAATACACTGAATATATACTATAATTTGTTTTGGATTATGAATTTTCTTATGTAGGTGCATTTTTTGATTTCATACAATTTTGTGCTTTTTAAATTTTTTAAATTTACACATAAATGTCTTATTTGATCTCTTCATTGTCTTCTTGACATAGTTCACCCCAAATACAACAAAAGGGTTACGGGTCAAAAAAATATGAAGGGAGTTTCTACATATCCTACATGTTGGAATCAGACCTAATGTATTTCTTTGTGTTTTGTAAATGGGATCTTAAGTAAGGACTTTATCTCATCTTCCCTATATGTGTAATGCAACTACATGAACATTTTCCTAAACCCTCTTTTGGTATAAGTGGATGATGTCATAATGAATTGAATAAGGTTGAAGTATCAAGGTGAAGGATTCTATTACAAGTGTAATAATAAATATGACAATCTAAGTTATAACTTGAAGGATGAGAGGATTAATCATTTGCTTAATACCTAAATGATACTTGGAAAATGACTTGGTATATATAGGATCTATAAGGCATGACACACGCTAAATCAAACCATGGAAAATTGTGATATGATATAGGACAAGGTATTAAGGATCCATATCTACACACTAATGGATTCAAGGGTCACTAAATTATATCTAGGAAAACATATGCCCATAATGTGGAAAGTGTAGACACTTCATTTTAACCACTTCCATGTCTAAACTGAAATTGGAATGACTTTCCACAATCACATGCAAATTTGATTAAAAACCACTATTTTATCCAATTTATCCACATAAATATTATTTTAATCTGAAATCCTAATGACACATCCCTGATTGGCACAATGGATCATATCATAATACTAATATTATTTAGCACTTCCTGAATCAAATTGAACCTTTGAAAATTTATTACATGATAATTAAATGGATATTTGACTAACAATTTTTTTTTACAAATACACCATCTTATAATTTACAATTAATCACCTTGATTAATTAGTCTAATCATTCATCTCATAGGAAATTTCATGGATTTGGATTTATCTATTTTTTATAAAGTGAAAATGTATTATTACCTCACCCAAGGTGACATCATCATACAAAGTGTCCAAGTAAGAGCTCTTACAATCTCTTACACCCCTCTTACACACTCTTACTCTTATATCCCTCTTACACACTCAAAGAGGAGTCATGATTTGAATCTATTACATTTCTATGACATACTCCATCCCTTTTCTTCTATGCTCTATATTTCACATTTATGAGAATAGAGAACTAATCTTGGGCCCTCTATCTTCATCTCAAGATGGATGGTCCATAATCATTTACCAAGTCTATAAATTAAGGCCTTCACCTCCATTATAGAAAAGCTTTTTGAGTGTAAAGTTATTATAAATAAATCTATTAAGAAGCTTCACATTTCTCAACACATGCCAATCTTAATTTAGTGTGGATAAGGAGAGATATTGCGCATGTGGAATCAACATTGTTAAAGAATTATAGCCTACAAGCTGATTTCAAGTCTATTTTCATGCTAGTTTTCAAGTAAATCTCCAAGGAAGGTATAAACTTAGTTTTGCCTTCTATTTTGTATTTTTTACATGTTTACCATAGTTCACCCTAGGGAATGAGCTTAATATATTAATTTTTTAAGTTAGTTTTTTTTTGGTTACCAAAAAATGATCTAACCTATTTAAGATTCTTGTTCTACATAATGACATGCTTGATGGGACCCTACACATGCAACAAGCTCTTCTAGACCCTTCTCATTCTTCTAATTACCAGAATTAACCTAATAACTAGTTTAATTCACCTCTTTTTCTTTACAAATTTGCTAATTTTTGATTTAGGTTTAATTGATAAATTTTCCATACTAAACAATGATTTCATCCTCAAAATTAATGAATTCGACCTTCAGATCAGAAAATTCAACCCTCAAGTTGATGAATTTGCCCTTGTATCTTTATGTTATGTGTCATGTGCAAGTTCAGGTTGAATTGGTGAAATTGACCTCAAAATTGGTGAAATTAACCTAAAAATTAGTAAAATTGACCACAAAATCAATGAAATTACACTGTATAATTTTAAAATTGATCATAATAATGAAATTGATCCTAAAAACAATGAAATTTCTTAGATTTCTAATTTTAGGACCTATCTTTGAGAGGCCATAAATTTTGACTCGAGTGTTCGTTTGACTTCTCATTTACAAGAAACTAAAGATATTAAAAAGATGCATGCAACCATAATTGTTGTGTTTTTAAAAAAATGGAAAAATGGATTATAAACGATGAGAAATACCTAAAATCAGTGAAATTGACCTTGCTAATCAATGAAAATGTCCATGTTATGCATTTTTCCTAATTTCTATTTTGCATTTTGTGCAAGTTGTGATAATTGATGAATTCAAACCTTTAATAAGTGAATTTATCCCTTCATAACAATGAAATTGAACCTATATAATGATGAAATTGACTTTAAATAAATAATGAAATTAACCCTGCATAATGATAAAATCATCCTTTGGCAAAAAATTTGAGACCTTGAAAATCCAAATTTGTTGCCCATTTCAAACTACTAATCACTTTTGTTGTAGGAAATTGAACAAAAATTGGATTTTAAATTTAGATAATTTTTTTTTATTTTCACAAGAACTTCTATTTTGGGCTTAAAAAAAACTCACATTTCATTTTAGGTTCTAAAAACTTGTTACTTAGTGATTTCCCTTATTACTTTTAAGTTTTTACTTCTTGTAGGTTGTGTGTGTCTTATGTGATTATTTGTGTGTATGGTCTCCCCATTTGGTGACCCAAAAACATCAAGTACTAATTTTTTTAATCCTGAAGATTTACCTACAAAGCTCTTCACTTTCCCTTTTGAGGGAATCCCATGAATTAGAATGACAATACCTTCACTTTTATTTTGACTATTAGGGGTGGAGTTCATCACCTTATCACAAGTGTTTATGGTGTAGTGATTGGGTTTTCATCCCCCAATATTCATATTGACCCTACTTAATTGGTGAGGTATATAAATCAAGGCTACACCAATGATATCTTATTTGAAATGTCCCTTAGAGCTTGATTTTTCGGTAACACTTCACTAAAATCTTACAAATGAACTGATCAGAAAGGGATAAGACCCTTTTGTGAATGTACCATTAAATATAAACATCCAATTGATGTATTTTTTCCCCTCTGGGACCATCTAGAAAGCCACAAAAAAATTAGATTAGAAGCCTCTTTATTATGTAACAATTACTGATGCAGGGGTAAAAAGGTAACAACCCCTAAAGATTGCCTTACACGTATAGACCTTTGAGAGAAGGTTGGGATTAAAACATCACTAATAAATTATTTAATTATTGAATTAACTCTTAAACTTTTAAATCCTCTCAAAGGTGAGTATTTTTAAGGATCAAGTGATCGTAATGTAATCTAGTGTCAGTTATTACATTTAGGACCTTGTGATTGATTGCATGATTGTTGTCTCCAAACCTATTTATTTGATAAAATCCATTAAAAACCAAGAAACCAAATTTATTAACTCAACCAAGTTCAAACACATGGATTTATATGTATTTACACAAAGAGGTGTTACTCTATCCATTTTTCAATTCAAAAATTATCTTTCTAAATGTATTATTACACCTTGTCCAAACACATACCATTCTTGTCCAAACCATGCCATTAAGCTGTCATATTTGAACCAATTTTCGAGTTTCAAATCAAATTCCAAATTATAAATTCAAACCATTTCAAGATCAAAGATCTAATTTCTTGTGCAAATTAAGCCATTATGCCATTCATTTTATTCCAAGCCTAGTCTTATTTCAAAGCCAATTATAATCATCCTTCTAATTCTAAAGTCAAAATTTTGATAGTCAAACATAAAATCCTAGTTCAATCATTATTTAACATTTTCCAAAGTCAACTTATTTCTAAAATTCATGCATTCTAACTTCAAAGGTTCCTGAAAGTTCTTTTTATTTAGTCAAAAATCAAGTTACCAAGGTGGACCCTTTTAAGTCAATAATACATTCAAATGTTTTCAAGATTCAAACATTAAACATTTACACCCAAAACCTTTTGATGTACCTAATACTTGTGTATACTTTTAGACACACATTTTATTTCAATACCCTTACTTGACTAGTCCATTTACAATTGACACACATTTGATTGGTACATTCCATTGTGACATTTTCCTTAAGCATAAGCAAGACATGTTAATTCAAAACTTTCATGTTAACAAATCTTCTCCTAGGTTCTCTCTCAATTTAAAATATGTACCAAATGAAGATGAGTTGTAAGTATCCAAGCCTATTTCAAAACAAAGATCATAAACCTAAACATGTCAAAGTATACATGTAGTGGGGTTATCTATAGCCCCTCTTTTGATGAAGATGTAAATTACAACCCATATGGGTATGACGACTATGTAGAGGATGAGGATTGTCAACAATTCCTTTCCAACATGTCATCTAGTACTAATTAAACAACATAACCCATACCTTCTAGTCGTGCCTCTTAATGTTGAACAAGGATAATATCAATTGTACCTTACATATGTATTATTTAATATAGAACATAAACTGGATCCAATATACCTTGTGAATTCCTCACCCAGTGATGAACATAGATAACATCAACTTACACAACAAATATGTGATAATAAAGATGATCACTTCATAAGATTGCTAGAAATGGGGGATAAATTTCTTGCTAGATTTCCCATGGAAGATTTACACTATTTGGTTAGAACTCCTAAATAAAAACCCATTAAATTAATAAATAGTCAAGCTAATTCTAGCCAAAATTAGGCTTTTATCAAAGCTTCTAATCAATCCCTAGTGGTGTCTGACAAAATAAAAGGTCAACTAGTTGATGATCCTATGCAAAGCTAATTTATTGCCTCTTAAATATGACATGCTAGTCAAATCTTGGCTACTTTAGTCAACTCCTTAACTAATCTCCAAATTCATAATCCCATGTTAATATAGCACAATCCTCCAACCAAATAATAAAAATATTTATTAGTCTATTCCACACCTAACCCTAAGCCATTTTCTAGCACCACATTAATTTTAGATTTGTTTAAGACACCTATAACTTAAGATAATCTTGTGACTAATACCAATCCAAATCCTACCATTGATTCTTCCTAAGACATTGTCAATAACTCCCAAATAGAATATTTTAACCCATATCAAGTACCATCTATGATAGGACATAACATTCCTCTAACCTCTCAATAAACCCTTTATTCCAATATCCTAAACACATCTCAACTATAGATTCTAAACATGCCTAGTCCATAAAAACTTGATGCACATACACCAACCAATCCTCTACTCCAATAGGTGGTGACCAATCCTCATCCCAATAGGTGGTGACCAATCTTCCACCTTAATAGGTAGTGACTAGTCCTGCACCTCAATAGGTAGTGACCAATCCCTCACCTCAATAGGTAGCAACTAATCCACCACCACAATAAGTGGTATCCAATCCCCAACAAATGTTTTCTAACTAACAACATATTTATTCAATACAATAAGTTTCTCTTATAGAATAAATCCCTAACAATAAATAACAAATTCCCATTCATTCTAAATAAATACCCTTTAATACCCAATAAACCATTCCTTCATTCAGATCTCAATTTCCTCCAAATCGGTGCTACACTCAACAATAAGTGCCATACTAAAAACAAGTACCATATCATCAATATAAGTCCAATCAAAGGGTGAACATTCTTGGTAGAACCAATTGAGTAAAATTCCCCAATATTCCACACCACCTCTTTACCCAAGTCAAATTAACCCTCCTTTAAAAACCCAATAATATGTGCCTACTCCTCATTCTGGTCCCACTTACCAAGACTTGTAAGTGGTGAAAGATGTAGTTTCTACCATCCAAGTAAGTAATCAAGCAAAAAAGTTAAAATTAGATGATGTATGCTCTTATCCATTTTATATGAATTATCTTCAAATACCATTCTTACATCATTTTGAGATGACCAAATTTGATAAATACAAAGGAAAAAGTAATCCCAAAGAGCACTTGAAAGTTTTTTTTGTGTGTTGTGAAGAAGTTGCATACAATAGTAATATTTCCTATTTTCTCACAGTTTGGTTGGGCAAGGATTGGAGTGGTTTCTTCATCTCCCCAAGAATTCTATTGACAAATTTGATGACCTCTCTGAGAAATTTCTATAACACTTCTCTTATAATGTGGAACATGAGTGGACTATGGTCGATATATGTCAAGCTAAACAATGAGAAGGAGATAGTTTTGTTATCTACTTACAACAATGGCATGAATTAGCTAGCTTATTCCCACACAACCTCCTTGATAAAAAATTGGATACAATTTTCACTGCTAATCTACAATATGACATAACTTATAATCTCAAGCTTCATTATGCCAATACAATTAAATAAATTATTACTAATGGATTACAAATTGAATAAGCCCTTTTTGATAAAGGAGCTATTGAGATTTATTCTCTAAACTAATTTTTGAATAAGAATCAACCACAAGCTCTAGTGTGAGCTCAAAAAAACACATCAAAAAATCCTAAGGCATTCAACAAGAACAAAAATGTTATAGGTGATGGAGTATCTGAATCTAGACATGTGCAAATGGTGTAACTACTGCCTACTCAAGCAACCTTTCCTGCTCAGCCACCCAATTTGAAAAGACCACCTCTAAGAAGGACCAATACCAAAATTACTTTTTTATTAGCCTTAGAGAGCCAATCAAGGTGGTATTTCAAAAGTTGGTAATTGCTAACATGATTATTTATCCAGTATGAGAACCATTCGTAGAAGGCTAACCTAAACCTGCTTGGTATAGAGAACACGAGTTCTATGAATACCATTAGGTTAAAAATAATTTCATTTATAGATGTGTACAACTTCATCACCTCATCTAGGATTTGTTAGAGAAGGGTGAAATAGAGTTAGATAATGTTGTTTCAATGTCTAATGAGAATTTGGGTATTTATCAAAACCCTTTTCCACAACACAATTCTAATCACAAGCACTAGAACCAACATCACACTAAGAATAAAAATAAAAATAGGCATACCAACAATCAAAATCAAGGCTATCATCGACAGTCATAGTAGTAAAATTGGAATCAAGGTTAGTACACCCAGTCCAACCAAGTTAGTTATAACACTGTCCCTTATGACTAAAACAATGTCATAGGTTGGATTACTAGTAGACTTATAACCACTATTAAGATCAATTCTAAGCCAACAACCAATCATACCAAACATATATCACCATCCATTTTAGGACCTCCTCCTTCCTATGCTCATAATCCATAATTGGTACAACTTGGCATTCATGCAAGCCAACTCCCAAAGGTTACCATTCTAGGTCTTCACCTGCCTTCTAATTATCACAACCACACACCAACTCGAGATTATGCAATCATAACTCAATGTTCCAAGGTTACCATCTAAGGTCCCCCACCTTCTTCCTATAATAAACCCATTTAATTTCCTTCACCTCAAAATACCAAGCCAATTGCATCTGCTAATGATAAGTCATATGATACTATGAAATAATTATAAAAGACACCAATGCAAATTTATATCCTAGATCTTATATGTACGTATAACATCCATAAAAAAATATTTAATGAGCTTGTAAGTCAATCCAAAGTACCAAATGACATTGATCCTAAAAATTTCCAAACACTTGTGAGTCATTTAGCCCTTGCCCAATAGCTTACATTTGATCAAAGTGATATGTCATCCTTTGGTCTTCTTCATAATAAATTGATTTATATAGAGGTAATCATTTCCCAATATAAATTAAAACATGTCATTATAGATAATGGGTTAGGTTTTAATATTATGACTTTGATGTTAGTCCAACATTTGGGCTACATAGTAACATATCTACAATTGGATACCATTATGATCAAGGCATGTGATAATGAGGAATGAGAATCATAGGGCACCATTTGCTTACTTGTTATAGTTGGGTATTTAACCCAAAATAAATTATGCCATGTCCTAGATCTAAATCTATCATACAATTTACTCCTTGGGTGACCTTGGATACATGAAGTATATGAAATACATTTGATGTGGCATTAGTGCATCAAGTTCCCTCACTCAAGTTTGGAGGTCACCATTCCTAGATATTTATAGCCATACTAGTATTGTAAACATTTGAAGGTGGAATATGAAAGCTACAACTATTGCCTTAGCCTCGAGCATGTCCCTAAAAAGGACAAAGAGGTAGTTATTCAACATTTGGAGTCAAATTATGTGGATACAAGTAGCTTTACATATATTTCATCTGGGCCACCTCCTCAAATATCTAACCATTTTACCATTCAAGATCTAGGCCTTGGTGAATATCAAATTGGAATTTACTTTCATATCAACAAATTACCTAAAACACCCAAATCATATAGTAGACCTAAAGTAAACCCTGATCAAATGGAATAACACAAGAAGGATGACCCTCAACAAAATGGACCCAATGTTTTCATCAAAACCACTTCACAAGATAAAGAGCAGATTCAAGCTGATGATGACTCATGGTTGTATAATTAAGATTTTACCACTTGTTATCAAAGCTAAAAGTATTATATCCCAAACACGAAAATGAATAATCAAGCTTATTAAGGTAAAGGCCTGGGGTCAAAATAAAAAGGACTTATTAAACTAGTATCTATTATTAAACACAAAGGTACTCAAGGCATTAGATACAAACCACCTAGGGGTGACCACTCAGATCTCAAGGGTGATACTAATTTACCATCTAATGATGATGATATCAGTAATAATGTAGAGTCCTATTATAACATCTATAATGTATTAGTTTATGCCAGTCTATTTGACATTGATAAAATCTACATCATTACTTCCATGCCATCTTATACCCTTCTTTCCCTCCATCATACCCAATTTATTTACTAATACCAACAAGAATCACAAATACCATTTAATGATTTCCAAAACAAAGTGGCAATTTCTAAATTCTTTGGCCTCAAAGATGGTTTGCCAATTGGTGATCATAAACAAGAATTCACTATTACATTGGACCCTATCACCTATTTCAGAGAGTAGGTGAACTTCCTTAGTCAAAAAGAAAAAATAAAAAGAAACATTGAGGTCCCAAAGTGAAAATCCCTTTGAGGCACTTTCAAACCAGGGAAAAAATAAAGAAAAAAATGAGTCCCTTGGTGAAAATCTATTTTAGGCACCATTAGACGGGGATGTTATTCCTCTTTTGAATGCATCTAAGGGTGCCTTCAGTCTCATATAATCATGCTAATCATAAATTATTTTATAACATCATAAAGTATTTGAACAATTAGTTCAATATTTCCCTCATGCCTTTGTTGAGTGGCCATTACCAGCCTTTGCTAACTTAGATTCTTCATATATGGGTGAGCTCAATGAGATAATTGAGCCACCAGAGGATGATGATCAATGTAATTCATTATTGAATATTCTAGAAGATGGTTCCACACTACTTGTGTAGGATAGCACATAAATAAATATTGGAATACGGTCCAATACCAAATGGATCAAACTTATAACATCCCTTACAGAAGAGAGGAGTGAGAGCTTATTACTTCCCTTCTTTAAGAGTTTCTTGATATTTTTTCTTGATGTTATTTAGATATGCTTATCCTATATCCTTATTTAGTTATAAATCACTTAGTACACCTAGATGCAAAGCTGATTAAGTATAAATTGAGAAAAATGCATCTGAGCATTGCCATCCTAGTTAAGAAAGAATTAGAGAAATTGTTGGAGGCATGATGTATTCATACCATAGATTAATCAGAGTGGATATCAAACATATTCCTAGTTAGTAAGAAACCAAAAGGAATATACTTATGTATCAATTTTAGAGATATCAATAAAGAATTCCCAAAGGATGATTTTCCTTTACTAAACATTAATAAGATTGTAGATTCCACAACAGGGTATGAGATGTTATCTCTTATGGATGTCTTCTCAGGATAAAATCAGATCAAAATAATAACTAAAGACCAACACAAAATAACATTTACCACTTCATAAGGGACATTATATTATAAAGTGATGTCATTTGGCCTCAAGAACACCAATGCTATGTACTAACATGCAATGACTGTTATATTCCATGACATGATGCATGACATTATGGAAGACTATGTGGATGATATTTTTGTAAAATATAAGACTAGAGTAGACCATTACAAAGTATTATGAATAATATTTGAAAGGATTCTTTATTATAAGGTATGTCTTAATCCTAATAAGTGCATATTTGGCATCACTTTTGGTAAATTTCTAGGTTTCATTGTCTCTTGTAGGGACATTGAGGTTGATCCAACCAAGGTTAAGGCCATTTAAAAAATGCCTTCTCCTTCAAATTTGAAGCATCTCTATAGCTTGTAGGGTAAAATTAAATCATTTTGATTCTTCATTTCATAATTGGTAGACAAGTGTCACCCCTTCACCCAAATATTAAATAAGGGAACCACTTTCTTGTGTAATACTAACTCTCAATAGTCCTTTGAGCATTTAAAAGAATATTTGGAAAATCCACCAGTCCTAGATCCACCTACACCTAGAAAGATATTGTTTAATTATATTTAAACAACTAAACATGCCTTGGGGGCACTCATATCCCAACATGATGCTCAGGGGAAAGAAAGATTCATATATTATTTAAGCTGCACATTTGTTGCCTATGAACACAATTACAACTTTGTTGAAAAACCCTACTTAGCAATGGTATTTATAGATAATTTTTTTTGACATTATATTCTCAACAATAAGACCATTGTTATTTCCAAAGTTGATTCACTCAAATATCTACTTACCAAGGTAGCTTTGACTGGCCATATGGCTAAATGGGTCAAGCTCTTGAGTGTGTTTGAGATTGAATATGTACATTAGAAGGTGATTAAAAGGAAAGCAATTATAGATCAATTTACCGAAGCACCCTTATTAGATACCATGCCACTCACTTTCCTTTATGAGTCAATCATGACTATAGATGAAACCTTTTTGAACCACAACACTAGACATTCCACTTTGATGGTTCCTACACATCTCATGGATCTAGAACCGATATTATATTTATTACACTATAATGGGATCTTATTCCCAAATATTTTCATATTGGTTTCACTTGTACCAAAAAAATTATAGAATATAAATCACTCTTTATAGGGCTTTTCCAGGTAGTACAATTGAATATTAATAAATTACATGTTTAAGGATATTCCCAGTTGATTATCAATCAGGTGATAAAGTGATACCATACCAAGGATGATAAGACCATTCCTTATAAAAACATGGTGGATACTCTCAAGAAAAACTTTGAACACATCTAATTTGAATAAATCCCAAGGGCCAACAATAAGATTACAGGCATAATGGTAATAATTGGCTAATTGATAGAAATCATAGATCATGCTCTTGATTACCAGTTTCTTATTGAACATCTTTTGAAACCAGCTCATGAACATTCAACATCTGAAATGGTATGCAACACTGTTGGCCCTAACTCACCATGGTACTTCTATATATATTAATACCTCCACGACAACATTTTCCCTACCATTATTTCTCATAAAAAATAAAGAGCATTCATTCACAATACCTCTCATTATACTCTTCTTGGTGCCACACTCTATCATAGAGTATATGACAGAACTCTACTTCATTGTTTAAATTTGAAATATTTTATATTAGTGCTTAAATAGGTACATATAGGGATTTATAGGTCCCACACTAGTGGAATGGTCCTTGCTAAGAAAATCCTGCGTACAAGTTATTATTGGCCCACTATGGAAGCTAATACTTGTACCTATGTTACGAAGTATGTGCCTTGCCAAAAAAATGCAAATCTCATTCAAGTTTTATCATGATCACGTCAACCAATATCTATGCCATGGCCATTTTACACATGGGGACTCAATCTCATAAGGAAAATAAATCCTACTTCTTTAGATGGCCATAAACACATCCTCACTACGACTGAGTATTTTACTAGGTGGGTTAAAGCCATTCCCCTCACTTAATTAACTAGTAATTAAATTTCCAATTCATTTTGAATCACCTCATTTTTTGTTTTGGCATCCCTTTTGACCTGATTTATAATAATGATGGCTCCTTTAAAAATAAGGATGTCAAATCTTTTTGTACCAAATACCATATCAAATAATAATTTTCCACTGCCTATTTCCCCAAATTAGTGACCAAGCTAAAGCATCTATTAGAACCCTTGTCCAAATTCTCAAAAAGTCTGTTAATAATATCAACCATGTTTAGAACTTTCTATTATTTCCTACCCTCTGGGCCTACCATACCAATACCCAAACCCCAATAGGAGCCACAATGTATTCCCTAGTTTATGGCACTAAAGCTATTTTCGCTATTAATATTGAGTTTTTTTCCTTGAATATTTCATTGTAAGACCTTATTGATGATGAGGATTATAGAGTGACATGCCTACAAGAGTTTATCTACTTGATGGAAAATGGGTAACAACTTTAAACAATATCCAAGCATATCAAAATAAGTTATGTAGTAACTATAACAAGTGCATCAAACCCAAAGAGTTTGAGCTTGGTGATCTTGTGCTAAAAGAGAATTAAAAAATTACAAATATAACATGTGAAAAAAGGGAAAATTTGAGCCTAATTGGCTAGGACCATTCATCATCATAGTTAACTATGGGTATGGAGAATACAAGTTTGGCCACACCTAATGCAAAAGAGCTAGATAATCCTATGGATATTATGTATCTTAAATGATTCTATGTATGATATGCTTAAACATTATCTTCGAGGACCCCTACTTGGGGGAATTGGTCTATACCTTCCTTCATTGTGTTAGTCCATCCTAAATACATTCCCCAATCCTATTACCATTCTGATCCTAATTCCAATTTAGAGGTACAATATATGGATTTAGATGCCAAATTTTAGAGCAATGTTTCAATAAACAAATACAAATTCAGTCATCATTAGCACATCCAAAACAAGTAGTATCTTAAAATAGTTTACACATAGTTTCCTTGTATAGTGGACCATTGAAATTACATCTTTCCACTCTTTCTAAGACATGTACTATTCATTCCTTTGTATTCCATTTCTATTTTCCACCCTATCATTGATTAGTAGTATCTTTCACTGTAAGGTGGATATACGTAGACCTAAGATCCATACGGAATATGTATGTAATGTTTAGTTTATGAGGTCATCTTGGTCACCCCCTGAGCCATGTTATTTATATTTTATAAGAAACCTAAGTCATGTTATTACCATTTTTTTAATAACCTAAGACACACTCTCACCATTTTGTGAGCAACCTAAGCCGTGTTATCACTATTTTGTGAGAAAATTAAGCCACACTCTCACCATTTTACGAGTAACCTAAACCAAAATCTGACCATTTTATTTTCCCTTTGGTACTTCCCATTGGACAAATCCATTTATATATATAACTTATTCCAAAAATGTTAAAAACCCTAAAATTTACAAATCCCAAAATAACCTTTTTTTTAAATTACTAAAAATGGCATGTCTTATCACCTTATTCACTAGTGGCCTTTAGTCCTATTTTAGGTGTCACACTTTACATCCTATCCTAGTTGGTAACCTATTATTTGATCATGATCATTTAAAATTTAACATTATCATTCCTTAATTTACACTCCCATTTCTAGGAGAACTACATCGACCTAAGGTTTACATATACTATGTAGTCAGTGGTTGGATGCATTGGACATCTTGGTTCAACTCAACCAATTTTATTGCCATTTTATTTTTCCTAGTTTATCTAATGCTCTCATTATTTTATGAGTATACCCTTCCTAGTCCTCCTCCATAATTAAATCTCTTACTTGTCATCATTTTTTCTTCTTTCTCACATCCCTGGGAGAACTACATTTGGCATGAAATCCATTAGACTATGTAGGCAATGTCCACTTGCATGGGGCATTTGGAGACAATTCGGTCACCCCTTTTCTTTTATTCTATTCCCCATTTTTATATTCAAGTTATCATCTCATCCTATCAATTATCCTCTAGATATTAGGGGAGAAATATCCCTAACTTCTTAATTTCACACACGCATAAATGATTAACTAATTACTTGTTTATTTATTTTTGATTGTGTGGTTGTGTGTTTCTTTATTTGTTAAGTTTGTTACTTTTTAATTTTTGTTGGTGAATTTATTTTATGTTTCTCAGTTTCCTTAAGTTTAGTGAATTATACTTTATGCTTAAGTTTGGATATGTTATATCCTATTCTTGAGTTGTCGAAATTTGTACCCGACCTAATCTTGGTTTATTGCATTATGTTTTACACTTATGACTTGATTCTTAATATCTCAATCCTAAGTTGTTTACATTTGTATTTTGATCAATTTATTACACTTATAGAATCTAATGTTATCATGATTCATTTATAAGTGTGATACATAATGTCTAAATGTAAAATAAAAAATCTAGTGCTTGTACTTTCATCAGTAATGTTGCAACAATATACCTCCTTGTTTTCTATATTACAACAAGATTAATGAATCCCATGACTAATCCATATGCTAATCATGACACATATGAAAAAATGAGCATGTACAAAAAGTCATATACATTTCTCATGCATAATTTACTAAGCTAAATATCAAATGCCAAATCAAAATGTATCACATTTGTAGTCCATAGAGTAATATTAGACCATTTTATTCTTCCTCAGAGGCCCATTTTAGGCTCCTTTGATCATTCTCCATCCCATTTTATTTAATGTTCTTTTTTTGACCTATTTTGCCTTCAGATAATGCTTTTATTAATTTTGAGGGCCCACCCATTTTAAATTATTTTTTGATCATTACTTTGAAGGGGCATCCATGGCTAATCAAGTGCCCTTTGGGGCATCAATCTAGGTTTATCAATTCATAATTTTAAAAGATAAGAGTGAACAATTCATTATTCAAGCATTATAAAGTTTTTTTTAATGAATTTTTTATTTTTTAAAAAGATGTTATTATGCCTTATGTCTCATAATGCCTTTTTAAAAATGGGTAAAATGTAGACACTTCATTTTAATCACTTTCATGTCTAAACTGAAATCATAATGACCTTTCTTAATCACCTATAAATTTGATCAAAAAACACTATTTGATCTAATTTACTCACACAACTAGCATTTAATCTAAAATCACAATGACACATCCTTGATTAGGGCAATAGATCATATCACAATAATAATCTTATCTAGCATATGTTGAATCAAATAGACCCTTTACAAGTGTTATTATAAGATAATTAAATGAATATTTGATTGATAAAATAACATTTCAATTACACCATTCTTATAATTACTAATTAATCATGTTGATTGATTAGTATAATCATTCTTCTAATTGAAAATTCCATGGATTTAGAATTATCTATTTTACATACAGTAAAAATGAATTATTACCTCACCCAAGGTGACATCATCATACCAAGTGGGAAAGTAAGATATCTTACAAGATCTTACACCCCTCTCACACACTCTTCCTCTTATACCCCTCTTAGACACTCAAAGAGGAGTCATGATTTGAATCTCTTGAATTTTTATGACATACTCCATCCATTTTATTATACATTCCATATTTACCATTTATGATAATGGAGGAATAACTTGGGCCCTTGATCTTCATCTCAAGATGGATGGTCCACAATCATTTACTAAGTTTATAAATTGAATCCATCTCTATTATAAAAAATATTTTTGAGTGTAGAGTTATTATACAAAAATCTATTAAGAAGCTTCATAATTATCGACAAATTTCAAGCCTAATTTAGTGTGGACAAGGAGAGATTCTGCCCATGTGGAATCAACATTGTTAAAGACATCTATCCTACAAGTTGAGCTCAAGCCTCTTTTCATACTGGTTTACAATTAAATCTCCAGGGAAGGTATAAACTTAGTTTTGTCTTATATTTTATATTTGTTTTTTTTACCATATCTCAACATATAAAATAAGTTTACTATGTTAGTTATTTAAGTTTGTTTTTTATTTTGGTCACAAATAAATGATATAACTTATTTCATATTTTTTTTCTACAAAAATCAGCTCAAAGAATATATAGATTAGGCTCAAGGTTGAAGATAGATAAATCTCATGAATGCTATAGACATATAGAATAATAAAATGCTAAATAGAGGCCATTGTGGGGTAGAAAATGTCCTAAAAATAGCCAAAAACATACAAGGGAGACAAGTGTGACAAAATGGTAAAAGACACTATGAAAAAGTGTCTTGTACCAAAATTAGGTGTTTGCATAACATCCTTAATTTGATGCTCGTATGTGAGTGAATACATGTATGTATCAAAGTATAGAAACAATAAATTATATCATGTACCTTAAATGGCCAAGGGATATATGGATGAATCAAAATATGCTAGAGATATGCTCTATCCACATAGATTGTCATTTATTAACAATGACCAATTATAAAAAGTAGTCAATGCCATATCAATTAAATGTGATTATAGTAATTTGAAAAATAAATATTGTAAAGTGAGAATAGGAATGACTACACCTATTTATATGTGAACCATGTTGTAGTAACTTGAAAACAAAACTCTACTTTAATCATTTTGATTATTCTAATTAGAAAATTTTAGATGAGTCCTCGACATAGCTAGCATTTCTCAAGGAGTTTGACAACCAAATATAATTATTAATTATAAAAGTAGATGTTGGACCATTTATGGTGATCTCATTTCCCTCAAATTTACTCAATCTTAAATTTTTTTTTGCCCAAACTTGGAAAATATCAAAATATTTGGATATATGACCTATTTTGTGGTAAGGGATTAAACATTTGGGCCTAAAATCACTCATCTCAAAATAAAGAGTTAAAGTGCCATGTGATATAAAATTATATAGACAAATATTTGAAAATCCTTTAAAAAAATATAAAGCATACATAAGCATCATAAACTCTTGTCAAGTAAAGCACCATAGTAAGGTAGATAAAAAATGTGTCCATGTGCCATCACATAGAAAATATAACATTATGGAAAGCTAAATAGGTATGTGCATCATCATATGAGGATGAGTTAGTGAGGGCCAAAGAATATGCCCCAATGTGGTCTCCATATGTGAGATAGATATCTATCATAATAATAAAATTGAGGAGATAGATAAGATTATAATACCCTCAAGTGGAAAAGTAGACAAGGAAAAATCACACATTCTCCAACATCACAATTATACCCCTAGTAGGGATAGATAAAGTAATGAGAAACACACACAAATAACATTCCCCCATAGATGCATGGTAGATACCATTGAAACATGAGCAAAACATATATTAATACTATAAATAATAATGTGAATGATAAATATCATAGCACCAAACATACTAATATGCATGATATGAATTGTGGAAAAAATCATATAATATCACATGGTATATTTTATAGATCACACACAAGTATGTAGTTACACGTAATAAACCATTATGCAATGACATATGACTCATAAGACACGATGACATGACATGCCAACTTGAGAATCCTCTAAGAATAAGGACTTAGACATGACAACATGATCAAACATACATAAGAAAGCAATTGGTTAAACATAGGCACACACGTGATGTAACAATGTAAATTTCAAATTGTAAGCACACAATGTATATATCTGTATAATACATAATATGTTGGTGCTAAAAAGATATAATATAATCAATGTAAATCGCTCAATATGATAGATGGAAAGCAAGAAAGATATCATTATAATTTTTTTTGTATAGATATTCCCCCAAGTTAGTGCATATTATAAATATGTTTATGACCCCCAAGGTGTATAATACATAACATCTAAAAGTCCACATATATAACATGTATATCACCCACTCAAAAAATATCATGAGAAGCATGTGTGTAAAACATGAATATGAAATATCTCTAACATAGGTAGATAAACATGATATGTATTCATCGATAAAGTAATTTTTTATTTTTGTATTTTCTAATGTTTTGAATTTTATATTTTTAAAGAATAAGTAGGTAAATTATGTAACAAGAAAGCCAAATTTTCATACACAAGAATAAGCAATGAAGCTCAATCAAACCAAAATAGAAGCTTAGGGGATAAATCAAGAGAATAATGCAAATAGGCAACCCAAGGGGCACAAAAAATAAGAATAAGAAGAGGGATATTCTAAATAACCTACAACTTCCCTCAAAACTCAATGCATATTAGGGTGGAAGTTTTCGATATAAATGTTTTCATCATTAAGAAATATTTACAAGCATTTCGAATGGGATAAATAATCAAAAGTCAAAGACCAATTTGATATAACAAGTAATGTAAACTAAGTGGCTAGAATAATGTCGATGCTAAATAGAAGGCATGTGTTGAGGTGCTAAATCTAAAAGAAATATAAATATTGTAATCAAACTCAAAGGAGGTAAGCACATGAAAGATACAAACTAAGGAATAGAGAAGCCATGTTCAGTAAAAAAATTATAATACACTAATGGTATATAATTAAAGTGCAAGATATAGGCAAGTATATCTAATTGATGATCTCATCTGTGATGTAAAATCCTAGATTATAGTAGTTAGATGTGTCACTTGAAGCATCAAAAAACTAGTCACAAGATGTGTAGTAATTGAAATCATCATCCCAAAGAGGGATATGTGAAAAGTGGGTTCGAGGAGATACAAAAACCACTTGAGAAACATGCACATAAATAAATTATGATAAAACATATGCTTGTATATGATCCACAAAAAGAGGTTATAAATTAATATTGGGATGTGGATGAATATGTACCATAATTTATGGAGATTCAAACATTGAAATTGAAGCTTTAGGAGCTATTACACTATATGGTGGTCTCATAAACATAAATGAAGTAGGTAACATAATTAATGTTAGTGAAATAGTATCAGGTATCACACAAGGTTGAATGATTCAATCCTTAAAAGAATTCACTATATGGTTACACATGTGATTTATGATGTTAAATAGGTATCTCTTAATTGATGTCATGAATGGTGTGTACTTCATTAGTATGGAAAAAAAATGAGATAATAATGTAGCATAGAATGTATCATTATAGATACTAAAACTTAAAATTTATATCATCTTAATCTTCTACATTTGACAAATACCAATTAGGGCTCTACCCTTCAGTTTTGGACTTTCTTGCTGCCAAAATGCTTGCATTTACCATCTCACTATGCCTAAGTAATTATCTTATAGTTAGACCCATATCATTATGATAATGCAAACAATATTAAAACTATAGAAATATGAAAACTTGATATGTTACATCCTGATTTCTCTCTAAGAAAACTATTTTATCATTCATGGATATTTATAGTTGACACATTTAACTTGGTTAGTTTTGAATAAGCTTTGAGATATATGCTGTTATGGGATAGTAGGATATTGCTTAAGTTACATGTTTGCATTAATGTGAGTTAGATGTAGTGTATGTATTTACATCATGAACATGTTGTGTTATTTTAGTTATATTTTATAATGTATGTATATCATGTTGATATGATCAAACTCCCTATTTATTGTGAGGTTGACACAGGAGAACTCATCCCTCAGAGCATGATGAAGGTAGAACATCATTGAAGAGGGTGACGTAAATGGAGATGTCAGAGGATTACATAGAAACTGACTAGAACCCTACACACACCAAAATAGTTAGCACATGTTAGAATGCATAATGAAATGGGTAACATAGTGTGTTTATTATTGCTTGCATTAGATCGCTGTTACTCATGAATTGTTAGTATAGTTTAAATGGTTTATGCAACTCATTAACATGTGTGATTATTAAATGCTATGTAGAAATGTGATTTAATTAGTTAAATTAAATATGGATTAGTAATTTATGAAATTGTCATTAAATTGCTATGGCATTAGAAGATGTTAATTAATTAAGTAAAATTAGAGATTTTTGTAATTAATGTTAAAAATAAATAAAAGTTAAAAAATTGCCATTTGTGAAGAAAAAATGGAAAAAATGAAGGTAATAAAAAAAATTAAAATAAAAAATAAATTAGTCTAAAAATAATAAAACCAAAAAGGAAGAAATACATTAAATAATGAGAAAAAGGAAAGGAAAACAAAAATCAAAAATAAAAGAAAAATCTTTTAAATAGAAAAGACTAAGCCTACTTATCATAACATATATTATGAAAGAGAGATAATAATAATTTCCAAAAAGAGAATTGCAAGAGGAGAAAGAGGGCGTAGTACAAAAAGAAAGAGGCATTTGGAGGAGAAGGAGAGTTAGTAAGGATAAACAAATCAAGAGAAGTTTTTTAGACTACCAGGTAGGCGCTCTTGTTTATGTCAACCCTTTAAATTTTTATGTGTATAAACTATTTGATATGGAATTATTTTGGCAAGAAGTTTTGATCTAGGCATCAATTTAAACTATGTAAATGTTAAAACTCTCCTAGGCATATATAGGCATCGAGCCACACACAAAAAATAATTAAAAATACATATTAGTACATAAAAGAGAAGTATGGATAGATCAACTCATATAAGATATATATTCACCCAAATAAAAAATGTAAGACATATGCATGAGAAGAGTAGCAAACTCTTTAGGAAAGCATCGCCTTATCTCCTTAGGTGAAAGGAAAAAATCCCAAATCTGTATACTATATATTTGTGTGCAATAATCGGTTACATAAACTATGTGGTTATTTATTGTAGTCGCATTCAATTTTGGAATAGGCCATGGCATTGATTTAATGGGGATATCAACCATGGGATAAAAATATGGAAGGCATCGACCTATAGATACTAATATTTAACTCATAACATTCCACATTCTCAACATATTAACTAGAATATTAACCACGGTGCCACAACCAAATTCTATCATATCATATTAAGTCTATATAACTATTTCCCCTTTCACCATTAGATTGACCTACTTTTACAACACCATATACAACAGATTTGAGATTTAATAAAGGGTTACCTATTAGAGGCATTTCAATAGGAGATGCTAATTGAGAAAATTAGTGGAAGCATTGTTAATTTTAAATATAAACTAAGTTAATGGATTCACTATATATTTAATTCACAAACTTTATAATAAATAAATGGTATCAATGTATATTCAATTCACAACCTATATAATATCACATATGCATCACTGCACTCTATATTCAAGCCTATATAATGAATTGATCAGGTATATGACCCATATACTAGTTGGCTATAGCTAAAAACATATTAAATTAGTTATTCATAGGTGCATGAGTTTATAACTTATAGTTGAGACAATTCCCTTGTAGTGATACATCTCTCTTTTAAAATAATATTGATGGAATGATTTAGTATAAACTTCTTGGCTTTTAAAGAAAATATTATTGAACCCTTAGCGCCTTAGTTATTCAAAGAGAACTATTTATATATTAAGGACTATATAAGTATGGTAATTAATATATAATACTAATCAGGAAAAATCTTTTAAAATATTCAAACCATGATTATTTACATTAAATGGGTTGATTTACATGTGCATTATTAATTATACCCAAACAATAGCTAATTTCATAAATAACAATAAGCTGTGAGTTCTTGTATATGCGGGTCTATGTAAGTGAATATAAATTTGGATAGAGTTTTGATAGAATTGATCTTGTATAAAAACTAAAGAGAATTAAATAAATGATGACTTTACAAAGAAAATATATTTACAAACTTCAAAAAGGATTAAGGATAATTGTTTAGATTATAAATCATAGTCAATCTAATTCGATATCAAAATTGTGGAGTAACCTTAAAAAAAAATCATTTGGGACTATTAATAATTGTAGGTGTATATGTGTGGTTAGTATATTGATAATCCTTCAAGTATTTAATGAGGCATGAGTAGGATAAAATACTCAATGTAGTTTTTATTATGATATGTATGAGTTTGCTTATTATATATAACTTATGAATCAAAACACGTGGTATAAATGTAACATTAAAATAAGTTACAAATTAATAATAATATGCTTAATGTGAAATATAGGTGTAAATGTGCCTATTAATATATACATATACATAGGGGTGTGTACTTATGTTTATAATTCCACAGGTGATTATAAACTATATTAAAGAATTATGTATAATAGAGATTTACAAATGCATGCTTACAAAAGCCTGAGAGTATAACAATTGCTATATTGGAGTGTTCTATGATTCATATGTAATGAGACTCATTTTTTATATCTAGCTATTTGTATAAGAATTTATGTTTTCATAGATTTATGACTGTTTATTAGACTGATTGTGGTACTTAGTAGTTATGTTTAAAATACTAGGCTATGGTAATATGGGTTATCATAAGGTGTATAATGTTTGGAAAATAATAATTATAATTAGAATCTATAATTAAATGTGTATTTGACCTAGATGGTATTAATTATAGACATTATTTCTAGTATGGGATAGATAATAATGTAAGATTCATTCATATGTTTAACAGATAAATGTATGTTTTTGATTAATCTTATGTTTAACATGTTATGTGATATGATTGCTATTAGGATGTAAATTATATGAATATTTTGGTTAAATTATGTTGACCAATTTTGCATTTATGATACTGAGTAAGAAGTGAGATATACTTCAATGGCTTACTAGCATCACAATGTTAGATGAAGGCAATCCGATCAAGTGGTGTGTATGAATTTTGATTGATCTATAGATCACTATTATTTATTATTATTGAAAATTTTAGCCAAATTATTTTTAGTGAGACATTATCATTTCATAAGTATTATTTACATATTTGTGTGATATCTTATAATAAAATGAGTTTTCTATGATACACTGCATGTTTAGTTTTAGAAATAATACAGTACACGGGTACTTGCTTGTCTTTCTAGATTCTTATGCCATCACTGTCTACTCATTTATGAAGGGAGGTACATTACCTAATGAGATTAATATGGGGGATCATTGGTCTATGGTTGTTGTGGAAAAGTGATTGGATGATGCTCTCCCTTGCCATAACAATACTACTTTTGAGATGACACTTGAAATTACCACTAATACTAGAGTCCGGGAACTATGATTTGGGGAGCCATGTATATTATATGTACATTCTATTGTATTGTAATTATTATTGAAATATTGTCATGAAGAGAAATAATTACTTATTATTATACATTGACAGTAGTGGCTATATACTTGTATCAATCGTGGTTGAGTTAAAGTACTTACTTTCCATATTTGTATTTTGATGTGTTCTCATGATATTAGAGATCAATGATATATGATATAATATGATTTATTTATTTTTATCACACTTAAATTATTTTATATGATTTTTGATTATATTTTCATGGTGTAATCTTTTTATGGTTTATGTGTTTATTTAAAAAAAAATCATGTATTTCTAGGTAGATTCCAGTGGGGATGTTACATGTGGTATCAGAGCTATGACTCAAAATATAACACCTAAGGATTCCACTAAAATTTTCATATCCTTATATTGATATAAATAAGGATGGTGAAAGCTAGAATTTTTAAAGAGGGTCCTTCGAATGCTAATGACAACAACCCTCTATTTGATCCTAGTCAATTTGCTATTAAGTAGTCAGTAAAGATGGATCAGATTCTCATAGCCATGAATGAAACCAAGGATAAAATTATATCTCTAGGTGGTTCATGGCCTTGAAAAATAAGAATAACAAGATATACGTAATAAGCATCTCACTGAGTAGGAAAATCCTCAGGATGCTAGATATCAACTAGATATGGAGTTGGGTAGAGACATGAAGAAGGTGAACCCACCTAAGTTCGATGGGACTATTTTGGGTGATGAATGTAAGGCATGGATAATTGAGATGGAGAAGTATTTCAAAATTTAAAACTACTCTGAGGTCACCAAGTCAGTATAGGGAGCATACCTGTTAGCTAGTGAGGCAGCTACATGGTGGGCCAATAAGAGGTTGGAAATGAATCTTAAATCAACCACCACTACTAGGAATTAGTTTGTGGATTTATTCAGGTCATGGTGGCTCTCAAAAATTTATTTTAATTATAAGTGGATTTATAACATATAAATTAGGGTGAATTATTGGTGAATAAGTATTAGGAGTAGTTCACCAAACTTCTAAAGTATGTACCTCAGTACCAGGGAGATGAGAGGTCCAAGATCAAAAATTTTATTATGAGTTTGAGGCCCTAGTTTAGTGGAGAGGTGGATGTTCATAGACATTCTACCATGGACCAGGTCTTTGAGAAGATAGTCAAATAAGAGAAAAAATTGAATTTTATTTCACAAGCCATGTACAAGTTGAAGAAAAAGTTTGAGAATTTTAAATCAACCTTCAAGAAGAATAATTGGAAGCATAGGAGTGGAGACTGTAGGAGGCAATTTAAAAGTTAGAATGCCAAGTTCATCAATGGTTCAAGCAATAAAAAACAAGGTAATGGATCTAAAGGCAGTTTCAAGGGTAACCAATAAAATGATAGGAAAGGACCAGCTAGAGATTGTTTCATTTTTGGAGATGACCATTATGATCATGATTGTATATAGGATAAGTCAAAGGGAAAAGGGGTTAAGCCTCAGTAAGGTAATTTTCAATAGTGGATTCATACAACTATTGACAGTTGGCAAGCTAAATTTTAAGCATTACCTATAGAGCTATCAAGTATTTTATTTGACCATCTAGTTTCCATTTTAATAGATACAAAACCAAATAATGTTTTATAGCTCTTAGGATACTTATTAAGTTAACTAGAAGAGATGGAGTAATGGTAAATTCATGGTCAATACAATGTGTGAATGATTCTAAAGTCATGGTTGACAAGTTCTTAGTTGAAGCAGAGATTAGGTTACTTGAATTTACAATAACTGTGGATTTGTATGTAGCACCGCTAGTGTCATATGATATGATCGTAGGAGTCAACTGGATTGTAAAACACAAGGCCAATGCTGACTGCTACCTAAAAAAGGATGAGTGTCTAGATGATTTTGGAAATCAAACACAAATTCAAGGTGAGAAAAGAGAGTTGAAGCTTAGGTAGGTTTTTGTAATACAATTCAAGAGAGCTCATGGAAAAGGGTGATAGACATTCATTTTTAATATAAATGAAATGGAGGAACCTAAAGAGCCATCTCTCAAAGATTACCCATTTCTTAGATATTTTCATGATGTGTTTCTAAAAGAATTATCAGGTTCACCTCTTAGATGCGAGTTAGATTTATCTATCGATATCATACCTAGTTCAAAACCATAGTCTAAGGCACCATATATGATGACAACCATCAATTTGGTTGAATTGAAATCTCAAATTTAATAATTATTAGCTAAGGGGTTGATCAAGCCAAGTGTGTGACCATGGGGTGCACCAGTTTTCTTTATTAAGAATATAGTACCTTTTCAATTTGCATTGATTAAAAAATGTTGAACAAGGCAACCATCAAAAATAGGTATATGCTACCTCATATAGATGATATTTTCAATCAAATATGGGGAGTAAAAATATTTTTTAAGATTGATCTCAGAGAAGGATACCATCAATTGAGGATTCATAATGAGGATATTTTGAAGACAATGTTCAGAACTCATTACGGGTACTACGACTTCACAGTGTTACTATTTTGGCTAACAAATGCTTTGAAAACATTCATGAATCTCATGAACAATGTATTCAGATATTAGCTTGATCACTTTTTTTTGGTTTTTCTAGATGACATTCTTATGTACTCAATGAATGAAGAAGAACACTTTCAACATCCAGAACTGGTCCTACAATGGTTGTGAAAGCACAAGATGTTTGGCAAGTTGTCTAAGTGCACATTTTTCCAAGAAAGAGTCCAATATTTGAGACATATTATATCTAAAGATGGTATCTCAGTAGATTCAAGAAAGATTATAGATAGTATGGAATGGCTAGTGCTAAATAATGTGCACGAAGTAAAAAGTTTCATGGGGTTAGCAAGCTATTATAAGAAGTTCATTTTGAATTTTTCGAAGATAGCTAATCCAATTAATTCCTTGAAATAGAAGAACCATAGTTTTTTTTAGTCAGAGAAGTGCAAAGTAGCTTTCTAGGAGTTAAAATAAGGCTTAAATCAGCCCCAGTGTTGAGAGTTCTTGATTCCAATGGTCAATTTTTAGTGATCACAGATGTATTAGGAGATGAACTAAGAAGACTAATTATGCAAGATGGTTTAATGGTGGCTTATGAGTCATATAATCTAAATCCATATGAGGTGAATTATAACCCTCATGATCTGGAACTTACAATAATTGTTCATGCTTTGCAAGTGTGGTAGTATAACTTATTGGGAAAACCTTTTGAGCTCAGGATAGATAACCTAGGACTCAAGTACATCTTCACCCATAAAAATTTGAATGCTCCTTAGAGAACCTATCTTGAGTTCTTATCTAATTATTATTTTGACATCAACTACATAAAGGCAAGGAAAATAGAGTAGTTGATGCCCTAAATCACAAAAGGTACATAACAACCATAACTACCATTAGGATTGTTTTTAAGGATTGAGTGATTGAGTTTTCACCAAGAGATGATTTCTATGATCAAGTCCAAAAATCATTATCTAAGAATTCTCAAAATCTTCAGTATAAAGGATTCAGACTGGAGAGTGATGTTCTATTACATTACAATGGAATGATGTATGTGCCAAATTGAGAGAATATACAATTCATAGTGCTAAAATAATTACACAATTCCCCATATTTGGGATAACCAGGAGTAACCAAACTCATGGAAGAGCTTAGATCACTATATTTTTGGAAGAGAATCAAGAAATATGCAGCAGATTATGTGTCATGTTGTCTAGAATGCCAACAGGTAAAAGTTAAACATGTGCATCTAGTTAGATTATTATATCCACATGATATAACAAAATGAAAGTGGTAGGTAATCATTATGAGTTTTGTCCAAGGTTTACCATTATCATGAAATAAACAGGATATGATATTGGTAGTTATTAACAAACTAATCAAAGTGGCTCATTTTATACCAAGAAATTTTATAGATGATGCACCTACCCTTACGAAGAGGTTAGTAAAGGAAGTGTATAGGTTCATGGATTTCTAGAGGAGATCATTTCAAATCGTGATCCAAAGATGACTTCAATATTTTGGGTAACTTTGAATTCAATTTTGGGTTTGTAGCTAAATTTTAGTACAACATACAACCTAGAGACTAATAAATAAACTGAGATAGTTAATTAAGTGTTGGAGGATCTCTTCATATGTATTGCATAGATCAAAAGTACAAGTGGGAAGATTATCTTCTATTGATTGAGTTTGCATACAATAACTCATACCAATCAACTTTGAAGATGACACCATTTGAGGCACTATACAAAAGAAAGTGTAGGATACCCATCAGTTGGGATAAGTTAGAGGACAGGGTAGTCTTTGGGCCTAAGATGCTTTCAAAAATGGAAGAACAAGTAAGATTAGTCAGGAAAATATTGGCTGAGGCTAATGATAGGAAAAAAAATTATACTGATATGAAGAGGATAGAAAGGCACTTTTTAGTAGGTGATAAAGTGTTTTTGAGGATTAAGTCATAGAAGAGCTCGATTAAATTTGGGAAGTTAGCAAAATTATCATCAAAATATGTGGCACCATTTGAGGTGTTAGAAGTGGTCAATGCTATAGCGTATAGGCTTGCATTGACATCATCCCTAGCTCTATTACATAATGTCTTCTATGTTTCTCATCTTAATAAGTATATAGATGATCCTACACATGTGTTATATTGGAATGTGTATGCAATAAGTAATGCATCATGTGTATAAATCAATCTCTAGCTCAAAGAAGGTAAAGCATATCTACACTTATGATTGGGAATATATTTGTTAAGAGAGAACATGACCAAGAAAGGGATCTAATAGACCTGATTAGAGGATCACTTATTACATTACACTATGCCAAGGAGGGTTCCAAAGCCTCTAGACTAACATAATCATGTAGTAACCCTAAGGGGGTCCTAGGTTTTGATATTTCACTTTTAGGCATATTTAGATGTGTAATCACAAAAATTATTACTTTCAATAGATTGATCGCAACATAGTATCCTAAATTAACCTTTGGCTAGGTAATTTGACCTTTATCTTCACAACTCTGATACAATTAAAATGCATTAACGAGAATACCAAAACAAAAACTCCAATATTTATGAAATTTAGGTCAATATTTGCAATAAAAAACATGAAAAGTGGTTTTGAGGTCTCTCAAGTACATAGAATAAGGGCATGCAAACCTTTGTGTTTATTTTTTGTAGTAAATGCCTATAATTCAAGTAATGCACTAGAACATTGTATTAGAATGTTTCTTTTTCAATATATGATAATGGTTGATGATAATATCCATGATTATACATGTTCTAATTTCACGTTTTAATTTCATATAGCACTACACAAGAAAATCCATAATTTTAATGTGTAACTTATTTATCATTATCCTTGGAGATAGAGATGTTATAAAACCACTGAAAATTAGCCAACATGTTTATGATAATTCCCTTGTGATGGTTGATGACAATATCCATGTTTATACATGTTCTAATTTCAGGTTTTAATTTCATATAACACTACACAAGAAAATCCATAATTTCAATTTGTAACTTATTTGTCATTATCCTCGGAGATAGAAGAAGTACCATGTGATGTCCCTCCCCTTAATAGTGGAAAAGATTTAATTATTCCTATGTTCTGTGTGCATGATACTTTACAGCCACTAGAAAAAAATTCAACCTATTCTTATGATGTATTATCTATTATGACTATCATGGGATATTTCACTTTTCCTTGAAGTAAAACAAAAACTTACTTTTCAATGTCTATTTCTATCTCAAATCGAAATTATTGTCAAACATAATTTAGGATATTATGTTGATTAAAATTTACTATTTAATGTTGATTATTGCACCGTGAACAACTTATAAAACCAAATGACTTCATGATAGGTATTCTTTCTTACCATGATTCTTTAAATAGACTACTTAACTATTATTTCTCACCAACATGATTATCTATTATACTAAAAGGGAGGGTTTTATGATGTTATAAAACCCTAATTGGTTTTCCACTAAAAATTTTATTTATTAGATAAAAATATAATATTTTTATATGAATTATGTTATTTTATTTTTAATTTATATATTAAATATTTTTATTTTATATAGTAATTTCTTTTTTATTAATTGAGTTCAATTTAAATTTAATTATAAAATAATTTATATATAAAAATAAAATTTACTATTTAATGTTGATTATAATTTTTTTGTATAATCACAAAAATTAAACTAAATATGAATAGAATACATATACTCATGTCAATGTATACAAAATCATAATGCATGGAAGAGAAGCACAATTGCATTATCTATCTAATATTACAAAGGAGAAATAAAGTTAAGAATACTTACCTTTGAAGATGAACCCATTGATCCTCAATATTTCTCTTGGACAAGGTGCTTCATAAGAGATTGTTGTGGTATGTAAGGATAACAAAGACAAATCAGCTCTAGGCTACACAACCTATCCATGTATCCAAAAGACTTTTCCACAAGACAAGATCCATATCTCCAAAGAAAGTATGGAACCCTAAGATTTATTCCTCAAGTAGAATGGTCAATAATAAGATGTTCATTTTAACTTATCATTCTTCACTTTTCTATTCTCAAATGGTTTGAAATGAACTTATATATATTTAGGCAGATGTTATCCTAAAACCTTCCGAATATGTTGGCTATACAGGGTTAACCTAGTTGACCCTGTATGTTTTTGAGAGGTAATTCACTAGGTCCCAAGCTATGTCAGCCAAAGGGATAACAAGTTCTAAAGTGAAAAATACCCCAAAATAGTACAAGGTTGACCTATTCAACCTTGTATAGTAATCAGAGGTTAAAAACTGTACAGGGTCAACCACGTTGACCTAGTATAACCAACTGTCAAAAGGGGGATAAGGAAATGAATAAGAGGATAAAAATGTGACAAATGTTTGGAATGGATACACCTGAGAAGAATAAGCTTAGGGTAAGTGGTTTTTAGGAGACAAGTGTTTATATGGTAAGTGACAAAATGGACAATAATCTTACAAAGCACCAATGGTCTACCCACCCCTTTCCTAGTACACCCTTTAAGGCATACAGTCAGAGAGATTGAGACTCGATGGGTTCCTACAAGATGCAAAGTTTCAGTAATCAATAAAAGTTTAAAAATATTATGTGTATATATATGCTCCACTTGAAGCTCATCATGTGTCATGTGAGTGCAACATAAGATGGTGCTTCGAGAAATAAAACATTATAAAACATAACGTTGATGTTAAGTAAAGTGTAATGAGCAATAAATAAGATTAAAAAAAGTATAGAATTGAAAAACACATACTTGTACTTACCTTGTGCTATAGATAAATAAAGAGACTGTGAGAGAATTTAAGGTGTCGAATGTGAAGAACACTAGGTGAACCTATAGAAGTTAGTGCAAAAATAGCAAAAAAAATCAAAAGTTTTGGAAGATAGGCATATGATAGTGGAAAATGAGGTAGAAGGGATAAAGATACGATGGATTTAGGAAAATTGGAAAATTAGGATTGTTAAGGCAAGACAAGAACCAAAATATTGAGGGAAAATGAATGACAAAATGATGTAAAATGAATGATAAATGATTAGTAAATGAATAAAAAATGATTGTAATACACATTAAATCACATTGGAAATCATGTAAAACATAAATGAAAAAAAAAAGAATGTAAAACATATTAAATCATGTTGGAAAGTATGTAAAACATGAATGAAAAATGAGTAATGTCAATGCAAGAAAACATAGAACAAATATATGGAAGTAAATGACAAGTAACTCCATGTAAGATAATCATGTCAAATCAAACATAAAAAGTTCACAAATGACTAAAAATGAAATGTAAGTCAAAATGTAAGACAAACATGTCAAATGAAGGTGAAGAAAGCATAAATAAATGAAAATGAAATGTAATTCAAGAGATAAGACAAACATGAAGAAGTCATTCATAAAGAGAAACATGTAAGAATTCCAAATGTCATATATAAGATAAATGAAGTTTGCAAAAAAATAAAATAAGAACATGATGGAGAAATAAAAATTAGAAAGCTATTAAAGGATGAAAAACTCACACTTATTAATTATTCTAAGATGCAAAGTAAGAAAACACAACCACCTAATGACATGACTTAGTATGACAATGAGATGGTGTGGTAAACAAATGATGTAAGGGTATAATCCATATTTGCTTAGACATGTTTTTTTAATCTATGGATAGATAAAATTGAAACAAAATAATGATAACATGTTTTTAAGAGGTGAAGAAGAAGAAATTTAAAAAATAGGTAAAATAGATTTGCAATAACAATTTTCCTATCAAGGGGGGAAATGAAATGGGTGGAGGGTAGAAATGAAGGAAAAACCAAGGTAGAAGAACTCTTTATCAAAGTCAAGACACTCAAATTAGGTTTGTTAAAACAAAAGAAATTTTGACCTTAAGGAATCTTAAGAAGTTCTCTTATCCACACAAGTCTTAGGTCAACAAATGCAGTATATAGATCATTCCATGAAGGTTATATGCATGAAAATAGAAACTGACATACCTTCCCATAATTGTTCCTCATTATTCAGGACCCCTTATAGAACCATCAGTATATTGTAAAGATTGGGTGCTTACGTGAGAAATTAGGTAGCACCATAAAGTTTGTTAAATTCCCTTATTCCAATATACTAGCCTACCACACCCTAATGGACCTTGGCTCTATTGTGAGGCCAACTATGGAGTTTGAGCTTCAATTAGAGATAGGAGATGTGTTTAGAATCACATCTTTTGGTGTGATATTGACTTTTGATATTTTTGTGTTGCCTTTTAGAATCATTGCCTTTTAATTAAAATGATTTAGATTTTAATTTTCTTGATGGCTTTTTCTATTCCTCCTCCATACGGATTTGGAAAACCAAACATGGGTGTTTAAAGATGACTTTCATTTGAATACTTGGGACTTGGTTACTAAGAGAGAGAACTTAAGAGAGCATGGGGTCTAAGATTCTCATAAATATAGGTGAAATAAAATTGATATCTTGACTTAGACCTTGTTTTATCTAATTTGGAGTGAAAGGAAAGGAAATCAAGAGGAATGACACATGGAACAATTTGAATTACTTCAAATCATAAAAAATGTGACAAAAGGTAAAAAGGGATAAAATGATAGTAAAGTGTGATTCTTTATCATAAGAATGAGGGAAATGAAGGAAAACATGCTAACATAGATTGTTGTGAAAATTTCATCTATAAAAAAAAGTAAAAACTAAAGCTGAGAACAGGGATCAAAAGCATTTTTTAGAAAAGGAATGACAAGATGGTAATTTTATAAGGAGGGCCAAGTCATATCCATGGTCTGACACTAAAACTCATAAAAGAGAAACCCAAAAGGGTGCCAAAAATAATGTGAAATAAATAAATGAGGAAAATAAAAAAGGTGGTATTTTATGAGGAGGTCTAGGTCCTATCCATGGTCTTACACTGCAAACTCACAAAAGAGAAACACATGAGGGTGAATGCTAAATAAAGGAAAAAATAATCATAAAGATACTAAGGCAAAGAATAACATAAAAATACAAAAATAAAATAGATATATAAGGACCAAAATGAAAGCAAATACCAAATGTAATGTGTAATAAAACCAAAGAATGTAAAGGAATACAATGATGCTAGTTAAATGAAAGTAAAGGAAAGAAAGTGCACAAAAATAAAGAAATATGAGATAAAAAGAACAAGTAAGATCTATACTAATGTCTGTATCAAAGATGAGCATGTGAAATATAAGTCTATAAGTCTCAAATTTTTTTTTGAAGTTGAATTTATTTGTTATTATGTATTGTAGAATAAGAGTGGGCATCGTAAGATGGTCCAATGGGTAAGTGGCTACAGGGATGGGCATCACAAGATGCCCCAAAGTTTAAAGGGGCATGTGGATGGGCATTATAAGATGCCCCAACATGTGAGTTAGAGTCAGGTAACATTGAACCATTAAAATGATTTGCATTGGGTTGGTAGGTTCATTTGGAGATAGGTAAATGTGTTGGTTTATTAGATTTTAAAGATGTTGAATGTGACATATGATGTGTAGGAAAGGTATAAAGAGGTAAAGGAGGTAAAATAGGACCATGTATGATATGATTTTGAGTAGGCATTTAAACTAAGTACTCTTTTGGTTCATGTGGCCTAAGAGGTTGAGGTTTAATGGATGCCACAATATGTTTAAAGTTGTTCATGTTAGCTATCCTTTCCTTATTGGTATAGGAAGAAAGATCAACTATGGTTTGAACAAAATTAACAAATGAGTTATATGTATGGGATGATTTTTTTGATTATTAGGTATTTGATGTTTATTTAATTGTGGTTCTTGAGATTGAATTTTAGAAGCTTTAAGATAGTCTTGATAACATTGTTTTACTCGAGCATCAAGATTGAAATGTGGACCAAGCAAGGAAGGAAGAAGAAATCAGTGAAGATCATGACAAGACTCATAAAAATGACCTATAGTAGCATTCCACCAACAAAATTTATTAGGATCATACCATTTTGGAGGAGGTTTGGAAGGATAAAAGTTTATGGGCTTAGAGGATGGAAATTTCTTCTTTAGTTGTTCTAAACTCAAGGGTGGGTAGGTTGAATTGGATTCTCCATTTTGAGGTTGGGGAGGCTTAGATGAATAAATTTTATGATAAAATTATTTAAAAGGTGATTTAGTAGTTTTTTGAGGTGTTTCAAATCGAGTCATAAGAAAGTATTGCCTTTTTGCTTGGTCTAAGGCTTCTTCTAAAGCTTTAGGTGAAAAGATTAGAACTTTGTATTTAAGGGAAGGTTTAAGAGTAGTGACAAGTAGTTTTAAAATAGTATCATCATTCATGTTATGTTCTAATTTATGAGTAAGAGACTTACATCATTTGATGAAAGTATGATCAGATTCATTAGGAAGTTGTTTGGCATTAAGGAAATGGCTAAGGTAATTTTTAGGAAGGTCATCATGTTGGAATTCCTTCACTAGAGCATTGATTAAATCTTCTATTTATGAGATAAAATGTCTAGGAAGTTGGTTATACCATTCAAGTGAACCACCCGCAAAGTTTTTGGCTAAGAGATTGGTGGTAATAAAAGTGTTATTTTTGAATCATTCTTTATAGAGATTACCAAAAGACTTTAGAAAGATATTAGGGTCCTTAGTCCCATTATATGTGATAGTTGGAGAAATTTTTAAAATATATATGGATGCAATGAATGGGGATAAAGGTTCATTTTGAATATGTTGAAGCATTTTGTTATTCATTGGAGGTTGAGGGATGATATTCCCATTAGCATCTCTAAGAGGAGGGATAATTTTTTGATTTGGCTGAGACATGATAACTTGAGGTGGTTAACTTGTCATGTTTAATAAATTTTGTTTCATGATAATAATTTGAGATTGATTGGTTTTTTACATGATGTTCATTTTTTGAACTACATAAGCAATAATTTGTGTTGTATCAATAGGTGGATTGGTATTTGTAGGAGGGGTATTAGTGTTGATAGGAAGAGAATTATTAGTGTCAGTGGGAGGAGGATTATTTGTAGGTTGAGGATTCATGACATTGGTATTGGAAGGAGGATTAGGAAAAATGACCTCAAATACATTACATTGTGTAGTGATTGGTTTTGGTTTATGAGAAGAAGGAAAAAAGTGGATAGTTTCATCTTAAGTAATAAAATACGTGAGGTTATTATCTAAATACTTAATTATGCAATGTTATTGACTAAGAGAAGGTTAAAAATAGGTCATCATGATGAGATAAGACTAGATAACCACACAAGAAAGAGATGAAAAAAAGAACAAAAAGATAAGAAGTGACAAAAATAGTACATAGTCAATTAGGTCAACCTAACACAGAAAATAGGGCCTGCAAACAGTACAAGGTTGACTAAGTCAACCCAATACAATTAAAAGAGGTTGGAAAAAGAGTGAATAGGGTCTAAAAATATTACAAGGTCAATCTAGTATAGTGAACATAGGTTGGAAAAATGTACAGGGTTGACTGGGTCAACCCAGTATAGTAGACATAGAAAATTAGAAAGCTTATAATAGATTGTGAATTGAAATAAGATAATTTTTGCATGTAATTTGAAAAGTAAGAAAAGTATGGAAAATATATGATAAAAATAATGATAAAAAATAATTAAATAATTAAATAAATCTTGTAAGGGTTAGTTCACATCGGGTTCACCAGAATGTATGTAATCATAAATGCATCATGTTTATAAATCAATCCTATCTCAGAGAAGATTGAACACACCTACACTTCTGATTAGGAACACATTTTTTAAGTGAGAGAATGAAAAAGAGGGGGATATTATAGACCAAATTATGGGATCAATTATCACAATAAACTATGATAAGGAGGGGTCCAAAGTCTCCAGACTAACACAATCATGCAATAACCCTAAGGGGGTCCTAGGTTTTGATATTTCACTTATTCTAATAACAAGAAAGTAAATATAATCTAGTGCTCACAAAATATTTTGGCATCAAGTGGGGGTTAGAAATATAAAAAACTAAACTAAACATGCACATAAGAAATGTATATGGAATCCTAATACATGGAAGAGAAGCAGAACTTTATTATCTATCTACTCTTACAAAGGAGAAATAAAGTTAGGAATACTTACCTTTGAAGATGAACCTATCAATCCTTAATATCTTCCTTATACAAGGTTATTTTTAAGAGATTGTTATGGTATGTAAGGATAACAAATAAAAATTAGATCTAGGCTACACATCCTATCTATGCATCCAAAAGACTTCTCCACAAGACAATATCCGTATCTCCAAATAAAGTATGGAACCCTAAGCTTTATTTATCAAGTATAAAGGTCAATAATAAAATTTATATTCACACTTATTATTCATCACTTCTCTATTCTCAAATGGTTGGAAATGAACTTGTATATATAGCTGGATCTTACCCTAAATCCTTTCAAATATGTTCACTGTATGGGGTCGACCTATTTGACCTTGTAAGTTTTTAGGAGATAATTAACTAGGTCCCAAGCTATGTCAACCAAAGAGATAACAAGTTCCAAAGGTAAAAATACCCCAAAATAGTATAGGGTCAACCCACTCAACACTTTATATCAATCAGAGGCTAAAAAATGTACAAGTTTGACCAAATCGACCTAGTATAACCAACTGTCAAAAGGGGGATAAGGAAAGGAACAAGATGATAAAGATGTGATAAATGTTTGGAATGGGTACAATTGAGAAGAATAAGCCTAGGGTAAATGGTTTTTAGGAGATAAGTATGTAGATGGCAAGTGGTAAAAGGGAAAATAATCTTACAAAGTACCAATGGTCTACCCACCCCTTTTCCAGTGTACCCCTTAAGGCATATACTCAAAGAGATTTAGACTCGATGGGTTTTTTCAAGATATAAAGGTAATTAATTAATAAAAATTTAAAAATATTGTCTATACAAAATGCTTTAAATATTTTATATTCTAGTGTGGTCATGGTAGAACTAATTAGGATAATTAACACTCACAAACTTCATTTGCGTAATAGAGAGATATCATAGTGTAAGGTCCAGTGAGACTAATAATCTAAAGATAGTGCTACTTGGGAGGACTATTATGAGTTATATAGGATATTTACACATTTATTTTCTTGATTAGATACTATTATACTATGTTGTTTTTTTACTAAATAATATTTTTAATTCATAACTTATGTTTTAATAAGAGTCATTTAGGACGATGACTAGCTTTAGGAGGAAGGATGTTACATCTTAATTCCTCACCAAGTAAAATATTTTATTACTTATGGATATTTATAGTTGACACATTTGATTTGGTTAATTTTGACTAGGATTTGAGATATATGCTATTATGGGATTGTAGAATATTACTTAGATTACATTTTTGTATTATTGTGAGTTAGCTGTAGTGTATGTGTTTACATTATGAATATGTTGATGTGTTATTTCAGTTATATTTTATGGTTATGTATATCATGTTGATATGATCTAACTACCTGCTTATTGTGAGGTTGATGTAGGAGAACTCATCCCTCAAAGCATGATGAAGGGAGAGCCTCATCGGATAAGGTGATGTAGATGGAGATGTTAGAGGATGACAAAGAAATCATCTAGAACCCTACACACACCAAAATAGTTAGCACATGTTAGAATGCATAATGAAATGGGTAACATAATCTATTTATTATTCCTTGCATTAGATATCTATTGTTCATGAATTACTAGTATAGTTTAAATGGTTTATGAAACTCATTAACATGTATGATCATTAAATGCTAAGTACAAATGTGATTTGCTTAGTTAAATTAAATATAGATTAGTAATTTATGAAATTTTTATTAAATTGATATGGTATTAGAAGATGTTAATTAATTTAGTAAAATTATGGATTTTTATAATTAATGTTAAAAATATATAAAATTTAGGAAATTGCCATTTATGAAAAAAATCCAAAAAAGATGAAGGAAATCAAAATAATAATAAAAAAATAAAAATAAATAAATTGGTCTAAAAATAATAAAAATAAAAAGGAAGAAACACATTAAATAATGAGAAAAAGGAAAGAAAAACAAAAACAAAAAATAAAAAACAAAAGAAAAATCTTGTGAAGGGAAAAGACTCTGCCTACTTATCATAACATATATTATGAAAGAAAGATAATAATAATGTACAAAAAGGGAATTAAAAGAGGAGAAAGAGGGCGTAACATAGAAGGAAAGAGGCATTTGGAGGAGGAGAGTTAACAAGGACAAATAAATTAAGAGAAGTTTTTTAGACTGCTAGGTAGGCACTCTAGCTTATGTCAAACCTTTAAATTTATGTGTAGAAACTGTTTGATATGGAGTTATTTTGGTAATGAGTTTTGATCTAGGCATCTAATTAAACTATGTAAATGTTAAAAACTCTCCTAGCCATATATAGGTATCGAGCCACACCTAAAAAAAAATTAAAAATACATATTAATATATAAAAGAGAAGTATGGACAAATTAACTCATATAGGATATATATCTACCCAAAGAAAAAATGCAAGACATATGCATGAGAAGAGGAATGAATTATTTAGGAAAGCATCGACCTATCTCTTTAGGTGAATGGCAAAAATCCCAAATCTATATACTATATATCTGTGTGTAATAACCAGTTAAATAAACTACGTAGTTATTCATTACAATGGCATCGAATTGTAGAATAAGACATGGCATCGATTTAATGGGGATATTAACTATGGGATAGTAATATGGAAGGTGTTGACCCATAAATACTAATATTTAACTCATAACATTCCACATTCTTAGCAATTAACCATAATATTAACCATGACACCATGACCAAATTCTATCATATCATTAAGTTTGTATAACTATTTCCCCTTTCATTGTCAGATTGACTTGCTTTTCCAATGCAATTTACAACAACATTGAGATCAAATAATTGGTTACTTGTTAGAGGCATTTCAATAAGAGATCCCAATCATAAAAATTAGTGGAAGCATTGCTAATTTTAAATATAAACTAAGTTAATGGTGCTACTATATATTTAATTTGTAGCCTTTCTAATAAATAAATAGACATAGTTGTATATTCAATTCACAACCTATATAATATCACACATACATTTTTGTACTTTATATTATAGCCTATATAATGAAATGATCATGTATATGACCCATATACTAGTTGGCTGTAGCTAAAAACATATTAAACTAGTTGTTCATAGGTGCATGAGTTTACAACTTATAGATGAGTCGATGCCCTTGTGGTCATATATATCTCTTTTAAAATAACATTGATGGAATGATTCAATACTAACTTCTTAGCTTTTACAATTTTCTTTTGAACCCTTAACGCCTTAGTTATTCAAAGAGGATTATTTATATATTAAGGACTATATAAGTATGGTAATTAGTATATAATACTAATTAAGGAAAAGATTTTAAAATATTAAAACCATAATTACTTACATTAAATGGGTTGATTTACATGTGCATTATTAATTGTACCCAAACAATAGCCAATTTCATAAATAACAATAAGCTGTGAGTTCTTGTATATGTTGGTCTATATAAGTGAATGTAAATTTGGATAGATTTTTGATATAATTAATCTTGTAGCAAAACTAAAGAGAATGTACCTAGTCAGTAGTCATAATTAAATGATGACTTGACAGAGAAAATATATTTATAAACTTCAAAAAGGATTAAGGATGATTGTTTAGATTATAAATCATAATCAATCTAATTCGATATCAAAACTGTGGAGTAACCTCACAAAAATCTCATTTGGGAATATTAATAACTATAAGTGTATATGTGTGGTTAATATATCATGTATATTTCAATTTTTTAATGAGGTATAAGTAGGATGAAGAACTCAATGTAGTTTTATTATGATATGTATGAGTTTGCTTATTATATATAACTTGTGAATCAAAACATGTAGTCTAAATATAACATAAAAATAAGTTAACTATGCGATAATAATTATAGTTTTTATTATGGTACTGTAATGGGTTTTCTTATTATATATATAGAGCTTTGTGAATGTGTGTATACTTGTGAATCAAACTAAGACATGCTAGCTATTTATATAAGAATTTATGTTTCCATGGATTTATGACTTCTTATTAGACTGATTGCGGTAATTATTAGTTATGTTTAAAATAGTAGGCTATAGTAATATGGGTTACCATAGGGTAGGCTATAGTAATATGGGTTATCATAGGGTGTAGAATGTTTGGAAACTAATTATGGTAATTAGAATCTTTAGCTAAATGTGTATTTTACCTAGATGGTATTAAGTATAGACATTATTTGTAGTATGGGATAGTTAATAATGTAAGATTCATTCATACATTTGACTAGAGATAAATATATGCTTTTGATTACTAATATGTTTAGCATGTTATGTGATATGATTGCTAGTAGGATGAAAACTATATGAATATTTTGGTTAAATTATATTGATCAATATCACATTGCTAATACTGATTAAGAAGTGAGATGAACTTTACTATCTTACTAGCATCATAATTCTAGATGAAGACAATCCGATCAAGTGGTGTGTATGAATATTGATCTATAGATTACTATTATTTATTATTCTTGAAAACTTTGGCCAAAGTATTTTTAGTGAGACATTATAATTTCATGAGTATGATTTACATGTTTGGGTAATATCTTGTAATATAACAAGTTTTTTATGATACACTGATGTTTAATTTTAGAAATCATACAACACATGGGTACTTGCTTATCTCTTTGATTTTTGCATCGTCACTATCTGCTCATTTGTGAAGGGAGGGTCATTTCCTGATGGAATTAGTGTGGGGGATCATTGGTCTATGGATGGTGTATAAAATTTCTTGGATGATGCTCTCCCTCACCATAATAGTACTACTTTTGAGATGATACTTGAGATTGTCACAAATACTAGAGTGTGAGAACTATGCTCCGAGGAGCCATGTATTTTTATGTAAATTGAAGTCTTGAACATCTATAATTATTTATTATTATAAATTGACAGTAGTGGATGTAGACTTGTATGATGAGTTAACATAATTACTTTCCATATTCATATTTTGATGTGTTCTCACAATATCAGAGATCAGTGATATATGATGTAATATGTTTTATTTACTGTTATCATGTTTAGAGTATTTTGCTGATTCAATTCCTTGGTGTAATATATTTATGGTTTGTGTTTATTAAAAAATATTCACATATTTCTACACTAGATTAGAAAAGGATAGTACTAACTCATACAACCATAAGATCAAGCTAATCTGCATAAGTATTTCATAAAATAGGTTCAAAATAGAGCACTAAATAATAACCTAATGGTATTTGTCTACAAATCACTACAAATAGTATTGAAAACCCTCTAAAAAAAGTTACTCATTAAAAAAGGACCATGGATGAGGAAGATTCTCCTTCACACAATGCCATAATGCACAACTAGTGAAACATGGGAATAACCAAACATGTTGGGGATAAACCTCTAGAGTTCAAAGACTAAAAGATAGGCAAATAAAGTCTTATTGCATTAATAGGTAGTTCTTACAAATACTTGATAAGTATTTCAGGGTCGATCCTAATCAAGGACCATGAGTATACTTTTCAAAGAAAAAGATAGTATCTCAAGGAATGTCCCATCTCTTAGAAAGATAAAATAAAGTCTAAAATCTAAGGTCCCTTTACAGAATGGAAAGAAAGGGTTAATATAGGAGAAAGGGGAAAAATGAGAGAGAAAAGGAGGAACACATTTATTCTTGATAATTAATGAGACATCATCTTTCAAGAGATGTTTCACCAGGCCTTTATTCTAGTCAGACCAGGTCATTATGAACAAGATATTTATGATTTTCTTAAAAGCCTCTAAGTTATTCTATTTTTAGTAGGCTATACTAGAAGATAAGAGTTTACTAAAAGTGGCAAGTCATTATCCATCTGGAAGTGAATGCTCTAACTGCTTTCCAAATTCCCAAGTTATGATCTATTAATCCTCCACTAGATCTCATCAAGAGGATAAAATCTTTATATCTGCCATTGACACATCACGCCTATCTTGAATGGTGGTTTGTTGAGGTTCTGACTTGGGATGATCTCCCCATTAATCACAAATCTGCTCTATGCCTTAGATCTTAGGTTGCGATAAATATAGATGAAAACCAATCTAAGGATATTGGTTTTCCTATAGATCCACATATATATGGCACTCTATTCAATTCTAAGTCTTATCTGAGTCTACATAGAGCTCATTTCCTTTACTTCTTCAGCCAACTCAACTTGGGCTCGAGTTCGAGTCTTTTATTTCCCTGTCAAGTTGGGTCTATTCATGCTTTATAAACTTTCATGAAAATATCCAAACTCACCTCTTTGATATTGGTTATCAAAACCACCTTAGATTTTTGACCCTTTTGACTTCATTTCACTCTATTAGATTTTGAGATCCAATTAAATGTTGACTGTAGATCTTTGGGACCCATTGCTTCGAGCTCAATCTCTCATTAGTTCCTAGGATTCACTAACTATCTGACCTACTTCAAACTCATACGCACTTGACACTTGTTAACTGCACATTATTTCTCAGGTTCCTACCAAGAATTTGGATCCAAATGGTCATTTTGTGGGTCTTAAAAATGATGTTCGTGTAGACATCTATCATTTCTTGACAAAGTTTGTAATTTTATAACTTGAAGTGCAGAGATCATGGGGGCACCAAATTTTTAAAGAATGGACCTAACACTAAAAATAATAAACTCTTTTAATCCATTAGCCATTCAAGATTTCCACATGCTTATGTAAATTTTTTGAATTTGACTAGTTTATGTGATCCTGCATGTCATCTTGATGACAGTCTGGCCTAAAAATGGCTAAGTATGAAAACTTAGGAAAATTTTGCATTAAGATCCATATTTTCTCATGCATATCTTTCATTATGCTATAACACATGAGCTAAAATTTGGTACATATAAACTAGACTCCAAAATGAATAAACCCATGTAACTATTTCTCCTTGAATTGTTCACATGTGTGAGAAATAGTGCCATGAAAATGCCTACTTTGTGTTTTATGCATGCTTCATCAAACCATGCAAAAATTTTCTATGTGGGCCAAAAATGGCCAAAAATGATATAAAACCCATAATAATAAAGTTTATTACATTGAGATCCAATGGATATTCTATACATGATAATAGCATTGCAACACAAATAGTAACATCAATGGTAGTGTCCCAAGGTTGACAATACTATTCACAACTAAAAAATAAGTATTTCATGAAATTTATGACTATTCTAGAATCCTAATCTTACACACTTCTACTTGTGTCCAACCTAGATCTTCTCATGCACATTAAAACCAAAAAATAATCATTTCTCTTTGGTATTATAATCAATTGATCATATTTTAAATTTGGTACTTTTTATATTTAACATATCTCATTTTTATAATTGATACTATTCATTTATTTGAGCTTGAAATTAATTGGTCTACTATATATTAATTTATCACCCTTTTGATTTAGTTACTTCTATACTATTAACACTATCCCCACAAATATAAATTTAAGGTTAAAAATTTGGTGAACCCAACCCCTTGACTTTTCATGCAAATCCTAGCTTGCTCTATTGTTTTTATCCTCCCAAGGATTTTGTTTCCTATACAAGTTCAACTTTTGTCTCTAATTTATATGAAATCTAGGCGTATTCTTATATTAGGTAGTATTCCTATTGAATATATTGAGTTTCCCCTTGGGAGACCTAAAATGTCTCAAGCTAATACTATGTCAAATTTTGCTCATAATGAGAGTGTCATTAATGATAGTGACCCACATATTGAAATATTCCCATAGAATATGAATTCGATCACAAGGATACTGAAACACATGAAAATAATGAGCATGACTAAGTAGATCAAGAAAAATTAAAAACTATTACATTATTTTGAGAGTGCATTCAAGCTAATCTTAAAGATCTGCATACGATCTTTAATACTATATTACAATCTTGAAAAGAAAAATGTGTTATTAAACAACCATTTATCTCTATTTATCCAAATATTTTGGCTACTAGATATGCATACAACACATCCCTTCCCATTTCCTAACCCTTGAGCATAACCTTACCTACTACATCTATTGGAGGCCTAGGATATGTTTTCAAACCATTGTTCTTAAAAGATCAAAAAACTACTACCACATCCTCCATAAGAATAATTAATCCTTTAATTCAAATACTGGTTTCAATTCCTACATCAACACAAGTTTTTTCATCCCCTTTGGAGACATCTCAACCTTAAACTTAATAGTCAAAATGTGTAAGATCTTGTGCCAATTATAAAACTTCTGGAAGGTATGGATTCCAACATTGAGCAAAATTATAGGAAATTAACTCATGCTATTAATTAAAAAGGTGTATTACATAATCCTATAACACATTGGATATCTTTGTACCCTTTGTCAACTGATTTTATTACACCCAAGTTCACATTTTATGATGGCAAGGGTGATCTTGAATAACATATTTTATCTTTCTATGTAGTATGCCTTAATTATGCTTCAAATGATAAAATTTTGACCAAATTATTTCCAATGAGCCTCAAGGAATATGATTTAAGATGGATCTATGAATTACCAATCTAATCTTTGAAAGAATTCAAGTCACTAACATATCAGTGTCTATCACACTTATACATCAACATCACTAAAAATATGTCACATGCACAAATTGCTAAGATCAAATAAGGAAATAATAAACCTATCAATGAATATGTCTTGAGATATGACACAATGATAAATAAGATTAAAAATAAATAGATTCAATACATCTTTAAGCAAAGTTTTTTTGCCCCATTACATGAGTCTATTAATTTTAAGGAGTTCAAATCTTTTGATGACTTATGCCATATTGTCCAAGATCATGAAATGAAACATATTTCCTTGAATAAGCTCAAGTATGTATCAAACACACTAACTACATATTATACCAAGTTTTATATCAAACCAATCTATAAGATAAAACCTATAGAACCTAAAAAATAAACAACCAAAACAATTAATATATTGTCACAACAACTTAATCACCTCATCTTATCCAATGCACTTGAGAGATATTTTACACGATTACCTAAGTTGATAGATTCATTACTTAGGAAGATTGTGGAGTGTTATATCATATCTCTCCCTCCTCTTATAGAGGTTGATATGAGATGATCTTGTAGATACTACATTATTATCACTTTCATGTCAAAATTATAAAGTAGAATGACTTTCCATAATTGCACATAAACTGGTTTGAAATTATCTATCCATCTAATGTACAAGTTTGAATTCACCTTGGAGTATCCTTAAGTGGGATAATTCACCATATTAAGTCTATTCAATTATCATTCTGGTCATTTCTTCTACTATGATCAATTCATTCATTTTCCTTCATTAATCAATATGCAATTAATTTCCTCTCCTCTAAATCATTCTTATAATTAATTTCTCTAAATTGTATTTAATTAAATTGATCTTTGATTAATTAAATTAATCATTCATATAACTATATTTATATGAAAATGGAATTATAATTTCCTTTCAATTATTAATTCTTCTTTTTCATTCTTCCAAAGGGCATCTTCATTCAAGAAAGAATATAGAGATCTTATGGAATATTCTCTTATGAGCTCACTAATTACTAAATGAATTAATATGAAGGATTATTCTCCACCCTTCATCTTAAAGACAAGATGAAGGGACCACAATGAATCTTGTGAGATATTTTAGGGGAACATTCTCAACCCTTCATCTTGGAAATAAGATGAAGGGCCTACATTGATTATCCATGTAATTTCTTGGGAATGATTCTCTACATTTCATCTTAGAAATAAGATGAAGGACACACATTGACTCTCACAAAGATATTTTGAGGATAATTACCTATACTCCATATTAAATTCAAGATGAAGGGCTTGAATTAATCTTATTTTGATATTTTCATGAGCCATCCTTAACCCTTCATCTTGGACAAGATGAAGGGATCATGTTTTCAATCCATTTATTGATCCATGTACCTTGTTGATGATAAATTTGAAACCATCCATCCTTGATTCAAGATGAAGGGTCCTCATTTATTTGTAATTATTATAAATGGACCCCTTATATTTGCAGTTGACCATGTTCAATACTCATAGCAAAGCCTTGCCAATTTTATATGCTAACTTGTGTATCAAAGTCCATGCTCATCAACTCAATTTATTAAAGTCTTCAATGAAAGATGGTCCATTTTGGGATAATAATATTTTCAAAAACTACTTGAAGATACATCTGAGCCACATCATACACAAAGATGAGGTTTCTAATGAAGGTTTTCATTAGATTGATTTAATCTTAGCATTATTATCTTAATCTTTGTATGCTCACGAGGTATTAGGTGTAGATTATTAGTTATTGATAATTCATTTGATCATTTGAAAATTATTTAATAATTATAAATAATTTTATTGATTATAATGATACATATGACACACCTAGTGGGACCCAAATTTCACCCCACAAATTCTCCTAGTCTCTTTATCAGTGTTCTAGTTAAAAAAAATATTTTGATTTTTACTAAGAAACAACTAGTAAAATGGTCATAAATTTTGATCTATTATTTTTTAGGGGTATGTGGATTTATTCTATCAAAAAATATCAAATTTTTATTGAAAATTGATATATAGTTTAGAATTTATTGTCAAATTACTGATTACCAGCTTGTATTTCTAATTTTATTTCTTGGCTAAAAATGACTGGTAAAATGATCACAAATTTTGATCTATTATCTATTTTAATCTAAATTTTTGTAGGAGTGTGTGGATTTTTATTATCACAAATATCTATTTTTTTTGTAAAAAAATGATTTATATTTTATAATTTATCATAAAAATATAGATTATTACTTTTTATCTCATTTTATTTTTGGTTTTTTTTAAACATTTTGTTTGTAGATTTATGTATGCCAAATATCCACCAAGAAAAAATACTCACTTTATTTTATTTAAATTTATAAAATGGTTTTTTGATTCACTCAAACATAAGTTACTTGTTCACATTTTATTTGGTATTTTAAAGATGCATTCATCTCTTGATTTAGTGTTTTAAAAAGAATTCATCTTTAGATTTGGTGTTATAAAACACATTTATTTATATTCATATATATTCAATTCTTTGTTTATATGTTCAATTATGTGTTTGTGTGATTCCTTTACATGTATGCTCTCCCCTTTGGTAGGGTGATTCAAAAATGTGGAGGTGATCATTTATTTTTATCCCTATAGATTTGTTTATTATGCTCTTTTCTTGCCTTTAATGGGATCTTGTGAATCAAAATGATAATACCTTTCATTTTTATTTTGGATATGTAATTGGGGTGTTATTTCCTTTTCACGAATCCTTAAGGTACATTTATTATGATGTCATTACCCAATATTAGTACCAATTCCATTATTTGATGGGGTATACAAATTGAGGCTATGTCAATGAAATCTTAGTTGGAATTTATCTCAGAGCTTTATTTTTTTAGTAGCACTTCACTGAAAACTTTACGACTAAAGTGGTCATAAAAGGACAACCCTTTGGAGAATGGACAATTAAATCTCAACATCCAATTGATAGACATTTTTGTGAACATATACTACAAGGTGTATTGTGATCATCTAGAAAGCCCTTGAAAACTTTAGCATAGGACCTTTTAACCACAAAACATTCATCGACGTAGGGTTACAAAAATAACTACACATGAATATATCTTTTACATATAATTTTTTAAAAATAAGGGAGAAATTAAAATACCATTAATAACTATATTAATTACTTAAAATAATATTCAACTTTTAATCCTTTCTCAAGGCAAGTATATTGAAAGACTCAATGAGTGTGGAGTATTCCCATGTTAGTCACTGGAGTAGGGTCATCAGATTGAGTGTTTGATTGATTAGTTGTGGTGTAAAAAACTTGTGATAATATATGTACACCTTCATAAAGATGATTTACTCTATCCACTTTTTAGGTCAATTTTCTTCCCTTCTACATCTCATGTTTAAATTTATGCAAATACATACCATTATTATCTAAAATCATATTGCTATGATGTTGATGTGAATTTGGACCAATTCTAGTCATTTCCCCATGTTTTTAGTTCAAAACCACTTCAAGACTAGGATTTAATTCTAGTCTTAGTACCATTTTATCATGTTCAAATCAAACCTATTCAAGTCCAAAACTTTCTCTTATCATTTCTAAATCATATTCCCATTTCCATCTAGGTCTATTCCAAGTTCAAGTATAATTACTTACATTCGAGTCAAATTATTTGGTTTATGTTAGTATCCAAATGCCTCATTACACAAAAAGTGGTATAAATTATAATATTATTTACAATTATGATTTGACTCAAGGTTAAACAAACCCATTCATATATTGACCAGATTATCCCCATGATTGATAAGATTGTATGAATTCACATTATATGGACATTCACCAAACTAAGTAAAAAGATGTGCCACTTACCTATGATATAACTTGAGCTAAATTTGAGAAATAATTTTTTAAGAACAAAGATGAATCTCTCTTATGCTTATTAGAACTTGGTCCTAAGGTTCCCCTAGACTATCCTCTAGATACCTTGTGTAATGTTGATAAATTATGACCACAAAACACTATCACAATTAAAGAGTGGATTCATGATATACCTTACTCTAGCCATGGTCCTACAGTTGTTCAAACATCAAAAATTATAGAAATATATAGAGAGGGGAAAGAAATACTTGTATCCCTACCCTAAGTTTTGCCTAACATTATAACCTAGTTACACTAAGCTGGTCAAATTTTGAATAATCTTATTGTCTTCTTAGTTAATCCAATTTTTGATCCCAAAATTTTGAAGTTTGATCAACTTATGGAGCATCAGGGTAAATATTCCCTAGTTGATCCACTTCCTTATTTGGATACATCTACTACTCCAAATCAAAATGCACATATAGATTCTTCACAGTTGGTTGTAGAGAATCTCCAACAAACATTCACTAATCCTAATCAATTTTTTATTAATCTCACTTTTACAATTTCATCTGAGAAAATACACCCTCAATAGTTATAAAGTTCAAGTCATTCCCAATAGGTCACTATCAAGACATTTAATATCCCTTCTAATTCACATCTCCACCAACAAAATCCTTCTAGAGTCAATCAAGGTCTTTCTAACACCCATCAAATCTTGTCTAATAAACAACAACGAATTCCATTTAGATAATAGGTTGAATCTAATTAGTAAAGAATTCTTATCACATAACAAAAATTCCTTATTCAAATACGATAAATTCTTCCTATGCAACAATGAGTCTACATTCCATCTTATAATCCTAATCAATACCAAGTTCCTCCTAACTAGTCCAATCTCAATCAATACCAAGTTCCTCTCAACTAGTCCAAACCTGGTAAAAAAATACTAATTCTAATCAGTTACTACATAGAGTTTCCATATCTCCAAAAAATACACATTTTCATTCTCAGTCGTACAATCCCCCACTTACATCCCAAAACACTTCCTTTTCCCAAGAATGACATTCTATTAACGACATAATTTTAAGATTACAAGCCAGGAGTCAAAACCAAAAATACAAGTTGGATCACATATGTTCATAACCATTTTATGCAAGCATATTCCCGATCCCTTTTCCATTTCATTTCAAGATTCATAAATTTTAAAAGTATAAAGGAAAAGGTGACCTAATAGAGCACTTAAGCCTATTTTTTTACCTACCAAGAAGTAGGTCATGATACCAATTTCCCAATTTACTTATTCTCATAGAGTTTAGTTGAGCCAACTTTATAGTGGTTTATGCATATTTTCCAAGGTTATGTCACATATTTTTATGATTTTTTAGATAAGTTTGTTAAGTATTTTTCATATAATATTGCACATGAAATTACTATGATTTATTTTTGTGATATCAAACAAGAAGGGGGTGAAATTTTTATTGATTATATTCAAATATGGAGAGCATTGACTAGTAGATTTCTACATACACTTCCTAATAGTGAATTAACAAACATATTCATGACCAATTTGTATTATAAACTAGTTATTAACCTCATACTATAGTATCCAAATGATTTTGATGATGTCATTAATAAAGGTATCTAAATAGAGAAGGCTCTCATTGATAAAATATTGATTAAAATCTATTCACAGAGTCAATCCCAACATCAAAATTAGAATCAAGCTCAAAACCAAACTTTAACTCCAAATCTAACAAATGTGGCAAAGAAGCCCAAACCTTTAAATAGAAATAATAATTTGGTTGGTAAGAGAGTCACATAAGCAAGACATGTCCATATGGTGTAGTCACCACCAGTGTAGAAATCACCTCAACCATAACTATCTACTTTGCAAAGGTAGCCTCCCCTAAAAAATTAGTTCAATAGAAGACTAGTTGATAATTTAGAAGAGCCCATTGAGAATTTATTTCATAAGCTACTCAATGTGAATATGCTTACTTGGCCAAATATAAAAATCTTTGGTGAAATTCAACATAAACTAGAGTGGTATAAGGATAATGAGTATTGTGAGTATCATCAGGTCAAAGGTCATGCAATTCATAGATGTGAGGAACTTTGACAAATCATTTGAAACATGCTAGAAAGAGGGGAAAATGAGTTAAAAAATGCATCATATTCTAATTCTAATTAGAACATGGGGATATATAAATACCCTTTTCTTTAGTATCATATTAATCAGAATGAACAACAATATCATCAATATAATAATAATCGTAACTAAAATCAACATTCCTAGGATAATAATGTTGATTACCATACTACCCATTATGATTACAACATAAGGGGACATATCACTGAATACCTTGTGGACACGATCACAATCAACCCCCTTTCCTGTTGTAACTATTCCCAACAAGTAAATCCCACCATTATAGGATTAGGTCCATCTATTTTGTGAGTTCCTCTTTCACATAATTCTCATCTTCGATTTATAATCCCAAGACCTATTTATTCTACTTCAAATTCATGTGTTTTTATTCCTACTTGAGATTATGCTATTGCAACTTGACACTCTAAAATTAACCTTCAAGGGCCTATATCTCCTTCAGATAATCCTAATCCACATTCTAATTCTAATGCTATTCCAGATCAATCCTACACCTCCTATCAATAATAAGTATGCTCTTATGGATCAATTGAATAAGACACCAACACAAATTTCCATCTTGGATCTTTTGTGTACTTCTCAACTCCACAAAGATATTTTGTATGAAATTTTGACCTAGTCTTAAGTGCCTAACAATATTTCATTGGATAAATTTAAAGCATTGGTAGGACACTTGTCTCTTATCCCATAATATATATTTTTATCAAAGTGATATATCATCCCTTATATCTTACCACATCAATTCTTTGTAAATATAAGTCACAATTAGTGGACTTAAAACCAAGTGGGTACTTATAGATAATGGTTCTAGCCTCAATATTTTTCCATTGAAGTTATTCTAGCATCTGGGATATACTATAATAAATTTGAATAATGATACCATCACTATTAATGGGTATGCTAATACTGAATAATAATCAACAAGTCTAATTTCTTTACCCATCTAGGTTGGGCTTATCATCCATAGTACCTTATGTCATGTGATTGACTTTGAATTGTCATATAACCTCCTTCTTTGTCATCCATGGATTCATGAGATGAATTTAGTTTCCTCTACACTCCATCAATGCATTGAATTTAATCATTATAGAATGAAGGTTACTATTATTGAGGATCTATAACCATATCAATACTATAAACATCTAGAAGTAGAGGGTCACCAATATATTTATTGTTCTAGTGTTGACCATGCCATCAAAAAGAATAAGCAAGTGATGTATGATCTACCAAAGTATAATTATCTAGATCTTGGTACTCTTGCTTATTCTTGAGAATCACCCTTTCCTCATTTAAATTCCTTTCATTGAAATATTTGTGATAAAGGCCTTGGCACTTATAGTATTAAAAATGCCATTCATGTTGCCAAACTACCTAGATCACCTAGATCCCATGGCAGGCCCAAGATGGAATGGCATAAGATAAGGTAGAATATTTTCCTAAGGAGTCTCTTCTATTCATCCCAATAAAACATTTAATCAAGAAGATCTGAATCAAGAGGTGAGTCATGACTATACAGTGAGGATTTTGCTATTTATTTTCATAGAAAAAAGTACCCTACTCCTAATAGAATTATAGCCCATCATGATTAGAAAGGAAAAGGTTTAGGAATAAAAGAACAAGGTAGGCTAGATCCTATTATTCCTAATAATAATGTAAATAAATAAGGTCTTAGATATAAATAACCTAGGGTTGTCTGTACACATACTGAAAGTGATTCAACCTCTACGTTAAAAGATGATGTTTCCAGCAATGACACAGAGTCCTATTATAACATCTATGATGAGCTTGCCAATACAAATATGTTTGATTACCATTCTATTCTCACTATTTTTTTATTCCAGCCTTTCCCTTACCCTTCATTATCCTGAACTCATTGATTGATACCAACAAGACTATGCTATCATACTCGATGAGTTTTCAAATAAAGAATGTATTTTAGAGTTCATGGGATTAAGAGATATTTTACCAATATGTGACCAAAAATAGGTATTTGTATACAATTTGGACCCTAAGGCCTAATTTGGGGAGCAATTAAACTTCCTTGGTCAAAATAAAAATGAAGTATTGATATATTTAAGTGAAAACCTCTTTTAGACACTTTTGGATTAGGGAAATAATAAATAAAAAGATAATTCCATTGGTAAAAGCCTATTTTAGGTGCCATTGGATGGGGAAGTTTTCTATATTTCATAGGTTAGGTATTAGCTAATCAATTGGGTAAATCACCTAATCAGGATTCTATTCCTATCAATGTGCATTTTCCTGATGAGTCTATTATGACTCCAACTAAGGCCAAAGAATGAAAGATCTATTTTGATGGCTCTTTTACTTTTCATGGTTCTAGAGTAGGGATATTATTCATCATGCCACAAGGTGATCTTAATCTTAAATATTTTTACATTGGGTTTGCATATACTAATAACATCACTGAATATTAGGCTTTACTTTTTATACTTTAGTTCAGTGAAATATTTAACATTTATCAGTGTATGGTGATTCACAATTAATTTTTAATCAAGAAACTGTTCAATATCAAAAAAAGGATGAAAAACTTGTTCCTTATAAAAAAAATGATATATGCTCTCAATCTCAAACTTTAAGTCATCTAGTTTGAATAAGTTACTCAATCCAACAACAAGTCTTTTGATGCTATGGCTATCATTGGCTCTATGATTGTTATCTCTCCTACTGTCAAAGAGTATTACTTTCTAATTGAAAATCTTCTTGTCCCACCTTATGACTATTTATATTATAAGATGATATGCATTCTTATATCCCCAATTCCCCTTGGTACATAGACATTTATTCTTATCTCCATGACCAAATATTTTCTATTGATCCATCTCATAACCATATAAAATCCTTTATCCAAAATGCTTCACCTTACACTATACTTAAAAACATGCTCTATCATAGGGATTATGATGAAAATCTACTTCATTATTTAAATATGAGAAAATTTGACTTAGCACTGACAAAATCTCATGAAGGTATTTATAGGGTCCATACTTGTGGTATGGTCTTGGCTAAAAAGTTCCTTTGCACTGGTTACTTTTGGCCTACTATAGAAGCAAATACATGTGCATATTTTAAGAAATATTTAACATGATAAAAACATGGTGACATTATTCATGCTCTATCATAGGTGATTCAAATAATTATGACTCTTTGTCCATTTTTTACATGGGGGATTGATCTCATAGGAAAGATTAATCCTACTTATTTAGATGGTCATAAGAATATTCTCACTGCTACCAAATATTTCACTAAAGGGGTAGAGGAAATCTAGTTCAATCATATAACTAGTAAGTAGTAATACAAATTTATATTGAACCAAATAATTTTCCATTATGGAATTATTTCCACTATCATTTCAGATAATGGCATGTCCTTTAAAAATAAGGATGTTGTAACCCTCTATTGAAAATTCGATATTAAACACAAGTTTTCTACTCCTTATTACCCTCAAGGTAATGGCCAAGCTGAAGCATCCATTAAAACCCTTATCAAAATCTTCAAAAATATTTTTAACGAATTTGGCCATGATTGGCATTTGAAAAGTTCCTATATTTATGGGCATACTACATTAATGTCCACATGTATACTAGTGTAACACTCTATTCCTTGGTCTATGGTTTTGAATCAATTCTTCCTATTGAGATTGCGATTCCCTCATGCATTTCACTATAGGACATTCTTGATGAAGAAGATTATCAAGTTGATAGATTAATAAAGCTATAAATTCTAGATGAGAAATGGCTAGCCATCTTTAACAACCTTAAATCCTATCAAAATTGGCTATGTTGGGGTTATAACAAGTGAAATATCTCTTGTGAATTTGAGTTTAGTGATCTAGTGTTAAAATAAAATCAAAAGAATAATAATGTAGAGTGAGAAAATAAAGGTAAGTTTTGTAGACACTTAGTTTTGGCCCCTTTCATGCCTAAATTGAGATTTAGTTTGATTTCTAGCAAAGGACACAATTTAATCCTTGAAATCATGTAGAGTTTATGTGGAATGAGTGGATCAAAGGTTTGAAATAGGTCTAATATTACAAAATGGAGAGGATCCAAGCATGTTATTATATGTTTCAAGCATTCAAAAGCATGGACTAGGTTGCACAAACCTTAAAAATCCATCAGAACCTTGAAGGATTGATTAAAGGATGAATTGTGCAAAGTTTTAGAGCCATACCATCACCAAGATGTCATGTAAGAGAAAATGAACTAGTCTACTTGTGCAATATTTATCTTTACTTAGAAAGCATCATGTGACCAATAAATTAAGCATATTTATAGTTCTACATACCAAGAACATGCTCTAAAAGTTTTGAGTTTGCATGAGATTTTTAGCTCAAGTTATAAGCTTCTAAAGTTGGACCTGTAACATAATACATTTATGCTAATGTGAAGTTTAAGCTCAAGAAAAACAAATCCTTTTGAGTTTAAATTTGATGTTCATGTGAAGGTCAATTATGATCACATGAAAATCATTTGATAGGAGCATGGATGTCAATTTTAATCTTGTAAAGTAGCCATTTGTTTTCAAATAGTGGGTCCTAGTATATTTAATGGTCCTCACTCGATCATACATCTTGATCAATAATCTGAGATAAATCAAAGAGTCAAGGAGCTTGAGAGATTAACAATTCCCATAAACACTTAAAGATACTGACTGATAATGAATCTTAAGGATCAATGTGTATTTGACACATGAAATAGGCTTGGACAAAGTTGACAAGTTAAGGGTAAGATCGATGGTTAGCACTTGATCATAGAGATCAAGATCAATGCTGTGAGTGAAGGTCAAGGAGTCAATAGAGTTGAGTTGGATTGTTGATAACCAATGGGAAAAGGATCAAGCCTAGGAAATTTTTGATAGATATTGGTGAGCTGATTTTCAACCTTGAGTAAACAATTATAACTAATCTCAAGTTTGACTTGAGATAGTGGAAATACATGGAACTAAGTTTGATATAGATCTCAGTGAAAATATAATGAAAATTTTGAGACTAGGCTCTACCATTAAGGCTCTACAAAGATATATTAGGTATTTTAAGCCTCATATAGATCAAATGTTGGTAAGTTTTTGGCTAAATGGGACCAGGCATCAAGTAGAGTATGGATAATTATAGGAAAATAAATGGTCTTAGATTGGTTTTCTATTTATAGATGAACCTATGATCTAGATATGAAAATAGAGTAGATATGTGTTTAATGCAAAGGGTCCCATTTATTAATGTGGATCCATCATCAATAAAGTAGGTAATAACCATTGTCTATGGCATGGCACTGTCAGTATCAAGATTTGAGGATTTGATCCTCATGAACACATTAAGTGGACTTAGGGTCCCAAGGTGATGAACAGGTAATTAGATAAATAGTTAAGAGCATTATTTTTGTTAAAATAGACTTTGTCATCATGTAGAGCTAGTGGGATTTATTTTCCAATGAGAGGAACTCAAAGATTATTAGAATAATTGAGGTCTATTTCTAGTTGGTTGATGAAAACATGTACACAAAAAATAATTAATGAGTTGCCACCTCACTTGTTGATCTTGAACGCATGTTCCCATCTCTTTTTCTCTCATCTACTATATATAGAGGCTTTTGAGCCAAAAATGGAACTTCTCTATTTTTTCTCTAATCCATCTCTTGGGCATGACCAAACTCTACCAAGATGGAGCTTGTAACCTCTTGAGATGAATGCAAAATTATTTTTTAAATTTAACTATTTTGGTAAAATGTGTATATGTTAGATTTGCATATGTGTTAGAAATTACTCCCTTGTCAAGTCATGATCTCACCTATTTACTAGTTCATATTATTATACAGGTATGTTTAGTGTTCTACATATTTTGATTGAATCCCACATGTGGATACCTATGATTGGTTAGTGTCTTGTATTATACCTCTCCATCATTTTCCTCAGGTTGTGATCATTTGGTAAAATTCTTCATGAAATACTAATGTATGACATATGTTTGGAATCTTAGATCTAGCCTGGTGATTGTTTCATTAGTGTTTAAGAGTCAAGTAGAGTAGATCAACCATAATTTAGGTACATCACCACTATTATCTTAGGTTTCCAATTCATGTTTTCTCTTTCCTTCTCTCTCTCCTTTTTCTTGGTCATTAGGAGGTTTTAGTAGTGGGAATGAGCTAAAATGATGCAATAAATGAGATAGCCTTATTAAAAATCATAGAGGTCTGACCCCATTATAAGATACTCATAGCCTAGGGTTAGTCCCATGTTGAGTTATATTTAGAAGTAGGACCTAAACACTTCTACTTCTAGTTAGGGTGAAATCTAGATCTCCAACATTTTTTGGCATGCCCAGTGGGACTAAGGTCCAAAATAGTGGAAGAATTTTTGGTGTTGTTCTTCTACATATCAACCTTTAGAGTAGGTAGTCAAACATCAATCACAACTCCAAGCATCTATTAGCTAGTTAAGTAACCTAACTAAGTGCCTAATCATTATAATTTGGTATGTACAATTAGTCATCTTTTGATCAATATGCTTATTATTTACCTCAACATCATACTTATTAGGCAAATAATGTTTATGTTCCCAAGTGGCCCTCAAGTAGCCTATCATCCATATCATGGCCTTTATCCTCATTTTACCCCTACATATGACCAAGGTTAGCCTCCTTTGCATTTAAATAATTCTTCTATTTCCCCTTTTCAATACTAGGATTACCTTATTACATCCTTGTCAGGAGTCAAGCAAGCATTAATAGTTTATATTGAGTTGATAAGTGAGATTGGTAAGGGTTTAGATTTTTTTCTAGTCACCCCTATCCATGTTCTACAAAAATCAAGAGTGCCCTTCAGTTAGTAAAGAAAAGATGGTCAATTTTTAAAAGTGAACGATGGTCATATTGTAGGAATGAGGACATAGAAATGATAATAAAAATGGTCCAAAATGCATATAGTATGTTAATATCTTATGAAGATCAACAAGCTCATTTGGACTAACCTTGTGCACCCTCTCCCTTTCAAGAACCCCCTAATCAGCCTTGTTTAAGTCCATCCTTGTCAAAAATTTGAGAGGTAATATTAGAATAAGGAAGAATAATCATTAAGATTAATGAAAGGGTCAAACTTGGACAATAGTTCCCTATTCATGCCATGGAAGGGATAAATATCTTCTTGCAAGAGTTATAGAATATATGTGCATCCATTGAAGAAATTGACTACTCGTATGTTGAGTATCAAGAGATGTAAGGGTGGGTATTATCCATTGAAGAAGTCTTTGAGTAGTGTGAGAAAGAGTATGTCAACCTTAAGCCAATTAGTTTTCTCTCTCCTACCCCTATGCCCATTCTCACTCAAGAGCATGAAGATATTCTATCTTGGATCCTCTCCTATGACCCTAATTATTTCATACCCTCTCTTGTGAAACCACCCTCTCCCACACCCATTAAAGAAAAGGAGAAGGTGGCCAAGTATTTCACATTCCCCTCATGAAAGTCTATCAAGGAGGGCATAAAGAAGAAAAGGGAAGTGTTAGTTGAGGTAGTCCAAGAACCAGTCCTCATAGAGGAAGGGTTGGTTGTGCAAGAGATAAATTAATCAACCATAGCTCAACTCAATGAGATAAATGTAAAAGAGTTATAAGACTCTCTCTCCTCAGTTCAAGAGACACCTAAATGAGCATTAAAAGTACCTAGATGGAAGGATACCCTCCTAAGCTACAAGTAAGGTGAACTTCTTCACCCTCCTACCATCTCCCTTATAAAGGAGGAACCTATTCTTCAAAGGATAAAGGAGGAGATTGAAGTCATAGGTAAACTTGAATAGGTCAATGCAAGTGTTTATGATGAAGAAATCATGATGGGTAGTACACTTAATCTAAAAAGGGAAAGGTTAGGTTTGGACCAACCTTCTTGGCATGGCTTTGACACAAATGAACTAGATCCTGATAAGGTCAGTCCTCAAGATGAAAATAGAGAAAATTTTGAATGGAACACTGAAGGTTCATTTTACATAGTCTAAGGTTGGTTGTGCACTTAAATATGAGGTGCCAAATAAAGATAACCCTGATATGTTGGATCTAAAAGAAAGTAAATTATACCTTGAATAGGATAAATGTGATGTGTTAGACCTTAGATGGTCAAATCAAATCTCATTTATAGTTGAAGAACAAGCTAAAATATTGAGTGAGGTTGATGAATGAGACATCTAAAATGCTCAAGAAATGAAATTTGAGAATCATACCATTGAAAAGCTTGAAGAGTTATGGCAATGGTTCAATTCCATAACCAAATAATTTGAAGAGGCTGAGAGACATGTCCTTATTCTAAAAAGATATGAACATGCTGCTCTAAGCATGATCAATCTTAATTTAAATAAGGATAAGGAATAAGAACATGGTATTTTTAAACCACCAATTTAACCAAGTGTAGTTGCTCCCAAGAGCCCAAATGAAGTCTTCATGCAAGACTTTCTCAAGAGTGATGAACAACAACAAACAAGTGCTCCCATAGTCAGACATGAACCAAGATTGGAAGACTTAGACCAACATATCTATATTGGATACATGTTAATTCCATTACATCCATTGGGGAACACATCAAAAGGATTGACCATCAAGCTACTTGGTTCACCAATTCTAGTACCTCCAAAGTAAGGTCTTTTCTATATTAGTTTGTTACAAGGGAATGACAATCAAAGTTTGCCATTTGACCCAGGTGGAAAATAATTATGAATTATAACCCTGCATATATTAAATTAGTTTTTATAATTTTATCTAAGTGCCTTTGTATACATTTATTTAGTAGGTTAATTGTTCTTTCTTTCCTGCAAGTGCTTATGTACATTTGCCTTTGTTATTTTATTTTTGGTCCTTATTTTTTAAGAGGGGGTTGTCAAGAAAGGGTTAGACTTGTATCAAATTTTAGACCAAATTAGTTTTAGAGACTTATGACTTCATTCCAAATGGATTAGACTAGGCAAACATGGTTTGGGTTCTCTTGCATAGATAGGCATGTAACAGCTGTGAGTTGCCAAAGATGTTGGCCATTTTTGGCCCACATACCAAGATTTGAAAAGCTAAGCAAAGTTTATGTGGAATGAGTAGACCAAATGTTTGAAACATGTCTAATATTACAAAATCTAGAGGATCCAAATAGGTTCTCATATGTTCTAAGATTTAGAAGCATGGACTAGTTTGTACAAACCTTAAGAATCCATCAAAACTTTGAAGGATTGATCAAAGGATGAATTATGAAAAGTTTTAGAGCCAAACCATCACCAAAATGTTACACAAGATAAAATGAACCATTTCACTTATGTGATTTTTATATTTACTAAAAAATCCTTGAATGACTAGTAGATCAAGTGTAATTATAGTTTTACATACCAGGAACATGCTCTAAAAGTTTTAAGTTCATGCAATATTTATAGCTCAAGTTATAAGCTTCTAAAATTAGACCTACAATATAAGATGTTTGCACTAACATAAAGTTTAAGCTCGAGCAAAATAAATCCTTTTGAGCTCAAATTTGAGGGTCATGTGAATGTTAATGATGATCACACAAACATCATTTGATGGGAGTATGGACATTAATTTTAAGCTCTTAAAGTCGTCATTAGTTTTCAAATAATGGGTCCCAGAAGATCTAATTGTCTTCACTCGATCGTACATCTTGATCAATGGTGTGAGATGAGTCAAGGAGTTAAGGAGCTCGAGAGATTGGTAAGTGGCATAAGCATGAGAAGCTATTGAATAATAGTGAATCTTGAGGATCAACATGCATTTGACATATGTCATAGGATTGGATAGAGTTGACAAGTCAAGGGCAAGATTGATGGTTGGTACTTGATCATATAGATCAATATCGATAGTGTGAGTGAAGGTTAAGGAATGAATGGAGCTGAGTTGGATTGATGATAACCAATGATAAAAGAATCAAGCTTGGGACAAATTTGATAGAGATTAGTGAGCTAGTTTTGACCTTGAGCAAACAAATATAAGGAACCAAGCTCGAGTTTGACCTAAACTAATGTAAATACATGGAATAGAGTTTGATGTGGATCTTGGTGGAACCAGAATGAAAATTTTGAGACCAGGCTCCACCATTAAGGCTTTACAGAGATAGATTATGTCTTTTATACCTAATATAGATCAAAAGTCAGTAAGTTGGTGGCTAAATGGGACCAAACATTGAACAAAGTATGGATAACTATAGGAAAACCAGTGGTCTTAAATTAGTTTTTTATCTATACATGAACCTATGATCTAGATATGAAAAGTAGAGTAGATATGTGTTGAATGCAAAGGTTCCCATCTATCAACATGGCTTCATTATTGACAAAGTAGGTGCTAAAAACTGTCCATGCCATGGAACTATCAGTATCAGGATTCAAATATTTGATCTTCATGAAAATGTCAAGTGGACTTAGGGTCCCAAGGTAGTGAATAGGTAGTTGGAGAAATAGTTAAGAGGATTATTTTTGCTAAAACAGACTTTATCATCATGTAGATCTAGTGGGATTTCTCAACTAATGAGAGGAACTCAAAGATTATTAGAGCAAATTGAGGTCCATTTCTAGTTGGTTGATCAAAACATGCATGTAGAAAGTAATCAATGTGTTGAAACCTCACTTCTTGATTTTGAACGCATGTTCCCATCTATTTTTCTCTCTTATATTATATATAGAGGCTTTTGAGCCAAAAAATGGATCATCTCTATTTTTTATCTACTCCCTCTCTTAGGCATGACCAAACTCTATCAATATGGAGCTTGTAACCTCTTGAGATGAATGCAAGGCTATTTTTTAGATTTCATTATTCTAATATAGTGTATATATGTTTGATTTGCATATATGGTAGAAATCTCTCCCTTGTCAAGTCATGATCTCACCTAGTTAATACTTCATCTTATTATGTAGGTCATGTTTAGTGTTGTATATATTTTGATTGATGCTTGCATGTGGATACTATGATTGGTTAGTTTCTTGCATTAGACCTCTCCATCATTTCCCTCATCTTATGATCATTTGGTGGACCTCTTCATTAAATACTGATGTATGATATATGTTTGAAATCTTAGATTTAACCTTGTGATTTTTTCATTAGTGTTTAAGAGTCAAGCACAGTGGATCAACCATAACTTAGGTGCATCACTACTAGTAGCTTAGGTTTCCCTTTCATGTTTTCTCTCTCCCTCTCTTTCTCCCTTTTACCTAGTCATTAGTAGGTTTTAGTAGTGGGAATGAGATAAAATGATACATAAGAGGATCTAACCTCATTAAAAATCCTAGAGGTTTGACCTCATTATAGGATACCCATAGCTTGGGGTTAGTCCCATGTTGAGCTAGATTTGGAAGTAGGACTTGAACACTTCTACTTCTAGCTAGGGTGTAATCTAGATATCTAATAGGTACCCAATCCATGTGGCAGCTAGACATCATAATTTGCTAAGAATTACACATATTAATTCATTATACAAAGGACTAGACCATTACATAACAAGTTAGGCAGTTTAAACTTAACTGATGTGATTCCACCCTTGTGTTAGCCACATTTGGGACCATTTAGTACATTTGAGATTTATAAATTTTAGTCAAAACCCCACTTATCATGGAATTTATTTATAAATTATTAGTGCTTCTCACTCTAAGTTCATGCCACGTATCAATGCTTGAGAGATAGAGGGGGTGTAAAAATGTTATCTACACCTCTACTTTAATTTTTGGATTAACACTTAATTCCTCATAAGAATTAGTATATTAGTGAAACATTTATCAGAATGTATGCACACCCATGTTAGTTTTAGATATGGGATGAGACATTAGTGCTACTTATATTTTATTTGATTTTACATGTGTGTTTTTAGATTAAAACTATTTATTTATATTATCGCATCAAAATAAATCCAAAACTATCACATTGTTTTCACACCCTTTTAGCCTAATAGGTGTTACTCTATCTATTTTGTGTCACATTTTATGCCCTGGAGTGTTGTTCCAAAATCACTTATGTGTCACTTGTTTAAACAGGGCATCATTACTCTTCCCATTTTGTCCCAAATATTTTCCTTGGATTTTTGAGTCCAAAAATATTGTCATGAAATTTGCCTTAATCATTACAAATCTCTTGTAATTTTTGAAGGAAAGTTATAAACTATTGTTATACCTCTATTATTTCAAATGCATGGTTACATTGCCTATTTTGGTCTAGCTCTTTTACCTTATAACAGTCGAGTCTTTTTGCATTAAAATTGAAAACTCAACTTTTCAAAGTGTAAATCCTAAACTAATTAGGGTCATGCCAAAGCCTTATATAATTTGGGCTTAGGTTGTCTACATTTTGTGTTTGGATTATGTTACTTGGGTTAATTTCCTATTTGATTTAAAAGACCCCTTGCTTAGACCTAGTGATTTTTATTTGTTTTGTACCTTGTTTATAGAGTCTTTTGAGCTAAGTTGTTATCATGTGCCTTGTTTAAAGTTTGTTATGCTGAATTCTGAGTGTCTTAGTTCCTTTATTTAGATAGTTTCTTATGAGTCAAATATCGAGTCTTAGTTAGCCAATTACCAAGTTTTTTTTGAGCCAATTGCCTTAGTTTAGTTTATTTTTGAGTTCTTGTTTGAGTTCTTTATTTTTGAGTCTAACCTTATTTTTCATGCTCATGATTATAATTGCATTTGAGAAAATCATTGCTATCCTTTGATCTTAGCTTGTAATTGTTCTACTATTATCACTGATTATAATTGCCTTTGGAAAAATCAGTACCTTATCCATAGACAAGTTTTAAGCCTTTGTGTTATTTTTTCCACTGATTATAACTACCTTTGGGTAAATTGGTATCATTTTTTTAGACTAATTTTGAGTTTATTTTATTCTTCCTTTGTCAAAATTAGTTATTTTACCCTTTATACCTCTTTTAATTAGTTAAAGGTTGTTCATTTTTAGACCTCGGTTGTTTGTTACCTTTAGACCCTTTGTTTTTCATGTGACCTATTCATGGATGTAAACATACCTTGTTACACATGTAGTGAGACCATGTATAATCTAGGGTATGAGAAATTTGTGACTAATGACCCTTCTGTTCAAGAGTCATATGTTGATGTAGCTTATGATATGGCTTCCTATCCATCTTATAACATTCCATATGTTTAACAAAGGCATGACCCTTTATCATAGCATTTGGTGACTATACCTTCTTAGCTATGCCAAAAACTAGAGCAAAAAACATAATACCTTAATCAAGTGATGCTTAACATTGAAAAAATACAAAAATAACAGACCTAATATATTATGATGCCAATGCAAACAAGCTATGATCCATACTTATTTGAACGTCATTTTTTATAAAATAAAGACAAAGTTTTTATTAGAGCTATCAAAGTAGGAGTCAATTTTTTGCCAGACTTCCCATATGAAAGTATGAGTATTTTGATTATAACTCCTAGTAATTCACATCAAAATCAACCATTTAAATAGGCATCAATAAATTATAGTCAAGATTTAGTCCAAATGCCACAATGAGACCAAAGTACACTTGAAAAATGGAAAGGTATTATGGATAAACAAATGGAAGAGGTATAATAAGCATACCAAAAGTATCTAAACCTAGCTTATAATTTTAACATAAGGGATTTTTATAACATGCCACTTATTGAGATAACTCCACCAATAGGGCAAAAAATAGATGCTTCAAGATATGCAATCTAAAATGTAGACCCATTTAGCCAAAGCACAGTGGTTGGTGACATGTATAATGTTCATATTTCGATGGAAGAGACTGCCACTCAAATATAATACCTCACTCAAAACATTACAGATAACATGTTAGTGCATTCCAATTTAAATCAAAGTGGGTCTAATTTATTGATAAGTAGTACACAATAAATTACTCTAAATAATGGCATGAGTGGATTGCAAAAATAAGGGATAGGTACAATTATTTCACAAAATCAACAAGAAACCTCCACTCCTCAACTAACTACTTATTCAAGTCTACAAAATGGGGAAACAAACCAATAATAGACCAAATTACCAATGTAACAAGTGCAGACCACTACACTACCTCAATAGATGATAATGAATATTCTACCATAATAAGCATCAAGCAATATACAGTATCAATCATAAATGTTTCCAACCAATGATATGTTCCTATTGGTTAAAAAGTGCCATTTGGATAATAACAACAATTTCCTAACCAATAACAAGTGCCTATTCAATATCAAATGCTGATCCACCAATAGGCGTTTAACTAACAACAAAGTTCTTATGTACAATAGGTACCAGGTGGTCAACAATAATTACCTTTCACTCAATGGGTATCACATGTGCAAAACGAGTCCAACTATCAACACATTCAATAATAGGGATCTAGTAAAAAATATGTTCCCTATATATAATAGGGTTCAATAAGTAGGTAATAAGTCCCTCCCAAACTCAACAATACCAACACACTCCATAAATCCAAATGTCATTACCCTAACCACAATTAACTAGCCAAGGTTATGTAGCCAATCTAAACTAGAATGTGTTTAAATAACATCATATTCTATACCCATAGTATAATCTTAATGCATGAATACACTTACTTGGTCATCTGACCAATTTAACCAACATTACACAATATGCCTACTTCAGTCAAGGTAATCCACCTTTGACCATGCAACCTCCACAATAACAAACCAATCCTTTTGATTTCCTGCCCAAGAGTTAAAAAAATTGAAGTTTACAATTCAATCTATATAGATTTGAAACAAACAAATAAATTCAAACTAGATGAAATATGCTCATATCCATTCAATAGGAGTATCTATAAATACCATTTCTTCCAAATTATGAGCTGCCTAAATTTGAAAAATACAAAGGCAAAGGTGACCCTAAATAGAATTTGAAAGAAATTTTTATTACATGTGAGCTAGTGGACTATAACAAGATACACTTGCTTCTTCTCTTTCTAAGAAGTCTACCTAAAAAAAATCTTGGAATGGTTATTGAAATTACTAAAGAATTATGTAGCTAAATTTGATGATCTTTCAAAGAAGTTTGTACATAACTTTTCATATAATCTCAAGCATGAAATTACTATTGTGGATTTAGGCTAAGCTAAATAGAATATTGGTGAAAGCTTCACTACATACTTGCAATGTTGGAGAGTATTAGCGAGTTAGTTTACTAATAATCTACTAGATAAATAGTTGGTCATGATATTTAATAAGAGCCTATATAGCAAGATATCTTACCATCTCAAGCTATAATGTGCTCATACATTCTAAGAGGTTATAGAGAAAGGAATACAGATTAAGAAAGTCCTTGTCAACAAAGGGATAATCAAGATATCCTCTTATAATTAGAACCAAAACCAAAACCAGGCTAGAACCATAATCAGAACCCAATTCAAATATTGGCATCAATGCCACCTCAGGCCAATAACAATGAGAGACCTAAACCCTATAATTGTAATAAGAATATTGTTGGCAATGTGGTTACTAAATCATGCCATATTTAGATAATGAAATAATTGGCTATCCATTTACCTCCACCCACTCAAAAATGACCTCCTCCATACATTTAACCAAGACCTCCATAAAACTAACTACCATAAAATCAAAACCAATTGCAAGCCCCTCCTCCAAGGAGAAGATCACCCATCTGTTGATAATTTAGTGACTCGAGTGAGCCTATTGAATTTGTGTTTTTAAGCTTAGCTCAATCACATATGATTAGTTTGATGATATTAAAATTATTTCCTAAAAGGATTATTTTTCTTGATTGGTATAAGGAATGTGAATTTTGTGAGTACCATCATGTCAGAGGACATTACGTAAAATGATGACTCCAACTTAGGCATTTTATTGAGAATATGCTAGAAAATAGGAGATAGAAAGATACATCCATGCTCCTAAAGATAATCGTAACTTGGATATTTACTAGAATCCATTTTCATAACATAATAACAATAACAATAACAATAGCAATAACAATAACAATAACAATAACAATAACAATAACAATAACAATAACAATAACAATAACAATAACAATAACAATAACAATAATAGAAACAAGAACAATAACAAGAACAATAACAATAACAATAACAATAACAATAACAATAACAATAACAATAACAATAACAATAACAATAACAATAACAATAACAATAACAATAACAATAACATTAACAATAACAATAACAATAACAATAAAAATAACAATAACAATAACAATAACAGTAACAATAATAATAACAATAACAATAACAATAACAATAAACAACAAAAGCACCAATAACAACAAAAAAAACAACAACAACAACAACAACAACAACAACAACAAAAAACTCCACCTCAAAATAAATAATAACAATGCCAACCATAACAATAGAAGTAAAATAGTCGTAACCAAGGGAAAATGATCAAACCAACAAAGGAGGCCATCATGATATTATGTATAACTATAACAATGTTATAGGACATGTTTTAGGTGGTCATGTTTTCACCATCACTATCAACCCTAGACCAACAAAACATAGACCTAGACCTTCACCCAATAATGCCTATTTGCTAACCAATGCTTACCAACCTCCATATACTGGTGATTCTTCTACATATTGTGTTGAGAATAAAGCTCCATACCATACAATAATCATCATACCAAGCCTCATTATGCACCCAACCAACTACTAAATCCAAGTTCTAGATTGATATTTCACAATCACAACTCAATGAGCTAGGGTCACTATCAAAGGAATATATCCAAATACTACAAATGAACCTAATAAACCTTCCATACCTATCAAAAATAAACCAACTAACAAAATTGAGGGAAAACCTATGATATTGTGTAACAATTAAAGAAGACACCTACACACATATCCATCATGGATTTTTTGTGTATGTCTACCATCCATAAAGACATCTTGAATCAGTATTTGAACCAATCCCTTATGTCAAATGATATCACTCTAGATAAATTCTAAGCCATGGTAGAACATTTGGCCCCTGGCTAATGTCTCACCTTTGACCAAAGTGCTATGTATTCTATGATCCCTCTATATTATAACACATTATATGTTGAGGTGAGAATAATGAACCATAAAGTTAAATGAGTCCTTATAAATAATGGTTTGGGTCTCAACATTGTGTCTCTAAAGTTGGTCAAACATCTTGGATATACAACAAAATTATAGATAGATACCATCATTATCATGACATATGATAATGAAAAATGAGAATCTCAAGTTACTATTAGCTTGCCAGTGGCCATTGTGCCATTGAACCATGATATTTTATGCCATGTGTTAGACCTGGAACTATATTATGATCTATTATTAGGCTGACCTTGGATCCATGAAATCATGGCTATACCTTCTACATTGAATCAATGTATTAAATTTCCACATTTAGGAATGAAAGTGACTATACTAGCTGATCTTTAGCCATACCTATATTATAAATACCTTGAGGTCAAATATAAAAGATAAAACTACCTATTTGGTATGAATCCCATGCCCAAATCAGATAGAGAAAGAGCCAAAAAAGGAAAAACCATTGAATTAGGTCCATAAGCTAATTATATTGACCTAGATAACTTAACCTCTACCTCAACTATGCCTCCACCAAAAATTTCCAACCACTTGTATATAACTGACAAAGGTCTTAGAGAATATTGTACCTATAATGCATTTCATATTGCCAAATTGAATAATAATCCAAAAGCTTATGGGAGACCTAAGACCAAAACTAATCACATGGAGTGAGAAACCAAATAAAAATCTCAACTAAACAAGCCAATTATTTTCAATCTAGCCTCTAGCCTAGTACATGACTCCTTAGCAAAAAATGATTCATAGATCTACACTGATGAGTTAACTGACTATTACTAGAGTACAAAGTGTCCCAATCCTAATTAGATTATGGATCACTTAGTTTATGAAGGGAGAGGCCTTGGGGTACATCAATAAGGCACAATCGAACCAGTCTCAATGACCAAGTATAATGAAATCATGGTATTGGATTTAAATTACTTGGGGTTGACCCTACATACCTTATTCATGTTTTAACACCAATGAATAGTGACAACAATGCTAAAAATAATATAGGGTCCAATTATAACATCTATGATGACCTGGCCACTAAAAAATTATTTAACTCCCATGTCATTTGAACCATTAACCTTATTTATAAACCTTCACATTTAACCCTTTACCATACATAATTGATAGACTAGGAACAACAAGAGTCAATAATGCCATTAGAAGAGTTTGAACTGATTAGGCCATATATGACTTTCTAGGATTGAGGTGTCACATTCCTCTTAGAGACCAAAAGTAGGGATTTTCTATTAGATTGGATCCTGATACCTACTTCAAAAAGTGGGTAAACTTCCCCATCCTAAAACAAAAATAAAATCAAACATTGAGAGCTAAAAGTGAAAACCTCTTTGATGGACTTTCTGACCAGGGAACAAGTAAAGAGAAAGGCTAGTCTCTTCGTGAAAACTAGTTTTTGATGCCATTAGATGGGGATGTTCACTCCTCTTCCTATGACCTATAACCTATAGTCTATTTATGGATTAGATATCAGTACTAAGGAATGGTAAGATTTTACATAGATTATTCAAGAGTGCCCTAAGGTATTTTTATCATGACTGATGCCAACATTAGGATATTTTGATTCATCTTGCAAACAAGAATTAGATGATCTAGTCCATTTGGAGGACTTTTCCATTACCAATCAATTCAACTCCTTGCCAACTATTCTAGATGATGGTTCTACACTTCTTATAGAGGACAATTCAGAGGTAAATATTGGGACTCTAAAGGACCTAAAGTGGATTAAACTGGGTGTATCCCTCTTTAAGGAAGAATATCAAGCTGTTACATCCTTTTTGAGGGAATTTGTTGACATATTAACATGGGCCTATTCAGACATGCCATTTTTGGACCCCACTTTATTTATACACCATATTGTTATACATTCTAATGCCAAACATGTTAAGCAACAGTTATGCAAAATGCATCCATGTATTACTATGCTAGTCAAGAAAGAATTAAAGAAACTCTTAGATGAGAACTGCATCAGGACAATCGACTATTTAGAGTGGCTTTCAAACATTATGCCAATAAGTAAGAAACCAAAAGGTATCATAATTTGCACTAATTTGAGAGATATTAACAAAGCCTACGTAAAAGATGACTTTCCTTTGCCTATCATTGACATGATATTTGAATAAATGATCAGCTATGAAATGCTCTCTCTAATGGATGCCTTTTTAAGCTATAATTAGATCATAATAACACTAAAAAACCAACATAAGACCATGTTCACCATTTCATGGGGAATGTTTTGTTATTAGGTGATGTCATTTGGACTTAAGAATGCTAGAGCCACTTACCAAAGAGATATGAGAGTGTTTTTCTATGACATGATGCAAAACATTGTTGAGGACTATGTCGATGATATCTTGGGTAAATCAAAGACCTATGCTAATCATCCAACTATGATATAAAGAATATTTGAGAGACTTCATGAGTACAACATCAAGTTTAATCCTAAGAATTGTGTATTTGGCATTAATTCTTTCAAATTATTAGGCTTTATTGTCCTTAGAAAGGGAATTGAAGTCAACCCAGCCAAAGTTTATGCAATTACAAAAATGCCACCACTATCTACCTTGAAGTATCTCATAGTTTGCAAGGCAAAATTTAATGTATCAGGGACTTCATCTCAAAATTAATTGAAAAATGCCATCCATTTACATACTTGATAATTAAAGGTGTTACACTCTCCTAGAATGAAGAGTGCCTAAAAGTATTTGATCAACTTAAAGAATATTATGCCAACCCACCTATTTTGTTGCCACTGATACCAAATAAGTAATTACTACTTTACCTGTCAAGAACTAAGAATGCCACTTTTGGCACAACATGATGAACAAGGAAAAGAGCATGTTATTTATTATATAAGGAAAACATTGTTCACATATGAACATAACTATACATCAATTGAAAATTCCTATTTAGCAATGGTGTTTACAGCACAAAAATTACATCATTATATGCTAAACAACAAGACCATTGTTATTGCCAAAGTAGATCCACCCAAGCATCTACTTTCCAAATTAGCCTTATATGGCCACATGGAAAAATATATCATGCTATTGAGTGAGTTTGAAATTGAATATGCCAACTAGAAGGCCATTAAGGGGCAAGTACTCACAGCTTAGTTTATAGAAGCTTCTCTTTAAGATACTCACCCTCTTACATTTTATTTCCAGATGAGGCCATTATGACTGATAAAGAAGTAGATGCCCCTCTTGAGGTAGAATATTGGAAGATGTACTTTTATGGACTATTCACAACTCATGGATAAGGGGCTAGAATATTATTTGTTATACCACAAGGGGGTCTCATTCCCAAATCCTTTAATATTGGATTTATGTGTACTAATAACATGGTTGAGTATAAAGAGCTTATTATAGGGCTTTGTTAAGAACTAAATTTGAACATTCAATATTTAATAGTGTATGTTGATTCTCAATTAATCATCAATTAGGTCATGGACTAGTATCATACCAAGGATGAAAAGTTTGCACCCTATAAATATATGGCTGATATTCTCAAGTAATATATTTCCAACATCTAATTTTTAAGAATACCTTGGGATAATAATAAAATATCTGATGCCATGGCCACTATTGAACCATAATCTAGATCATAGATAGAGTAAGGGATTATCAATTTCTTATTCAACATCTCTTAGCACTGACACATTAAAAATCAACCATCAAGATGGTTTGTGACATTGTTGGTCCCTTATCTCCCTGGTACTTAGACATATATGCCTATCTTCAAGACCAAACCATACCTCCAAATTTATCACATAAAAAATAAAAGTATTCACCAATAAATCCTCTTGCTATAACCTAATTTGACCAACCTTATATCATATAGGCTATGATGGAACTTTACTTCATTATTTTCCTTTGGTATAATCCAAATTAGCATTAAGAGAAGTCTAAAAAGGAGTATGTGGAGCCAACACCAGTGGGGAAATATTAGCCAAAAAATTATTGCATACTAGTTATTACTAGCCAACAATGGAAGTAGCTACAACTACATATGTGAAGAGTTATATCAAGTGTCAGAAGCATGCCAATCTGATTCATATTCTAGCTAAAACACTTAAACCATTGATAAAACCATGACCATTATCAACATGGGGAATAGACCTTATAAGAAAGAGAAATCTAACATATTTTACATGGCCATAAACATGTCTTGACTGCTACTAAATACTTTAATAAATGGGTGCAATACATTCTTCTCACTACATCACTGGTTATTAGATCTCTAAGTTCATATTCAACCATCTCATTTGCCACTATGGAATTCCTTCTAACATTATATCTGATAATGGCAATGTTGTTACTCAATTTTGAACCCTTAGAGAGGTAGTTCAAGCCTTATCCAAATTATGTGGAACATGATATTACCCATAGACCTATGGGTTGTCTATAGTAGAGGTAAACCTCTAGATTGAAGGGCTAGATCCCTTGATATATATATTGTAGCTCATCACCCATACTACTAGCTTGTTGAAATAAAAAGGGACATAGAAAACATGAAATAAACCTAACCTAATGATGTGATGCACCATTTTAATCTCCACTAGACTAATATGAACATGCACTATGAAAGATGGTTCATACGACTAACTTCAACATCAAGGTTTCTCTAATATGAGTATTTCAAACATGAAGGTGATATGCAATGCACTTCTCAAGGTGGATGAATAAGAGGTATGATTGTATACACTAATAATATTGTTTACACTTAGAGATAGATAAAGACACTAACTACACTTCATGTGACCTATTATAGAGCATACTACTTGCACAAAACATGAAAGAGTAAAGTGAACACAAGGATAGATGATTATCACTTGTCATTCAACTATGCACTAATTCACACACTTAGACAAGAAAGTTAAGAAATAAAAATTAGTTTGAAATATTTTATTCAAGGGAAAAAATAGTTTTTAAACCAACAAGGCTTAGCCATACCATATGTGGATTCTACAAACTTGGCCAAAAGTGGCTACTTATATAGAGAAGTGTTAAGAGAGAGACAGGGGTATAGTAGGAGAAGATTGAAATGTGTCTTCATGAGTTAAAAAAATAAAGGTAGTTATGAGACAATCTAGATAGACCTTCAAGGCCATGTGTCTCACTCTTGAATATGCTCTGACCCTCCATGTGGCATAGGGGTTAAAAATTAGCTTAACACCTTGACTAACTCCTTCAAAACTACCCTTATTTTCATGAAAGGAGTGATAAATGGATTTTATAATCATGAATTTTCCATGAAATTATCTAATATAACTCATTAGACACATGCCAAGCCTTAAGAAACTCCTATGATAAGACATTTCATCATTCATGTGCATAGATGTCTTGAGACTCTTCATTTCCCATGCCTAACTTGGTCCAAGTAGCATAAAACTCAAGTGAATGTTCTTCATGGAATCCTATCTAAATTAATGGTCCTTAAATATGATATTAGGTCTAATAAAAACCATTTTATTTCCTGGAACAACTCCCAAGAACTCATTTTACTCCTTAAACCTTCACTAGGCCTAGTTTCCTTGTAGCCCTAAAAACTTGTAAACCTCATTATGTAGGGAGTTATATGGATGATACTAATAAAAAAGGAATATTATAGGACCCATTATGTCCTTACAGCTCCATGTCATACTTCATCCCTTGAATTTGAATGGAAGTCCATCTTTTCTACCTTTTTCTCTCTTGAATTAGGACTCAATTAAGCCTCTTTGTTTAGGACCCTATTTTATTGTCTAGACCTCTTCCACATGAATTTAATCACCCAAAATCATGTGATTAACTTTCCTTAGGACATCACTTACCTCTATGTAATATTTTAGGTCTTGAGATCCTACATAATTATGTAAACCATGAAATCACCTTGCCACCTGTCTCATTTTGAGTCTATTTGAGACTGTTAGGATCTGGAGAAAACATAGCTCTGATACCACTTGTCAAGATTAAGATCACAATTGATTACCTTGTATAAGCAACTAAACATGAAATTAAACCAAAAGTAATATGTAACTAGAATTCAGAAACAACATAGAATATGTGAGACAATACAATCTTGTATTAACACTCTTCCAGAAGGAAATACAATGAAGAAATCACACTCTTCCCACACCTCTTGGGCGTACCAGTAATTCTCCCTCAAGATTTATCTCTCTCACACAATCAATTACAACCACAACTCAAACACAAAGTTGTTCTCTCCACTAGTCAGTAATAATACTGCCAGTCCACCAAGTACTCAAAGTACTCTAAGTAGATCTCCCTGATCTTGCTCCTTATTGTGTTGCAGATCTCCTTTGACCTTGCTACCCCACAGATCTCCTTTGACCTTACACACACACACACCTGTAGATCAACTGATCTTACTTACCATGTAGATCTTCTACCTGATCTTGCACAAACTGTAGATCAACCTGGTCTTGCATACTTGTAGACCCTCTAGATCTTACACACCTTGGAAGAACCCTTGTCCTTGCCTTTGCAAGTCCTTCTGATCCTTCACATTACAATACAGCCCCATGGGTCTCTTAAATCTATCCCATACAAATAATAATTAGAATTCCTAATTAAAATAATTAGAAACGCAGACTCAAGACTAAAATTAGTCTTTTACATGCAAACTAACTGTCCATCTAAAATTAGACCAGTTCTAGAAGCGCATGCAAATGCACACACACAGAGGTTACCAACATCAGTTCTTGTCAAACTGATGTCGACTGACTCCCTAACTGATGTCAGTTACTACATACACTAAAGATGACTGACATCGGTTGGCCTGACCGATGTCAGTTGCTCTGCAACTCAGCAACCTCCTCCGTTTGCATTAGTGAAGCTTTTAGCTCCACAACCTAACAATCTCCCACTTGGAGATAAATAGCTGCACCTATACCTATACCTATACATCATCTAATTTTATTTCCTGGCTTGTATCCCTCTTCAAGTTCAATCTTGAAGACCAACCACCACATATACTGTGGTGCTTCTCCTATCATCCAAGTAACCTATCATATCCAAATCTACATACCCATGTAGAGAAGTGCTTGACCCTACATAGCATGTATACCTGTTACTGGTCCCTCTCAGATACATGAGAATCCACTGAACTGCTTTTTAGTGCTCCTTTTTTGAATTGGCCATAAACTTGCTGACAACTCCCACTGCTTGGGTAATCTTAGGTCTAGTACACATGTACTCAACCTCATCATATGATTTGGGACACTGTTCTGTGAACTGTCCATCCATAAGTGGGCTAACTAGTTATGTATCCTACATATTGAACCTCTCCACTACCTTATTCACATAATCATCTAGAGACAAAATCAACCTATGACTTTCCCTATCTCTAAAAATACTCATGCCAAGGATTTTTGCTCATGAATCCTTCCTGGCACACCTCTGAACTAACTTTACCTTTACCTTAGCAATTCCCTGCATGTGTGACCCTGCAACAAGCATATACACTACATACAGTAACAGGATAATATCATGACCATTATCCAACCTAGTAAAATAAACATAGTGATTACATTGACATTGACTAAAACCATGCTTTGTCATAAACCTATCAAACCTATACCACTGTCCTGGAGCTTGCTCAAGACCATATAACCTAGCCTTCTATCTCATGTGTCCATTCTCTCCTTTATTTAACCTAGGAATCCATTCATCTTTCAGTGCTTTCATCCCAGCTGGCAACTCTACCAAATCTCCCATTTGGTTCTCTTCTAAAGAATTCATGCCATGCTCCCACTGTTTCCTAGATTCTACCTGCATTGCCTTTTCAAAACTTCCTGGTTCTTGACCATTAGTGAGCAAAAAGTAGTGTAAAGAAGGGGAATAATGAATTTGAGGCTTACTTACCCTTTTAGTCCTCCTCATGGGTGTTTGAGACTCCTTGACAACTTGCTGTCCACCCAAAATCCATTCTGATAGTGACCGATCTCAGTCACCTCTCAGTCTACACCTGATCGATGTTGGTTCCATGTGACCGACCTGACTACCGATGTCGGTTCTCTGACCAACATCGGTGTCCACCTACCTGACATCACCAACTTTGGTCTGCACATGACCGACGTCAGTTCCTACCTATTCGACGTTGGTTCTCACCTGACCGACGTCGATAACTGTGTTTTCTTGTGAGTGATGACTTTTACCCGCGAGCTCACTTTGGATCATAACCTTGTCCAAACTACCCTACTCAAAATTATTCAGCCCCTTGAGCTGATCTTTGTCCATCATCTTCTCCATGAAAACCAAGGCTTTCCAGTTCTTCACTTTGTCAAAAACATCATATTTCCTCTTTATGCAATAAACCCGATCCTTTCTTATAGGATCAGTAACAAGAAACCACACTTTCTTCTATTGCTTATAGAAATCTTGATCTATGCTTTCCAAATCTAAACTCTTACCTTTTGACTCAAGAACATGCATCCCCTTCTCACTCATGTGACCAAGCCTATAGAGCCACATCTTTGCATCTACATTTGAATTAGATAAAACAGAAGGAGAATCAGTAATACAAGTAAATAGATAAAGAGTACCTACTTTCTTACCACATGGTAATTAAGGTGCACCCTTGGAAACTTTCCAAGATTCCACTGTGAGAGTAATTATGCAACCCTCATCATCCAACTTTCTTACAAAAATTAGACTCCTTCAGGACTGGGACATGCATGACATCCTTCAACACCCATGTGTTGCCTGTTTGCAATTTCAGCCGCACTTCCCCTTTGCCAACAATTTGACAAGGCTCACCAACCCCTAAATAAATTTTTCCAAAGTCTCCATGGACATAATCATGGAAAAATACTCTATTTGGGGTTGCATGGAAAGAGGCAACAAAATCTAAAACCCAAGATTCTACTTTATCCAAGGAACATATAAGAGCATCCCATGCAACAATACCTGCATCATTTGCTTCTTTATTTCCTTCATGCTGATCTTCTACCAACCAACAATCTTTCTTTACCTGCCCTTTCTTTCCACAATACAGTAATTGATAATTCTTGCCATTGAATTTCTCCATTCTTAGCTTACTTTCTTCTGCCATTACTTTACTCCCACTCAATCAAAAACCCCTGAGAGTGACCTGTAATCAACAAACACTAACCTGCTCTAAACCAGTCTCTGATACCACTTGTTAGGATCTAGATCAAACACAGCTCTAATACCACTTGTCAGGATTAAGAGCATAATTGATTACCTTGTATAAGCAACTAAACACGGAATTAAACCAGAAGTAATATGTAACTATAATTCAGAAACAACACAGAATATGAGAGACGATACAATCTTGTATTAACACTCTTCCATAAGGAAATACAATGAAGAAATCACACTCTTCCCACACCTCTTAGACGTACCTGTAATTCTCCCTCAAGAGTTATCTCTCTCACACAATCAATTACAACCACAACTCAAACACAAAGTTGTTCCCTCCCCCAGTCAGTAACAATACTGCCAGTCCACCAAATACTCAAAGTACTCCAAGTAGATCTCCTTGATCTTGCTCCTTATTGTGTTGCAGATCTCCTTTGACCTTGCTACCCCACAGATCTCCTTTTACCTTGCACACACACACACCTACAGATCAACTGATCTTACTTACCATGTAGATCTTCTACCTGATCTTGCACAACCTATAAACCAACCTGGTCTTGCACACTTGCAGACCCTCTATATCTTACACACCTTGGAAGAACCCTTGTCCTTACCTTTACAAGTCCTTTTGATCCTTCACATTACATTACAGCCCCATGGGTCTCTTAAATATATCCCATACAAATAATAATTAGACTTCCTAATTACAATAATTAGAAATGCAGACTCAAGACTAAAATTAGTCTTTTACATGTAAACTAACTGTCCATCTAAAATTAGACCAGTTCTGGAAGCGCACGCAAATGCATGCACACACAGGTTACCAACGTCAGTTCTTGTCAAACCGATGTCGGCTGACTCCCTAACCGATGTCGGTTACTGCATACACTGAAGATGACTGACATCGGTTGCCTGACCGATGTCGGTTGCTCTGCAACTCAGCAACCTCCTCCGTTTGCATCAGTGAAGCTTTTAGCTCTAAAGCCTAACAGAGACTACCTTAGAAAACAAGCCTTCTTTGGTCACCTCCAAAATTTCATGTACAATTTTTTATGCTTGTATAGTTAGGACACATCCACAATTACCTCATCTAATTATTGGTGTTCTCTCCCTTTCTTATAACACCTTCAAAACACCAAAACACATGAAAAATAAGGCATTTGTAACAGTCTGTACAAGTGATATCAGCATAAAAGTACATATGGACAACCTCCATGGAGTCCTCAATAAAATATAAGAGGTTTTAGGATAAAAATATGGCATTAGATATGTATTATAGGTATTTTTTCGTGTTTGGTCACTATCAAGGTTTTAAGACCTATTTGGGGTCTTAACGATTGTTCATAAAGATAAAATCACCAATTGACATCCTTCCAATTGGAAAAAATTATTGACTTAACTCCTCAAATATCCCAAATGGATTAGATTCCCATGTAAAGTGTGAGAGATGGTATGAGTATCTAAAGTTGCTCCTCAGTTGGCATGCTTAGTGTTTCTTGAACTTGAGAGAGGTCAAATTTGAGTTTTGGCCTCATAACTCATTATCACTAATGGGATAGGTTCAAAAACATCCAGAATAACCCTTAAAATGATTCTAAATCATTTTGTATTCCTTGTTATCCCACTGTATGCATCTAGAAACTGGTCAGGGAACTTGGGGTTTAGACATGTCTCCTCTTTGCTAGCCCTCAAGGGAATTTAGTTTGAAACCTAAGCTTTGGTGCCCCATAAAAGTGTATGGAAACATATTTTATGTCCATGTGTTACCTCAAGGTCCCTCTATGAGGTCTGGCATACTTTTTTTATGCTTTTGAGCTCAAATGGACCCCTTGGTCTCATGACTGCTTATTACCAATAGAGTGGGCAAGGTCTGAGACAAAATAATGGGTATATCCACTACTTGTGTATCCTTGACATAACCATGAATGTCTTATTATAGTAATGATAACCCTTTGTACCAAATCAAAAGGTGTGATTATGATTATAAATCTCTAAACACACTAATCTCTCTCATGGATGGATTGTAAGGTTTGGCTGTGTGTTGATTGACTGTGTCTTGTGGTTTAAAAATCAGTTTGCTCCACCACCTCATATTTCCTCTAAATTTTAGATATATTAATGAATTTATCCCTTGTTTATGTAATTGAGTAAGACATCAGTGTCCTTTCATGCACTTTGTTCTTTCCCTGGGCTTAGGAACAACTATTTAGATTATGTCCTATAGGTAGCCTATAAGATATCAACTGTGTTTTGATGTTTAAGATCTCACCCTCACACCAATAAACTTTTCAATGATCTTGAACGTATTTGACATCTCAATTGGGCTTAGATTTATTTTAAACACCTCTACCATTTTTTTAGGTCTGAAACTGAGCTGACCCTTTAAATAGGCATGTGGGTGGTATTTAAGGGTAATGACTATATTAGGTGTTTAGACCTTACCCTCATATCAATAAAACTACTTTGGCTTCAGACTTTGTTTTAGTCTCAATTGGGTTCAGGTTATTTCAAAAATGCTCTATCTTTCTTTTAGGTCTAAAAATGAACTGACCCTTTAAGTAGGCCCATAGGTGCCTATTAGAGTCATGATTGCATTCCTTGTGAATTTAGAAACTCACTTCCACACTATAAACCTCCCAATGGTCCATGAAATTGATTGAAGTCTTGAATGGGTTCAAACACCTTTCAAACACTACTATACTCTCTTTCCTTTTGTGCATTTTACCCTACACCTTCATGGCATGGTTGTAGGTGTTCATTATGGTTCATGACAATGTTCTGGGTTTTGAAACTAAACTCATTTCTATTGCCATATTTTTTTGAAGGGTCCAAACCAAAATAGTATTCATTTTTATTATATAGTAAGGTTTGCTATCTGCTTCTAACATTTTCAATCCAATTCTTAGTTGTTCGCATATACAATCTATACATAATCTTGTAGATGCTTATTTGACTATGCACTTAGCTTCTTGATTCCCTTGATTGTCTAAGTGACTTAGATACTCTTCATATTAATTGTGTTATATCTCATCTTTTGTCGCATTAAAGTCTCCTATTTTTATTACTTTTGTGTTGGTTTGATGTTGGTCATGGTCTAAAATGAGGACCTATGGGCTGGGGGCCTGTAGGTCTCATTTGACCCTATAGGCTACAAAGAGCAAATTCTTGTTGTTGAACTTTTCAAACTTGTCAAACCATGACACTTCCATTGTCATTCCTCCAATAGTCTAAAAAACTTATGGAAAAAACCATGTCACCATTTTCAACTTCCCTTAATAGGTCTATAAAGACTATAGGTACAGTCATATTATATGCATAAGGTCTGTGTGTAGGAACTTGTAACAAATAGTCAATTTGAGCTCATGATGATAGAAATTGGGTAGTCATAGACACATGGATGCATGAAGATATGTATGAAGTATCTAGCATATCTATAAGCATCTCACATCTACTTCCATAGTCCATATAACTATATATGAAGGAAATATTTGGCTCTTATTAGAAGGTGTATTGGACTCTTATCTTGATCTTCTCATGCTTCCAGTAGTGTAATATGACCTCAAAAACTTACACCATGATAAATCACTAGATTTTAATCCAAAATAAGCAATCAAACCTCCACTATCTTTTTTCAAACACAAACTATGTCTCTCAAGAGTAAGCACACTTGAAGAATATAGACAAAAGACACATCTCAGACAAAAGCAAATGAACTCCATGAAATTGAGGTATCTATTGACCAAATTTGACTGTAAGTCAAATTAGTCAATCCATTATAAATTCAAACTTTTCATATGGTCTTGTAATAATTTATATGGTCTCTAGAGTCTTCATTTAACTTTGTTAACATGGCTTAAGGTTAGTTTGGATAAGTTAAGGTAAATATTATTGTGGTCATATACTGGTTTAGGCATGTCATGAGGAAATAATTCATGGTCAGGTTGTGTCATAGGTTATTATGGGTTCATTAATGTCATGAAGTTTTGTAAACTTTGAAGTTCATTTGCTAGCTCTAATGTGGTGAAAATGAGTGAAAAAGTAATTTTTGCTAATATTTTTGTTTTTAAAAGTTACCTCAGTGAAAAATTCATACCATAAAACTTACAAGGTCCTTTTAGAAATTAAAAAACATATACACCTATCAAAAATTCAAAACAAAGTTATATTATTAGATTTCAACACAAGTTTAAGGAGTTAGACAAGTTGTACGGGCTTATTGAAGTCACTTGTAAGTGAAAATAAATTCATAACATCCTTTAGGATTATAAAGATAAGAAATAATCTTGGGAAAAATTTTAAATCTCCATAGTTGTATAGATATCTTTCTCTCTCCCATCATCCCATTCACAAGCTATTGAAGGCCATTTTCAAACAGATGGTATATGTCATAAAAGTAGATTTGGGGGACAATAATTTGTCCAAAGTTTGGGACCCATATGTAATTCCAATTTTTAGCATTAGTCATTAGATTTGTGCTCTTATATTTATGAACAATCATTAATAATCTAGACTACTTTTTGAGAGCTTAAAACCCCACAGGCTGAGTTTGGTGTAACTCAAGTGAAATATGTGAATTAATTTCTACTTGAAATTAGTTGAATTGAGTTCTTAGATATTTTTAGATACCTCTCACAAATTCATTCATCATGGTGGCATGTGTAGATATCTTTTTGGCAAGCAAAGTGGTTATTGTGAAAAATTTGAAGTTAGTGTCATATTTTATATGTTTTTGAGTTATCTAGGTGGTTATATGAATTTTAATGATTCTTAATGTTCCTATAATATCCTAAAAATCTATTCATGTCTTCTTTATCACTCAAGTATTTTTTATAAGTCTCAAATTGGTTGCATCTTTTTTCACCATCTTGGACTGTGTTCTGTGCTTGCATAATAGATTGAGTTGAAGGTGTATTTAAAGGAGTTTGAGAATTAATTTTTATTGTTAAATGTGTTAATACAATTGAGGATAATTACCTCTTAGTATTACCATTCATGATTGGGACTTCTTAAACTTCCAAAGCACTAGTTATAGTCCTCACTGTACATAGCCTGTAGGTCTATAACTCAAAGAAATTCAATAGTGTCAATAAGATTTGAAGGTAATAGAAGAATGTAAGTATGGTGATATATAAAGTTTATAAATAATTATGAACTAATTAAGGCTTTTAAAGACACCTAAAACTAAGTGGTGGTTGAATGACAATGTCTAATAAGAGGCACCTTTAGATTGTGTATGTGTTGACAATAAGTACATAGGGTTGAGATACTTTAGGAGTGATATATAGAGATTAAATATATACCTATAAAAAGAAATAACCACTATTAATATGTTCTATTGGAGATGAAGGAGGTCAATTCAAGACTAAATGCAGTCAAATAGTAGGACAGTCACCTACAGGCATGTTCAAGCTTACTTTGGATAGAGAAGCTGATAAATTTTGAGTCCTCAAGGAATTGAAAAGGCCTTAAGACATAAATAATAAAAAAACTAATCAATTGGAAAGGTTTATAGATAAAAAATATTCATGGAATCTTCAAAATACATTAAAACTACTCTAGACATCACCTACAACCAACCTAGTTGAGAGAGTTTATCTTTAGCAGCACTGATGGATGAAAATAAAAGGTTTCAATGAATTAAATGAGCTAACCAGCTATCTCAATGGCACAATAGGAGTTTTGATAGTTTAGTGTTGAATAGTGTTCCTAAAACATATAGAATGAAAACCAACTTGAAACCACTGCACTCAAAAATCTTCATTCACACCTATAGTCAACTGTTGAGAAAGTTAGTTTTGAACAATAGTGAGTTGATGATTTTGCATTAGATAGTAATGATGATGGAGAAATGATGTTTAAGAAAGTGAGAGGATCACAAGACCTTAACGATATCATGATATATCTATTGATAAATTCATGGAGTGACAAGAGAAGGCTAAGAAGCCTCAAACTCACTTAAACTACCCCAATTATCACTTACAACAAGTTGGGAAGACTGTTTTGTGTTAGGTTGTGGAGCTAAAAGCTTCACCAAGATGCAAACAAGAGGAGTTACGGAGGTTACAGAGGTTGCAGAGAGTTGCAGGGCAACCAACATCGGTCTGATCAACTGACGTCGGTTAGATAGTAGTGAAGAAGCAACTGACGTCGGTTACCAGTCGGCTGACATCGGTCAGGGAGGAGCCGACGTCGGCAGCCTGTGCATGAACATGTAGTTTACATGTTGATTTTAGAGAGTCTATTTTTGGACTGTTAATTTGCATGTTAAAGGCTAGTTGTAGTCTTGAGTTTTGTGTCTAATTATTGTAATTAAGATAGTCTAATTATTGTAAGCATGAGATCTATATATAGACTCATGGGCTGTATTGTAATATAGTGCTAGAGAGTAAGAGAGCAAACAAGCTCCTTCTGAGAGAGGAGAGCAATGGTGTGTTCCTCTTAGTGCCTCAGTACCAAGTGTGGGTGCTGGTTTGGAGAATTAGAAGGGTTCTTCGTATATGTATGATCTTGGTCAGAAGGTGTGCATGGCTTCTTTTGGAGATCTACAATGGTGAGTAAGGTCTAGTGATTTGCAGGTAGCAGCAGAGAGCGAGAGATCTACTTGGAGTATGGTTGTGTACTTGGTGCACTGGTAGTGTGTTACTGACTGGTGGAGGTGAACATCAATTCTATATTAGAGTTGATTGTTGTGATAGAGAGAGAGAGGGAAGAAGGTCTTAAGGTGTGGCGAGCCTTTGAGGTGGAAGAAGAAGTGGCATCTTCTTTATTGTATTTTCTTCTGAGTGATTATTAATACAATTGTGTATTGTCTCTCATATTCCTGTGTTGTTTCATATTTCTAGTTACTTATCATTCTGGTATAATTCCATGTTTAGTTGCTAATATAAGAGGTAATCATATTGTGCTCTAATTGGTAGAGCAAGATCCTCACAAGTGGTATCAGAGCCTGGTTGTAGGTTCAAGAGTTGATACCAACATGTGGTATCAGAGCTTTTGGTTGGGTTGACTAATAGCTGGTTCAGATCTGGTAGTGTTTTTTGATTACAGGTCACTCTCAGGGGTTTCAGATCGAGTGGGAGTATAGCAATGGCATAAGAAAGTAAGCTACAAATGGAGAAACTAAATAGCACAAATGGTCTGATTGATGGAAGGAAAGAGCAAGAAAAAGGAGATTGTTGGTCGACAGAAGATCAGTGTGTGAAAGCAGATGTTACAGGTGATGTTGCATAGGTTGCTCTGGATAAAGTAGAATCTTTGTTTATAGATTCTTTTGCCTCTTTCCATGCAACCCGACATAGAGCATCTTTTCATGGGTATGTCTTTGGAGACTTTGGAGAGATTTATTTGGGGGTTGGTGAGCCTTGTCAGATTATTGACGAAGGGGAAGTGAAGCTGAAATTGCAGACAGATAACACACAGGTGTTGAAGAAGGTCATGCAGGTTCTAGTCTTGGAGATGAGTCTAATTTCTTCAAGAAAGTTGGGTGATGGGAGATGCACTATAACTCTCACAGTGGATGCACTTGATTTAGATGGTGGTAAGAAAGTAGGTATCCTTTATCTATCTACTTATATTACTAATTCACCTTTTGTTACAGAGATGTGGCTTTTTAGGCTTGGTCACATATGTAGGAGGGGAATGCAAGTTTTTAAGCAGAGGTTAGATGTCTTTGAGAAACTTAAGAATTGGAAGGCCTTGGTGTTCATGGAGGAGATGACAGACAAAGATTAGCTGAGGAGACTAAATTATTTTGAGCAGGGCTGTGTTGATTTGAATAGGGTTTTGATCCATGGAGAGCTCATGGGTAAAAATTTATCACTCACAGGTAAACATAGGTACCGGTGTCGATCAGATAGTAACTGACATTGGCAACATGAAGACTGATGTCAGTCATATAAGAACCGATGTCGGCAGAAGGGATACCGGCGTCAGCCAGGGAAATGACATCGACAGTCAGGGTCAGTGTAGGGAACCAACATCAGTCTGATGCAGACTGGGAGATGGCCGAGATCGGTCACTATAACGGATGGTGGGCAGACAGCAAGCTGTCAAAAAGGTCTCAAACGCTCATATGGAGGTCAAAAAGGGTAAGTGAACCTCATATTCATTGTTCAACTTCTTTATATTGCTTATTAATGGTCAAGAACTAGGAAGATGTGAAGAGGCAATGCAGGGAGAATCCAGATACAATGGGAACTTGGCATGGATGAGGAGTGTGAGTCCTTGGAGAAGAACCAAACAGGAGTTTGTTGGTGGAGTTGTCAGTTGAAAGAAAGCACTGAGAGATGGATGGATTCCCAAGTTAAAGAAGAGAGTGGATGGATACGTGAGACGGAAGGCCAAGGTATATGGTCTTGAGGTAGCTGCAGGACAATGGTACAGGTTTGATAGGGGGATGATGAAGCATGGCTTTAGTCAATATCAGTGTAACTACTATGGTTTTCTTTACCAAGTGGATGATGATTGCAACATTATCCAGTTACTATATGTGGGTGATTTGCTAGCAGGTTTGTACATATAGGGTTTTGCTGAGCTAAAGGTAAGGTTAGTTCAGTGGCATGTCATGAGGAATTTGGAGCAGCGAAATTCTTTGGCATAAGAGACATGGAAGATCATAGGTTGATCTCCAGTGGGAGCTGATGTGAAGAAGGTGTTGGTGGGGTTCAAGATGCAGGATGCAAAATCGGTAAGCACACCAAGGGCTAGACAGTTCAAGCTTGAGCTTAGAACAAGTGTTTGAAATCACATGAGGTCTAGTGTAGACTTGAGTTTTCCCAAGCAGTGGGAGTTGTCAGAAAGTATGGAGCCAATTTTGGGAAGGAGTACTTGAGGGCAGTTCAGTGGATTCTCAGGTATCTGAGAGGGACTAGCAGTAGGTTAACATGTTATGCAAGGTCAAGGTCTTCCCTACATGGAGTTGTAGGTTTGAATGTGGCAAGTTACTTGGATGACAGGTGTAGCATCACAAGATGTGTGGTGGGTGGTCTTCAAGATTGATTTTGAAGAGGGATACAAGCCAGGGAATAAATTAGATGGTGTATAGGTATAGGTACAGGTGCCACTATTTATCTCCAAGTGGGAGATTGTTAGGTTGTGGAGCTAAAAGATTCACCAAGATGCAAATAAGAGGAGTTACAGAGGTTGTAGAGAGTTGCAGAATGAGTTGTAGGGCAACTGACATTAGTCTGATCAATTGACATTGGTAAAATAGCAGTGAAGAAGCAATCGACATCAGTTACCAGTTGATTGACATCGGTCAGGGAGGAGCCAACGTCGATAGCCTGTGCGTGAACATGTAGTTTGCATGTTGATTTTGGAGAGTCTATTTTTGGACTATTAGTTTGCATGTTAAAGGCTAGTTGTAGTCTTGAGTTGCGTGTCTAATTATTTTAATTAAGATAGTCTAATTATTGTAAGCATGAGATCTATAGACAGACTCATGGGCTGTATTGTAATATAGTGCTAGAGAGTAAGAGAGCAAACAAGATCATTCTGAGAGAGGAGAGAAATGGTGTGTTCCTCTTAGTGCTGTAGTACCAAGTGTGGGTGCTGGTTTGGAGAATCAGAAGGGTTCTTCCTATATGTATGATCTTGGTCAGCAGGTGTGCATGGATTCTTTTGGAGATCTATAATGGTGAGTAAGGTCTAGTGATTTGTAGGTAGTAGCAGAGAGCATAAGATCTACTTGGAGTATAGTTGTGTACTTGGTGCACTGGCAGCGTGTTACTAACTGGTGGAGGTGAACATCAATTCTATATTGGAGTTGATTGTTGTGACCGAGAGAGAGAGGGAAGAAGGTCTTGAGGTGTGGCGAGCCTTTGAGGTGGAAGAAGAAGTGGCATCTTCTTTATTGTATTTTCTTCTGAGTGATTATTAATATAATTGTGTATTGTCTCTCATATTCCTGTGTTGTTTCATATTTCTATTTACTTATCATTCTGGTATAATTCCATGTTTAGTTGCTAATACAAGAGGTAATCATATTGTGCTCTAATTGGTGGAGCAAGATCCTGACATTTTGGATAGGCAATGTTGTTAAGATTACTGAGTTTTTCAAAGGTTTCAAATAAGGTTATCAGTAAGTCAATAACTATCAATAAAATTATACATGATTTAACATTGAAGATAGGGCTCTAAATCACTAAAATTGCACATCATCTCAAATGAGTACACATAGGCAATGTAGCCACCTGTAGGTATATGTAGAACTAAAGGTCCATCCAAAACTTGAGATTGTGATGTGTGTATATTTTATATGTTTTTAAAGATATTTAATTTATTAGGCCATTTAAGTCAAATAATTTTTAAGTATAGATTTGGAGTAGAGGAGGAAACCAAGTAGGGATCACACAGTCTTAATACATATACATAGTCACCTCTAGGTCTACCTAAGTGACTAAGGGCTCTCAAACTTGATATTTTTATTTGTGTGAGTGTTTGAAATATGTGAATGAGATCAAGGTTCCCAATTTATAAAATATCAAAAGAGTTTTGAGCTTAAAAATAGAGGCAGTGATCAAACAATTGTCACAAAGCTAGTCACGCACATAGTCTGCATACTTTCTCAAGGTCTATGTTTGTTTAAAAGGCCTTGAGATATATGAGGATTTTTTAGAGAGATTAAAGTAATAAAACATGATTTATATTGCGTGAAAATCAATATGTAATAGTGTTAGACTCAACAAGAAGTGCATAGATTATTGACAGACCCTGTTTAGCCCTACATAAACCTAGTTGCATATACAAGCCCATATAGGAATTGAGTTGAGGAAATGGATTGGTAAGGTGAATTTTGAAACCATAGATGACCTTATAACATAGTCAAAAACATAAAAAATAACTCCATGAGATTATAGACCCATGATAGAGAGGAAGAATGGGAGAATATAAGCCATTAGGGTATGATAATCAGTTTGGCTGGAAAACCCTAAGCCTAAATGAATGAGAGTGTAGAGAGGTTTGATGAAATAAGGAAGTTGGAAAGATATTGAAATAAGTTATAAGAGATTTATTAGACCTTAATGAGGTGTTGTATGATCAAATTAAACTCTAGAAATGCACCTATAGACCTCATTCTTGCTCAAACCTCATAAAAAGCTTCTTATTAACCCGAGAGGCTAGTTTCTCTTGCTTGGTACAGAACATACATGTTTCAAGGGACCATGGAATCCTAGGAGAAGTTAACTTTCAGTTTATGGAAATTTTTGGTAGTTTTATGATTCCAGCTTTATGAATCATCCTTAAGAAGTTAAAGCACTTTCAGGTTGCCTAGAAGAGCCATAAGGGAACAATGAGAGAGAAATCCACTTTCATGTCTCCAGATGGATCATAAAAACTTAATAATAACCTATAATATGTTTAACACTCCCCTTATAATCATATCATGCCAGTGGTTGGTATAATACTATACAAAACTATACGTGTTAAGGTTAAAAAGATTAATTTTTGATATTTTATAGGTCTATATAGTGAGTTAAAACTTGAAATTTCACATGAAGGAGGGGGAAGATGTTTTATAATATAAACACACTTTTTTGGGTTTTGCATATAAGAATTTTCACTCTCTTGATAGGGAGGCCTAATTGAGGCCTAGTTATGAGAGAGAAAGGGCAAAAAGGGATATCTCCACTCACTCTTAGAACTTGAAATTGAACCTATAGCTGTAAGGCCATACTCTGTACTATAATATACCATTAGATTCTAAGTATTCTCTATAGTTTTATCTACACAATTAGGTTTGCATCATTTTAGGGATACAAGGAATGAGGCCTATCTGGGGATTTTGGTAGAAAATGACTTACTGGGGCTAGTTTTAGACTTAAAAATGCATTTTTTTAGGTCCAATATGGTATGAATAGGCCATAAATGAAATTTGGATGAGGTAAAGAAGACAAATCCAAGTTTTGACACTTGTGTGTAAAATAGGCCTAAGGAGATGAAGAGTCATGTAGACACCTTGCAAGATAAAGAGGTGATGTGTCAAAGAGAACCTATTGGGGTCAGTTTATAGGTGTTAAAAGAAAAGTAAAGAGGTAGAAGAAACTGATCCAATAATTAATAAGGCCACTTGTCCTTATACATGTCAAGACAAAGGGGAGTTTCAAGAAGCTAGTCCAGGTGTTAAGCAAGCATTTCAACTCCCACACCACTTGGAGAGATAGAGCATCTTTAGAGGAGATAAACATGGATTATAGGACCTATTTAGGTAGTTAAATAACTCTTCTTCTTATTCTAACTCACATTTACAATTTCCAACTCTCTGTTTCCTATGCCTTTCTTTTCTTCGCTCTCACATTCTTTATATATTGAGCCAATTTTGGCTAATTTTGTATCCTCCACATGAGTATGATGAATCCCTACTCATTTGAAGAATTTTAGAAATAAATAATGATATGATTTACCTTCTTCATGAGTTTTTTCAATTTGTTTGTTAATTATTAGATCTTGCTAAGCGATAGATTCTCTTCCTTAGCATGTTGTCCTTATTTGCATTCATATTCAACTTTAAAAGTCTCTTGAATTATTATAATGGAGTTATCATGAGTTTTAATGAGTTATATCTACACAACTGTCATTCTATGACCTTGTGATTAGTCTTCCTAGCTTAAGTTACCTTCATAAACTTGTATGAGAAATACTAATGCATAGGTAGATTTGGAGTAGTGTCATGTGCAGGTCAGGTATTTTTTGAAGTGAAATTGTAATTTGTTGGTAGTGGTCATGTTGAAATTGGTGCATCACCTCATTAGGATAGTTTAATTAATGTATTATCTCTCCCTTTTCATCCAAATGAGTTAGTGATTTAGGTGATGAGCTTCAATAAACAAACCAAGGGAGTTATCCCTTCAATCTAGAGGTTTAACTTTGCTATAAGAAAACCATAGGCCTAGAGATAATCCCATGTTCTACTAAATTTTTAAAAGGCTTGTACTACCTCTCCAAGGGTGAAAAATTGAGTGACAATAGTTTTGGAATGCCTGATGGGACTAAGTTTCAAAAGAGTGGAAGAAAATTTGGTGTGTTATTATACCTATTAGCTTTTAGAGGCATTCAACAAACACCAATGGTGACTCCAAATGAAAGCATCTAGTTATAGTAGCCCATGTACTAATTGTGAAAATATTTTGATAATATATTGTGTTTTTTTTTTGAAAATTGGCATGGTTGGATATGTTGAGAGATTCTACTATACACCTCCCTACTAACCTTGTCATGACCCCAATTATGTGTCTCAAAATCCATATCAAAGTTGTTACCATCCTTGTGAGCCATAGAATTACTATGGTTAGCCTACTCCCCCCTTATATGATCATGATGTTATTGATCATCCTTATGAATAAGCCTATGAGGAAGGCTATCAAGAAGAGTACCAAGAAATGTCTTCATATCAACTTAAATATGATTCTTATCAATCCCATGATCCATATTAGCTTCAACATGATTCATATTAGCCTTATCATGAGGAATAAGATGATGTCATTGATTGGGAAGCAAGATATAAGGCCTTAAAATCTCTAACAAGGCAATCCAATCAACACATTGAAGCTCACCAAAACCCTTACTATTCACCTTCTCCTCCTACTTCAATCTAATCTTATGCCAAATCCTTATTGGCACTCATGCCAAATATACTATATAATGAAGAAGAGATGAGAACATGGGATGAAGAGTTTGATGTGATCCGTATTTATCTCATAGAGTGGTTGAAAGATTCAGTTCAAAAGTTGATGAATTTGTGAAGGTTAGTGGAAGAAGAAACCCAATATGATATTAATGAGTAGCTGTACTTGGCAAGAAATTATATCCAATGGTTAATAGATAGATTATATAGGTGGGAAAATAAAGAGGTTGAGAGTTAACTTGCAATTTATTGAAGAGCCTCAAGAGGGATAATCAAAAAATGAAAATCTTGTTGAACAAGATGTCTCTCCCATGGCCTAACCCAAATTTTTATCTCCCTAAGAGTTCATTCAAGAAACCCCCATTCACAAGCCCATTCATGATCCATCCATCACACCTCATACTCCCTCTTAAACTCATTAACTTGTCCATAACCCTCCCACCTCATCCCTTCTTGAAGGACAACCCATTCTATGGAGACAAGTGAAGAAGATCAAGCCAAAGTTACAACTGATCAAGAAGATGACTCAAGTGTCTATGATGAAGAGTTTACTATAGGAACTCTCCCTGGTGAATACAAGCATAAGTCAACTTTCTTGAGTGAAGAAAGAGAAGATATTGATGATGTTACATTTGCTCATGAAGAGGTTGATCAAAATATGGAAGAGGGAGATTTGAATAAAAACATCACATCAGATGAGTTAGTTAGATCTCATCGGCATGATCAAGAGGTTGAATTTGAAAAAAGAAGAAGATGAAGCTACTATTTACTCCATATATCAAGGTGATTCATGGTAGAAGTTCAATGAAATTTGTGAAGAATTTGAAGGCCTTAAAAAGCCTACACCTCTTGTTAGTCAAGTTAAAGACATTATTGAAGATGCATTTCCTCTTGAAAGATAATATGATAGCTTATAAATTTCCAAGCTTGTATAAGTTGTGACCAACCTTGAAGTTGAAAATTCTTCAAGTAAGCAAATAAAAGATTCCTCAAGTAAGAAATATGAAGTTGTGGTTCTTAAAGATAAAGAAAACAAATATGATTGGCAAAAACATATTGAAATTCTCTAAGAGCTTTAAATCCTTTTCAAGGTCATGTGCACAAGGAGATTGAACAAGATGTTTCATTAAGGATAATGATGAAAATTGGGCTAAGTATGCTAATATTCTTGAGGAGCTTGATGATCTTGAAGCAGATGCTAAGAAGTTTAATCCCATTCAAGATGCCATGGAGGTAAAAAAATCATGATTAGATGAAGCATAATTAGACAAGGTTACAATTGAGGAACCTCATGAGAAGATTTTTGAGTCATAAGAGGAATTCACCTTCATAGGAGATATGTTTGTAGATGCTATTTTTGCATTGGAGATCATGCCAAAGAGAGTGGAAAGCATGAAAGAGATGAAGACACTAAGAATAAGGTTCAAAAGATGATTTGCTTCATGCCCTCTTTCATCTCATGGAGAAAGATACGGTGCAAGCTTACTTTTTGATCTAGGAGGAAGAGATTGTATTCATGTTAGTTTGTATATAGTCTATTTTGCTTATGTTTTTTTTTAATGTTTCCTAAGTTCTTAATTAGCACATGTGTGTATTTTTCTTTGTTTATGTCTTATTTTTTTTATTTGTTTGTGTTTGTAAGGTCAATACATTTGTTGTGTCATTTTCAAAGTCTTTTTAGGTCTGAAACTAAGTGCAAGAGACTCTATTACCTAATGGACATGCAAGGCTATTTGTCCTATTAACATTGCATGCATGCTATCCTTGTGAATCACCAAGAATGTTGACCAAATTTGACCCCAAGTTAAATTGGTCACCCTCATATAAATTAAAACTTGTAATATGGTCTTGTCATACTCTATATGGTCCTAGAGTCTTCATTTAACCTTGCCATCAGGGTTTAAGGTTAGTTTGGAGAAGTTAAGGTAAATCATGTTGTGGTCATATAGTGGTTTAGGCATGTCTTGAGGAAATAAGTCATGGAAAAGTTGTGTCATAGGTGATTAGTGGGTTATTAATGTAATTTCATATCTTAAACATATTTTAATAACATTTCATGAAGTTTTGGAAACTTTGAGGTTCATTTGCTAGCTCTAAGGTGGTGAAAATGGGTGGAAAAGGTGATTTTGACTAATATTTGTGTTTTTATAAGTTACATAAGTGCCAAATTCATACCATATACCTTAAAAGGTCATTGGAGTAATTACACAACTGCTAGACCTGTCAGCAAGTCAGAGCAAAGTTAGATTTTTGGATTTCAATGCTAGTTTGAGGAGTTAGAGAAGTTGTACAGACTTCTTGAAGTCACTTGAAAGTGAAAATATATTTAGAACATCCTTTGGGATTTTATAGGTTAGAAACAATCTTGGGAAATAGTTTGAAGCTCCATAGTTGTAGACATATCTTTCTCTCTCCCATTGTCCCATTCATAAGCTAGTAAAGGCCATTTTTAAATAGATGGTATAGGCTATATAAGAAGATTTGTCAGCCAATATTTTTTCCAAAGTTTGGTACCCCTATGGGATTTATATTTTTTACATTTTTTGTTGGATTGGTTCTAATTGATTTATGAATAATTGTTAAGAAGCTAGATTGCTTTTTAAGAGCTTAAAACCCCATAGGTTGAGTTTGGTGTAACTCAAGTGAAAAATGTGAATTCATGGATTATTGAAAATAGTTATATTGATTTCTAAGATGTATATATATTCATACCACACATTTATTCATCATGGTGGCATGCATGGATATTTTTTTGGCAAGCAAAGTGGTTCTTATGCATATTTTGAAGTGATTATCATATTTTATGTGTTTTTATGTTCTCCAAGTGGTTAGATGAATTTTAGTGATTATTAATGTTATTATAATATTTTAAATATCCACTCATGGCTTCCTAATCACTTTATTATTCTATATAAGTCTTAAACTGGTTGCATCTTCATTCACCATTTTGGATTGTGTTATGTGCTTGCATAATAGACTGAGCTGAATGGTTTGATTATATATTTAAAGGAGATTGAGAATTTTTTTTATGGTTAAATGTGTTTATACAATTGAGGATAATGACCTTGTAGTCTTAACATTCATTATTGGCACTTCTCAAACTTCTAAAGTACCAGTTACAATCCTTACCCCGTGTAGCTTGCAGGTCTGCAACTCAAAGAAATTAAATGGTGTAAATATGATTTAAATATCATATAAAAATGTAAGTATGGTGATAGGTAAAGTTTATAAATTATTATAAAATAATTAAGGCTTTAAAATACACCTAGAATTAAGTGGTGGTTGAATGACAATGCCTAATAAGAGGCACCTATAGACTGTGTATGTGTTAATAGTAAGTATAAAGGTTTGAGATGATTTAAGAGTGATATATAGAGATTGAAGATAATGAATATAGACATTTAAAAAGTAATAAACATTATTAATTTGTTATAATTGAGATTATGGAGGTTAATTCAAGATTAAATGCAATCAAACAGTAGGACAATCACCTACAGGCATGTTCAAGCTTGCGTTGAATAAATAAGTTGATACATTTTGAGTCCTCAAGGAATTTAAAAGGACTTAAGACAAATAATCAAAAAACTGATCCATTATAAAATTTTGGAGATAATAAAGAGTCATGCAATCTTTAAAACATAGTCAAACTACCTTAGACATCACTTACAACCAACCTAATTGAGAGAGTTTGTCTTGAGCAGTAGTGATGGATGAAAATACAAGGATTCAAGGAATTGAATAATATAATAAACTATCTAAATGGAAAAATAGGAGTTTTAATATTTAAATGTTGAATAATTTTCCTAAAAAATCAATACTACATACCAAATCCAAACCACTATACTCAAAAATCTTCATACACACCTACAGTTAGCTGTTGAGAAAGTTGGTTTTGAACAATAGTGAGTTGATGATTCTACCTTGGAAAATAATGATGATGGAGAACTGAGGTTAAAGATAGATAGAGGATTTTAATACCTCAAAAATATCATGATATATCTATTAGGAAATTCATGGAGTGATAAGAAAAGGCTAATAATTCTAAAACTCAGTCAAACTACCCCAATTATCACTTACAACTAGTTGGGAAGATTGTCTTGGATAGGTAATGTTGATGAGATTACCATGTTTTAAAATGTTTCAAAGAATGTTCTCAATAAGTCAATAAATATCAATAACATGATGAGAGTTTTAACATTGAAGATAGGGCTCTAAATCACTAAAACTACAGACCATCTCAAATGAGTGCAAACAAGCAATGCAATCACCTGTAAGTATGTTTAGAAATAAAGGTCCCTCAAAAATTTAATATTGTGATGTGTGTATGTTTTTAAATATATTAAATTTCTCAATAAATTTAAGTAAAATAATTTCTAATTCTAGATTTGGAACAAAGGAAGAAACCAAGTAGGGGTCACACAATCATATTACATATACACAGTCACCTCTAGGTCTACCTAAGTGACTAAGGACTCTTAAACCTGAGATTATTATTTGTGTGTGTTTTTGAAATATGTAAATGAGATTTGGTTTCCTAATTTATAAAATATAAAGAGTTTTGAGCTTAAGAACATAGGCAATGACCAAATAGTGGTCATAAAGCTAGTCACACACACAGTCTGCATACTTTCTCAAGGTCTATGTTTGTTTGAAAGGAATTGAGATCTATGAGGAAGTTTCAGAGAGAATAAATTAATAAAAAGTTATTTAGATGGTGTGAACATAACTATATAAGAGCCTCAGACTCATCAAGAAGTGCATAGAGTATTGACATACCCTTTTTAGCCTTGCACAAACTTAGTTGCATACACAAACTTGTGTAGACATTGAATGGCTTGGTAAGGTGAATTTAAAGACCATAGAGGCCATTATAAGATAGTGAAAAATATAAAAAATAACTCCATGATATTTTAGACCCCTGACAAAGAGAAAGAATGGGACAATACAACCCATTAAGATATGACAATCAGTTTAGCTTGTAAAGCCTAAGCCTAGAACAATGAGAGTGTAGAGAGGTTTGATGAAATAAGTAAATTGGAAAACTATTGAAAGAGGCTAGGGGAGATTTACATTAAGGTGTTTCATGATCAAATCAAACTTAGTAAATGCACCTACATACCTCATTCTTACTCAAACCTCAAAGAATGTTTCCTACTAGCACACTAATTTCTCTTGCTTGGTATGGAACACACATGATGAATGGGACCTTGGGATCCTAGGGGAAGTTAAATACCCTAGTGAAATTCTAATTTATGGAAATGGTTGGTGTTTACATGCTTCTAGCTTTGTGAATCATCCTTATGAAGTTAAAGTACTTTGAAGCTGGTTAGGAGAGCCATAAAGACCCAATGAGAAAGAAATCCAATTTCATACCTTCAAATGGATTAGAAAAAGTTCCAAACCACCAAAATAATGTTCAATACTCCCCTAATGATCATACCATGCTAGTGGTTGGTATAGTACTGTATATAACTATATAGATTAGGGTTGAAAATACTAATTTTTCATATTTTGTAGGTCTGTACAATGAGTCAGAACTTCAAATTTGGCATGGAAGAGGGAGAGGATGTTGTCTAAATAAATCACACAATTTTTGGGTTTGGTACATTTTGGGATCATGTATAAGTATTTTTTACTCCCTTGGTAGCGAGGCCTAATTGAGGCCTAGTTAGGAGAGAGAAAGAACAAAAAGGGATATCTCCACTCACTCTCAGAACATGAAATTGAAACTAGAGATATAAGACCATACTGGGTACTAGAATATGCCCTCAAATTATAATTATCCTATATAAATTTATTTACAAAATGAGGTTTGAATTATTTTAGGGTTATAAAGAATGAGGCCTATTTGGGGATTTTAGTATAAAATGACTTGTTAGGGCTAGTTTGAGACCTCAAAATGGATTGTTGTAGGTCTAATATGGTATAAATAGGTCATACATGAAGTTTGGACATTTGTGTGCAAAATATGCCTAAGGAAATGAAGAGTCCTCAAGACACCTTGTAAGAGAAAGAGGTGATATGTAAAAGAGAATCTATTGGGGTCAGTTAAGAGGTATCAAGAGAACGTTAAAGAGGTAGAAGAAACTGATTTGACCATCAAGAATGCCACTTGTCATTCAACTTGTCCTTCAACATTTTAACTCCCATGCCACTTGGAGAGTCAAAGCATCTTTAGAGGAGATTTACATGGCATATAGGACCTATTTAGGTAGTTCTATAACTCATATTCTTATTTTAACTCACATTGACATTTGTCTACTATCTCTATCTCTCTTATGCCTTTTTTTCTTCTCTCTTACATTCTCTATATATTGAGCCACTTTTTGTATCCTCCACCTGAGTATGGTTAAGACCTACTCATTTATATCCTTTGAGAAATAAATAATGATCTATTTTACCTTATTTATGAGTTGTTTCAATGTGTTTGTTAATTATTTGATATTACTAAGTGATATATTCTCTTTCTTAGCATGTTGTCCTTGTTTGCATTCATATTTAGCTTTGAAAGTCTCTTGTAGGTCTCTTGAAGTATTATAATGGATTTCTCATGAGTTTTAGTGAGTTGTATCTAAACTAGTGTCATGATATGACCTTGTGCTTAGTCTTTTTAGCTTAATTTACCTTCAAAAACCTTCATGAGAAATACTAATGCATAGGTATATTTGCAGTAGTGTCATGTGTAGGTTAGGTTATTATTTAAAGTGTAATTATAATTGGTTTGAAGTGGTCAAGTTATAATTAGTGTATCACCTGATTAGGATAGTTTAATTTATGTATCCTCTCTCCATTTTCATCTAAATGAGTTAGTGATTTAGGTGATGAGATTCAATAGTCAAACCAAGGGAGCTAGCCCTTTAATCTAGAGGTTTTCCTCTGCTTGTTAGGTGTGAAGCCTAATTGTCTTTCAGGATCAGAGGTTAAAAATATAATGTTATTTTAGCTGGGTTTTGGATCCCATTACCTGTATCCATGATGGCATAGGGGGTTGCCATCTAGGACAATGATTAAAGGTTTCTAGTTCTGACAGTAGAGGTTATGTTTAGGTGTTTTTCAACCTAAAATGTATTGTTACATGACTGAGGTGAAAGATGAAATTGATTTCACACAAAGAGGAGGTAGAAAGAGGTAGAGAGGTGTAATAGGGTTTGTTGCAAGATTTATTTCTCCCTTGTATTGATGAAAATAATATACTAGACAAGTTTGGTGGATGTAGCCCATCTTGGGTGAACCACACTAAAAATGGTGTCTCCTATTTTGTGTATGTTTATGATTATTTCCTATATGTTTGATTGATTTGTTTCATAGTTTCTCTTTTATGCAATTTGTAGATAAATTTGTGTTTTATTTTATCCTAACACTGCTATAAGCAACCCATAGGCTTAGAGGTAATCCCATGTTCCAATCAATTTTAAGAAATATTAAACTACCTCTACAAGGGTGAAAAAAAGAGTGACAAGAGGATCTTCCATTAGTGATGAATCATTATAAACCTCTAAGAATGACCACCATGAAGGTAAAATAGAAACTTGTATCAGGATCACTGAAACATCTTGTACACCAAGACATTATTCCTTCAAGTCAAGGCACTTCATAGAGATGAGTTGAATAATTAAAACAACATGAAAATGAGCTCCATGACCTATGGAAACAACCCTAAAAACCATTATTCTCCGTAAATTTCTAATGTGTATAAATAGGTGCAAGAATAGACCCCTCTTGGATGGATAAGCCATAGTGAACTACTGTCACTCTTAGAGATTATTAATAAATAATAATAAATCAATATACAAATTAATGAAATTAATTTCAAGCTTATTATAAACCCTAATAATGGACAAAGATTTATCTCTTAACTTTCTCTCTTGGCCATACCATTCAATTCAAATTTGCCTTCCTAAGCTTGTGAAGGCAACGATGGAGGAGAAAAGGTGTATGGAGTGTTGGTTCAGCCTAAAACTTATTATAAAGATATAAAATGATCTAAGGGATCCTAAAAGATACTTCTAAACCATTTTAATCTAAAAAATGATCTTGTAAGGTTATATAATTGCCTGTAAATTGTCCTTTTTCTAAGATTAGGCATTGAACTGTAGGTGCTGGCAAACCTTGACTATCTTTGAACATTATTTGACCAATATCTAAAATCATGTATGTTTTAAATATTCTTTAAATGTTATCTTCTTGAAATGGTACATCTAAATCTTACACATGGGCCAAAAGTTATCCAAATTGACATTTTTGCATACGAGGGTCAAATAAAAGGTTAGTTCATAATAAAATGAATTTGATGACACATCAATAACCTTTTAAAATAAATTTAGACTAATCTAAACCTTTAACTATTTTTGACCATACAATCCATTACACTTGACCCATAGGACTAGATAAGTGGACATGAGACCAAAGTTTGAACAATGCTAGACAAAGACAAATATGACCATATGGGACTCTTTAGGACCTTTTAAGACCATGAAAAGATCATGACAAACATTTTAAAATCCTATGAAGTTTCAACTTAGAGGGGTTGACCAATTTTGTCTTGAGGCCAAAATGTGGGCAACATTCTTAGTGATTCATAGTGGTAGCATGCTTATAATGCTAATAGACTACTAGCCTTTTCCTTCCATTGGGAAATGGAGTCACTCGTATGCTAAAATATTAATTGATATGAGTTATAAATATTTAATACTCACACCAAACACATGACAAGAAAAACACACACATAATTCCAAAGCATTTAAATAAAACACACACCAAAAAATCAAACAACACACCTAACCTACTATATATAGACCTCAAAACATGTTTGAGGTGAGTAAACACTTCCTTTTGCTTCAACCAGGATCAAAAAGAATATTTCTTGAGTCACAACTACTCCATGAGAATAAGTCACCATATGATGGATGCTTGTCAAATTTGTTTTGTTTGTGAATATGATCAAAGGAATTACCACTCATAAGACCTCTAATAGCTACAAGTTGATTACTTGAAACTCAATTGAATAGTCTTCCTAGCTCTCCTTTAGGACTAATTGATAGTGCAAACAACTTATTCTCCTTCATACTCATTTGATGCTCTTCATTTTGATTCTTAGGAGTCATGAAAGCTTTCTCAAATTTACCTTTATCTATAAAATGATGCTATTGATTCATAGATCTATCAATTTTGTCTTCTTACTTTTGTAACATGTATATAAGTGGTTTAATATCAAATTGAGGCTTATAATTCTCTTCAATCATAAAACTTTCTACCTTTGCCTAATTTCACTCTTTCAAGACTGTAACTTACTTGATAGTGATTTGACACTTTTTGTCATGATCAATAGGTCCATCAATGACCTTACTATCAATTTCATGTTGTATGCAATAAAAAATGTATCATGTTTATAAATCAATCCTAGCTCAGAGAAGATAGAGCATACCTACACTACCGACTGGGGATACATTTGTTAAATGGGGGCATGACCAATATGGGGATTTGCTAGACCTAATTAGGGGATCACTTATTACAATATACCATGATAGGAAGGGTTCCAAATCCTATAAACTAAAATAATTGTAGACACCGAAAAAGTGTCTAACCCTTGGTCCTTTCTTCCCCCTAGTCCTTCTTGGTCCCTAACCCACCTAAGTCTTATTAGTTGAAAATAAACATCTATTTTTAATTAAATAAGACCCCTTTTACCCCTCCCTCCTTTGACACCTCGCCTAGGACACCTCGCCTGGACACCTCACCTTAGACTAATTCTCCTCCTATGACTCACTCAAGATCTCTCCCTAATTCTTCTAACCACCTAACAAACTCTCGTGCGTATTTAGCACAACCCTCAGCATTCTCCAACGCATAAGAACACTTGGCAGATAAAAAATGGGCTTGGTGGCTTGTTCTGCCCGTTCTAACCCCGCCGACGTCGGCCACCTATCAGCCGACTCTGGTGGAATCGCCGACGTCGGTTATACTTAACTGACTTCTCTTCCTCTTTCCGGGTAATCACAATCAAAATCAAGAGTTTTCAAATCTTGGGTGATCTAACAGGTGAATCTCTCTTCCAATGAAACAAAGCTCTGGTGCTCTTGCTTTCTGGTGTTCTGGCATCTTGTTTTCTTGTAGGGATCAACATACTTGACAACTTCTCTCAGGTACTGAGATCTTGTATCCAACATTTTGTACCGGGACTGCATGCTATCTTCATCAACTATTCAACACAGCTAAGTATTTGTGCTGTCTTTATTTCTATATTATTTCATTTATATCAAATACTCTGTCTTCTGTCTATTCCAATATCCTCAATCAAATCTTCTCTGTTCTTCTCAGAGAGGCTGAAAAGCTCTCTCTCCTGTCCATCCGCCTTTCACCTCTGTCACTTATCCAGTCTATTCCTAGACAATATTCTCTGTCCCTTAGACCTCAAATAGTCCCGCACAGACCCCCAGATCCCTAGACAAGACCATAGACTATCCTACAGCACTGAAACCAATCTTGTAACCAGTGCTTGACTATTGCCCTGATCGACGCCGATCACTTCCCCAACCGACGTTGGCAACCTTCTGACCGACGACGGCAATACCACTGACGTCGGCAACTGTGTTTACCCGATTGCAGCTTATCAGGTATGCATTTGTTTTTAGTCTTTTCTTTTCACATCTTTCATCATTTCTCTTTTCTGTCTCTGTCATATTCTGTCTTAAACAGTGGATTGTCATCCTTGAAGAAGCCTTAGCGCTTCCAGGACCAAGCTTTTGCTTGGCAATCCACCCTCTTATCAACTAACATTCTTCGTGTTTTTAGTGTTTATCTCTTTCAGGTGTTATTCCTTCACAGCCAAAGAGGAGTATTCACAGTGTCTGGATTTACGGTGCGCAGACTATATCTAGGTACTTCACAAGCCTTGTCCATTATTTCTTTAGTTTCTTCTCTCTCTTAAATCTAAAAAAGCAAATTTTGAATAGAAACATTCTGGCATGCCCGGTGGGACCCCTTTAGGGCCTTCCTTGGGTTCCCTTTCTTCTGTATTCATTTAGTTGCATTAGGCTTCTTAACCTTCACCTCTCCTTCTTTTCTAAAAAAATCATAAGCAAGAAATTAAAAAGAACTCTTTCTTACTTTTTCTTGCATTTTCTAGACTAGAAATAAAAATCATTCTCTTCAAACCCTTTCTCCAATTTGTTTTCATTCCAATATCATATTTCGATTTGGGACTTTAAAACTTGTTGCATTTCATTTCTTGCTTTCTTGCATCTTTTTAGTCCACATCTAGTAACTTAAACGCATATTGAATAAACCGTAGATCACATGATGTTACACTTCCAGACCATGTGCACTCAATAAAACATAAAACACACTTGAGACAAGGCCCGTCTGGGATTTCATCACCCAGCGGACAACCTTACCCTTACCCGGCAATCCTACTTGGATTTCACCACCAAGGGGAAAGCCAACTCTGTTCTCTGGCAGAGTATAAACTATAGTGAAAGTATCTATTGGCTAAGCGAAACCAGCTAACCACTGGAATCGTGAAGTGAGGGGAGCTTGCTCCTTAGCACCAGGCCTGTACGGAAGCTAATACAGATTTTTGAGCACCTTAACTACCTGAAACCATCTTTAGATTGCCTATTCTAGGACCCTTCTTATAGCCAACTTCCTCAAACATCTTGTTAAGGCATAAGCCATACGATCCTAATAAAATTATTTATAGGGATTTAATGCTAGGCTCTGTCTGTCATCATCATATTTTCTGTTTTTATCTGTCTTTTTTGAGCTGGTAAGGACATTTTCCTCATTTCCAAAAACTTTTTTTTCTGAGTTTCTGGAAAACACAGTAACCGACATCGGTCCTGTAACCGACGTCGGCAACTTCTTCTAACCGACATCGGCAGTATTCTTCACCGACATCGGTTTTTATACCGACGTCGGTCTCTGTCTATTTTCTTTTTCCAAAAAAAAAAATAGCAAGCTTAAAATCCAACTTTCTGACTGCCTAATCATCCATTCTGGTTTTCTGAGACTGACAGAACACAATTTTCTGAAACCTGCCCCTTTCCAGCCTTGAATGGTTTTGACACGCAGTCAAACCAAGGCCCTTCTTGACCACGCTAGTCAACAACCGCTTCCACCTTCACCACCTACAACCAGTCCAATAATGGAGTTCAACTCGGAAACTGAAAGAACTCCCATTCGCCCAACCCTGCCTCAAACTCCTATCATCCCGGAAGGGGACCAAGACTTTGCACGATTTTTGGACCTTAACGTCAAAGCCTTGCAACACTATCTCGCCAATAGCCAAACGCGAGACTCCTTAGGCAACCCAATCTATGGGATGCCGACTTCCTTAATTGACACAAGAATCACATCAACCGCCCCTACCATTCAACCATTAGACAACACCTCCACCAATAACCCAACCATATCTTACCTTCAGAACGTAACCTCTCCATCTAAACCTACCTCCATGGGGGTTTCGATACTCCCTCAACCTCAAGTCACCCAACCAAACCTCACACCTTTCCAAAACTTACTAGTCTCTATTCCCCCTACTCTTGCCCCCATCAACACAAGGGTAACCGTTTATTCGTCAACAAGCGTAGCCACTCCTCAACCATCCTTGACGGCCCCTATTCAACCTATGCCTACCAACCCCATAACACAAGTGCCTTTGGCCCCAACTTTCACTCCAATAACCAGTTATCCATATGTTGTGTCTATGCAACCATCCACATCATACGCCCCTCCCAATATCTTTCAAGCGCCTTATAATCTAGGGGGTGCTCCACTTACCAATCTGTCAGTAGATATCGTCAAGATGCTGAAGGATAAAATGTCTAGCTTAGAGACTTTTGTTTCCGGCTCATGCAATGCTCTTTCATACGAGCAAATTTGCAATGAGCCTATTCATCCTTCTGTTCCAATTAGACCATACCCCAACCAGTGGGAGCTTCCCAAATTTTTGCACTTTCAAAGCAAGGAAGACCCACAACAACATTTACGGGCATTTAGACATGCCTGCTATCTTATCGCTCATGATGACGCATTACTCTTGCGCACATTTCCTATGTCCCTTTCTGGCGCTGCGCTCGACTGGTACAACTCCATTCCCAGCCATTCCCTTTTCACCTTTTCACAATTGGCGCAGTTCTTTCTTAACCATTTCTCCATTAACATTACCAAAAAGGTTTCAATCATAGACCTTTACACCATTCATCAATTTGAGGACGAATCAGTAGCTAATTTTGTTGCTCGCTGGAGAGGTCTCATCAACCAACTCTCATTTTCCTTACCTCAAACTGAACTTATCAAACTATTTTCCCAAGCTTGCGCCAAACACATTTCTTCTACTTTGAGGGTTCAGACCTTTCGTACTTTTGACGAAGTCTTCACGAAGGCCCATAAACTTGAATTACGTGCCATCGAGGAGAACAAAATCAAATTGCAGAGCAAGAACCCCAACTCCAAGACTAATGACTCTTCTTCATCTAAACCTTCATCGTCAAATCCTAAGTCTAAAGCTGTAGCTAACACTGTGGCCGTTAGACCCTCATCTTCTTCATCTAATCAAGCTGAACCCTCCACATCTCAGAGCGCCACCCGCCAATTCCAACAGTAGTACGTTCAAAGACAATATACTCCTCTTGGAGAATCTTACGCATCTATACTGGAAAAACTTGTCAAACAAGGGATTATCAACCTTCCCCAGATTCGACCACCACCATAATTCGATCCCTCACATGCCATCCCTGCGTGGTACAGGGAAAATGACTTTTGCAATTTCCACTGTGTCAAGGGTCATGACACAGGAAACTGTAAAACTTTCAAAAACATAGTCCAGGACATGCTTGAAAAGGGAGAGCTTGTTCTAGATAATCCTAATGCACCTCCAAACCAGGGCATCGACATATTCAAACAGCCATTCTCCAATCATCCACCAACCCAAAATAATAATGTCCAGACCTTAATTGACAACACGCATGAACATGATATTTGAACTGTCAATACGGTCTCACCTTTCATCTCCAACCAACCTCAAGAGGTTAACACATCTACCAGTCCATCACGTGTGGACGAACCTCTTTCCCTGGTCAATTCTCCATCAACCTCTCTCACCCTAGAGGATGCCTTAACTTTACCGGTGCAACCGATCTCACCATCCTCTTTTCTTCTTCCTATGGAGGACCTGACCTTACCTACTCCTCGCCCACAAGTGGAGGGCACCATAATTCCTGCCCTTTACCCACTTGAGGAATCACACTCTCCAGTTCCTTCTCCACCAAGAGAAGAACCTGACTCTCCATCTTCTTCGACCAATAACAATCCAGTGATAACTCCCATACACTTTGGGTCCAACATTATTGCCACACCTAGCACATCTTCTCCAGAATCCCAACCTCATCCAACCTCCTCCCAACCATTTTCCCGACTAGTGGAGAAATTAGAACTTCTCCCTTTAAGGAAAGTGGAACATCGGGGATTGTGGGACCATCTTAAAATTCTTCAACATTCCCGTGCCCTCTCATCTCATACTGTTAATCCTCCTAAGGCAGAATCGCCCAAGACTCCAAACAAAGACCAAACCACTGCTTCCAAATCTACATCTACCCAACCCAAACCAATCAAGCCATTTGGCATTCGCCCTCTCTCTACCCTCACTCACCCGCAAGTGAAGGTGGACTTGAACCAAACCTCGACCCAAAGTAGTCTTCCAACCAAGACGAAGAAGACTGCCAAACCACAAAGATGAACTCCTCCTCCATCGTCAACTTTGCCTTCCATCTTAGGTCCCCATCCTTCTACTTTACTTGGCATACTTCCTACTCCATCTCTTAACCAATACAAATTACCTCCATTACTTCCTTCACCAATCACAAGTCAATCCCCTCTCAAAAAGTCGGCACCTCTCACAAAGAAAGTGTCATCTTCCCCTGTCACCGCACCACCAACCCAAAAGGTGGTACAAAAACCTTCTTCAACATCCCCCAAGCAGAAGTCACCAGCGTGTCATGCATCAACAAGCGTGGACCCCTTAGAAGGTTCATACGCTTTAATATTACGCTAACTTTTGCAAACTTCTAGCATTACCCTTCCTTCCATCAAGCCATTCCAACCTCTCGGGTCAAAACTGTCTTGGTTCGATGATACAAAGATTTGTTTATATCATCGCACACCAGGGCACGATACCGAGACTTATTGTGCCCTCAAGGCCGTCGTTCGCTATTTTATGGAGAAAGACACTCTTCTCCTTGAGGACACTCTTGACCAACCCTCGTCATCTTCCCATCCAGCCTCATCAACCACATCAACGTCTCACCAACAGACCATAACCCCTTCTTCACCTACTATCTTTGAAATCAACGCCATTCATGTAACCACTAGGTCACAGAAGGACAAAGCGAAAGAAAAAGCTGCTATCCCTTGGACCTATCCTTTCATCCAAACACCTCAACCACCAAAACCCAAGATTTCCATCTTAGGTGCGTCCCAACCCACTTCTTCACAGGCAATCACAGAATCTATGATAAAACAACTTCACCAAACGCCTGTGAAGATGACCCTATATGACCTTATTCAAAGCTCCCCCCAACATCACCAGGCTTTAATCAAAGCCCTACAGGTAGCTGAGGTCCAACCTGAAGACCCTCAACCACTTGCTGCCTTAGTCCATTCTTTATCCCCCATCGCATCCATCACTTTCAGTAATTCTGAGATTCCTACCTCTACCGAGGAAGATCAAGACGCCGCCCTTTTCATCACAGCCTACGTTGATCGAACTCGTATTAAATGAGTTATGATCGATGGAGGTGCTAGCATTAATATCATTTCCTCCCACGCCTTTGACCAATTAGCCCTTCCCAAGAATTGTGTATCAAAAACTGACGCAATCCTTAGATCATTTAATGACACAACTGCTAACACTATCGGCACTGTTGTCCTCCACATCCGCGTCGGTCCACGCACAATCCCAAAGCTTTTCTACATCATCGAAGGAGAGTTCCAATACAACATCCTCTTAGGGTGACCTTGGATTCGTGCCATGGCTTGCGTCCCTTCAACACTCCACCATTGTGTTAAATTTGAACATGACAAACAAATCCATGTCATTCCCGCCGACCCATCACCTTTTAAAACCTGTAACACGACCTATAGCCCAAATGATGTTCTTATCCCGCTTAAAGCATCAACCCAAACATCATCTCCATCCGTAGAAGCGTCAACTAATACGCAAACAGTAGTCACCACCACATCCTCTTCTCAATTACCAACCAAGGACCCCATGGACGACATCTTCCAAAGACTTTCACTAGGAGAATATCATCTCCTTACGCTAGACATGTTCTAAACTCTTCAAGAGTATGGACAACTTCATCAACACCCAAACTATGACTGTTAGATCAGGATGGTCATTCCTTATGGTCCTCCTAGCCTTCGCACCAATCTCATCTATGGGGGGCTAGATCAAGCCCCTACTGAATCAAATCCTTCTTCCTCGCCACAAATCTTCACATCTGACTTCTCCTTTCTTAGCAATCCCACCTTTGCACATACCTATCTTTATAGGTGTGCATGAAAGGGTTTCGGCTTTGGACGTTACGAACAAGGTTCCCATCAGCCTGTCGAAACACCCAATGACGATAATGCAAAGAAACGGCATGGATTGGGTTTCCAAGAACCCACTGAGGCCTCCATAAACCTTTCCCCTGAACTAGACATCAACCAATTTCTTCTAGACTCACCAATTTTTCCATCCTCACCTACGGAGTCAATGGTTTCCATCCCTCCTAGTTTTTTTTCCCTAAACACCATCAGCTTAGAACCCCTAACCTATTAGCTCCACGGGGTTCCCAAATCTTTTCCTCTCATTTATCCTAGCATGATAGACGATGAATCATCAACCATCAACACAGTCCACTGCATAGACGACGATGCCATTCTTACCTATATGGGCGCTGATGACTCTTTCATTCAACGCTCCCTCCCTTCTGAAATGCAGGTTATGTTAAATGAATCGACCATTAACATTAACCTTTCATCTTCTGATGTTCCTCATGTCTTAAAAATTGGTCAATCTTTAGACACTCAGGAGCAGCTTGACTATACCCAGTTTCTCTCTGACCATAGTAAGGCCTTTGCCTAGACCTATGCCGATATGCCTGGCATTGACCCCACCATCGCTACCCATAACATTGTCACAAACCTAGAGGCTAAGCCTGTTAGGCAAAAGCTTCGCAAAATGCATCCTCGTGTTGCACTTCTTGTTAAAGAAGAGCTTCAGCATCTTCTTTCAGTCTCTTTCATCCAACCCATCGATTATCCATAGTGGGTCTCTAACATCATTCCTATTACCAAAACGACTGGGGGGATCTGAATCTATATGGACTATCGTGACCTCAACTTGGCTTGTCCCAAGGACAACTTTCCTCTTCCAAACATTGACCAACTTGTTGATCTCACGGCCGGTCATGAGATGTTATCTCTCATGGACGGGTTTTCAGGATATAATCAAATCCTGGTTGCACCGAAAGATCAACACAAGACCACTTTCATTACCCCATGGGGGACTTTCTGCTATCTAGTCATGCCTTTTGGCTTAAAGAACGCAGGCACCACTTATCAGTGTGCTATGACCTACATTTTTCACGATCTCCTCCATAAAATCATGGAAGACTATGTGGATGACCTATTAGGCAAGTCCAAACTTCGTCGTGACCATCTGACTATTCTCAAAATCATCTTCTCTCGACTTCTTCAATACAATGTTCACCTTAACCCCAAGAAATGTGTTTTTGGGGTCCTCTCTGGTAAGCTTCTAGGCTTCATTATTTCCTTCCGTGGCATCGAGATAGATCCCGCCAAGATCCGCGCTATCCTCGAAATGCCACCCCCATCTAATCTCAAGTAGCTTCGTAGTTTGCAAGGGAAACTCCAGTCCATTCAACGTTTTATCTCACAACTTTCTGATCGCTGCCAACCTTTTCATCATCTTCTTAAAAAGAACATCTCTTTTACATGGGATAAGGATTGTCAAGAGGCTTTTGAATCCCTTAAACGCTATTTGATCTCCCCACCTATCCTCATTCCACCTCAAGATGATAAACCCTTTTACCTTTATATCTCTGCAACCAATCATTCGTTAGGTGCCATGATCGCGCATCGAGACGAGCAACACTGCGAGTAAGCAGTTTACTACATCAGCCGAACATTAGTCGACTATGAAACTCAGTACACCCATATCGAGAAACTTTGTTTGGCGTTAGTTTTTGCTGCTACTAAACTCCGCCATTATCTTCTTAACCACAAAACCTTCGTCATCACTCACACCGACCCTCTCAAGTATATGCACTCCAAGCCTTATCAGAATTAACGTATGGCTCGGTGGCTCATGTTGCTTGCTGAGCTCGACCTCGAATTTGTCCAACAAAAATCTATAAAGGGGCAAGCAATCGCTGATCAATTAGCTGATGCCCCACTTCCCGACAATCAACCTTCTCACTGTGAGTTTCCTGACGAGTCCATCACCACTCTTTCCACCGATGACACCATCTATCAAATGACCATGTTCTTAGACGGCTCTAAATGTCAACTTGGTGGAGGTGCCAGGGTCATTCTCATCCCTCTCGAAGGGGAACCCATGCCTCTGTCTTTTAAACTCAACTTTGAATGTACCAATAATATGGCCGAATATGAAGCCTTAATTTTGGGACTTCAGACCGCCTTTCCCTCAACATCAAGACCATCAACATCTTCGGTGACTCGCAGCTCGTCGTCAATCAGGGCAACAGTTCCTACCTCTACAAAAATGAAATTTTACAAAGGTACAAAAATCGTGTTGACATTCTCCTTGCATCTTTTGACCATCACTTATTGCAGACCATTCCTCGATTGATGAATAAGTTTGCTGACACCATGGCTTCCTTGGCCTCTCATATTCCTTCATCATCATCATCCTCATCGAGAATTTATGTCATGGTACATCATGTGCCATTGCCTTCATACATTTCCACTGACATCAATCTCGTCCACACCATAGACTCTAGTTCACAAGATGTATGGTATAAACAACTTGTGGACTACTTATCCCTTTCTCTCGTTCCTCCCAACCTCTCTAGCAATGCGCGATGAGCTTTCATCAAATGCACCGTTCGCTATACCATGCTAGGTGGTCTTCTTTATAAGCGAGGTTTCGACGGCCTCCTTCTTCACTATCTCACCTCCATTGAAGCCTCACATGCCATTAAGCAAGCCCATGACGGGATTTGTGGTGGACATTTCAGTGGAAATTTGGTTGCCAAGCGCATCCTTCGTTTAGGCTATTATTGGCTTACTCTTCATCAAGACTGTAGCGATTATGTTCAGCGATGCGTCAAGTGTCAGCAGCACGCTAACTTGTTTCATCTCCCCAGCCACGCCTTACAAGTTGCTCAGGATTTCTAGCCTTTTTCACAGTGGGGTTTAGATCTCATCGGTGAGATTAATCCTCATTTGTCTCTTTGTCATCAGTCCATCATCACCGCCACTGAGTATTTCACTAAGTGGGTGGAAGCTATTCCTCTTGTCTCTACAAAAGCTGACAAGATTGTCGACTTCATCAATAACCACATCATCTGTCACTTCGGTGTCCCTCATAAAATCATCACCGACAACGGCAAGTCCTTCAAAAACAAAGCTGTCCAAAAGCTATGTGATTCATTTGGCATCAAGCTCAGTTTCTGTTTGCCTTACTACCCACAAGCAAATGGGCAGGCAGAGGCTTCCAACAAAATTTTGACTAAAATTCTCATGAAGGTGGTCAACAACACTGGAAGGGACTGGCATATTCAAATTCCCTTTGCTTTGTGGGCTTACCGCACTAGCATCCAAACCTCTACGGGCGCTACCCCTTTTTCTCTCGTGTATGGAATAGAGGCTGTCCTACCTCTCAAAGTACAGATCCCATCTCTTCGCATTTCTCTACGTGACATTCTTTCCAATGATGACTTTCATCAAGATCGTTTAGCTCAATTAGAGTTACTTGATGAGCGTCGTCTTGCTGCCCTTAATCATCTCCATGTCTATCAAAGTCGAATCAGACGAGCCTATAACAAAAATCTGAGAGAATGAGATTTTAATATCGGAGACCTCGTCCTCAAAGAGAATCAACATGTGACTAATATGGAGTGAAGTAAGTGAGGCAAATTCGCTCCTAATTGGCTTGGACCTTACATTATCACGTACAAGTACGGATCAGGGACTTATCGTCTGTCTTCTCTTGAAGGTTGACCAGAACCTGAACCCCTTAATGCGTTGCATCTACGACCATTTTATTGCTAGTTGAGTACTCGTTTACTTAACATTTAACTTGAGCTCGTCCCTTGAGCAATCCCTCATCCAGCTAATCCTATTATTTTTCAACCCTATTCCCCATAACAAATCCTCTAAAAACCCTTTTATACAGTATGGATGCTTTGTCCTAATAAAAGGGAGCCCTTGAACTTTTATAAGTCTTGTCCATGACTCAAAGTCCTATCAACAATCAATCAAAGATGTCAAAATATCCAAGGTTACTTAAGTCAAAATCAAATAAAAAAAGTAGACTGCTCCCTTGAAGGACAGCTGTACTATCATTGCTGTAGCTAATAGACTGCTCCCTCGAAGGACAGCTATTCAAAAGCCCTCTTATTAAGCAAAGATCTAGACCACTCCCTTGAAGGATGGCTATGACTAAATCTGGCAATAAACAACATTATCTTAGAAGCTTCTCGCATCGATCAGCTTCACAACTGACCATCAAGCACAATGACATCACTATACAGGCTTCCCATATTGATCAGCCTAAAAAAAAAAAAAAAAGAGTCATGGACTTGGCTTATAGTTGTCTCAGGATCTCCTATAAAAAGAGGCAAAGTTATCTCTACTCTTAAAACGGGTTATCCTATCCTCCTTTCCTAAAAACCTGCTCAAGGGACTTTGAGCTCACTTTAGTGTCAAAGTGATTCGATCACCATTCTAGCACAACTTATGGTCAACGACGCAACGCATGAATGGGGTTCTTGGTTCTAATAACCCCTATCTATACTATCTTTTTGGTCCTTGTCAATAAAAGAGCAAATATGCCTTTCACGTCTCTTTTTACACTTTAGTCACATTCAACCAAACCCTTTTCAACCATAACCATGACTATGACCATAACCTTGACCCTGACTAGACCATCACCCACTTTGACTCTTTTGGGAGAACTACATCGGCCTGAGGCCCTAACGACAAGGGCTATATAGGCAGCACTCAGTTGACATGGGGTCTTCTGGGGTTAGCTCGGCCACTTTCTTTATCACTTTCTTCCATCTCCTTCTCTCGTCACCTGTCAATCATAACACAGTCAATCACATATTCACATAATCATTAATATACTCTCATTTTCATTATAACATCATAAGTCATTAGTCATAAATTTCATCCATCATAACTCATTAAACATTCGCATAATCCATAAGTTAAACATTCCATATCACATCTATCATCTAATCATCATATAATCATTAAACATAACATAATCATTTACATCATTCTCATCATAATCATCATACATATCATATCAAAACATGCATCATGAAACACATCAAACACATCCATAACAATTTCTCATAACACATGTCCATAATCCAAAATAATCTCATCATATATATCTCATAGTTTAATACCAATCGCACAATCTATGCATCTCTCGCTCTCAAAAATCAAATACATCTCTCGTCTTCGGCTCGCAGGCCGGTATATACATCAAAAATACTACAACTCTAGGGCTACCCTCAAGGCTGTGGCTGTGGTGGTGGTGGCGGTGGCCGAGAAGAGGCTGTATCCTCTCCTCCCTCTGATCTCTGCCATCTGCGTGACCCTGAAGCCATCACTCATGACATTGATCTCTGTTGGCTCTGCTCTGCCCTCATCTCTGAGTACCGCTATATCTGAGGGAACCCTCTGATAGCCCTCTCATAATACGTGATCTCGTCTAGCGCATTAGTGTATCTAACCATAGATATAATCTGTGGTGGACCCATCTGCCCTGTTCCTGTAGCCTATCCAAACCCCTGTGGCTATGCCTGACCTTAGTGCACTGATACTGATGGTCCTGCCTCTTGTGAAAATGCTGGCTGCTGAGATGGCTGTTGCCATGGGCCCTACCCTCCAACACTCTGCCCTGCCACTGCCTGTGCCTGGGCTACCACCAGCTATCCCTGTAACAGAGTGACCTGCACTGTCAACGATGCCACCTGACCTGTCATCTCTCCCAGCTGCCCTGTGACTCCTACTAGCTATCCCTACAAAACTGAGACCTGGGCCTGAGCCACGTCTCTCTCCTACTGTGCAGTGTCCCTCTCCTCGCAGGCTGTATCCCGCTCCCTGGTGATGGCTTATAGATCTGGCTGCTCCCTGACTTGTATCCCTCTGTACTGCCCTACCCACCATGCCATGTAGGCCTCTGTACACCCTGGATCGGCTATCCCAGGTCCTACTGGCAACTCCTCAAAATCATGCTCCTCTGTCTCCTCTAGAAGTGGGAGCGGCGCCTCTATGTCATCCTGCCTATACTATGGGAAGGCAGGAGGCACATCCTGTAATAGCCCGTACTGGTGCCACACTCTCTCTGCAAGGATCCTCTTGAGCTCATTGGCTCGTCTACCTCTGATCCATCACCTGCTCTGCACACCAACCAGCTGCTCTCCCTGGGCTCTGAATGCTGGATAGACCAAATATGGTCTCCAGATGATGTCTGCCGGGATCAAACCCTCCAGTACCCCTCTGTAGTGGTCAATGTCCCTGACCACTCCATCCATCCACGTCTGCACCATAACCTCACGCCATCATCTAAATCCAACTCTGAAGCCAGCCTGAATCACCACTGGGAGGCCGAGAGGTCGTGTGACTACTATGTGCTCGTAGGCCCAGCAGTGAAGGAGGTGGCCTACACACAAGCTATACCGCTACCGTCTGCTGATGCCCCATAGCTCTCTGTAAACCTGAGCCAAAAAGACTGGTGCCCAAGTGAACACTGTCCTCTACTCTATCATCTCTAGCAAAACCCCAGTCATAGCAACTGGAAACCTATCGCCCTCTACATCCGACAACGCATACACTGTGATGCCAATCATCATCAAAATTGTGAGCCGATGGGCCTCCTCATCCGCCGCATACAATGGCTCATAGGCAAAACTCGCTGAGTGGTAGCTCGTATCCATGGCATGCTCTCCAAACAGTATAACCATGTGAATGTCATGTGCCTCTCTCGAGCACGCATACAAGTCTGCTCTGTGCACCAGTAGCCATAAAATCTGGTACACATCCTCAATCGTGACCGTCATCTCGTCCGTAGGTAGGTGGAAGGTGTTGGTGGCATGGTCCCACCACTCGATCAAAGCAACCATGAGGCTCACATCCCTTACCACTCTGTAGTAGCGTCTCAACCCACCTAGTCCAACGGTGCTCATCTGTGCCCACTCCTCGACGGACACGCCTCCATGCATCTGCATCAGCAAGGTCGGGAGGCGATCCCGTAGCATCAGAGTCTACCTCGCCTGCATCCATCCTTAGACACGTTCGTGTTAACATTGTTCCTACTTTTTCTATTTTACCAACCTATTTGATCATTTATGCCTACCCTGACACCCGATAAGTCCTTAACGTAATTTCAACCCCTCGACTTAAACTTTTTACATTCCTCTTTTGACCAGGCAGCCACCGAGGAATGTAAAAAGTTAGTGACCGATGTCGGTAGGTTAGTGACCGACGCCGATTGCTGGTCGGTGAACACCGGTGGTATCGTCGACATCGGCGACTGGTTCGGCCCTAGGGCCGAACGGGGTGAGCCCTAATTTTTAGGACTTCCCCATTTTGTCTCCTAAACTACCCAAAAAGCCCTCTAAATTACTCCTAAACTCTCCTAGACAACCTACCCACCTTCTTAGCTACCCTCCCCCCCTCAATTTCTGCCTAAAATAACAAAAATTTCAAAAATCAATTCAAAACCAAAATGAATCAAGTGGGGTTCAAAGACCCTCCTACCTCATCCCGTCAACGCCGGCGTGGTGGCACGATAGGTGCCGCTAGTGGTGGACCTCCCGCGGGTCCTCTACTCCCCTCTGCCATCACTTCTATCCTAATGGCTTTGCACGCTCTTGCTGACTCAAATGCGTCCTTGCACTGTCCAATCAGCTCCTTCTTTCCACCAATGCTCTTCTGCCACCTCACACCACTCCTTGGTCAGCTCTAGGTCACTTTCACTCAACAAACTTCTAGAGCTCCTTTTTCTCTTTCAATCAAATAGCAAATGACTTTTGGTGGGCCGCCAATCTAGTTTTGTCAGATTTGGCAGGCCACTGACGTCAGCATTGGCGTGCCCTACGCTGCTGACGTCGGCCAATTTTTGCCGACGTCGGTCCCTTTTTGGACACCGACGTCGGTTATATAACCGACGTTGGTGGCCTTCAAACCTTTTATCTCTTCAAAATGACTACAATCATGTCTCTAATCAAGTCAAGTCCTTCAGACCATGTCATTTTGGCCCCTTGGGGCACTTTTAGATTACTTTTTGCATCCATCCATCGACCACCATAAAGATCATGCCCATCTCCTAAACCGCGACCACTTCTAAAGCGTTTGCCTTGGTTATTTTTGCCTGTATGCTATTCCACGACTTGTTAGCAAAATTGTGTGCATATTTTTGGACCCTCACAAGTATAGGATCACACGCCAGTTGATCTGTATTACTTGTGACTTTTTCGTGTTTTCAAGAGCACTTCCTAAGCCTGGGATACCTAAAACATGATGACCATTTGGAGCTACAACTACGATTGAATAACCCAATCAGCAGATGACTACATGCTGGGGCCCGATTATTTCAATTTTGGTACTCCTCGACCCTTGACCTGTGACAATTGACCCGACCATCTCGTGCAGTGGCATGCACGCAATCATGACTTTTGCAGCGTTTTCACTCACTCTTCATCCTTCTCATCCACCTTTTGTCAAATCAGCACCCGATTCCAGGTTCCCTTCCCTTGACTCTCACTTTGAGGGGGAATACCTCATCCATACTTTGGGGAAATCCACATCATCCCTTACCTGGGGCAACTAACTCCTATTTTTGTCTTGCAGTTCATCCAGAACAACCAACAAGACAAAAAGGGGCAAATGTAGACACCGAAAAAGTGTCTAACCCTTGGTCCTTTCTTCCCCCTAGTCCTTCTTGGTCCCTAACCCACCTAAGTCTTATTAGTTGAAAATAAACATCTATTTTTAATTAAATAAGACCCCTTTTACCCCTCCCTCCTTTGACACCTTGCCTAGGACACCTCGCCTGGACACCTCACCTTAGACTAATTCCCCTCCTATGACTCACTCAAGATCTCTCCCTAATTCTTCTAACCACCTAACAAACTCTCGTGCGTATTTAGCACAACCCTCGGCATTCTCCAATGCATAAGAACACTTGGCAAATAAAAAATGGGCTTGGTGGCTTGTTCTGCCCGTTCTAACTCTGCCGACGTCGGCCACCTATCGGCCGACGCCGGCGAAATCACCGACGTCGGTTATACTTAACTGACTTCTCTTTCTCTTTCCAGGTAATCACAATCAAAATCAGGAGTTTTTGAATCTTGGGTGATCTAACAGGCGAATCTCTCTTCCGGTGAAACAAAGCTCTGGTGCTCTTGCTTTCTGGTGTTCTGGCATCTTGTTTTCTTGCAGGGATTAGCATACTTGACAACTTCTCTCAGGTACTGAGATCTTGTATCCAACATTTTGTACCAGGACTGCATGCTATCTTCATCAACTATTCAACACAGCTAAGTATTTATGCTATCTTTATTTCTATATTATTTCATTTATATCAAATACTGTCTTCTGTCTATTCCAATATCCTCAATCAAATCTTCTCTGTTCTTCTTAGAGAGGCTGAAAAGCTCTCTCTCTCCTGTCCATCCACCTTTCACCTCTGTCACTTATCCAGTCTATTCCCAGACAATATTCTCTATCCTTTAGACCTCAAATAGTCCCGCACAGACCCCCAGATCCCCAGATAAGACCATAGACTATCCTACAGTGTTGAAACCAATCTTGTAACCAGCGCTTGACTATTGCCCTGACCGACGCTGGTCACTTCTCCAACCGACGTCGGTAACCTTCTGATCGATGACGGCAATACCACTGACATTGGCGACTGTGTTTACCCGATTGCAACTTATCAGGTATGCATTTGTTTTTAGTCTTTTCTTTTCACATCTTTCATCATTTCTCTTTTCTGTCTCTGTCATATTCTATCTTAAACAGTGGATTGTCATCCTTGAAGAAGCCTTAGCGCTTCTAGGACCAAGTTTTTGCTTGGCAATCCACCCTCTTATCAACTAACATTCTTTGTGTTTTTAGTGTTTATCTCTTTCAGGTGTTATTCCTTCACAGCCAAAGAGGAGTATTCACAGCGTCTGGATTTACGGTGCGCAGACTATATCCAGGTACTTCACAAGCCTTGTCCATTATTTCTTTAGTTTCTTCTCTCTCTTAAATCTAAAAAAGCAAATTTTGAATAGAAACAATAATCATGGAACAACCCTAAAAGAGTCCTAGGTTTAATGTTCACTCTATATCTGATAAATAAGAAAGTAAATCTAATCTAGTGCACACCACAAATTGTGGCACAATAGAAGGGTTAGTAAAGCAATAAAAATATGTATAGGAGAATCTAAGTTAAGATAAGTATGAGTAAGAACCTAATACATGGAATATGAAGAGTAATATTATTTGAGCCAATACTTATACTACTTTTATCTACTCAAAGAGAGGAGATCAAAGTTAGAATATACTTACCCGAATGTGAACCCATCGAGACTCAATCTCTCCCTTGAACAAATGGGATTTGTAAGAGATTGTTGTGGTTTGTAAGGATAACTAAGAAAGGACAAAGCATCCAAGACTTATCCATAAGATAAGATTCTCCAAGTAGAAACCCTAAGCTAAGACTCTTCAAGTAGAATGGTGGAAGAGTAGATCGTAAAGAAGCGTGAGTGAATAATAACTTTTGATTACGTATTGAAATAATGATAAAATGATATTGTATTTATAGGTAGATATTGCCCTAAATCCTCTTGGAAATTTTAGCTGTGTAGGGTCAACCCAGTTGAACCTATATGTTTTTGAGGATAATTCACTAGGTCTGAGCTAGGTCGGCCAAAAGGCTAAAAACCCCAAAAAGGGGAAAATACCCCTAGACTATACAAGGTCAACGCACTCAACCTAGTATAACTAACTATTCAATGGGAAATAAAGGTATGAAAAAGAGGATAAAGCATGGTAAAATATTGAAATAGTGTGCAAGGGAGGAGTAATAGCTTAGGGAATAGTTTTAAGATCTAGTTGGATTGGTAATAATGTGACAATAAGGGAAAATAATCCTACAAAGCACTAATGGTCTTCCCACCCCTTTCTCGATGCACCCTTTAAAGTATGCACTCAAAGATATTAAGTCTTAATAGGTTCTTGCAAGATGTAAAGCATCAATATTTTATAAAAGTTAAAAATATTATGTGTATACACATGTTCTTTAGGAAGAAGAGTTGGCTTACTTATCTATTCAAATTATTGTACCATAGCATGAAACTACTTCCATAAATATTCTTCTTCATGACTGTCACATTAATGAATTACTTCATTTTGAGTAGGTGGAATTGCACCATATTCTACATCCTCATGATCTATCACACTTGAATACTTATCATCATCATCCATGTGAATATATTAATTACCTTCCACAGCTTGTTGAAGGAGACCATCAAGACTTACCTTAAAATTTTCATCACCCCCATCATGAATGATGTATGTGCCAAGACTTATATATTAAATGAAATAATAGGGATAATATTCATAGGTCTTAACACTATATTAATCTAGGAATAGATTAGAAATACCTTCAATCTTGGAAGGCACTTCATCATCAATAACATGTTCCTCTTTCTCATGGATAATACAATTCAAATTAGAACTAGTTTCCACATATGGCTTAATGTGAAACTTGGCCAATGGCTATGTAATTATCATCACCTTAGCTCCATATATTGTTTTTAAATCCAATAAATACCAATCAATAGAAAACATACCCTCCTATCTTGGTAGTGAAGTCTATTGGTAGGTAAATAACAAAGTGTGTAGGCATATCCACTACTAATATGTCTTGTAGAATTGGAAAACTTGGGAAGTCATGTAAGAATACCTTAAAACCTTTGATGCTACCTATTTAATTGGCTGAATTTCCATAAATTTTCAATATTAATTTTATATATGGATCATACCTCAAGCCCAACTTACCTACAACTAGTTTGGGCATAACTGAAGTGCTTGTCCCACTATCAACAATGCAATTATGGACAAGCTTGTCTCTAAAAATGAGGGTAAGATAGAAATGTGGGGGATTTTAAAACTTGGTGGAGGGATAAAAAATATGATAAGGTGAATTTTTTAGGGCTACACTACCATGCTTGACTAGTTAGGGACTAATATGGAGTTGGGACAACTATTCTTGGAGTAACTCTTTTTGATTGGGCATGTGGAGTACTTCCCAAAGAGATATAATTATTTTAGTATTATTCAAAGAGTCAATGATATTTTAATGAGAAAAACTAGCCTTATATTTAATCCTATGGGGGAATGAAGTACCTTGATATTGAAGCAATGAAGGTTTGCTTATCTTTCCCAAGTTATAATTTTAAAAAGGTGTAGGACCTATAGAGGTTGCCACATTTACATTCACACCTTGTTGCCTTGAAGGGGGATCTTTTGGAGTTGTATCTAGATCTTAATCATATCCCAAGTCTATTATATTTGACCTTGTGTTGGCTACCACTGAGGTACTTCTAATTATGACAAATCTATCTTCTATTTAAAAATTTTCAAGGCTCACTCCTTGACACCTGCACTCTCCATTTGATTCTATTTTCATAAATCTCTCATCTTCTAATGTCAAGTGAGGAGTATGCCCTCCTCAAGTAACCAAATATTTTCCTTTAGTTCTATTAGCATTCATGTACTATACTTGAGACTTCAATTATTCTCCTTGAACTAGGTTGCTATGGACTAGAACCATGGCTCTTGTGGTGGGAGTAGAGTTTGGATCATAGAAATTAGGTGGCCTATTGAAATTAGGTTGATCTTATCCCATATATTAACCATTATTTTGAGGTAGAAACCTATTTTATTGTGGAGGGTAATATTATGTGTTTTGGTGAGCTCCAAATTTTTGATTTGGTTGCCTAATTTGAGCTTCTAAGGCCTTACATCTTGCTTGCCAATCAATGGCATCATTTGATTTCTTTGGATCAGCTTTGGGCTTACTATTTGGATTTAAAATTAGAGCAAGGGTTGGAGAAGTAATAGACATGTTAGGTAATATAGGAATTTATAATTTTGGAGTTATATATATATATATATATATATATATATATATATATATATATCATAGGCCTCATGTAAAGTATATCCACCCATAGAATACAACATGAAAACTGTATCAGTCCCAATAACTCTTAGGTATCTTGGAAAAACAAAAATTATAGGGGGTATCATGAGAGGTGGAAGTCTATTCTATGTCTTTTGGGATATTTTATTTAAGTCATGCATATATTACTTAGGCCCTTTTTGAATGACATTCAACTGATGAATCAGTGATGTATGGTCATTTTTATCTTCAAACCTTTTAGTCAACAACTTCCCAAATCCATTCCAAGTAGTGATGCATCCTCTTGGCAAGGTTCTATACAAATCAAGAGCTTTTCCCCTAAGAGACATGGAAATAAATATAATTTATATGTTTATATTAGTGATATTATGAAAATTTTAGAAGTCAGATATGTCTCTAGTATGCTCACTTGGGGTGATAGGATCTTCCCCATTGAATTAAGGAACACTCTTTGTGACATTAGGAGGGATAACATCATATGAATTAATGTTTATGGAATTTTTAGTATTGAAAGATAGGAAATCATTTTTCCTAGACATATTTCCTTCACACTCTTCTTCACTTCCTTTCTCTTCACAAATTTCAAAGTCTTCTTGTTTTTTAGGATCTTCAAGTGTCAAGATAGGCTTAGGATATTAAACTTCAGGAAGAAGTTCATGATGAGGGAGTGAATTTGTAGGATGGTTACTTATACTATTAGTTGATATAGTAAGGAACATGAAACATGAATAAAATAAATAATAAATTGGTTTACAAATAGATGTTATACCTTTAGTGGAGTTGTCAAATGTTGAGTAGAAAACACTTATGCAGATGCGATGTTGTCAAGACCAATATTCACCTTGACAGGATGTGCTTGAGATAATTATCCCATGGGGTATGATATAACTATTGTCACTCAATTTTTATCCCTTAGAGAGGTATTTAATGCGTTATACAAATTGAGTGAAACATGGGATTACCCCAAAACCTGTGGGCTATCTTTAGCAGGGGTAAACCTCTAGGTTGAAGGGATATCTCCCTTGATATATCTATTATAGCTCATCAGGTATACTACTAACTTGTTGAAATGAAAAAATATAGAGAGAACATGAAAGAAACCTAACCTAATGAGGTTATGCACCAATTTAATCTACACTAAACTATTATGAACATGCATTATGAAAGATGATTCACAAGACTGACTTCAACATCAATGTTTCTCTAACATGAATATTTCAAACATGTAGGTGATATGCATTGCAATTCTCAAGGTGGATGAATAATAGGTATAATTTTAGACACTAATTATCTTCCTTAAACTTAGACATACATAAATACACTATCTAAACTTCATGTGACTTTTTAGAGATCAGACTGCTTGCACAACATATGAAAGATTAAAGTGAACACAAGGATAGATGATTATCACTTGTCATGCAACTATGCACTACTTCACACAATTAGACAATAAATTTGAGAACTAAAAATCAATTTGAAATATTTTATTAAAAGGAAAAAATGATACTCAAACCATTAGGGCTTCACCATACCATATGTGGATTCTACAAAATTATTTAAAAGTGGTTGCTTATATAGAGAAGTGTGAAGAGAGAGAGAGGGGCATAGTAAGAGAATATTTACAAGTGTCTTCATGAGTTAAAATAAGAAAGGGAGTTATGAGATAGTACAAAAATACCTCCAAGGCCATGTGTCTCACTCTTGAGGATGCACTGACCCTTTATGTGGCATAGGGGTTACAAATTAGTGTAACACCTTGATGAACTCCTTGAAAACTACCCTTCTTTGCATGAAAGGAGTGACAAATGGAATTTAAAATAATGAATTCACAATGAGATGATCTTAGATAACTCATTGGACATCTTCCAAGCTTTAATAAACTCCTCTGATTTGACATTTCATCATTCATGTGCATAGGTGTCTTGAGACTCTTCATTTCCCATGCTTAGCTTGGTTTAAATGGCCCAAAACTCAAGTGAATCTTCTTCAAGGAATATTATATCCATGAATGTTCTAAAATATGTTATCAGGTCTAAATCAAACCAATTTGGTTCCTAGAACAACTCTTAATAACTCATTTTGCTCCTTAAGCCTTCATTAGGCTTAGTTTCCTTATATCCCTAAAAACCTATAAACCTCCTTATGTAGGGATTTTTATAGATGATATTGAGAAACCAAAGGAATATTATATGAACTAGTATTTACTTACATCTCTATGTCAAATTTCATCCCCTTACTCTAAGTAGAAGTCCATCTTTTCTGACTTTCTCTCTCTTGAATTAGGCCTCAATTAGGCCTCGTTACTTAGGACCCTTTTTTATTGATCCATAACTATGAAACACATGTAAAATAACCTAAAATTATGTGATTCATTTTACCTAGGCCATCACCAATCTATATGTAAATTTTGGGGTCTTGAAACCCTATAGAAGTATGCAAACCATGAAATCACCTTGCCACCTAGTCTCATTTTGAGCTTATTTGAGACTACCTTGGAAAATGAGCCTTGTTTGGTCACCTAAAAAATATATTTTGATTTTTTTTGGGATTTTATAGTTATTACACATTAAAAATTATCTCAAATAATTATTAGGAATATTTACCCTTCTCAAAATGCTTATAAAACACTAAAAATCATGTAAAATAAGGCATTTATAATATTATATAAAAGTGACATCAACATCAAAGTACATGTGAAGAACCTCATTGGAGTCATAAATAACATACAATAATTTTTAGGATCAAACTATGGCATTAGATATGTGTAGACACCTAAATCTGGCCACCAATAACCTCCAATCAGGGTTTTGGCTAATTTCCACCTAAAGTGCACAATTTGGCCTAAAAATACTAAAATATGCTAAAAGATGTAAAAATGACATATTAAAGTGCTTATTTTGGATAAAGTATCCTTAAATGGGGAAATTTAATTTATGGGTTAGCTAACTTTGATCAGATCATTTCGAGTCAAAATGCCAATTTTGTACCTAGGTGTTTTGGATTGTTCTTTCTTATCAAATATATTGTAAGAGACATGTGCATTTGTTATTTTCTATTGGTAAAATTATAAATGGTAATATGGATCTAATGTATCTAACATCACCTTCCAATTCCAATCCAATCAAAATTTGGAATAATAACAAGGCCTTCTAATCAGTTTGAGTAATTTGTGCACAAAGTGGTTAAACATGCTTAAGAGCTAATTAATCCAAATCAATGCCTAATTAAGAATTCCATGGAAACTTGTTGAAAACTTATTTTTAGAAATAGATATTGAATATCTACATCATCAGGTGACCTCATTTCTTGGGAAGATGTCCCTAGGCCATAAATACCACAAATACCAAGATTCATGCCCTCTATGCCTCATCAATGCCTTCCATGATGTCCTCCATGCCTCTTAATTGACCCTTCTTCCAATGTCATGATGAGGATAATTATAAAATTAGTTATATAAATTTAATTAATCCTCAACCACATATCTTAATCTCAGGATGGATGATTCAAGTTGATTCTAGTCATTTTTAAAAATCTATAAATAGGAGGCCTCACCACATGAATTTTAAGTCTTAATTATGCAAAGTTATAATGCAAAAATGGTTCCAAAATCTTCAAAAAAATAGTGTTACCATGAAAAATTGATTCCAAGCCAAGCCAAGCCACAATCCAAAGGTGCCAAGGAGGGATGGAGGTAGCCAAGCTTCCATTGCCAATGACTTCATGAGCACAAACCGAGCAAGCCACTACAATAAGCATTTTGGAGCATCCAAGGGAGGTAAAAGAAAGTTTATTTTTCATTTTAGTTGTGGTTTTTATTCATTTTTGTTAACTAAGCTTTCCCTAGTGTCTAGGCCTAGAGATGTTATGCTACTTAGTGTGTTTCTTTCCTTTTGTTTTCATTTTGAAACTAACATGATACTAACCATCCTCTCATGATTAAAATTCTTATTTCACATTATGGCATGCCTGGTGGGACTATATGCATCCCACACATGAATAAAATCATTTTTTAGCTTTAAAATCTTCATTTGGATCATTGAAACTCTTTCAATTGATTTTCTAACTTTATTTTTTCATTTTTTGTTTGTTACAAGTTTACACAGTAACTGACATTAGTTAGTAAAATTGACATTGATTAGATAGCTATCATTGGTCACATTGGTATAACCGATGGAAATTAGATAATAATAATCAATTATCAAATCTAATCATCATCGATTATATAACTGATGTCGATCACTATGTTTTTTTTTGAAATATAGACCTAAGAGCTCTTTTTTTAAAGTTCATTATTTCAAACCTAAAAGAGCTTCAAGGCTAAAGGACATGCTAACATTTTATTTGTAGGACCAAGCTTGACATTTGATAAAAACATGTTTAGATCACCTTTTTCATGCTGAACAATCAATTAGGAACCTTTTTTTGGTGTTTAACGAAAAAATTAGATGTTTTTAGCACTAAGACCAAGACCAAGGGGTCAAATGAACACCACCTCATTTTTGAAATTTGGGATTAAAAATGAACTCACCTTTTCAAGATTTTTATATTCACTTAGTTTTTTAAATTAAATTTTTGTGTGGCAAAAAGAGGGGTGTTATGTGTATGCTCTTCCATTTGTCCCCTTTAGGGAACCTTTAGAATCAAAAATGCCATTCCTGTTGTAAGTAGCCTAGTTCAAGGCTTAGAAAGAAAGTCATCTAAAGCACTCCCCAAAAACATGTCAAAGTTTGGGTGACCTTCAAAATGGCCCTAAATTCTTTCTACTTTCATGCTTTATTTATTTTTATGAAAACTTGGCTTACGAGGGGGACTTCATCACCTCCCACAAGTTCTTTAGGGAAGCTTTGACCTCGGGTTTCACCTCCTGACATTGACTTCATTTGGCTCCTAATTAGAATTTCACATGAGACATAGTGGCACTTTGGACATCTCACTACACTGAGCAAATAGTAGGATGTAGTGGTTGCAAAAAGGATGACCTTTTTGCAACAAGCCAAGTGATACAGACCCAAAAATCATGCTTTTTTTTGCATTGTTTAGCATGAAAGTCATTATGAAATTGATTCCACTAGAACATTTGGAAACTTGTTATATCTTAGACAAATCCCCACTTTCCATGGAAGTATTGTTAGTGCAAGGTGCACCTCAAGGTCCATGTCATAGTACTATCATTTGAGATAAGGGGGGTGGGTGTAAAAACCCTACTATATAATGCACATTTACTTTTGGATGAACACTTAAAATCCTCTCAAATTATGTATATTGACGGATTCCAACAATACCAAGAAACCTTGTCAGTTTAGGATCTAAGAGTGATTAATTAGTTGGTCTTGTCCTAGATTAAAGTCTTGTTTGAAGTCAAAACTTGGTGTAAACAAATATTTCAAACCAAACACATAGTCCTAATTTTCCTTTGGAAAAAGAAATATTACACTACTCAAGTGAAAACATCAAATTACCTTGTTCAAAGTTCATCAAAAGCTTGGTAGTCATATCATCCACTTTGGTAGAGTTATGCTGCCCAATTGAGTCTAGACCTTTACCAAAGTTGTTTTAAGTGCTTCAATTATAATATAAATTTGAAATTACACCTTTATAAGTTTATAGGGTTAATATGTTAAGTGGGTTCACCATTTGCACTAAACTTGAGGGAACCTAGTTTTAATTTATAATTTTGGTTGAAGGCCATTTAAGACTCATAATCATTGTCATCACTTGATAGCCTTAAGCCATTTTGTGCTAAACACTTGCACTTTGAGTCTATGTACCACAACATTTTGAGTTAAAAAAAGTAGTGTTATGCTATCAAAATTGTGGGAAATTATCTTTGCCTTATAGAGTTTTTGAAATAAACTTTTTTGTCACACCTTTTGGGTAGTATAGCATCATTACGCTGCCAAAAAATTTAAAATATTATTTCATAGACCCTCTTGCTTAGAGTTCAAATTTGTTCCTATATTTTCAGACCAATCTGAGTGTACTTTTTTGATTTTTTGTCTAGCACAATTATACTGTTCACTTTTGTCTAGCTTATTTGTTAAAAGAACCATGTTATATACCATTATTTATAAGAAAATAAACTATCTCAAAAGTGCCTTTTGTTTCATATCTTATACCTAGTTTATCAAGTTCATGTCCAAGAATCAAATGCTTAGTGTTTTTTAGAAGTGTTTCAAATACATTAGATTAAAACTTTCATCTATTTCAAAGTCTAGATTTTGACGTCATTTGGCCAAGAGTCCTAACACATGCCTTGTTTGAGCCTAGCTTTTGATGCCATGTTTGGCCAAAAGACCTAGCAACTTTTCAATTTCTAGATTAGATAGATTTGAAACACTTTGACCTTAGAGTTTGGCATTTCAATTTTTATTCCATTTACTTTCTTATCTTTGTGTGAACAGTGAAATGTTAGATATTTCACACTAGCTTGTTTCCTCACAAATATTTACATAAACATTTTGATCATTTTTGATTAATCTAGACCAAGTTGGAACATCATCTATTTTAGATTTTGTCCTTTTTAGAGTTTGTATAACTATTTTACCTTTTATTAGAAAACATTGACTATGGATCCCAACATGTATTCCTACACTCATAGTAGACTCATGTACAATCCAGGGATTAGTAGTGTAGTTGTAAAAGAAGAAATGGTGCAAGACCCCTATGCAGATAATATTTCTTATGAGATGGATTCTTATCCCTCTTATAATACTCAATTTGGGGCACAAATCCAAGATCCATTTGCTAACTATCTGGTTAACATACCATCTTATTCAGAACAAGACTAAGAATAAACCACATAATACCTAGCTACAATACCCACAGTGGACGAGTCAGTTCTTCAATAGTAGTATTATACTAGTACAACTTCCACATATGACCCATTTTTGTTTGAGAAACATTTTTTAGAGAACAAAGACAAGATTTTGGTTAGAGCCATAGAGGTAGGAGCCAAGTTTCCAATAGACTTTCCCCCATGAGAATTTACCAAGCCTAGTAAGAGTGCCTCATAATATTATTTATGATGAACAAGGTTCTTCTAGAAATCATATGGATCTACTCTAAACAATGTATCAAGACCTTAATATATCTAATCGAGGCAAGAACATCATGGAAGATCACTTTAACCAAATGCAGACAACATATCAAACCTATATGAATGTAGCACATAATTTCAATTAGATTAACATGGTGAGTAAGCCTCTTATTGACCTAGTTCCTTCAATAGGAGTGTTGATAGAGTTAACTGGATAAGAGAATCTAAGTTTTGACCCATTCATACAAATCACTTTTATAGATAACTTTATGTATATGCCCATTATTAAAGAAGTGTCTTCAGCCTCTACATAAAATAGTGAGCAAAATATAGTGGATAATGTGTAAGCAACATCCAATCATGATCAAAGTGGTGCTAATGCACAAACAACTAGCCAACAACATGTACCTATACTTAATCCCATGAGTAGATCATCATACCAGGGAATAGGAGTTTCTACACCCCAACCTCAACTAGCTACTTCCTCAAGTATACAATCTATGGGATTAGGTAATCAAACAATAACCAATGTCATGCCTCAATGATAGAATGTGATGAACCCTACTCCTCCTCAACAAGTAATGAGTAGTATTCCACAATAATAGGCACAATCTAGTGTATCAATACAACAGAGGACAAATACATTACCACCTCAATCAAGGGAAACTAATGTTCCACCTTTCCAAGTAATGACAAATATACCTCTTTAGTCATAGACTAATATGCTAATCCAAAACCAAGCAATGACTAGTCAACAACATGCAAATATTGGTCAATGACAGATGCCAAATTTGTAACTTATTTTCACTTCCCCATAGGGATTCATGAAACAAAGAGGTTCCCATGTTTCTCAAGTACCTACTAGACAACCATTGGTTCAAAATGTGCCACAAATTTAGAGATATGGTTTTGGTCCACAAGTTCCTACTCAACAACAAGGTTTGATTAGTCAGAAGCATGTCTCTTTTCAACTAAAGTAGGCACAATATAGTTATATCCATCCATCTTAACCACAAAATCCTTCAATTCAAACCTTTATCTCCAACCCAAACTAGAATATCACACAACCAAATTACAATTTTAAGTACATCTAAATCCACGTATGCATATTCCTGGTCCATTCCCCAATGAAACTAATATACTTCAAAATGTATCTCCATCATACCCTGGTCAAAGTGTCCCACTTGTGACCTCCCAACCATTTATCCAAAACAATATTCTCCTTCAAACCAATGTTCCTTCTAGTTTCTTATCCCAAGAATTGCAATAGATGAAGGATGCAATTGCTATCATTTAGGCTAGGAAAATAGACTAAAAAGTTCAAATTGGATGATGTGTGTTCTTATCCATTCAACATGAAGTATTTGTAGATACCATTTCCTCTAGGATATGAACCACTAAAATTTGACAAATACAAAGGAAAAAGTGACCCTAAGGCTCATTTAACTAAATTCTTTATTGCATGTCAACCAGTGGCATATAGTGACATATACCTTTTGCTATTGTTTCTAAGGAGCTTGGATGGAGAAGCCTTGGAGTGGTTTTTAAAGTTGTCCAAAATTTTAGTGATAGATTTTGATGATATTTTTGATAAGTTTGTGTAGCACTTTTCCTATAATCTTGAGGATGAGATTTCATTAGTGGACTTAACCCAAGAAAAGTAAAAAGCTAGTGAGAGTTTTGTAAGTTATCTACAGTGATGGAGAGCCCTTGCAATCCATTTCACCCATAGTTTACTAGATAAATAATTACCTGCTATGTTTACCAAAAATTTTCATAGTGAGATATCATATTATCTAGAGCTACAATGTGCACATACTGTCAAGGAAATCATTGACAAAGGCTTGTTGATTGAGTGAACTCTCATCAATAAAGGAGTCATCAAGCTTAATTAAACTAATCAAAATCAAAGTACTAATTAACGAAATGAACAAAATCAACATCCCATTCATGTACAAGCATTGAAATTGGCATAAGCCAATAACCAAGAAAGACTGAAGTAATTCAACCATAATAGGAATGTTATGGGAAATGGAGTGATTGAATCTTGTCATGTCCAAATGGTGCAAATGTCATTTATACCACCTTTTGTGCTTACTCCTACCCAAAAATCTCTCTAACCAATGCTGACAAGCTCAATAACCAAGACCTATATAACAAATACAACAACCTTTACCATTACAAACCCCTCTTCCAAAGAGAAATGTGCATGCACATCGTGTCTTTAGTGACCTAGGAGAACCTATTGAGTTTGTATTTTACAAACTTACTACCACTAATTTGATTAGTTGGCCTATACCGAAGCATTATCCATAAGGCATTCCTTATCCTGATTGGTACCATGAAAATGAATTCTATGACTATCATCAGGTCAATGGGCATAATCTATGAAGATGAGTCCAAATCAAAAATTTAATTGAGAATATGTTGGAAAATGGGGAGAAAACATTGGATAATAGTTGCTTCCATTTCCAATCAAAATCTTGGGATTTATCAAAACCCCTTTCCCTAACATAACAATCAATAATAGTAGAATAATCAATAATAACAATAACAATAATGGCCAGTGTAGCAACAAAATCAATAGTATCAAAATCAAAGGCCAAACTACTAGAATCAACAAAATCAGTAGTAGAACCCACAATGATAGAACAATGGACAAAACCCAAGTCAAATTGATAATAACCAACAAACCTACCATGCAGTTGCACATGACTACAACAATGTTATAGGTCATATTGTAGGGGGTAGTGTTAATACAATCTTCATTAATCCTAGACCAAACACTAATCAGCCTAGACTAATGCTAAACAACAACATTCAACCATATTACATGGATAATCCTTCTTTGACCTGGGAGTGCATACAGGCAAACCAACAAAATAGGACTTCCCCTTTTAGACCTTATATCAACAACTCATCCTTGCCACATGACCACATATGAGTGCACAAAAAATTGAGACTTGTCCTAACTAGTCCCACACTATTCCCAACATTTATTAGCAATAATGGTCCAGAATTTAATCTTGATTATGCAATCACAACTTAAAGGTCAAAGATTACTATCCCAAGCCCACAACCATCTACCACTTTACCTTTCATCCAACCAATCGTACAACCTCAGAATAAACCATTCACTCCTGACCAAGACAAAAAGTTTGATATTATGGAATAATTATAAAAGACACTAGCACAAATTTCTATTTTAGATTTACTATGAATGTCGATAATCTATAAGAACATTTTGAATGAGTTTTTGACCCAATCCACTTTTGCTAGTGATATATCTCCTGATAAATTTCAAGCTTTGGTTGTAGACCTAGCTCCAGCCTAACAAGTCACATTCAACCAAAGTGATATGTCTTTCCTTGGCCCACTCCATAATAACCCGTTGTACATAGAAGTTTATATAAAGTGAAATGTGTCCTTATAGACAATGGATTAGGCCTCAACATAGTGTCCTTAAAGCTCATCAAGATTTTTGGGTACACAATGATAGATATCCAACCAAAAATGATAACCATAAAAGCCTATGATAATTAAGAAAGAGAATCACAAGGCACCATTAGTTTTCTAGTTATCATTGGGCCTTTGACCTATGATACACTTTTCCATGTGCTTGATCTTGAGTTATCATACAATATGCTTCTAGGTAGGCCTTGGTTACATGAGATTCATGCAGTCTCGTCAATGCTACACCAATGTATCAAATTTTCCCACTAAGGGATAGAAGTGAATATTCTAGGAGATTTACACCCATATGAACACTACAAACATCTTGAGGCTAAATTTTAAAGCTATAATTATCAGTATGACATGAATCCAAGTTCCAGGTAGGATAAAAGAAAGGCTATAATTATTAATCCTTCACCAGATAATTGCATAGATCTTAATACCTTAGATTCCCTTTCCCACATGACACCTCCTGAAGCTTCTAATCATTTCACCATTTTAGATAATGAACTAGGAGAGTATATGACCCATGATACATTTCATATTACCAATCTTCCTTAAAATTTGAAAACGTTTAGGTGACCTAAAGTCACTCCACATATACATTGTCAATAAAGGAACATAGATAAAGGACCTATCACATTTTTACCAACATATGGCCTAGAACCTAACCCTCTTAAAGGGGATGATTCATGGTTATACAATGATAACCAAACTGATTGTTATAAAAGTATAAAGTATCCTATTCCCAATAGTATCATGGAGTGTCATAATTATGAAGGAAGAGGCCTAAGACTGAATCAACCAGGAACCATTGAGTTAATTTATATGACTAAGTATGAAATACCTTATGGACTTGGATTTAAACTACCTAGGGGTGACCCCATATATATTATTCAAACTCCATCACCAATAACTAGTGAGGATGATGTCGATAGCGAAGTAGAGTCTGATCCTAGCCTCACCTTTGATGACCTAGATGAAACTAACCTATTTGATGACAATGCCATTTATGCCCTTACCCTGGTAATTCATTACAACCCATTTCCATTATATTATCCCTAACTAATAGATTGGGACCAACAAGAATCTAGTCAATCAATTGATGAGTTCTAGAATGATGAGGCATTATATGACTTCTTAGGCCTTAGAGACAATGTTCTGTTAAGAGATCACAAGTTAGGATTCTCAATTACATTAGATCGTATAGCCTCTTTTGAAGAGTGAGTGAATGCCCTTAGCCAAAAATAAATAATTAAAACATTGAGGTCCCAAAGTGAAAACCTCTTTGAGATGCTCTCTAACTATGGAAAAAGTAAAGATAAAGGCCAGTCTAGTGGTGAAACCCTGTTTTAGGCACCATTAGATGGGGGTGTTAATTCTTCTTCAAATTTAGACTAAGAGACCACTAACAAAGAACTTGCATGTGGATTCGAGTTTAAATTTGAGCAACAACAAGTATTTGATCAAATGCTTCAAGAATTTTTGATTATTTTTGTCACATGGCCAAATCTCCCATTAGGGGACTCAGATTCATCATGCCTAGGATAAGTTGAAGAGCAAGTCCTAATGGAGGACCCTGACATAAGCCAATAGTTTAAGTCATTGCCTACTATCCTAGAAGATAGTTCAACCCTTCTAGTCAAAGCTATAATAGAGGTAAATATTTGGACTCCATTTGACCTAAAATGGACAAAATTAGGCACATCCCTCACTGAGGAGGAACATGATGTATTTACAACTCTGTTGAAATAATTTATAGATATCTTTGCATGGGTCTATTCTGACATGCTAAGATTAGACCCCACCTTAGTTATACACCACCTTATGGTTAATCCTGACACCAAACTAGTAAAACAAAAGCTATGTAAGATTCATCCTTGCATTGATGTATTGGTAAAGAAAGAGTTGGAAAGAATCTTAGAAGTAGGATGTATCTGATCTATTGACTACTCAGAATGGATCTCTAATGCGGTACCTATTAGTGAAAAGTCTGAAAGGATCAAAATTTATACTAATTTTCAAGACATCAACAAAGCTTAACCTAAAGATGATTTTCCATTACCTAATGTTGACATGATCATTGACTCCATGATAGGTTATGAAATGCTTTCACTCATGGATGGCTTTTTAGGATACAACCAGATCAGAATATCACCTAAAGACCAACATAAAATAGTGTTCACCACTCCATGGGGATTATGTGGTTATTAGGTAATGCCATTTAGCCTTAATAATGATGGATTTACATATCAAAGAGCCATGAATGTCATATTCCATGAAATGATGCATGATATTGTTGAAGACTATGTCAATGACATATTAGGAAAATCCAAAACTAGGGTCGACCATCCAATAATGTTGCATAAGATATTTGAAAGATTACAAGAGTACAAAGTTAGACTAAATCAAAATAAATGTGTGTTTGGTGTAACTTCAGGGAAATTACTTGGGTTCATCATGTTTGATAGAGGTATTGAAGTTGATCTAGTTAAAGTCCATGCTATAACCAAGATGCCACCACCAACCAATGTAAATCAACTCCATAGTTTACAGGGTAAAATCCAGTCAATCTGATGCTTCATCTCTTAACTAGCAGATAAATGCCATCCATTTAAACACCTTTTGAAGAAAGGAGTTACATTTCACTAGGATGATCACTACCAAATAGCTTTTCAACAACTCAAAGACTATGTTGTTAATCTACCTATTTTATTACCTCCTATACCAGGAAAGTTATTCTTGTTATACCTATCAGTGACCAACCTTGCTCTGGGGGCACTCTTGGATCAACATGATGACAACGTAAAAGAGCATGTCATATACTACCTAATCTATACCTTAGCTACATATAAACATGACTATACACCTATTGAAAAAGCTTATTTGGCCATGGTCTTCACAACTCAAAAACTCTGCCATTACATGTTGAATAATAAGACCATGGTCATTTCAAAAGTAGACCCAATCAAAAATATACTATCTAAAATAGATTTTCAAGGTAGAATGACTAAATGGATCATGCTTCTTAGTGAGTTTGACATAGAGTATGTCAATCAGAAGGCAATCAAGGGATAAGTTCTTATAGATCAACTTGTTGAAGCACCTCTCATAGACACACAACCACTCACATTTCAATTTCTTGATGAATCCATACTGACCATCATTGACACACCCCTTGAGGAGAAGCCTTGGAAGATATATTTTGATGGTTCATTTACTACACATGGATCAGGGGCAAGCCTATTGTTTATTACACCACACAGGGATCTAATCCCTAAATCATTCAGAATCAGTTTTCTTTGTACAAAAAATATGCCTGAGTATGAAGCACTTGTTTTAAGACTTCGATAAGCAGTGCATTAGAATATATCTCATTTCCAAGTTTATGGCGATTCTCGATTAATCATCAATTAGGTCATAGATCATTTTTAGACCAAAGATGATAAGATAGTTCCATATAAAGTCATGGTTGACACTCTTAAGTAACAAATTACCAACATTTAGTTTGAGTACATACAAAGGGATAGTAATATAACTATAGATGCCATGGCTACTATTGGCTCTCTGATTTGACAAACGGTTAAAGTTAGAGAGTATCAGTTCCTTGTCAAGAATTTGTTAGCACCAACTCATGATCCTTCAATTGTTAGAATGATTTTTGATATTATTAGTCCTAATTCTATCTAGTACTTAGAATTTTACAACTACCTTCATGAGCAAGTTCGACCACCTAACCTATCTCAAAAACAAACTAAAGTCCTCATTCATCATTCCACTCATTATACTCTACTTGAATCCACCCTTTACCATTATAGTTTTGATGGAACTCTGCTTCATTGTTTAAATTTGGTAGAGTCTACACTAGAATTAAGAGAAGTTCATGGAGTATGTGGAGTTCATTCTAGCGGGGTAGTCCTATCCAAAAAAGCTCTTACATACAAGTTATTATTAGCTCATAATGGACACAAATGCTGCTACATATGTAAAAAAGTGTGACAAATGTCAATGGCATGCTAATCTAATTCATGCCCCAACAAGAACTCTGAAACTGATGTTGACACCGTGATGATTTTATACATGGGGACTTAACCTCATTGGGAAGATCAACCCCACTTCATCCAAAAAATCTCTTACATACTAGTTATTATTAGCTCATAATGGACACAAATGCTGCTACATATGTAAAAAAGTGTGACAAATGTCAATGGCATGCTAATCTAATTCATGCCCCAACAAGAACTCTGAAATTGATGTTGACATCATGATGATTTTATACATGGGGACTTAACCTCATTGGGAAGATCAACCCCACTTCATCTCACTACCATAAACATATCCTTACCACCACTAAATATTTCACTAAGTGGGTTGAAGCTATAGCCCTCACTTATGTGATTGGAAAGCAAATTTCCAAATTCAACTTCAACCATCTCATTTTCTACTACAGTATCCCTTTTGACATTATATCTGATAATTAAGGATCATTTAAGAACAAGGATGTAAATCAACTATGTACTGAATATAACATCACACAACATTTTTCTACAACATATTACCCTCAAGGTAATGGCCAAGTTGAGGCATCCAAAAAAACCATTGTCAATATTCTCAAAATGATTGTCAATGATGTTGATCATGATTGGCACTTGTAGATATTCCCTACCCTTTGGGCATATCGTACGAGTCATCATACCCCTATAGGAGCCACTCTATACTCACTTGTTTGTGGTACTAAAGCCATCCTTCCCATTGAGGTCAAATTGGCTTCACTACACATCTCTTTCAAGCATGTCCTAGATGATAATGACTATTGAGTAGTTGTCTTGTAAGAGGTAGACCTACTTGATGAGAAATGCATAGCCATGCTTAAAAATCTTCAAGCATATCAAAACCAAATCAAAGGCCACTATAATTGATGTGTTAAGTATATAATATTTAAACTCAGAGATCTTGTTCTTAAAGAAAAATAAAAGAATACCATGGCTGAGAAGAAGCATAAAGGGAAATTCAAACCAAACTAGATATGGCCATTCATCATTACTATAGATTATGGATCAAGAGCATACAAGCTTGCCACACCAAATGGAGATGAACTTCCTGAGTTGATGAATATTATTCATCTCAAGTGGTACCATGTTTGAAAGCTAAGGTGTATTATCTATAAGGACCATTTCAATTATGCCATTTTATCACTATTATTGTTTATATAAATATCATCTTTATCCATCCTCTTAGCTGTATCCACTTTCCACTTCTAACCTATCGGCCTAATATGTTCTAAATCCTAGCTCATTTAACCTTGATTTTTGCCATTCATTATGCATTTTTAGTATCAAGGTATCGGATCAATTTCATCAATTGGTTCAATTAATTTAGACAAAGATCATATTTTGGAATAGTGTAACATAAGTTTCAATAGTTACATCCTTTATTTTTTATTCCTTTCTTATCATCGGTCTTGATACTAATTATAACTGCCTTTGAGAAAATTAGTACTATTGATCTATGCTGTTATGTCTTAGTTATAACCACATATGGGAAAACTAGGGGAAACATTAAGCCTTGATTTACCAACTTTACACTTCCTATGTCATACTATGCCTTTTACCAAATGTGCTTATTTTGTTTGAATTGACTACTACACTAGTCAAACTCTTTTGCTATAAGGATGAAATACAGTGACTTGAGGTCCTACTCTGGGAATATATAGGTAATAATCGATACTTATTGAGGTTAGCTTAGTCACCCTTTTCCCCATGCTCTCACCATTTTATGAGAAACTTAAGCCATGCTCTCACTATCTTACGAGCAATTTAAGCCATGCTCTTGCCATTTTGTGAGCTTGAACCATTTAGTGTCTCATCATTCTTGATCGAGTTGAGATACTTAATTTTTTTTTTCCAAAAACATTTGAAAAATCATTAAAAAAGAACAAAAATAGTGACCACTTCTTTGCCTTAATGATTCTCGGAACCCTTACTAAGTTACAAGCAAATCACTTGTCACTTAGTTTCCCCATCCTTTTTGGTCTTTTCTCTCATGCAATTGCCATTTTGTAAGACCATTCCTATTCTTCTATCACATCCATTCTATTTGTTTTCATTAGTTATCACATTCTTCCCATTCCTTGGGAGAACTACATTTAGCCTGAAGTTTTTTATTGGATATTACATCCATGGAACTAGGTAGGCAATGTCCACTTGCCTAGTGCATATGGAGATAACTCAACCACCCCCTTCCTTTTCTTTTATTCCCCCATTTTGTTCATTTGTTAAGTTGTCACCTATTTTATAGGGGCAATGTTCCTATGGTTTCTATTACATTGTTTATTTATTTATTTGCTTGTTTGTTTACTTTTAGCACTATTGCTTTGATTCAATTTATGTGTGTTCATTGGGTGATTCCTTTCCCACACTTACACTTGAATTCATCCATATTCATATGTTTACATTGTCATCATGGTTTCTATCATTGGTGCATTATATTCTATTGAGTATTGGATTTTGGGAGTTAGTCCTTATACATATTTCGGCCAAGTCCTCATGATGTTATGTCATGATGCCTACCGACACATGTTACAACAAACCTCAGCGTCAAGAAATCTATTCAGTAATGGTGATATCAACATCTCTTCGACACTGACATCCTAATTCAATCCCAATCATATCCCAAATAGAGTAATTAACCATGAAAGAATTTCAACCTTTATTAGTTTGGATGAGCATCTCCCTACTAGTATATTATTCTAATTTATCATTACCCTTTGTGTTAAGTTATCATCATCCTTGGCCAAGTTTATCATGTTTTCCATAATCGGGGTCTAATGATTATAACTACCTATGGGCAAATCATTACACAACATCCCACTTACATTTCTCAGTGATTATAACCAATTTTAGGCAAATCATTATCTTGTCACCACTTTACTTTTTTTACCTATACAGGGGCATGATATTCTCTTGTTTGTCTATCCTAACTAGGGTAGCTCCATCTTCTCAATGATTATAACTACCTTTGGCAAATCATTGTGTTATCATACCACATTGCCACTATCGGGGTACAATGCTTATAATTGCCTTTGGGCAAACCATTGTACACTATCCCACTTATATTCTCAATGATTTTGACTACTTTTTCAATATCATTGTGTTTTCACCCCATAATTTTCCCTTTCTTTGGGCTCCTTGTTTCACTTCTTTCTTTTTGAGGGACCGTTTGCCAACTTACTTATGCTAACCATTCCCTTAAGGGGGCATCATACAGTTAGTTTATCATCATTGTAGTTGTAGGCATACAAGACCTTTTCAATATTTGAGAAGATGTTACTATGCTTATAGCTTACAACATCTTCGCAAATAGGGGTAAACTATAGACACCTAAATCTGGCCACCACTAAGTGGCCACCAATAACCTCTAATCAGGATTTTGGCTAATTTACACCTAAAGTGCATAATTTGGCTTAAAAACACTAAAAAATGATAAAATATGTGAAATTGATATATTTAAGTGCTGATTTGGGATAGAGTATCCTTAAATGGGGTAATGTAATTTATGGACCAACTAACTTTGATCAGATTATTTTGAGTTAAAATGCCAATTTTACACCTAGGTACTTTGGATTGATCTTTCCTATCAAATATCTTACACAAGACATGTGCCTTTATTATTTACTATTGGTAACATCCTAAATGGGAATATGGATCTAATGCATCTGACATCACCTTCCAATTCCAATCTAGTCAAAATTTGGACAAATAACAAGGAATTTTGATCAATTTGAGTAATTTGTGCACAAAGTGCTTAAACATGCTTAAGAGATAATTAATCCAAATCAAGGCCTAATTAAGAATTCCATGGAAACTTGTTGAAAAATTGTTTTTGGAAATAGATATTGAATATCAGCATCATCAGGTGACCTAATTTCTTAGGAAGACATCCCTAAGCCATAAATACCACAAATATCAGGATTCATGCCCTCTATGCCTCATCAATGCCTTCCATGATGACCTCTATGCCTCTTAATTTCCCCTTCTTCCAATGTCATGATGAGGATAGTTATAAAATTAATTCAAAAAATTGAATTAATCCTCAACCACACATCTCAATCTTAGGATGGATGGTTTAGGTCAATTCTAGTCATTATCAAGAACCTATAAATAGGAGACCTCACCACATGAACTTTAAGTCTTGATTATGCAAAGTTATAATGAAAAAATGGTTCCAAAATCTTCAAGTAACTAGTGTTACCATGGCAAATTGATTCCAATCCAATCCAAGCCACAAGCCAAAAGTGCCAAGGAGAGATGGAGGTATCCAAGCTTCTATTGCCAAGGACTTCATGATCACAAACTGAGTAAGCCACTACAACAAGCATTTTAGGGCATCCAAGGGAGGTAAAAGAAGGTTTCTTTTGCATTTTAGTTGTGTGCTTTATTCATGTTTGTTAACTAAGCTCTCCCTAGTGTCTAGGCCTAGAGATGTTATGCTAGTTAGTGTGTTTTTTTTAATTTATTTTCATTTTAAAACTAACATGATACTTTTTGGGTGAATATTTTGTTGACCAGCTAACCGGTGAGCAAAATAGGTCCTATCACCATAACATTAGGGAGATTGATCAGCTAGATGTGCAGTTTACTACATCAAAAGGGGATAAATCTCTCCTCTCATCAAAGGGAGGTTCCCTATTAAGTATACGGAGCTATATATATATATATATATATAAGCAAAAAATAAGACACAAGGGTAGGACAAACCATCCATCTCTCTTTTTTCAAAGATGATGCTAACAAATAGAGGAGAAATCCTGAGAAACACTGAAGGCACTTCTCTTCTTTCAGAAGTATTCTTGTAGGAAATAGCAAGAGTCCTTTCAAGGAACAAGTAACTGGAAACCAAAGTAAAAAGTAACCAACAATATAAGATGCAACACAAACTCTCCACCTTAACTACCCAAGAGAGAGATACGAAGAACAATGGGGGCACAAAGTCATCCCAAGGTCCTTTACATAGGAAAAAGAAAATACAAACACACTGAAAGTACTTGTGGGGGTACAAAGTCATCTCACAGTTGGTCTTCAGGACACCTTCCTAACCACTTCCACTAGTTTTGCTTGTTAGATCAGATAAACAAGAATGCTTCTAGGAAACAAACATACAAAAAATTTCCTAAATAACACAGGCTATTTCTAGCACAAAGTCTAAAAAATTCACTTGCTTTCTTATTCAAATGAAGAAAAATGATTAACAATCTGAGCTCAAAGTCTCAATAAATGCCTTTCAATTTGGGTAGAGTTTTTGCTTCTATAGCAGGAAAAGATCCTTCATAACAATCAGAGAGATTACAATATATAAAGGTCAAGAGAGGTTTGGCACATTTATCCCATGGAACAGCTCATGCTGTGCATGTCATGATTTGAATGCACTTTCAATTCTATATTTTAACTCGACTGTCATCCCTTTGAACTAGACGATCCTCTTAGTTTCCTCTCTTGATTGCACCATTGTTCACTTTACCTTTATTCCCAAACAAGTCATGTATTTTAAAGGCTCAAGAAATTTGCATCCACATTTCTAGGTTCAAGAAGTCTATCAGATCTAAACACTATGTTGATACTCCAGATATTTTGTATTGTTTCCTCTACTTCGCAGTGATTAGGGCTCTCACACTTAAGTTTGAAAAAATCAACAGACACTTCATTGCCACCAATTTGGCATCCTCGAGTCTATCATCATTTGAAAGCCAATAGCTAATTGATTGCCCCTAATTTGATGGCTAAAGGTCTATCATCCTTCTTGGCAACTCCTTTTTTGGCTATTGAATTGGGTCCTTAAATTGCCTCTTTGTTTTTTGGTCACTTTTTGCTAAAAAATTGACATGTGGTAGCATCTACTTTGAAATAGGCAAGGACACACGGTATCTTTCACTACTCTTAGAGGCTTTAGAAACAATTTTTATGAGTCTGATAGAAGATGACATGTGGCAGTCTCTATTGCACTTTAGTGGCCTTTGAAAACACTCGAGACTTATTTTAGATTCACATAGATGATAGCATGTGGCGGTCTCCACTGTGCTCTGAAAAATGCTTAGGAGAAGCTTATAAACTTGTTCAAAACTCAGACACAGACACATGTCACTCTTTGTGGAGTTATAAATGAATAGGTGGTAGCTTTCGCTTGTCTTTGGAGAGTTAGGTGGATGATGACACATGGCACATTCCACTTTCTTTAGCAGCTCACTGGGGGTCCAACACAATCTTTATGAAAACTAGGAGGAGGGAGAAATTGCAGAGATTGACACTTGTCAGCTTTTGCCAAACTTTTTCAAGGGACACATGGCACGTTCTGTGGCTTCTTGAGACTTAGACAAAAACCTATGTAAAAAATAAATACCTGCGCGTTGAACTTTAGAACTGTTGAAACTTCAAAGCTTTGGATGGAGACACTTGGAGGCTTCCAACAAACTTTAGCAGGGACAGGTGGCATCTTTTATTATGATTAGAAACAAAGTGCAATGGGCCTAAGTAGATCACATGTGGCAGCTTCCACTTGACTCATTCTTTTTAGGGTGCTCCTTTGAACCATTTTGATTGAACCAACTAATTGAACCAACTTTGGTTCAATGGTTTAATGTCTTTGTTTCAGCTAAGTCTTGACCATTTGAAATAAGTTCTAAACCGTGTGGAACCTTTGCTTTGAAATAACCACATTAAACCTTTGAACCTTTGCTTTGAACCAACTGATTGAACTAACTTTGGTTCAACGGTTCATTCCTTCCTTGAAGCTTAGTCTTTTGGAAAGCTGATGAACTTACCAAAGTGGTTGAGTGTCATACTGATGTCACTGAATGGTTCAATCTAGCTAAAGCGCTTAACTCTTTTAACCCTATGAATGATGTTAAACCTTAAACCCATTGAACCATTGAACCAAAGTGGTTCAAGGTTCAACAGTTTAATCTTTGCTTAGAAGCTTGCTGATGAGCCCCTTTTTGGTTGAACCAAGGTGTTGAACCAATCCTAAAAATGCCCAAGTGTTGGAAACTCACCCCTTTTGATTGAACTTATTCGAAGAAGCAATTGAAATAGTTAAACCTACTAATTTCAAGCATGTTGAGTCTATAGTTTTCTAGAAAATCTTGAAAAGTGAGGAACTTGAAAGTTCAGAAGAAATTTTGAAAAGGGAAGAGGCAAATTTGGTCTTGCAGGACCAAAATGGCTCATACATTGTCCCAAAAAGAGTGACATTTTCTTGGGGGGACAATAGCTAGCTCCTATTGGGGAACTTCCTTCAGATGAGAACTTGGAATAGCTAAGGGAAGTAGAAATAAAAATCTCCAGTGCCTTGAAGTGTGCCATTGGGCTATGAAGTCGTGCTACCCAAAAAGAAAGGTGACAAAAATGAACAACAATGAAAAGCACAAAAAAAAACAAAAACTAAACAAAAATACATATGTATAAACAACATCATCTAATACTTCAAGAGTTGAAGTGCTTCAGATGATGCCCATTTTGTGGTAGAGAAAAGGGTGTGCCATCTTGATATTTCAATAGGAAGCTATTTTCACCTTTGAGCTCACAGATAGTAAAAGGGCCTCTCCATAGGGAATCAAATTTTCCATGCATTCCCTTTGGTTCTCTTCTCTTGTCCCACAATAGGACTTGATCTCCAATCTAGAAATCTCAGTTCTTTGCTTTCTAGTCAAAGATTTTCTTCACCAGGATTTGATGGACTGTGATTCAGTCTACCACTGCAGTTATCTGCTCTTCTAGCTCAGTTAAGCACATGATTCTCTTATCAAGGGCACTTTCATATGTTTGATCTTTAATTGCCTTGACTAATTTTAATGCTGGCAATTCTAAGGTGATTGGTATCTCAGCATTGATACCATAAAGAAGTTGTAAAGGAGACATACTAGTTGCCCTTTTGGGTGTAATTCTATCTACCCACAAAGCATCAACCAATGCTTTGTGCCATGTTCTTTGGTTGTCATCAACTAGCTTTTCATTGATAGTCACCAGGTTCTCATTACTTGATTCAACTTGTCCATTCCCTTGTGGAAAGTAATCAGATGAGTGGGAGAGTGTAATTCCATAGTAGAAATAGAATTGAGTGATCTCCTGGGAAGTGAAACAAGCTACATTGTCACTGATAATCTTAGTTGGGATACCAAACCTAGAAATGATGTTCTCTTTCAAGAAATTGCACACTACTTCTAAAGTAGCATGTTTGGTTGGAATTGCTTCCACCCACTTGGTGAAGCAGTCTTTGGCTATGAGGACATAATCATGTCCAACACTTGAAGATGGGTTTACAACACCAATAAAATTGAGGCCCCATTGCTGAAATGGTTCTTCTATGACTACTGGCTTGAGAGGCAAGGCAGCTAACTTGGGTCTTCCAACAAATTGCTGGCATAGTTCACATTTCCTTACCCACTTGTATGCATCTTGAAAAAGAGTAGGCCAGTAATATCTAGCTTGAAGGATCTTATGGGCAATCATAGGAGCAGAAAAATGTCCTCCATAGGCTCAATTGTGGAATCTCAAAAGTTGGCTTTGCTGCTCCTTGTCCACGCAATGAAGGAACACTCCACCAAGGCCCCTCTTATACAGGCCATTGTCTCAAAGGACAAAATTTGCCACTTTCAACTCGATAGTCCTTCTCTCTTTATAAGATAGGTGAGTAGGACATTCACCATAAGTAAGGAAATGAGCAATACCTAAATACCACACATTAGTGGTAGAGATAAAGAGGACTTTTGGCACTTTACTTCTTTTGATTTTTTATGCTTTGTTCCTTTTGGATTATTGTCAGTAATTAATTGGCATAAGCCTTTTCCTTGAACCAACTTTGTTGGTTTTATGAGCAGATTAAACTCCTGAATCTTTGCAACCTAATTTCCTCTTTTCATCCCAAACTCCTATTGAGTTAGTATGGATTCGACTATTGTGTCAGGAAACAAGGTAGTAGTACGTGAATTCAAGATGTAGAAGAGGAAATGATTTGCCGCCTTCACCACTGCATAAGCATGCTTTTCCATATTCAAGTACTTTAGCTCATGAGATTTGAGAGGACAGCTCATGAAGGAAATGGGAGACTCCATACCTTCTTTATTCTATTGAACTAGAATCACTGAAAGCGTGTGTTCTAAAGCATAACTATACATGGTAAACTCTTTGTTATAGTCTGGATAAAGCAGAATTGGGGCATGGGCAATGGCAGTCTTGATATCTTTAAACACTGGCTTGCCTTCATTAGTCCAGCTGAAGGTGGGATTTCCCTTCATCATGTTTATAATATGTCTAGTCTTCTCAGCAAACTCAGGGATGAACCTTCATAATAAATTTACCTTTCCAAAGAAAGAGTGAACAACAGTTTACTTGTAGGCAAGGTAAGCTCTTAGATAGACTTGACTCTGTCTAAGTCATTTTTTATGCCTCCTTTAGATATAATGTGTCTGAAAAGTTTTCCCTCTATTACTCCAAAAATTGATTTCTTGGGGTTCAAGGAAATGCCATTCTGATGGCAACATTCCAGCACTTGTTACAAGTGGCACACATGATCTAGGTGATGTTTAGAGAAAATAATCAAGTCATCAAGATAAACTACAATGAACTTACCCATCTCATTCTTGAAAGTGAGGTCCATTGCTCTCTGAAAGGTGGTGCCAACATTTATCAAGCCAAAAGGCATTCTCTTATAGGTGAAGGTGCCCCAAGGTGTGGTGAATGTAGTTTTATGCTAGTCTGCTTCACCAACTTCAATCTGATTGTATACTGAGAAACTATCTAGCATTGATAACAAATTTGAACCAGTCACTGTCTAAAGCACTCGATCCATGATTGGCAAAGGATAGTTATCCTTCAAGGATGACTGATTCAAATTCTTAAAATCCACACAAAGGCAAATTTTGCCATTCTTTTTCCTCACAGGCACTACATTTGCAATCCATGTGGAATGATGGATTGGGAAAATGATCCTAGCATTTAACATCTTTTGTATCTCAGATAGAATAGTACTTGATATCTTTAGATTATACTACCTAGGTTTTTGCTTTTAAGGCACTGAGTTAGCCTTTAGAGGAATGTCATGTCAGATTTCATCAGGCCTGAGTGACTTCAGGTCATCATAAGAGTATGCTAAAATGTCCATGTACTATCTGAGCAGAGAAGTGAATTTGAATCTTTCCTCAGGAGTGTAGAACTTCCCAATGTTAACCATCTTGGGATCTTCCTTGGTACCCAGATTTACTTGATCAAAACCTTGAGAGGAGCTTGCCTCCATTTGCTACTGTTTGATGAATCTATCATGCTTATCAAATAGTTTCTCAAGGGAGACTAGGCCTTTGGGAATCTTATTCCCTTTAATTTTCATGAACTCTCCATCTGTGCTTGAACTTGATTTAGGGGTCGGTTCGGGCTCTTGAGGTTCACTACCTTCAAAATGCACCCATTCAAAACTATCCTTTTGCTCTAGGAAAGCAATGATTTGGTTGTCATTATTAAACACCTACCAATGTCTGGCATTATCAAGTACACTTGGTTGAGAGACTAGTTCAATAGTGTACCTATCTCCTTTGAAGTCTGAGTGGGGAACAAAAAGAGTGCTCGAGACAACTAAAGCATTAGCTCTATCATTAAATTCTCTAGGGACTGCAGAGATGCTGAAAGCATCAAAGTTTTTAATTTGGTCCTAGACTAGATTGTGGTAATGGCATAATCTCTCATTTTTGTTCTGATACAGGTTTGTTACCTAACAAACCACTAGTTCAACATCTCCTTTAGCATGAAGAAGCTTGATACCTTTGTCTTGAGTAGCCTTTAATCCAAGCAATATTGACTCATACTCAGCTATGTTATTAGTGTTTCTGAATTGCAACTTGTAGGATAAAGGAAAAATATCTCCTTGATGAGATATCAACACAACCCTAGCTTCTGAATCGGTAGAGGAACAACTACCATCAAATTCAAGGATCCATACCTCATTAGACACTAATTTTTCTTTGGATTCTTCCTCATTTGGAGGTGGAGATTATTCCATAGTTCTAGCTAAACTAACCTTCAGGTTGTCACCTTTGAGAGCTTCAATAGAGGTTTCATGAAATTATTTAGTGGACAAAAAGTAGTTACCCATGCCTAAAGATTCAAACAAAATTTGAGCTTCAGGTGCTGATGATTGGGTGACCACATACTTTGTTTCCTTTTCAGGAAGAAATCTTTTCATGATGCCTTTGACTGGGATTCTTGCCTCAGACAAGTCCATGTTTAATTTGCCACCAACATCTTTGTCAAAATTTTGGCCAAGAAAGATGCCATAAGATGCTGGGATGTCAGCCACCAAGACATTCATCTTGATTCTTTTGTCTGGGAATGCTGCAAATGCAAATTGGGCATCCTTAATTTGCCCCAACAATGGTACTTGCTTGTTTTCCATGGAGAAACATATACCAAATGTCCTGGTTAGTGTAAGGCTAAGGGTTTTAGCCACTTTGGCTAGCATGACATTGTTTGAAGCTCCAAAATCAATGATACAATTATTCAGTTGATATCCATTTATTAACAGGGATACATAAAAAGGATCTATTTTCTCGAGATCAGTAGGAGGAACAATGATAAGATTGTTTGGGATATACATTTTCCTTGGGGGATCAGGAGTTGCTTTCTTAGCTTCTTGTCTTGCTGATATGTTTTGGTTCTTCACACATTAAACCAATTTATCCAATTAATCAGGGTTGGATTGTAGGAATTCAAATTCAAACATTTGGACTTTGGATTTCTTTATATGATCAATAATGTCAAATGTCTGAAATGAGCTAGGAATAGAGGATGGGAGCTCATCCTTTTGATTCTTGGTAGGGGAAGAACTGGACTGCAAATTTGAAGTAGAAGGTGTAGGGGTATTTGGTGTACTTACCTTTCTTGCAGTCATCAGATCTTTTAGCTGAAAGGGTAGAGTACTTCCACGCTTAGCAATTGAGATTGCCAATTGAGGTCACTCCTCCATCTTTTCTTTATTAGCTTCCTAACCTGATTGATTCTTAGACCAGGTGAACACAACATATGATCCCTCTGTTGCATTACCTTCACTTCTGGGTTTATCCTGATAGTTTAGGAAACCAATGTTGGAGTCGCTAGCTAATTCTTCTTCTTCATTAGTGAAGAGATTAGCATCTTCAGGGTTCAACTCAGGCTAGAATGAGAAACCTGAGTCAACTTCAAGATATCCAACCACTGAGTTGGTTGGAGGTGCTTCAATGGTAAGGTTTCTCTATGGAGGAAGAAGATGATTCAGCTGCCTTTGACCCCTGGCAACATTGCCTTGGTATGTCTGATTCTAGAATGTTCTCCTTGGGATATCTCTGTATGCAAGAGTAGATGATGTCCCTTGGGCTATTTGTCTTCTGAGAGCTCGCAATTTGCCAGCTTTTGCACCATGGGATCAGTGGTGGCTGTAGATGGGTAATCAGAAGATGAAGAAGATTTACCTCTATTTAGATCTCTCCTTATCTTCCTAGCCAAGATAAGGTCATATTCTACCTCAGTAGCCAAGTCTTGAGCTTCAACAAGGTCTATTTGGCCAACGTATCTCAGCAAAAAACTCTAGGTAGTTGTGAGTTGATGAAGAATCACACTAGGTTTTTAGGGGTCAATTGAGCGATTATAGGGATCCTATTCCTCAACTTATCAAATTTGGCTATGAAATCCCTCATCAGTTCATGAGGTTCCTTCTTCATCTATGTGAGCTGGGCTAGAAGGGCATGTGCATCTTCTACAGGTTTGAATCTAGCTTCAAACTTGGCTTTGAGTGTGTCCCAGTCAGTCACTGATCTAGCCTGCAGATGGTAGAACCAATCTGTAGTAGTACCTTGCAATGTCTCCATGAACAGTCTGACTACCACGTCCTCAAATTCCATGCCTATCACACTATAGGCTATGTTGAAGGCTGTAATGGGTTCATCAGGGTGAACCTTTCCATCACCAAATAATTTAGGGAAATTCTTCCTTGAACTACATGGAAGCTCATGCAAGGGTGGAGTAAGATTGAGTGGGGCAAAAGAGTTACCCCAGGGGCCTTGAATTGCCATAAGTAAATTATTGAAATTAGGGATAACAAATTTGGGTGGTGTATGTATAGGCAAAATTCTGCTAATAGTAGAAAAAGCAGCTCTGCCTTGTGTTGGTAGGAGGAAGACTCCTAGTTCGTTGGAGGTGAGGTTGTGGAGGAAACAACTCAAAATTGCTCTGCTGCACCAACTCAAAAATAGGGTCAATAACACCTTAGGCTTTTTGGCTTCTGATATAGTATGATGTTGCCAGATTGTAGAGCAAAAATAGGAAAGAACTAGTCTTACTTTAGCTTGAAACTTGAGGCTTCAAACTGCACGCTCTTTCCCCAGTGGAGTCGCCAAAAACTATTGGGTGAATATTTTATTGACTAGCTAACTGGTGAGCAAAATAGGTCCTATCACCATAGCAGTAGGGAGATTGATCAGCTAGATGTGTAGGTTTACTACATCAAAAGGGGATAAATCTCTCCTCTCATCAAGGGGAGGTTCCCTATTAAGTATACGGAGCTATATATATATATATATATATATATATATATATATATATATATATATATATATATAAGTAGAAAATAAGACACAAGGGTAGGAAAAACCATCCATCTCTCTTTTTTTAAAGATGATGCTAACAAACAGAGGAGAAATCTTGGGAAACACTAAAGGCACTTCTTTTCTTTTAGAAGTATTCTTGTAGAAAACAACAGGAGTCCTTTCAAGGAACAAGTAATCGGTGACCAAAGTACAAAATAACTAGCAATATAAGATGTAGCACAAAGTCTCCACCTTAACTGCCCAAGAGAGAGATACAAAGAACAATGGGGGCACAAATTCATCCCAAGGTCCTTTACATACGAAAAAGAAAATACAAACACACTGAAAGTACTTGTGGGGGCACAAAGTCGTCCCACAGTTGGTCTTTAGGACACCTTCCTAACCACTTAAACTAGTTCTGCTTGTTAGATCAGATAAATAAGAATGCTTCTAGGAAATAGACATACGAATAATTCCCTAAATAACACAGGCTATTTCCAGCACAAAGTCTGAAAAGGTCACTTCCTTTCTTATTCAAATGAATAAAAATGATTAACAATCTATGCTCAAAGTCTCAGTAAATGCCTTTCAATTTGGGCAGAGTTTTTGCTTCTATAGCAGGAAAAGATCCTTCATAACAATAAGAGAGATTATAATATATAGAGGTCGAGAGAGGTTTGGTGCATTTATCCCATGGAACAGCTCATGCTACGCATGCCATGATTTGAATGCACTTTCAGTTATGTATTTTAACTTACTGTCATCCCTTGGAACTGGACGATCCTTAGTTTCCTCTCTTTATTGCACTGTTGTTCACTTTGCCTTTATTCTTAAACAAGTCATGTCTTTTAAAGGCTTGAGAAATCCACATCCATGTTTCTAGGTTTAAGAGATCTATCAGATCTAAACACTGTGTTGATACTCCAAATCTTCTGTATTATTTCCTCCACTTCACAGTGATTAGATATCTCACGCTTAAGTCTGAAAAAATCAACAGACACTTCATTGCCACCAATTTGGCATCCTCGGGTCTGCCATCATTTGAAAGCCAACAACTAATTGATTGCCCCTAATTTGATGGCTATGAGTCTATCATCCTTCTTGGAAACTCCATTTTTGGCTATTGAATCGAGTCCTTAAATTGCCTCTCTATTCTTTGGTTGCTTTTCACTAAAAAATTGACATGTGGTAGCATCCACTTTGAAATAGGTGAGGACACGTGACAACTTCCACTACTCTTAGAGGCTTTAGAAACATTTTTTATGAGTTTGGCAGAAGATGACACATGGCAGTCTCCACTGTGCTTTAGCGGCCTTTGAAAACACTTGAGACTTATTTTAGAATCACGCAGATGATAACACGTGGAGGTCTCCACTATGCTCTCAAAAATTCTTAGGATAAGCTTATAAACTTGTTCAAAACTTAGATGTAGACACGTGTCACTCTCTGTAGAGTTATAAATGAACAAGTGGTAGCTTTCACTTGTCTTTGGAGAGTCAGGTGGATGATGACACATGGCACATTCTGCTTTCTTCAGCAGCTCACTGGGGGTCCACCACAGTCTTTATGAAAACAAGGAGGGAGAAATTATAGAGATTGATACTTGTCATCTTCCATCAAACTTTTGCAAGGGACATGTGGCACGTTTTATAGCTTCTTGAGACTTAACAAAAACCTGCGTAAAAAAGAAATACCTGCGCATTGAACTTCAGAACTATTGAAACTTTGAAGCTTTAGATGGAGACACTTGGAGGCTTCCAACAAGCTTCAGTAGGGACATGTGGCATCTTTCATTGTGATTTGAAACAAAGTGCAATAGGCCTTGGTAGATGACATGTGGTGGATTCTGGTTGACTCATTCTTTTTGGGGTGCTCCTTTGACCCATTTTGATTAAACTGATTGATTGAACCAACTTTGGTTCAATGGATCAATGTCTTTGTTTTGGCTAAGTCTTAACCATTTGAAATAGTTTCTAAACCACATTGAACCTTTGCTTTGAAATAACCACATTGAACCTTTGAACCTTTGCTTTAAATCGACTGATTCAACCAACTTTGGTTCAACGGTTCATTCCTTCCTTGAAGCTTAGTCTTTTGGAAAGCTGATGAACTTACCAAAGTGGTTGAGTTTCCTACTGATGTCACTGAATGGTTCAATCTAGTTGAAGCACTTAACTCTTTTAACCCTGTCAATGATGTTGAACCTTGAACCCATTGAACAGTTGAACCAAAGTGGTTCAAGGTTCAATAGTTTAATCTTCGCTTAGAAGCTTGCCGATGAGCCCCTTTTTGGTTGAACCAAGGTGTTGAACCAATCCTAAAAATGCCCAAGTGTTGGAAACTCACCCCGTTTGATTGAACTTGTCTGAAGAAGCGATTGAAATAGTTGAACCTACTAATTTCAAGCATGTTGAGTCCGTATATTTCTAGAAAATCTTGAAAAGTGAGGAACTTGAAAGCTCAGAAGAAATTTTGAAAATGGAAGAGGCAAATTTGGTCTTGCAAGACCAAAATGGCTCATACATTGTCCCAAAAAAGAGTGACATTTTTTTGGGGTGACAAGAATACTAACCATCCTCTCTTTAGTCAAATTCTTAGATCACAATATGCATTATAGGTTTTTTCCTTGACTAGTCACTATCAGGGTTTTAGGAGGGTTTAAGACTTGTTTGGGGTATTAATGATTGTTCATAAAGAACAAATCACCAATTACCTCCTTAGACTTGGAAAAAATTATTGAATGACCTCATAAACTATCCAAAAAGGATCATATTCCCATGAAAAGTGTGAGATATGGTATGAATATTTGAATATGCTCTTTGGGTAGCATGCTTAGTGTTTCTTGAACTCGAGAGAGGTCAAATTTGTGTTTTGGGTCTAAGAATTCATTTTCACTATTGGGATAGGTTTAAAAACATCCAAAATATAACCATTAACATGATTCCACATGCTTTGTTAGTCCTTGTTATTCCACTATTTGCATTTGGTATACTAGTTAGGGAGCTTGGGGTTTAGACTGATCTCCTTTTTAGTAGCCCTCAAGGGAATTTAGTTTGAGACTTGAGATTTGGTTCCTCCTAAAAGTGTATGGAAACATTTGATACATATATATGTTACCTTAAGGTCCCTCCATGAGGTTTGGCATACTTGTTTTGTACTTTTGAGCTCAAAGGGACCCTTTGGTCTCATGATTTCCTCTTGCCAATAGAGTGGGCAAGGTCTGAGATAAAATAGTGGGTATATACATTTATTATGTGGCCTTAATGTGACCATGAATGTCTTGTTCTAATAATGACCACCCTCTATACAAAATAACAAGGTGTGATTATTCTTATAGAACTCTCAACACACTAAACTATCTCATGGCTGGACTATAGGGTTTGATTGTGTGTGTTGATTGACTGTGTCTTGTGGTTTAGAACTCAATTTGACACCACCTCATGTTTCATCTTGTTTTTTAGATAACTTAATGACTTTATGCCTTTTTGATCTAATTGAGTTAGAAATCAATGTCCTTTCATGCACTTTATTCTTTCCTTAGGCTTAGGACCAACTGTCTAGACTGTAGGTGGCCTATAAGATATCGAATTTGTTTTAATGTTTAAAATCTTACCTTCACACCAATATCCATTTCAATGCTCTTGAACTTATTTGTAATCTCAATCAAGATTATATTTCTTTTAAACACCCCGACCATTCTCTTTATGTCTAAAATTGAGTTGACCCTTCAAATAGGCCTATGGGTGGTATTCAAGGGTTATGACTATATTTGGTGTTTAGACCTTACCCTCAAATCAATAAAAATACTTTTTATTTGGAATTAATTATAGTCTCAATTAGGTTCAAATTATTTCAAACATGTTCTACCTTTATTTTAGATCTAAAAATGAACCAGCCCTCTAAGTAGGCTTGTAGGCACCTATTAGAGTCATGATTACATTCTGTGTGATTCTGAGATCTCACTTCCACACTACAAAACTACCAATGGTCCATAAACTTGGTTGAAGTCTTGAATGGGTTAAAACACCTTTCAAACACTACTCTTCTCTCTTTCTTTTTTGCATTTCACCCTACATCTTGAAGGCATGACTGTGTTTACTCATTAGGGCTTATAACTGTGTGTTGGGTTTTCAAACTAAATTCCTTTATATTGACATGCTGTTTTAAGGGTCTAAACTAAAAGAGTATTTATTTTCACTGTATAACAAGCTCTACTATCTCCTTCTGACATTTTCAAGGCAATTCTTACTTGCTCTCATATATAGTATGTACACAGTCCTATAAATGCTTATTTGACTGTGTGCTTAGCTTCTTGATTCCCTTGACTATCCAAGTGACTTAAATGCTCTTCATATTTATTGTGTTCTAACTCATCTTATGTTGTAGTCAAGGGTCATTTTTGGATTACTTTTATGTTGGTTGATGTTGGTCATGGTCTAAAATGAGGACCTACAAGATGGGGGCCTATAGGTCTCATTTGACTATATAGGATACATAGAGCCACTTCTTGTTCTTGAAATTTTCAAACTTGTCAAACCATGACACTTCCATTTTCATTCATCCAATGGTATACAAAGCTTATGGAAAACATTATGTCACCTTTTTCAACTTCCCTTAATAGGTATTTATGGACTATACATACAGTCATCTTATATGCATAAGGTCTTTGTGTAGGAACTTTTAGTATATAATCAAATTGAGCCCATGAGGATATAAGTGGGGTAGTAATAGACATGATAATGCATAAAGATACATATCAAGTCTCCACCATAGCTTTGAGCATCTCCCATCTACTTCTATAGTCTATATAACTACATATGAAGGAAACATTTGGCTCTCATTGAAAGGTGTATTGGACTCTTATCTTGATATTCTCATGATTGAAATAGTGAAATATGACCTCAATAACCTACACCATGATATATCACTAAAATTTGAGCCAAAATTACCAATAAAACCTCTAGCAGACTATTCAAACATAAACTATGTCTCCCAAAAGTAAGCACACTTGAAGAATATGGATGAAAGATACATCTTTAAAAAATCACATAAACTTCATGAAATTGAGGGATATTACATGAGTGATGAAGCATTATAAACCTATGAGAATAAACATCATGAAGACAAAACAAAAACTTGTATCAGGATCCACTAGAACAACTTGTACACCAAGACATTCTTCCTCCAGTTGAAGGAACTTCATAAAGATGAGTTTAATAATGAAAACACCATGAAAATTATCTCCATGAACTATAGAAACAACTCTCAAAACAATTATTCTCCATCGATTTCTGAAGTGGAGAAAAAGGTGCATGAATAGACCCCTCTCAGATGGATAGGCCATAGTGACCTGTTATCACCCTTAGCGATTGTTAATAAATAAAAATCCATAAATATGAAAACCAATGTCACTGATTTCAATCTTACTATGACCCCTAAAAATGAACAAAGTTTTAGATCCTAACTCTCTCTCTCCTGGCCATATCATTTAGTTGAAATTTGCCTTTTTAAGTTTGTAAATGCAATGATGGAGGAGAAAAAGTGTTTGGAGTGTCAATTACACCTAAAACATGGTCCAAAGATGGAAAAAAAGATCTGAGGGATCCCAAGATACACTTAAAAACCATTTTCAACTAAAAATAGATCTTACAAGGCTGTACAAGTGCTTGTAAAGTGTCCTTCTGCCAAGATTAGGCATTAAACTACAGATGTTGTCAGAACCTAACTATCCTTGAGTATTATATGACCAATATATGACATTAGAGATGTTTTTAATCTTATTTAAATATTTTATTCTTGATATGGTATGTCCAACTCTTCCACATGGGCCAAAAGGTGGCCAAATTGACATTTTTGCATATGAGGGTAAAATAAAAGGTTAGTGCATAATACAATGAATTTGATGACACCTTAATATCCATTTATAATTACCTTAGACCACACTAAACCATTGACTATGTTTTACCATACAAGACCTTGTACTTGACCCATTAGACTAGATAAGTGGACATGAGACCAAACTTTTAACAATGCTAGACAAGGACAAATATGACCATATGGGACTCTTTAGGACCATTTAAGACCATGAAAAGACCATGACTTTTTTTTGACAACCCTATGAATTTTCAACTTAGAGGGGTGACCAATTTTGACTTGGGGCCAAAATTTGGTCAATAGGCAGATCATTCAAGAATAAATATGTGAAAGCACTTTGTTCATTATACCACATCAAACAACATTTCTCTACCACCTACTATTTGCAAGGCAATGATCAAGTTGAGGATTGTAATAAAACCATTGTCAATATTCTGAAGAAGATTTTCAATGATGCTAGTCATAATTGACACTTGTAGCTATTTAATGCCCTCTAGGCATACCATACCACATAACATACTTCAATAAGAGATACACCCTATTCACTTGTTTATGGAACTAAATCCATTATTATTATTGAGGTCAAGTTGCCTTCTCTTTAAATTTTATTCTAACACATCATCGATGACAAAGACTACAGAGTAGCTCACTTGCAAGAGCTAGACCTACTTAAAGGTAAACCCTTGGCCACCTTGAATAATATCTAGGCATATTAGAATCGATTAAAAATCCAATACAATAGGCATGTTAAACATCATGAATTCTAGATTGGTGACCTAGTACTAAAAGAGAATAAAAAAATATAAATGCTAAAACCAAAAAAAATAAAATTTCTAACTAAACTGATAAGGGCCCTATGTAGTTGTTTCCAACTATGGTTCTAGAGCATTCTAGCTTGTTAAACCAAAGGGAGATGAAATTGATGAACCAATGAATGTAATTCACCTCAAATATTTTTATGCTTGATGGACTTAGATTATTGTCTACAAGGATTGTCTAAGTTATGACTCTTTATACTTATTTTTTGTACTATACCCCTTATCGTTTTACCATACCCTCAACCCTTCATTGACCAGTTATTTTTACCTCACCCTAGCTATCACATTTGGCCTTATTTATGATTCATTTGTACTTCAAGCATGTTCAGTGGTTGATGATAAATTCAATTCCAACAATTATTTTAGACTTAGATGTTTGAATGGTAGTTTATGAAAGCAATATGACAGTGGCCTTGACAAATGCATCGTTCATTTGTTGTTACCTTCCCACCTTATGATAATAATTATAATTGCCTATGGGGAAATCAATAACACTAACCCTTTGCCATTGTTTCTTAATTTTAACTTCCTATGGGTAAATTAGGAGAAACACCTTTACTATGCATTGCCACATCACTTTGCCATTACTGTTACCATTTTACTTTATATATAACTTACTAGTACTTAATCAGACACCTTTAATGTAGGTATAAGTAAAGTGACTTGAGTTCCTATAGGACTATGTAGATAACACTCGATTCATGTTGAGGTCAGCTCGAGTCACCACTTCAACACACTCTCACCATTTTATGAGTAATTTAAGTTGGAACACTCTCACTATTTTCAAGTAACTTGAGCCATACACTCTCACCATTTTATGAGTTTGGACCATGTTGTATCACATAATTCTTTATTGAGTTGAGATACAAAAAATATTTAAAACATGTGAAATTTTTAAAAAACCCATAAACATTCTATAAAGACCTTTAAAACCTTAACAATAAATAAATCATGAAAACTAGCTTAGAATTTCCATGCGAGATATAAAGTCATCAATTTTTTCTAGGATGGGCCATCTTATTTGTTTATTTTTGTTTCTAGACCATATTGGTATTTTTCCTCCCATTTCTGGAGGAACTACATTAGCCTGAGGTCCACACAAACTATGTAGGCAATACTTGGATAGATCTGATATCTCAGGTTAGCTGACCGCACCTTCCCTTATTTTTTGACTACTTTTTTGCTTTAAGAATCATGTGACTCCTAACTATTTCATGAGTAACCACTTGTCATTTAGTTTCCCCATCCTTATTAGTTTTAAGCCGTACACTTTCACCATTTTATGAGTTCATGTTGTGAGCATTATGTATTTGATTTTTTGGGTAACTTCATCTTATGCTCTCACTATTTTATGAGCTCATTCTCATTTCAACCCTTAGATTTAGTAGACACTATGAATTACCAATTTAGTTCATTTGTGGATACTTGTCTCTTAATTTTTAGTGTGGTTTTAGCTTAAACCATACTCTCATGCTTGTATGATTTAATTGTGTTGATGTTTTCATGATTGTGAAATGTCATCCCTTCTTTTCTCATGTACTCACCATTTTGTGAACTCATTCCCATTTTTATATACAAGGCAATCATGTTTTCTTATCATTCATTTTCTTCTATCCCATAACTTGGGAGAACTACATTTGGCCTAAAGTTAATGTTGGATATTGTGTCCATGGAATTATGTAGGCAACATCCACTTGCCTAGTGCAAATAAATTTAGCTCCACTCCCCCTTCCTTTTCTTTTATTCCCCCATTTTGTTTGTGTTGTTTTGTTATCTCCTATGGCTTATGGGAAATTATGTTGTCTTGTTTGTGTCATTTCCCCTATAGCTTAGGGGCAAACTTGTGCCTTTTGTTCTTATGTTGTTTTACTTGTGTCATTGATACCTAACTTAGGGGTCACCCTATCGCCAAGAGTAACACCTCTATTACACATACACGAACAAACTTTTTTGGTTTGCACTAATATTATGATTAACCACTAGTTGTATATTGTTGTTTATAAAGCTTAATTTGTTTATTTGTGTGTGTTTAGAATAGTTTATTTACTGTAATTTTCTTTTCTTTAGATTATTTTCTTTACTTTGTTTATTGTGTGTTTTGAACATTTGCTTATTTTGTCTATCTTTATTTATATTGTCTTATTTATTTATTTATTTTTGTTTATTGGTGTTTTGTTCACATGTTTATTGTTGTTTTATGGATTGTTTGTGTTTACTTAGTTATTTGTTCACATATTATTTTGTTTGTTCATTAATGTTTTATTTTTAATTAGTGTTTTCTTATTTATTTTTATTGGTGTTTTGTTGTTCTATTTATTATTGTTATTATTATTATTATTTTATTGCATTTTTTGTTTTTATTAGTTTATGTTTGCTTCATTAGTTTTGTTTGTTTATTTATATTTTGGTGTTTATGTTTATTTATTTATTTATTTATTTTTTTGTTTATTTATATTTGGTTGTTTATGTTTGCATCTTGTTTTCATTTGTATAGCCTTATTTGTTTATTTTATTCTTGTTTGTCTATTTGTTTTGTTTGTTTTTATCTTTTATGTTTGCTTCATTATTTGTTTGTTTGTATAGTGTTAGTTTGTTTGCATTTTGTTTAGTTGGGTTTTGTTATTTTTTTATTTTTAACTGTTTGTTTGTTTTTGTATTTTTATTTTACCTTTTGTTCCTTGTTTTTTGTAGTTTTATTATATTTTGTTTACACTTAAGTCTTGATTATCCATATCATATTCTTAGGTTGTATTTTTTATATATAACCTTAAAATTTATTTATTTTTTATATTTACACTCATGATTTAATTATTCATATATTATTTTGAAGTTGTTTATATTTACATTTAAATTATGTTTTACATGCTTAAGGTATATTATGCCATTTTAGTTATCAATAACTATGTGTATAATATCACAAGCTAAAGTAAAAACTTTCACATAGAGTCTATTATAGCAATGCAATGGTAGCAGGTATCCAATATATTAAAAAACTAGCCAAATACCTGAAACACATGCCTAAATCCATGAGTAATAAACATGAGCAACAACTAATTTATTATGTGTTTATACAAATGAGCATCTCTGAATAAGCATCCATATAAGTCATACAACATTATCATATGATAACCAACAAAACATCACATAAACATGGCATAATAAATGAATAAACAAAGCATACATAAACATAAACATTAATAATTTTAAACATCCATAATGTTATTCAATGCTAATCAAATGCTAAACATGAGATAAACAAGATAATAAGAATGGCATCATATATATATCACAACAATATCATATACATGTACATCAACTTTGAAGGACCCAAAAATGAATGCCAATGTACCTCAAATGTAATTTACATATCTTGATGGTGTCTCCAAAATACATAAGTATGAAAATACAATGGGTATAATTCCATATTCCAAAACAATGCCAAACTATGCCAAAATGTTAAAATGCCAAGGTCCTTATGATCAAATCTATCTCTGCATGTCCATGGGACTTGTAGCTAGAAGAGGCTCTAGTATGCCTGGTATTCCTGGTGGTGGTGGTCATGACTGATGAATAAATTGGCTTGAGGCATGAGTCCTAGTATGAGATTGATAAGATCTACTCCTTACCATCTGTGCATCTCAAATCTCAAAAGTAACAACCTGCTGATCCTTGGGTATGGTAAACTCATCAGATTGCCTATAATAGGATGCCTCATTCTTAGCTCAAAGGATCTCTAGAAGCATATATGAAAATATGGCATGTGTACTAGCTCTTCAAGCCACATCCTACCCTCGTTCTCAACCTATCCATAGTGACCAATGCTTGATCCTAATCACTAATAGCCTAGTCTCTCTTAGTAGTGCTTTAACCCTATATCTATACCATCTTGGCTATCTCAGCCTTTAGTCGAGTCAAATCTATTTTTAACTAAGTCATATCATCATCCCTCATGTCTAGGGTAACTTACAAATTAGATAGATGATGCTATAACCTTTCCACCTCCTATGCTCAAACACGTCTCTCCTACTTAAGCATGCTAGTTTCCTTTTCTATTGTGGCCATACTAGAAGGGCCTACCTAGCCTAGATCTACCCATGTGTCTAAAGGTCTTGCTTGGCATAAGCCAACCTGTACCACCACCACTATTGATCTTAGATCCAGTATCACCATATTTTTTCCCTCATCATCTCTATCTTCTCCATCCAAACCACCACCACCACCATCATCATCATCATCATCATCATCATCATCATCATCCCCTAGCCTCACTTTCCTTCTAGGTGCCACTGATGCCACTCAAGTTATCATCCTCCATCTTATCGATATCCATAGGAACTTGACACCTTATTAGTGTTGAAGTTATCAACTTCAAAAGGAACACCTATACATATTAGTGTATGAAAGCTAGAGTGACCCATACATATACGAATCCTCTTACATAGGCCCAAATAATTCATGGTATATTATTGTAGCTCATTGTAGACATGTTCCTTAGGATCATAGGAGTATCTTGGATGATATCTCATGTCATGTGTGTAAACCACCATGGCCCCTTAGGTACATCCTATGTGTAACCAAACTACCTAAGTTTTTGATCAAGGTGGTACTCCTTTGTAATAGGTGATTGTTTCCCAATAAGAAAGCATCTAGTGCTCATGAATCCCACATACCATCCATCCCTGAACCACTACAACTAATAAGTGAGGTATGGCCTCTAAATGAAGAACTATGGTGTCAAATCATCAAACATCCAAAGATAAAAGGGGATGCCTCCTCTACACCCATGCCTATTAGTTCTTATTTGAGATCAACCATAAGCTACTATATCCCTAAGATCTCATACCCTATGCATCCCAACTAGTCACTTAATCACAATATGATCCTATCCTTATACCATGAGAAGTGTGCAAGATCCAATATTATGTCCACTTTAGTATGCTATTAGATGCAAATCTCTATACAATTATGCTATAACAATTGGTTCCTAAGTAGAATATGTAGAGTCATCTAACATGCTCCTAAAAACACCTCCTAAGCCTATATGGAACTATATACCACTCTTTTCAAGTAACAAGATGCCATTAACAATAGCCATGATAAAAATAACTTTTTTATTAATTAGGGTTGGTGGTGAAGGATCCAAAATAGGTAGATCATCTGGTCGAATATTGATCTAGATCTTAATCAGGTCTATATCAACCTTCCCTCCAACCATGGGGATACCCTAATATCTACATAGATTATCAAGCACTAATTGTTACTATGTTAGTGGTATCTAAAATAAATGTCTCTCATGTATCGATAACTTAAGGATATACTAGGTATCCTTAAATGTAATGGTGGCCTCATTAATTGACAAGTGAAAGGTGGATGTCTCACTATGCTAGCACTCTGCTAACAATAATTAGATAAGCTCAATAAACCTAGATAACTAACATCTATGCCATGTCATGTAGGTCTAGCATCTGTAGGAAGCTTACCATGCCCTCAATCTAAATCTATGGGGTCTGTATATAATGGGATCATCTCTTGCAACAAGTAATAATAACTAATCACTCCTACAATCAAAGAAGTTAGTATCAACCTAACTATATATCACTACTGGAGCCTAAGTATAGCCTACTCAATCTAATTCACTTTCTTCTAGAGGTTGGACCCCTTCTAGGTCCTCAAAATTAGTTATTTTTTATTCCATAACAAAGCCATTATTTTTCTAATGGTAAAGCCACCATTTAGGTGATTATGCACATTTTAAGGTGAAAGCACCATTTTTGTTTTCAAAAAAATGTCAACTTCACCTAAAAATGGGTGAAATCACCATTTTGGTAATTTATACCATTTTTTGGCATTATCACCATTTCTAGAAATGATGACTTCACTTGAAGTCATCATTTTCCTTGGTAAAGCTGCTATTTGCCATACCATGTAAATGATAACTTCACTACTTTTTGACCTACCAAGTGTAATTAATGCTAATAAATGATAATTAATAATTAATTTAAGGTTACTTATTGGTGGCCCATCATGTGGTGGCCATATATGCTCCCTCACTCATTCTAATACATGTCGTTGAGCTCTTCCACATGCCATATCCTCTTAGTAATTCTTGCAAAAAACCAGAGCTCTAATTCTCTAAAGGCTAGGGTAAAAATGAATTATTTTTCACCATAGTGGTGAATATACAACCCAAATTTTAATTTCCCCCCAGGGCCTATAGTTCATTCTACATGCTCTAGGAAGTGTATTTTTCACATTTATGGTCCATTTTATGCATTGTTTGATCCTACATGCCTATTTAATAACACAATTTTTTAACCTATATCCTATGTTTATTCAAACATACATTTTTGAACTCACATTTAGGATAGAAATTAGTTGTTATCCTTTTCTAGCTCATTATAAATCCATTTTATGGATTTTTGGTATAAGCCACCCTTGCCAATTTGTCCTATTGCAGTTAATTTTATTTTTGACCAATTTAATGATTACAACTACCAATGGAAAAATAATTATTTTTACATCCCATGCTAATGATTTTAACTTCCTATGGGCAAATCATTATTTTTACCCACTCCGCCTACCCTTCCAAGGCAAATGCATGCATCACTAATTATAACTACCTTTGGGTAAGTCAATGTTTCTCATTTTTTGTTCCCAATTATAACTACCTTTGGGAAAATTAGTGTTCCCCATTTTCCATTTATGATTCTAATTACCTTTGGGAAAAGCATTGTTTCCCATTTTTTTATTGATTATAACCACCTTTGGGTAAATTAGTATCCATCCTACTGCCCTAATGGGAAACTATCCATGCCACTGCTTATAACCACCTTTGAGAAAGCCAATGTTACACACTTCATTACTGATTATAACTACCTTTGGGTAAATTAGTGACTCTGCCACTATTATTGTTTATAACAACCTTTGGGAAATTTATTAATCCCACCCCTATTGCCATTATATTATGTCATTTTCTTCATTTTGAGGTAACGTTTGATGATTCAATTTTTACCATTGACTCCCTCGAGGGGGCATCAAGGGCTTATTGAGTAGACTTTGGGGCATGAATCATTTGGATTAATGACTTTTTCATTATTTATAAAGATGTTACTATGATTGTGTCTCACAATGCCTTCTCAAATAGGGGTGAAATTTAGACACTTAGTTTTGACCACTTTCAATCCTAAGCTATGATTCAATTTAACGTCTAGTAAATGACATAATTTAAGACTAAAAATCACTTGAATTACTCAAATTTATTAGTGTAAGAGATTTAATTACTCATAATTGTGATGCGACTAGATTGTTTGGTGTATTACCCTATATGTGCCAAAAACCTAGTTCAAATCTAACCCTTATCAAATTATGATCTAGTAATTTGACACTTTTAGCCTATCAAACTATTCGTTCATAACATTTAAAATAATTACCAAAAGCAAAAAAGTACTAATAAAGATTAATTACATTAAAAATATTAATTAAATTGCCTAAAAAAATTCCAAATCAAATTAGTGAATTTTATTTACCAAAAAGGGAATTTTAGCCAAGTATGAAGTCAAAAGGTCAAAGGATCTAATAAAGTGATTTATTATTTCCTAAATATTATAAAAATATGAGTCATAACATCAAAAATATATAAACAGAGTTGCAATCCCTCAAAAATATTTGAAACTAAGGTGTAAATATTTCATGAGTGCTTTGACCCAACCTAGTGTTAACCTAACTCAACCTAGGTTAATTTAGACTCAACTCAAGTTAAAATTTAACTTAACCTCCTTAGGGTTAGAGTTAGTTCTTTGAGCTATAAATACGAGTAACCAAATCATATGCTAATAATATTTTTTAAGGTTATTCTACTGGAATACCTTCTTGAATCCTTTCAGAGTAGTGCTATAATGCCTAATTTACGCCAAGCTTCACACCAAGCCACAAGTAACTGTTGGAAAGATACTACCACTTTGGAAGAACATTGATAGAAGACTCAAATCATTATAGGTCAAGCATGATCATCCTTATTCCAAAACATAAGTATCAAATTTGACAAAAGAGGTAAGAAATTTGTATTATTTTAATCTCTATTTTATGATCTTTCTTATTATGTTATGCTCTCCCTAGTTCTTATGAAAGAGTGTTTAGTCGTAGTGTATTTTTATGCTTGATTATTTGTCATTTGAACTAAAAAATGACTAATATACATATAATATACTCTTTAAACATTTGAGGTATAATTTTGAACTTAATTGGTTGGGTCCCTTCATCGTTACAACTAACTATGGGTCTAGTTCATAGGTTGGATACTCTAGAGGGTTATGAACTTGATGAGCCAATGAACACTATGCATGTTAAGTATTTTTATGCTTGAATTACCATGATCTTATCTATAAGTTTTCATATTTTGGGACATATCTACTCCATTATATCTTCCCTATCCTTTCAACCCTTTCTTGGGGGACATCCCTTCATTATTCCTCATCTCCCTTTCCTATAACCACCCTAATCAGATTATGATTATATAGGTACAATAGGTAAACCAGAGAAATACTTAAGAGGAATATATCAAAAATATAGAATGGTTTGTGTTAGAGTCTCTTTATAGATGAAATGTAAAAATATGAAATGTCATGATTTTCTAGCTTGTATGATTTTTATCGTTCCCTGGAGTTCCTATCCATTCCTGTTTACATTCCCTCATTGACCTCCATTGCATCCTGATTTGTTGTTTCAAGAGAAGATGTTGTATCCTATTCTAATTTGTTGTTGAATCATACTCCTTGAATTTATCATGTATGGACAAACCTTTCATATTTCTTGTTCCTTATTGAGTTCTCATACCCATGGTTTCCCTTCCTCCCTTTGATAGGTGTTTCTGGAGTTGTCTTTTCCCATTTCTTGTATATTATTTAATCAAAATACTATTATTTATATCCTATTCCAAAAATCCCTAAAAAAAAATATATATTTCTTCAAAAACCATAAAAATCAAATATTACCTTATGTAGAAAACTCTAAAAAGATTTCATGACTCAATATCCCAAAATTTTCCCCATCTGTGGCCATCTCTCAAAAGATGTCACTAACTAGTTTTCATCCTTCTAGTCAACTTGGATTTCTAATCCCTCATAGTCAGGTGATAGATATTGAAGTACCTATTAAATGGTTTTAATCTCCTTGTGAGTATGACATATCAAAAGTGATACCAACTTCTTGCTATGTTCTCACCATTTTATGAGTTCATATTTCATGCTCTCGCCATTTTGTGAGTTAAACCATCTAATCAAAATATTTTTTTCCTTGTCTTGCTCATTATTATCATTTTTATATTCTCATTTATACATTAAACTATAATAGCTGGAGGTATAATTAGATTATATAGAAAACACTTAGTTTTCTAAGGTTATCTTGATAGTCCCTTATCCCATGCTCTCAATGTTTTATTAGCGTTTCTCTTTTCATTTGGGCAAGCTTATTCCTTGTACACTCTCACTATTTTTTGAGTCTCCTTTATTATTTTTATTCTATAATATATCTTCTTAACTTGTCATCACTTTTATTAATTCCAAAGTCCCTAAGAGAAATACATTTGGCCTAAAGTCCAAGGACTATTTAGGTATCATCCAATTGTATAGGGTATTTGGAGCTAGGTTGACCACCCCTTCCTCATTCTTCTATTCCCCCTTTGTCATGTGTGTTTGGTCACACCTTTTGTTTCAAGAGTAATGCCTCATTTTCACACACAATTACTAATAGAATGTTTATTTAATTTAACTTGTATGTTTGTGTGCTATTTGTTTAGTTTCTTATTTATGTGCTGATTTGTTACTCGATTGCCTTAATTTAGATATTATGTTTTCACTTAAGTCTTGATTATTCATATTATGATTTTAAGTTGTGAACATTTGTATCTGAATTGGAATTAATTTAAGTGCATTATGTTTTACATTTAAATATTGATTTTCCATATCTTTTTTTAAGTTGCATATATTTGTATTTTGAATTTAAATTTATGCATTTTGACAAACAAATGTTATTTTGATTCATTTATATATTATGATGCATACTATCATGTGCAATATTAAAAATCAAGACTCAAAATCCTAATTAATGTTAAATAAACTATTTCTCTTTATCTAATCTAATAATAGCCCTAGGGTGAATCTATAGCCTTTTATTTCAATTTTTTTCTTCCCATGCTTCATACTATGCATTTGTTCTTTTGTGGAGGCTTATTTTTGGCTCACATATCTATTTTTTCTCTCATTTTCTTCTCTCACTTTCATTCTCTCACCTCCTTTGAATTTTCTATGATATCATTTTATCCTTTTGTAGGTCCAATCATCCAATTTTCTTTGACTCTCCCCTCGAGGGAGCATCTAGGGCTTGCCAAGTGATATTTTAGGACATATTTGAACTCATTTGATAACACATTTAGCAAAATAATCAAAACTAACATCTATTATTTTTACTATATGATCATTCTAAAAAAATTTCTCAATATTTGAGAAGTTGTTACTTTGTCTACATCTCGTAGTGCCTTCTCAAATAGGGGAAAATGTAGACACTCCATTTTTATCAGTTCCATGTCAAAATTGTAAAATATAAAAACTTACCACAATTGCACACAATCTGGTCCAAAATTATTTGTTCATTTAATGTACAAGTTTGAATTCACCTTATGGCATCCCTAGGTTAAATAATTCACTAATTAAGTATGTTCAATTATCATTCGGGTCATTTTCTCTGTTCAATTCTTCTACTCTTATTAATTCACTAATTATCATTCATTAATCAATTAATTCAATTAATTACCCTCTAAATAATTCTTCTAATCAATTTTCTCATATTGTATTAATTAAATTGATCATTAATTAATTGAATTAATCATTCTTCTAATTATAATTATATGTAAATGGAATTATAATTTCCTTTCAATTATTAAATCTTCTTTTTCTTTTTCTTTCAAAAGGGTATCTTCATTCAAGAAAAAATCTTGAGATCCTATGGAGTATTCTCTTGTGAAATCACTCTAAATGATTTAATATGAAGGATTATTCTCCAGCCTTCATCTTGGAGATAATATTAAGGGCCCATAATGAATCTTATGAGATATTTTAGGGGAACATTCTCAACCCTTCATCTTGGAAACAAGTTGAAGGGCCTACATTGATTATCCATGTGCTTTATTGGGAATGATTATCCACTCTTCATCTTTGAAACAAGATGAAGGGCCCATATTAACTCTCACAAAGATATTTTGAGGATAATTCTCCACTCCCCATATTTCATGCAAGATAGGGGGATCATATTAATCCCCTTTAGGTACTTTCAAGAGCCATCCTCAACCCTTCATATTGGATAAGATGAAGGGTTCATATTATCAATCCATGTGCTAATCCATGTGCCTTGTTTATGATGCATTTGTAACCATCCATCTTGGAGTTAAGATTAAGTTTCCTTATTAATTCATAATTATTGTAAATAGACCTCTTATATTTTTAATTGACCATGTTCAAGACTCATAACAAAGACATGTCAATTTCATACGCTAACTTATGCATTGAAGTCCATGCTCATCAAATCATTTTATTAATGTCTTCAATGAGAGATGGTCTATTTTGGGATAATAACATTGTCAAAGACTGATTGAAGATATGCATAACCCAAATCATACACAAAGATGAGGTTTCCAATGAAGATTTACATTATATATATTTAATATTAACATTTTGATCTTAGTCTTTATATTTTCATAAGCTCTTAGGTTTAGATTATTAGTTCTTGATATTTCATTTGATCATTTAAAAATTATCGAATAAGTAGAACTATTTTTATATATTCTAATGATAAAGACCTCTACCAAAAGGATATGATGCTAATTCATATTTTGACTATCACCAAGGCCCTGGACATCCTAAAAATTAATGTTATACATTAAATCACAAAATCCAAGATTTTATTGATAACTAACAAATCACTTTTGATGATCCTCCTAACTATTTAGGTTCACAACTTGATGACCATCAAAATAAAATGGTATTTAATAATATTTTATAAGATAATTTTAATAAAGACCTAAAATTTCAAATGTAATATCATGTACATCTTCATCCACCACATTATGAGCACACATTTGATGGGATTATTGGATCTTCTACATGCACAAAACCTCCTATGATTTAGAGACCTTCTATTTAATTTGATGGTAGTGAAATTGTATATGATGACTCATATATTCATTCATTATTAATTTGAGCATATCTTGATCATGAAACTATAAATATTATTATGATTGATAATGGTGATAGTAAAAAAATAATTTCCATGATGTTACTTATATATTTAGGATACACACATGATGATTTTTACCCTCTAACCAAAATGATCACAACATTTAATGGAACATCACATCAAATTTTTGGTGTGAGAATTAATTTTATAGGTTGGGCCAACACATGTGGATAATACATTTTCAATTATACCATACACAAGAGTATTTGATATGTTATTAGGATGACCTTGGGTACATAAAATTTGTGTAATGCCTTTGATAGTGAATGGGTATATTAAATACATTCATATAAAAAGGGTAATCAAAGTTTCTATAATTCCATATGAATATCCACTTGAACAAGAGAAGTTTATTCCTAGATATTTACTTATAAAACATAGTAAGATTAATCATCCACTAAAGGGTAAGCAAAATGTAACCCCCTTTCCTAGGCAACCTATACTTGAGAGACCTTTTCACAACTATAAATAATGGATTACATAGAATCATCATCTACTCCTACACAACACATCCAATTACCTAGAGAAACAAAACATGCTATAAATAGTCTAAACACATCAAAGAGAACTCAATAATGGGTTCCATGAATCACTACTTCTGCTACCATTGATTCATGATGACATACTCATATGATGTATACATAAAATATTTATGACTCTATCTCTTTATATATATATATATATATAAGAGATTGTAGAGATGTCATATATATATATATATATATATATATATATATATGACATCTCTACATGCTCCTAGATAGTATCACCAATATGATTTACCATATTCTGAATATAAATCACCTTATGAGCATACCTTAGATGAGATAATTGGTTAACCCTTGCTCTATATTTTTTTCAAAAATCTAAAAAAATAAAAAATTCTAGAAAATAAAAAAACATTCAAATAAATTAAAAAATACAAAAATATTTAACATTTCTATATTTAATATCTCCTTAGAATATATGTTGTTTGATTCATGTTACTACATAACATATATTTTTCTAATCACATACATGTTTCACACATATTTCAATGTGATACATGCATACCACAAACACATGATATATGCACATACATATGTTGACCTGTCTTATACCTATGCCATATAGTATATTGGGGACATCTAGATAGATGCACAAAGTTGGGGGATTAAAAAAATGCCAAAATGGGGATGATCAATTTTTTTTGTGAAGGATGCACACCTTTTTTTAGAAAGGCCAATCTTGTCCTGCCTTAACATGGGGCCAATACAAAAAGGTGCATGCCCTTTATGGGTTATAAAAGGTGCACACCTTTTATAAAAGCTTATTTTCACCTCAAAACCTACATTTTTATTCTCTTGTGTTTTATTCTAGAGCTAAGCAAATATTTGCATTTTGGAAGATAAAGAAAGGGCATGCATGCTATAGAGTTCCTTATATCCTAGAAAATTGATTGTGTATTTCAATCTCAGCCTTAAGTAGGTTTTTTTAATTAATTTTTGATTTAAATATTTGAATTTATATATAATTTAAATGTTTAGGGTTTTCAAAATAAATTTGCATTTATGTCACATTGCCTAAACAAAATGTTTATTTTTATAAATATAGATACAAAATTTGATGGATCCATTTCCTAAAGAAACTATCGAGCATAACTGTGATCAAACCCGCTAACATTTTGAATTCACACAAGAATCATCTCAATTATATAAACAATATAATTCAAAGTGATAATAATTGAAATTATTATCAATATTTTGTGTGAATCTTCAAGTCATGGTGCACACAATTCATTTTCCACTACATTACATGTCATTTTCAACAAAGGGGGAAATGTCACTCCCTAACTTGATGCACTGTTACATAAAAGAAGGTGTTGAAACAATATTATTATGATAAATTATCGTATGAGGAAATTCAAAAAAATAAAATAAAAGAAGAAATACATGCTTTGTTTATTAAGTCTAGAACCAATGAACCACCACCAATGAGATGCAAACATATTAACATTGATTGGTGTGTTCATGGAGATTAAAAACAACTTTTAAGATAAGTGGTGGATGGTGTTTGATGATCCTCCATGAAATCATAATGAGATTCCATTAATTGTTTTTGAGAAATAATTATTGTGAGTTTTATTTACAATAAATCCTAAATTATTTTGACATGCTGACGTCCCAAGTTAGTGGAGGTGAGTTGTCGTTTGATAGACTATGTGCCAGGTGAGACCAAAACTACCAAAATAGAGCTCAGAGAAATGGAAGGATAATAACACATACTTATATTCCCAAAATATTCATCATAGTACACAAATGGACACCCTTGATATAATTACTAACCCCATGGGATGTATTCACTGAGGGGTTATACATAGGCTACAAGTTGTGGCACATATAGTAGTCTCCATCCTACTATTGGTGCTAGTGTCCCTCATACTAGTGGAGGCATAACTAACAATCACCCTAATATCCTGTACATCATTGCACATCATGAAGGAGGATGTGTACATGACTTCTAATTAAAGGTATACATACACATGTTACATCTATAAATCTAATAGGCACATTTATAGATAATAGATATGCATTTATACATCACACTCATAAACAAGAGTATATGTCATCTATAGTTCCTTCAAAATATCTACACACTAGTATATAATAATATATTCCATATTCAGTTTCTTTACCACCTCAAGACACTTGTACATCAAAGGATATATCATTTGTCATTTCTTTAAGACCTCAGGACAATAGCATGCTAAAGTATATGCCATTTGTGGTTGTTTTATCACCTCAAGACACTAACATACAATTATATATCACATTTGTGATTGCTTCACCACCTCTTGTTAGCACACACCAATTATGCAAGGCTTATCTACTTCACCATCTATATTTGACACACATGTTTAATTAATTATAAATTTTTTATGTATGTAAATGAATATTGAGTTTGGATTTTAGTATATATTTACTTAATCGACTAAATTTGAATTCTTTCATTTTTTTTTCTTGTATAGATGATCACTGATATTTTAGGTACCCCAGTTGGTTTAGATTCTATCATTGATGCTACAATTACCATTGTGATACCATACATATAGGATTATAAATAAAATTACATCAAGTTGATTTATTGTTTTAATATTTTACATACACCATAGTTTTAGTACATAAATAATTTAATTTTTATCTCTTTCTATCCCTCTCTCACTCTCTCTTTATGTATATAACGAATAATTTCTATTTAAATATCTTAAAATAGTTTAGTTTTATTTGATTCATGTTTGAAATATTTCACTTGTTAGTTTTATATATGTTGAGAGATGTTATTGTTACCCCACATGGATCAAAATAATGTTTGATAGATGCTGCAGTTTCATCCCAAGATCTAGTATCTCCCCATCAACACTTGATTTAGAGACAAAGACTAGTAGGAACATAATACAATTTTTTTTTTAACTTTAAGTAATGATACCCTATATGATATTAATAGTTGTATGCATATATATATATATATATATATATATATATATCTAATGCTATATGTATGATACATAGGATTATCCATAGTGGATATATTCATGGTCACATAGCCCAAGACAACTATTTAGGTGGAATGCAATGAGTCCAAAATCACCTTGTTGTAAAATTTTGTTCTTGAAAACTCTATCATTTTCCATATATCATTTTAATGAATTGAAATTGATTTTTGATATGTTGTGTAGGCACCATAGTATTCTGAGGTTATGGAATAGACATTTGGTCCTTTAGATGTTAAGAGGAGAGTTTCTTCCTATAATGAGTCATGTAACACCCCCAGTTCTACATCTATGGGATGAGGCACAATTTATTTCAAAGCAATGAGTAACATGAGACATAGTTGTTGTGTTAGGGGTAGTTGTAAGCATAATCTATTTTGTATTACGATATGGCCCACATTGTATGCCTATATGGAAAATTTTGTATATATATAAATATTATGGTCTAGATTATATTCTGAGATGGCCTATTTTTGATGTCATTATGACATAATTTGGATACACATACATACTATTGGACATATCTATATGAATCATACAATATTATGCTTTGTGTATACATATTTACTTCGTATATTCATTATTATTATTTTTTATTGTTATTACCTACATGCTATCCTTCTCAAAAATATTTATAAATGAATAAGTTTTAAATCATGGTTATGTCAATGAATAGATAATTCAAATATTTAGCTTTCATTAAATTGATGTACCTATTAGTGTAGGTTTTTATTCCATTTAATGATCTTTACATACACATGTTTTGTTAGCTATATTAGGTGTCTTTTAAGGTCATTGTGTAAGATAATCCCAAATTCATAAGGAAGTGAGGACATGTTTAAGTTTTACCTATATAATGTACCTTTCTAAAGATTTTATGGCTAATAATGCTAATGCTAATATTCTAATATTTTGATTGTTGAGTAATAATCTTGTTGTAACTCATGTTTGATTTTACTACTACATAGGTAATTTCCTCATGCATTCAATCCTATCCAATAGATCCTCAATTGTGTCCCACTCTTAAATGGTATAAAAGATTTTTTGGTAGATGAATGCCATATTTCATATTTTGAAATCTTGAGTTTTAGCTTGTATAATATAGATCTACCATTCATTTACCTAGTTATTAAAGATTCACTCTTTCCTAGATTTTACTCTTCTTCTACAGTCCTTTATTGATTCAGATTTAGAAAAAAAATAAGAGAAAGATGTCTACTACTAGCCATATTTAATCTAGTAGGTTTTCATGCAAAACAACCTATGCCATCAGATTCATAAGGTGTCAAAACCATAGGATAGAGTATAAACATGACCTAGTCTCATGATAATTGTTTTTTTTATCATTTTGAAGGGTTTCAAGGCTTTTTTAGAAATTTTGTGTAAATTTGTATATTTGGTTTCTTTAAGGAAAAATCAATTTCTAGGTTATTATAGGTTTTTATACTTTTTTGGAGACCTTTAGTGGGTATTTGGTGTATTTTAAAAAGGCATATTAGATCTAGTGATTTTGTGATAGGTAGAGTTTCCGTACCTATGTGCATACTACAATAACTTAGAGTCTTCCCTACACTGCCTATACTCTATGTCTTCCTTACACTACAAGGAATTATATCATTCATAAAACTATCAGAATCATCATCTCCTCTAACGCATATGAATACCCCTCCTACTTATGATGATACAAACCCTAATAGCTAGAAAGGTACGCTGCATCTTTGATAGAAAATTATGGCATCAGAATTATCGACTGAGGGCACAATCCACAATCCTGACATCAAGATTATCAAATACCAAAGCATTCAAAAATCTAGACATCAGTAATTTTTATTTTTAGATTAGTGAATGACCCCATCATTAGGTTTACCAATTATGGGATCAATCAAAAACATTAATGATTGTAATCACCCACTATGCCCCTAACACTTTTCTATGACTACAGGAAGGGCTAAAAATTCTATCAGTAGGACTTTTGGGTACACATGCAATCCTCAACCCCATTATGGGAACTTGATGAAAATTTGACAACTACATCCTTGATAGGAAACCTTGACAACTATGAAGGGACCTTGAAACTATGACAAAAACCATAGGGATGCCAAATTTAATCACACAAAGTGTGACACTATTCATTTAAAAAAGAGTGTAATTTTTTGGATGATGTCACTCCCACATCAATTACATAAATCAAAGTGAGGGGTGAGCACTCAATTTTTTTTATCCCCTAGTTATATGGTGTGGTCATATGGATGGGGCTTAAATATTAATTCCTACTAGTGGGGCCTTAACCTTAACAACCAATCCAATCTTTTACACACCAAAATTTTTTCAAATTTTTCAAAATAGAGATTGCCATTACCATCTAAAAGTTCAAACACACATAATTTTTAGCCTACTACTCATTTTTAAGTGCCTTTTATTTTTAAAATGTGAGTTTTTTTAAGTTCTATGCATTAGTAATATTCTCATACCTTGTAAATTTGAACCTATATAGATTCAGTGGGGTTAAAAATCACTATTTTTAAGCACACATAGTTCAACACATATTTCCTTTTTGCATCAAGGAGCTGAGTTCCATTCTAATTCTTACACCATTGAACTATCATAAGTGGAAAGTAAAAATATAAATCCTCTTAAGGATTAAAGGCTTATATCAGATCACTATGGGCATAAAAATAGAATCGACATCGTAAGTAAAGAAGGTGAAGTTGTACAACTAAAATGATAAAGCCTATTATCTAATGTGTCTGTCTATGTACCCTAACTTACTCTTTCATATTAAATATATACTACTCCAAATCAAGTGTGGACTATATTTTAAAAACTCTTTGGAAAGTAGGACATAATAAGAGGTCATGAGTTAGAGAAGGAACTCATCAGTTTGATCCCATATGATTTTGATATGATTCAAGACTAATTCACAAAGTTTAGATCATTCAGGTTGAACTTGAAACTATGTGGCATTAACAAAAAAAATGATCAAATGATTCTTTCGATCCTTGTCAAATTAGTTTCTAACTATTTTATCTTCATTTCTACCTTCCACACCACTAAGCATGCCCTTGGAGCTATATGGACCATGCCATCCTTGGATGGATTTACTGATAACTTAACTCAAGAGAAAGACAAGCTCATTCAAATGGGTACATTAAAGTCATCTAAATCACATTTCTTAATTTTGAGTTATGACAAACATAAGTGTTATATTAGAAAGGATAAAAAATGTAACAATAAGGACCTAACAATAAGGACCTAGAGTAAAAAAATGGTTAGAAATATGATGCTAAGTATAAATCATCAATATATCCCTCCTCTTTAGATGGGAAACCTAAGAAAGAATGACTCACTTGTGGCTACAACAAGAAATCAAGACATGATGAATCCAAATACATGAAGAAGTAGATCGACCAAGTGAAAAAATGCTCAAGAAGCACAATATCAATGTTCCCAATTCTTCTAATAAAAATTCATCAACATAAGAGTATTCTAAGGCCAAATATAGTAATAAGCATAAGGATAGGGGCAAAACACTTATTACAGTTAAAGCCCAAACTTTTACATGGGTTATTGATTTTAATTCATCACATCACATGGATTCACAATATGACATGTTCTCATCCTTGGAGCCTTGATTTATGCTTTCCATCTTATTGGGTGATGATACATATGCATAAGTTAGTGGGAGTGGATTTGTTGAAGTGAATGATGGAAAATTTCATGATGTTTTATGTGTTCCCTCTTTATCCACCAATATCCTATATGTTTATCGAATCACTCACATCATTTAAGGTAAGAGAGTTGAGTTCACACCCAATTCCATGGTTATTAGGGATGCAAATAGTGACGCCATTATTTCATTAGGGAAAGTAGATCACTAATCATGATTGTATATTTTCTCACATTTTGCACCTAATCAACCCCCTACTACATTGATTACTCATTAAGATGGGGTGAGTAAATTATGGCATGAGTGCTTCAACATAATTTTAGGGTTTCCATGAGTCAATTTTTTTGAAGGAGTTTGCCAGGGTTGTATATTTGGTAAGCATCCTTAGGAGAAGTATGATAAGGGAAAATCATAGAGTGCTAAATAGATATTAGAAATTGCCCATAATGACATTACTAGTTCATTTCCAAAACCTTCATTCAATATGACTAAATACATGCTTGTTTTCATTATTGATTATTTTAGGTATACTTGGGTGTACTTTCTTAAGTAAAAAATTGAGGTCTCTGATCAATTTTATAACTTCAAGGTTATTGTGTAAAAATAGTAAGCTAACACGATCAAGATTTTTAACACCAATAATGGTGGTATGTCAATAACTATTTTGAACAATTCTGCACTTCAAAGGGGATTGAACTATAATGTATAATTTTATCTATTCATCAACAAAATGGTGTTGTAGAGTGAAAGAATAGGTCCTTGAAGGAAATGTCTAAATGTATGTTACACTCCAAGTATCTTTTACCTTAGTATTGGGCTGAGGCCATCAACTATGCTTATTATAGCTAAAATCAAGTTCCTCATAAAGAATTGAAGGGGCTGGTCCACTAATGTATTTACTTTCCTTGAAATTGTGATATATAATATTGTATTAAGTATTAGAATTTTTTAAATGTTATTATCATAAGTTGTTGATTATGATTGGCTAAAGTTATTTAGTATAACTGTGGTTGAGTGAATTAATGTTAAGTAATTAGTTTTAAAAAAATTACTACATTCTTATAAGTACATCTTGAGGGGTTGTAACATGTGGTATTTCAATCCTTTTAAAGCTTAGAATGGATAGAAACCCACATTTAAGTACTTTCAAGTATTTGGATCTCTTGATATGGCCGACATTCTAAAGAAAAAAACATAAGGCATTATAATCTCAAAGTCAACCTTACATATTCATTAAATATCCAAAGAGTGTTAAGGGATCCATGCTTCTCCATCCCACCACTCATGAGTTATTCATTGGAGGAGTGTTTTTTTTTCAATAGGGTCCTATGGAATTGACACTTGACACCTCTCCCATTCCTTAGGTGAATTGGGGTTTGATGATAGTTTTGATGATTTAGATCTACTTGAGCAAATTCTTAGTGATCTAAATTCTTCTTCTAGTTCTAATGATGAGAGTAGTGATGAGGATTCTTCTCCTCTTTCTCTAAGAATATATTTATAGGATGAGTAATCCCCTCCTAGATTTATGAACACTAGTCCTCTTTGGGCTAGAGAAAAACTATAAAGTGTTGGATAATGGTTAGAGATCTATTAAACACCAGGTGGACCTATTAACAATTCAAGAATGCCCCACATACTTTCATTGAATCTAATTTTGATACATAATTATTTTATGAGACATTAGGAACTCCTAAGTGGGATATTTCTATGGCAAAGGAGTATGGTTCCTTGATAAGGAAAAACAATTGGGATTTAGTCCCTCTTATTAAGGGAAGAAAACTTATTCAATGTAGGTGGATCTATTAAACTAAATTTGTAGTAGATGGGTCCTTAAATTTTTTTAAATCATGTTTGGTAAAAAATGGTTTTTCTTAGGTACATGACATTGACTATACTAAGACATTATCCCCAATCGCCAAAATGAACTCAATCTGCCTCACTTTCACTATTACCACAAATCATTACTAGGATGTTCATCACATGGATGTGAAGATTTCATTTCTTCATGGTAATCTGAAATAGAAAATATACATGAAGCAACAAAAAATATTTGTGGAATATTCTTCCTTTGTTTAAAAACTTTAGAAACCTATCTATGACATGAAACAAGATCTTCAAGCTTGGTATGCCAAGATGGACTCCTTTCTTATTTTTATTGGGTTTATCAGATTCCATTCTAATCTAAATACCTAAATTTTATGGTAAGATTATAGACTATTGATCTGGTTCTCTACATGGATGACCTATTGATCACAAGGAGTTATTCATCCACCATCACAACAATAAAAACTAATTTATCTGACAGGGTTTTAATAACTAACTTGGGCTTGTTACATTAATACCTTAGGATTAAATTTTTTTAATCTAACTTCAGGATCACTAATGCATAATCAAAATATGCTCTTAATTTTATTTCATGGTTTAATATGGATGACTGTAAGTCAACTCTGACTTTTTTTTATTTGGTGTGAAGATTGAGGCTAATTGTCCATCTCATTTGGTTGATGCTAAATCGCATCGACAACTCATTGGTAGTCTCATCTATCTTGCACACATTATGCCTAATATTTCATATGTAATGTGCATATTCTCTAAATTTACATAGGAATCACATGAGCTTCACTAGAAAATAACTAAGTGAATTCTCTACTACATTAAGGGTACTGATAGGTTCAAGATTCACTATGGAAAAGGCATTGATGTAAACTTAATTGGTTATATATATTCAAATTGGGATGGTAATATTTAGAATCATAAATATACTTTAGGCTATAGTTTATCCCTTAGTTTAAGTCTAATTAGTTGGTCAAGTAAGAATCATAATGCTATTGATTTATCTTCTATAGAGGTAGAATAAAAAGGAGTTATTAATGCTGCCACTAAGGCTATTTGGCTTTAGGGTATTATCATTGAGTTTGGCATCCATATTTTTTGACCAATAACCATCTTCTTTTATAACTAATAGGCTTTCATTATACCTCTCATTTAACAATCAATGGATTGGTGCCATTTTATACCAAGGCTAGTATTCAAGGCTATATACAATGAGACCATTGGATATTAGAGTTTACAATTCACTATTTGGGAGGTTTACTCTATTGTGATGTTTAAATCCTAAGAATAGTAAATAAGATTCTAAATATAGCTTTTATAAAATTAAATATAGAAGGTTTTCAAATTGAAGATATCCTATGGCATTCACACCATCAACATCCATAAGACATTATGGTGTCCTCATTCAACTTGTTTGATTGGGTAGGATAATGTGATATTCCAAAATGTGAGGATGTTGTCTATTATCACTTAAACTACTTTTGACAAATTATGAATATGAGATGAATTAAAAAACTTTAATTTATATGAAAGAAACACTTTTGCATTGAGTTAAAACAACCTCTACATGTAATGGAAACACACTTGCATTAAGGGAAATTCACACTTTGTTTTTGAAAAGAAAATCACACTTTGCTTTGAAAAGGAAATCACACTTGCATTGAAAATGAAATTCATACTTTACTTTGAAAGGCAATCACTCTTGTGTTTAAAATGAAATTACACTTGTATTAAATGAATTATACCTAAATTAAATAAATACTATTAAACTATAAAATGAAAGTACTAATTTACCCTGATCTTCAGAGAGAAGTGGGCCTTTGTTCCTTCCTTAGAATAAGAACAACTTTACTTAGTAGTGAGAAATAATGTTGAACTTTATTTCATTATCAAAGGAAAATATACATATATGCCAAACTATAATGGAACACTTTTTCTGATTTCTTATTAATTAGCTAACTTCAACAACTTTCTAACTATATGGAATGAGAAGGAGATATGTAATTAAAGAACATCTCAAAATCTCTTCACAGAATACAAAATATGGTGATCTAAATGGCCAAATATGCATATTATAAATATAGATGATCTAGGAAGGCATTGGAACTAACTCAACTAACAATAGATGGAAAATAACTAATATAGATCCAAAGAGATTTATCTATTTTTACAAAATAGAAGTACAAATATATCCACATCATTTTATACCATTACTATGAATAGTAATGTATAAAATAAGATACATAAATATATAAAGTCTTTTTATATACAATAGATATAGTTAGAATCACTATGTTGATTTGTAGGATCTATCTAGACATATTTAGAGCATGTCTGGGCATCATTAGAGCATTTTGTACAGGGTTTTAGAGTGCCTTCATAACATCTTTAGAGCATCTTCAAAATGCCTTTATAGCATTTTCAAAGCATTAGATCTTCGGAGCTCATTCGTTAAATCCTAAAAAATATAGCCAAAATGATTTTCAAAAACTATTTGATATATTTTAAAAATGATCCCGCCATAGGGATGTATTTATGTACACAAAACCATGCTCATTTCATCCAAGTTAGACACAATAATAAAAAAATAAAGAATCAATAATGTATCGTATACAAATAAAGGACAAATTCCATTCATTTCCTACTTAGATAAGACCTTAAATATTAAATACAATGCAATATATAACAAACAATAAACACTTATGGACAATTTGTATTAGATATAATGAGCTATATGAAATGCTCATCATTTCTCCCCCACACTTTACCTTTTTTAAGTCCTCTTGCAAAATTAGTAGAAGAACTAGTATTCAATCCAAAAGGCCAAATTCTAAGTTCTAATTGAGATAATAAATATAAAAATGATGCCCCCAATCATGATGACCTCTGGGCAAGAATCCATAATCCCTTACTACTATGTGGAGCCAAGCCTAAAATTCAACTTCTACTTTGATTGTGCCAACTATGTCAGGGGGACATAGGATAGGGAAGAATGGAAGGTCAAAATCTCACTCTAATCCATATGTCTAATCCTCCTTATTTTAAGAGTTGAGTGATAATCTATGTAATTTCTCAAGCTCTCCCAAGACTCTACCTAATGTCGGTGGGAATTATAACTTCCCTAAATTTTAAGGCAATAGGTAAAGTCTGACACTTGGGTATGATGCCATAGATATAATTGATGGAATGTTGTCTCATAAAATCTCTAAAAACTCCCACATTGGCTCTCAATAATTCATGGTATTTATTTGTCATATACATGTGGTACATGGGTTGAAAGGCAACAAGAAGCTTACTAGCCTTTGGAAATTGAGGTCTCATACACATACCTATGGTGTTCTAGAATTCCATAAATTTATTGTGTGTTTGTTGCCATGCCATCTAATTTCTTAGAGTAGAGAGGAAAGAACATAATTGTGTTTCCCCTACAAATAAATTTACTAAAAAACCAAACTGATAACCCAACAACATGTTAAAAACATAGAATTCACAAATTTCATCTTGTCTTTTTGTGGTACTCTAGATAAAGACATCCATCAACATGTGTTTATCTTTAATAATATTAGGAAATCCAAGAAAAATCAACTGTATCTTTCATTTTAAGAATTGTTAATGAAGAAAAAGAACATAGAAAGAGGAAGGTTGCCTGCATGACAATGATTTTTCAAAAATTACTCAAAAATTCTAGGTGGCATTCTAAATTTTTTGCAATTACTACTGAGACTCCACTTTAATCTTAGCATTTTCTTCTTCCAGTTTCCAAATTTTACACTAGGTTTTGTTACAAATTAAAATCATTTCATGGAGTGGAAGGGGGAAGGAAGGAATAACTCTTGTAGGTTATTTAGTCTAGACTACCATTTCCCACATCTCCTTTTGCATGGCTTGGAGAGAGGCTTGTAACTCAGTAGTCTAAATGGTTAGATCTTGTATTCTAGTAGTGTGTTGAACAATCAATGAATTTTTACCAAAAATAGAATACCATAGATTATTAATTTGAGTATATTTATCAACAATAGAATTTTGTAAATTAACAATTTGGGTGTCTTTATTAGCAATGAAATTCTATAAAGTACTAAATTCATGAGTTTGGGAAAACATCAAATTATGTACTCTAGTCTACGTAGTATTCATTACTGTAAGAATTACTTCTTGTGCCCTAACTTGAGCAACAGATTCTTCACATCTTTCCAAATTGGAAATAGTCTAGTTCTTGCCTTGTAGGGTTAAAAAGAGAAAATCTAATTCTTCTTGTTGCAGCCAAATGGTTTATTCATGGTGAGATAGGGCCATGGCATGCTATAATTCCTCATATTCATGAGTAGGCTAGGGACAAGATGGACCTTATTCTATAAATGGAGCTTTAACCTTATCAACTACAGAGGGTAAAGGTATGTCTACCTTTTAAGCCATAATTTATTCTACAAGGTTTTCTTCTTCAATAATAATTTCTTGTGCATGGGGTTCTTCTTCAGCTACTTATTCAAAATCTATAACTTTTATGGGAGAGCATAAGCTTCTCAAAATCTTAGTTGCCTATATATCTAATTCTTATTTTTGCTATAAAATGAGCTGATGACTTTGTCAGAGTTTGGATGAATGATTAGGGCTTTCTGATGAAACCCATTCATATTTTTGATCTTTGATGTAACCTCTTTGGAGCTAAGGTTGTCAAATATGGGACTTATTTAATTTGTGCAGTTTTAGGGGAAGGAAAAATAGGATGTAGTGTTTTCTTGATAGAAATTTGGGAGTACTTATGAAGAAAGGAGGACCAAGCCTTTTCACCCTTAGGTTTTTACAAAAAATGATGTCGATAGATGAGGGTAACCAACCCATGGTGTTGTATGGACCTAGTTCCTCTTTTTAATTTTAAAGAAACATTAATTGAGGCATGGTGAAAAAATATGGAATATTTACCTAGTACTCTACTCCAATGGCTCCTTTCCTTAATTAAATAAGAAGTCGTATGACAGCTTCACCAACCATCATAAATTGACCATCACAGGTAAGATATTTCATAACCTAAAATGTAACATTCTACCATGGATGTGTAAGATTGTCTCTCATAATTCCTTTGGCCACACCTTGTGGAGATTTGGCTGATCTAGGATGGAACTCATTTCCTTTAATAAACATTTGAATTAAGTTGATAAAACTTAATTTATCTGTGACAACTACACCCTCCTTAGAAATTCCATAGATTGCATTGATCATAGAGGGATATATCATAATGTGTTTACCTCTAAGAATAGATTGGTCCTCATCAAAATTTTAGAAGAATTATTGCACAATATCTTCTTGAAAACCCTAAAACATTTTCAAGAAATTCAACCATCATGTCGACTAAAAAATATCTCTAACCAATTCATCCTCTAGTAATGCATCTAATGATTTTGGTTTAATTTTCTTCTTTCTACCTCCCATTTTTGGAGCTATCGCTAGTTTCTCAAAAACCTGATTATGTTATGTAAAATAGAGATTGGATTTGCATGGGATATAAAGGAAGGGAATAAATTAGAGACATGATGCAACAATGGATAACAACAACAATGAATAACAAATAAAGATGTATCATGAAATTGTGGCAATAATTATGATGATAATTATGGTGAGCACTACAAATCATGAAAGATTTAATGGGTAATAAATTTTTTGGTCATCATCAATGATGTGGCATAAGGGTCATAATTATCAACACTTGAAGCAATATCCATAATGATTTTCACATCACATCATTTTGAGGTAATGTTTGATGATTCTATTTTTACCACTGACTCCTTCAAGGGGCATCAAGGGATTACTGACTACACTTTAGGGCATGAACCATTTATATTAATGAATTTTTAATTCTTTAAAAAGATGTTACTATACATGTGTCTTGCAATGCCTTCTCAAATAGGGGTAAACTTTAGACACTTAGTTTTTATCACTTTCAATCCTAAATTGCAATTCAAGTCAACTTATAACAAATGACATAATTTAAGACTAAAAATCACCTAAATTATCCAAATTCATCAATGTAAGGGATTTAATTGCCCAAAAATGTGATGAGACTATCTTATTTGGTGTATTACCCTTCATGCACCAAAAACCTAACTTAGTTCTAACCCTAGTCAAATTATGATATAGTAATTTGACACTTTTAGCCTGTCAAACTATTAATTCATAACATTTAAAATAATTTCCAAAAGCCAAAAAACACTAAACAAGATTATTTACATTTCAAATATTCATGAACTTGCCTAAACAAAAATTCCAAATCAAATTAGTGAATTTCATTTACCAAAAAATAAATTTTAGCCAAGTATGAAGTCAAAAGGTAAAATGAACTAATAAAGTGATTTATTATTTACTAAATATTCTAAAAATTCAAGTCATAAACTCAAAAATATATAAAGAGAGTTTTCATGCCTCATAAATATCTGAAACTAAGGTGTCAAGATTTCATAAGTGTTTTGACCCAACCCAATGTTAGCCTAACTCAACCTAGTTTAATTTAGACTCAACCCAAGTTAGAATTTAACTTAACCTCCTTCGGATTAGAGTTAGTTATTTGAGATATAACTATAAGTTCCCACACCATATGCCAAAAATATTTTGTGTCTAGGGTTATTCTACTAGAATACCTTCTTGAATCCTTTCAGAGTAGTGTTATAATGCGTAATTTATGCCAAGATTCACACCAAGCCACAAGTGACTATTAGAAAGATGATAACACCTTGGAAGAGAATTAATAGAAGACTAAAATCATCATAGGTTGAACATGAACATCCTTATTCCAATATGTAATTATCAAATTTGACAAAGGAGGTAATTTTTTTTTATTATCTTTATCTCTATTTTATGATCTTTCTTATTATGTTATTCTCTCCCTAGTTCTTATGCAGGAATGTTTAGTCCTTGTGTATTGTTATGCTTGATTTTTTGTTGTTTGGACTAAAAAGGAACTAATATACATATTATTTACTCTTAAAACATTTGAGGTACAAGTTTTAACTTAATTGGTTGGGCCCCTTCATTGTTACAACTAACTATGGGTTTGGTGCATAGGATGGATACTCCATAAGGTTATGAACTTGATGAGCTAATGAACATTATGCATCTTAAGTATTTTATGCTTGAATTTACATGATCTTATCTATAAGTGTTCATATTTTGGGACATCTCTATTATATTATATCTTTTTTATCCTTTCAACCCTTGCTTGGGGACATCATTTCATTTTTCCTAATCTCCCTTTCTTGAAACTGCCCTAATTAGATTATGATTATATAGGTAAAATAGGTGAACTAGAGAAACACTCAATAGGAGTAGATTATAAATATAGAATGGTCTATGTTAGAGTCTCTTTGCAGATGAAATGTCAAAATATGAAATGTCATGATTTTTTGACTTGTATGACTTTTATCATTCCCTTGAGTTCCTATCCGTTCCTATTTACATTCCCTCATTGACCTCCATTGCATCCTGATTCATTGTTTCATGAGAATATGTTGCATCCTATTGTAATTTGTTGTTGAATGGTACTCTTTGAATTGATCATGTATGGACAAACCTTTCACATTTCTTTTTCATTATTGAGCTCTCACACCCATAGTTGCTCTTCCTCCCTTTGATAGGTGTTTCTGGAGTTATCTTTTCCCATTTCTTGTACATTCTTTAATCAAAATACTAATATTTATATCCTATTACAAAAATCCCTAAACATATAAAATATTCCTTCAAAAAACCTAAAAATCAAATATTATCTTATGTAAAAAACTCTAAAAATATTTCACGACTCAATATCCCAAAAGTTTCCCATCTGTGCCCATCTCTCAAAAGATGTCATTGACTAGTTTTCATCTTTCTACTCAACTTGGATTTCTAAACACTCATTATCTGGTAGAACATATTGAAGTACCTATTAAATGGTTTCAATATCCTTGTGTGTATGACATATCAAAAGTGATACCAAATTCTTTCTATGTTCTAACCATTTTGTGAGATCATATTTCATGTGGTCATCATTTTATGAGTTAAACCATCTAATCACTATATTTTTTGCCTTGTCTTGATCATACTTATCATTTTTCTATTCCCAAATTTTTGTTAAACTATAATGGCTTGACAATGTATGTAGCATCCACTTGCATAGGGCATTGGAGTTAGCTTGGCCACCCCTTATTCTTCTTTCCCCCTTTATCTGTTTGTTTGGTTGCACCTTTTATTTAAAGAATTATGCCTCATTATCACACATAATTACTAATAGAAGGTTTATTTGATTTTGCTTGTGTGTTTGTGTGTTGTTTATTTAGTTTCATATTTATGTACTGATTAGTTACTCGATTGACTTAATTTAGTACATTATTTTTTTCACTTAAGTCTTGATTATTCATATTGTGATTTTAAGTTGTAAACATTTGTAGCTGAATTAGAATTGATTTAAGTGAATTATGTTTTACATTTAAAGATTGATTTTCCATATCTTGTTTTAAGTTGCATACATTTGTATTTTGAATTTAAATATATGCATTTTGATAAAGAAATGTTATCATGATTCATTTATATATTATGATGCATACTATCAAATGCAATATTAAAAATCAAGACTCAAAAGTCTAAGTAATGTTAAATCAACTATCTTTCTTTAGCTGATCTATACTTAGCCCTATGGTGAATCTATAGCCTTTTAATTCAAATTTTTTTCTTCCCATGCTTCATAGTATGTGGTTTTTCTTCTTTGGAGGCTTATTTTTATCTTAAATATCTATTTTTCTCTCATTTTTCTATCTCTTTCATTCTTTCATCTCCTTTGAATTTTCTACACTATCATTTTATCCTTTTGTAGGTCTAATCATCCAGTTTTTTTTGACTCTCCGCTTGAGGGAGCATCTAGGGCTTACCAAGTGCTATTATAGGACATATTTAAACTCGTTTGATAACACATTTAACAAAATCATCAAAAATAACATTTGTTAATTTTATTATATGATCATTCTAAAATTTTTTTCTCAATATTTGAGAAGATGTTACTTTGTCTACATTTCGTAACACCTTCTCAAATAGTGGCAAATGTAGACACTCCATTTTTATCAGTTCCATGTCAAAGTTATAAAATAGAAAAACTTACCATAATTGCACATAATCTGGTTCAAAATTATTTATTCATTTAACGTACACGTTTGAATTCACCTTGGGTCATCCCTAGGTGAAATAATTCACTGATTAAGTATGCTTAATTATCATTCTAGTCATTTTCTCTAGTCAAATATTCTACTCTAATTAATTCACTAATTATCCTTCATTAATCAATTAATTACCCTCCTCTAAATAATTCTTTTAAGCAATTTTCTCATATTATATTAATTAAATTGATCATTAATTAATTGAATTAATCATTCTTCTAATTATAATTATATGTAAATGGAATTATAATTTCCTTTCAGTTATTAAATATTCCTTTTCTTTTTCCTTCAAAAGGGTATCTTCATTCAAGAAAAAATTTTGAGATCCTATGGAATATTCTCGTGTGAACTCACTCTAAATGAGTTAATATAAAGGGTTATTCTCCACCCTTCATCTTGGAGATAATATTAAGGGCCCACAATGAATCTTGTGAGATATTTTAGGGGAACATTCTCAACCTTTCATCTAGGAAACAAGATGAAGGGATGACATTTATTACTAATGTGCTTTATTGGGAATGATTATCCACCCTTCATCTTTGAAACAAGATGAAGGGCCCATATTGACTCTCACAAAGATATTTTGAGGATAATTATCCATTATCCATCTTTCATGCAAGATGGGGGGATCATATTATTCCCCTTTAGGTATTTTCAAGAGCCATCCTCAACCCTTCATCTTGGATAAGATGAAGGGTTCATATTATTAATCCATGTGCTAATACATTTGCCTTGTTTAGGATTCATTTGTAACCATCCATCTTGGAGAAAGATTAAGTGTCCTTATTGATTCATAATTGTTATAAATATACCCCTTATATTTATAATTGACCATGTTTAAGACTCATAGTATAACCATGTCAATTTCATATGCTAACTTATGCATCAAAGTCCATGCTCATCAACTCATTTTATTGAAGTCTTCAAGGAGAGATGGTCTATTTTGGGATAATAACATTATCAAAGATTGATTGAAGATAGATGTAACCCAAATCATATAGAAATATGAGGTTTCCAATGAAGATTTGAATTATATATATTTAATATTAACATTTTTATGTTAATATTTGTATTCTCACAAGGTCTTAGGTGTAGATTATTAGTTCTTGATATTTCATTTGATCATTTACATATTATTTAATAATTAGAACTAATTTTATAGATTCTAATGATACAGACCTGTACCGAAAGGATATGATGCTAATTTATATTGTGACTATCACTAAGGCCCTGGGCATTCTAAAAATTAATGTTATACATTAAATCACAAAATCCAAGATTTTATTGATAACCAACAAATCACTTTTGATGATGTTCCTAACTATTTAGGTTCACAACCAAATGACCATAAAAACCAAATGGTATTTAATAATATTTTACAAGATCATTTTAAGAAATACCTCAAAAAAGTGCAAATGGCATATCATCTACATATTCATCCACCACATTATGGGCACCCATTGGATGGGATTATTAGAATTTATACATGCACAAAACCTCCTATGATTTAGAGACCTATTTAATTTGATGGTAGTGAAATTGTATATGATGACTCATATATTTATTCATTATTCATTTGAGCATACCTTGATCATCAAAATATACATATTATATTGATTGATAACGGTGATAGTGAAAACATATGTGTCATGATGTTACACATTTAAGATACATACATGATGATTTATAACCTCAAACTAAAATGATCACAACATTTAATGGAACATCACAACACATTTTTGGTGAGAGATAATTAATTTTATAGGTTGGGCCAATACATTTTCAATTATAACATACACAAGAGTATTTGATATGTTATTAGGATGACCTTAGGTACATAAAATTTGTGAAATACATTTGATAGTGCATGGGTGTATTAAATACATTCATATAAAAAGGGTAGTCACAATTTTTAGAATTCCATATAAACATCCACTTGAACAAGAGAAGTTTATTTGTAGACAGTTACTCATAAAAGATATTAACGTTAATCACCCACTAAAGGGTAAGAAAAATGTAACCCCTTTTCATAAGAAACCTATAATTGAGGGACCTTTACACATATATAAACAATAGATTACATAGAATCCTCATCTACTCCTATACAATGCACCTAATTACCTAGAGCAAGTAAACATGTTCCAATTACCACTACTCTAAACACAACAATGAGAACTCAATAATGGGTTCCATGAACCACTACTTTTGATACTATTCATTCATGATGACATACTCATATGAGGTACACATAAATTATTTATGACGCTCTCTCTCTCTCTCTCTCTCTCTATATATATATATATATATATATATATATATATATATATATATATATATATATATATATATATATATATATAACTCTTAGATGGTATCACCAATATGATTCACTATATTTTGAAATATAGATCACCTTATGAGCATACCTTAGATAATATAATTGGCTAACCCTTGCTTTATAATTTTTTCAAAAATATATATAAAAAAAATTATAGAAAATAAAAAACTCAAATAAATTAAAAAATACAAAAATATTTAGCATTCCCATGTTTACTAGCTTGTTAGAATATATGTTGTTTGATTCATGTTACTACATAACATATATTTTTCTATACACATACATGTTTCAAACATATTTCAATGTGATACATGCATACCACAAACACAAGATATATGCACATACATATTTTTACCTCTCCTCTACCCATGCCATATAGTACATTGGGGACATTTGGATGGATGCACAAAGTTGGGGGATAAAAAAAGTTTCAAAATGGGGAAGAACAATTATTTTTGTGAAGGGCATACATATTATTTTACAAAGGCCAAGCATGTCTTTCCTTAACATGGTGCCAAGACAAAAGGGTGTATGCCCTTTGTGGGTTATTTTAAGGTGGACACTTTTTATAAAATCTTATTTTCACCTTAAAACCTACATTTTTATTCTCTCATGTTTTATTCTAGGGTGAAGCAAACATTTAAATTTTGGAAGACAAAGAAAAGGAGTGAATGCTATAACATTCCTTGTATTCTAGAAAATCGATTATGTATTTCAATCTCAGTCTTAGGTATGTTTTTTTTAAATTTTGATTTTAGCATTTGAATTTATATATATTTTAAATATTTAGGGTTTTCAAAATAAATTTGCATTTATGTCACATTGCCTAAACAAAATATTTTTTTATAAATATAGATACAAAATTCAATGGACCCATTGCTTGAAGAAAATGTTGAACATAACCATGATCAAACCCCCAAACATTTTGACTTCACACAAGAATCATCTCAATTATATGAACAATATAATTCAAAGTGACAATAATTGAAACTATTATCAATAATTTATGTGACTCTTCAAGTCATGGTGCATGCAATTCATTTGACACTACATTACATGCCATTTTCAATAAAGGGGAAAATGTCACTCCCTAACTTGATGCAATGTTTCATAAAATAAGGTGTTGAAGCAATATTATTATGATAAATTATCATATGAGGATATTCAAAAAATATAACAAAAGAAGAAGTGCATGCTTTGTTTCTTAAGTCTAGAACCAATGAACCACCACCAATGAGTTGCAAACATATTAACATTGATTGGTGTGTTCATGGAGATTAAAAAATAACTTCTAAGATAAGTGGTGGATGGTGTTTGATGATCCTCCATGAAATCATAATGAGATTCCATTAATATTTTTGAGACAAATTTATTTTGAGTTTGTTTTACAATAAATCCCAAATTATTTTGACATGATGATGTCCCAAGGTAGTGGAGGTGAGTTGTTATTTGATACACCTGGTGTTAGGTGGGACAAAAAAAACCAAAACTAAGCTCAGATAAATATAAAGATAATAAACATACTTATATTCCCAAAATATTACATCATAGTACATAGATCAACACCCTTGAGATAATTACTTGCCTCACATAGGTTATGATTGACCATGGGATGTATTCACTAAGGAGTTATACACAGGCTACAGGAAGTGGCACATATAGTAGTCTCTATCCTACTATTGGTGCTAATGTCCCTCTACTAGTGGTGGCATAGCTAACAATCATCCTAATATCCTATACATCATTTCACATCATGGAGGAGGAAGTTTACATGACCTCTTGTTCAAGCTAGACATACACATGTTACATTTTCAAATCTAATAGGCACATATATGGAGAATAGATGTACATTTATACTTCAAACTACTACACAAGACTATATGTCATCTACAGTTCCTTCAACATCTCTACACAGTAGTATAGAATAATATATTATATATTTAGTTTCTTTAACACCTCAAGACATTTACACATCAAAGGATATGCCCTTTGTAGTTTCTTTAGGACTTGAGGATAATATCATGCCAAAGTATATGTCATTTGTAGTTGTTTTATCACCTCAAGACACTAACATACCATTGTATATCACATTTGTATTTTCTTCACCACCTCTTGTTAGCACAAAACCAATTATACAAGGCTTATCTGCTTCACCATCTATATTTAATACACATGTTTAATTAATTATAATTTGTTTACATATGTAAATGAATATTAATTTTGGATTTTAGTATATATTTACTTAATCAACTAATATCTGACTTCTTTTATTGTTTTCTTGTATAGATGATCACTGATATTTTAGGTACCCTAGTTGGTTTAGATTCTATCATTGATGCTGCAATTAGCTTTATGATATAATACATATAGGTTTAGAAGAAAATCACACCAAGTTGATATATTGTTTTTAATATTTTGCAAACACCATAGTTTTAGTACATAATGAATTTAATTTTTATCTCTCTTTCTATCCCTCTCGTCGCTCTCTCTTTATGTATGTAAAGAATAATTTCTATTTAAATATCTTAAAATAGTTTAGTTTTATTTGATTTTTACTTGATCTGTTTCATTTGTTATTTTTATATATGATGAGAGATTTTATGGTTACCCCACATGGATCAAAAAAATGTTTGATTGATTTTGTAGTTTCATCCCAAGATCTAGTATCTCCCCATTAGCACTTGATTCAGAGACAAAGACTAGTGAGAACACAGTACAATTATTTTTTTAACTTCAAGTAATGATACCCTATGTGATATTCATATTTTTATGCACATATATATCTAATGATATATGTATGATACATAGGATTATCCATAGTGGATATATTCATGGTCACATAGCCCAAGAAAACTATTTAGGTGGAATGCAATGAGTCCAAAATCACCTTTTTGTAAAATTTTGTTCTTGAAAACTCTATCATTTTCCATATATCATTTTAATGCATTGAAATTTATTTTTGATATGTCATGTAGGCACCATAGTGTTTTTAGGTTATGATAAATACATTTGTTCCTTCCAATGTTGAGAGGAGAGTTTCTTCCTATAATGATTCATGTAACACGCCCAAGTTCTACATCTATGGGGATGAGGCACAATTTATTTTGAGGCAATGAGTACATGAGAGATAGTTGTTATGATAGGGGTAATTATAGGCCTAATCGATTTTGTGTTTTGATATGCCCCACATTGTATGCCTATATGGCACATTTTATACGTATATAAATATTATGGTCTAGATTATATTTTGATATGGCCTATTTTTGATGTCATTATGACATAATTTGGATACACATACATACTATTTGGCATATCTATATGAATCATACAATGTTATACTTTATGTATGCATATTTATATCTTATATTCATTATTATTATTATTATTCTTGTTGTTACCTACATGTTATCCTTCTCAAAAAAATTTATAAATGAATAAGTTATAAGTCATGGTTATGTCAATGAATAGATAGTTCAAATATTTAGCTTTCATGAAATTGATGTACTTATTAGTGAAGGTTTTTATTCCATTTAATGGTTTTTACCTACACATGTTTTGTTAGCTTGTTTAGGTGTCTGTTATGGTCATTATGAAAGATAATCCCACATTCATGAGGAAGTGAGGACATGTTTAAGTTTTACCTATATAATGTACCTTCCAAATGATTTTATGGATAATAATGATAATGCTAATGTTATAATATTTTCATTTTCAAGTAATAAGCTTCTTATGGATAATGTTTTATTTCACTACTACACAGGTAATTTATTCATGTATTCAATCCTATCCAGTAGATCCTCAATCGTGGCCCACTCTAACATGGTATCATAGAGTTTTTGGTAGATGAATGTCATTGTTCATATTTTTAAATGTTGAATTTTAGCTTACATATACCATTCATTTACCTAGCTATTGAAGATTTAATCTTTCCCAAATTTTACTCTTCTTATGGAGTCCTTTGTTGATCTAGATTTAGAAAAAGAATAAGAGAAAGGTGTTTCCTACTGGTCATATTTAATCTAGTAGTTTTTCATGCAAAAAAACCTATGCCATCATATTCAAAAGGTGTCAAAACTATAGGATAGACTATAAACATGACCTAGTCTTGTGATAATTGATTTTTATGATTTTAGAGGGTTTCAAGGCTTTTAGAGTGCTTTCGTGCAAATATGTATATTTGTGTTATATAAGGAAAAATAAATTTATAGGTTATTTTAGGTTATTTTAAAAAATTTTGGAGACTTTTGGTGGGGCTTTGGTGTGTTTTAAAAAGGCATATTAGATATAGTGATTTTGTGATAGGTAGAGTTTATGTACCTATGTGCATACTGTAAGAACTTAGAGTGTTCTATACACTGCCTATACTCTATGTCTTCCTTACACTATGAGAAACTCTATCATTCATAGAAATATCAAAATCATCATCTCCTCTAACACCTATGAATACCCCACCTAATTATGATGATCCAAACCCTAATAGCTGCAAATGTAGGTTACATCTCTGATAGAAAATTATGGCGTCAAAACTATCAATTGAGGGCATAGTCCACAATCCTAACATCGAGATTATCAACTATCAGATTAGTCAAAAATTTAAACATCAATAATTTTTATTTTTAGAGTAGTGAATGACCCCATCATCAAGTGTACTAATTGTGGAAGTAGTCAAAAACTTCAATGACTACAATCACCCACTTTGACCCTAACAATTTTCTTTGACTACAAGAAGGGCTCAAAATTATGACATCAATACTTTTGGGTGCACGTGCAATACTAAACCCCATTATGGGAACTTGATGAAATTTTGACAACTACATCCTTGATAGGAAAACTTGAAAACTATGAAGTGACCTTGAAAATTTGACAACAACCACGAGGATGTTGAATTTAATCACACAAAGTATGACACTATTCATTTAGGAAAGAGTGTCATTTTTTTGATTATGTCACTCCAAATCAATCACATAAATCAAATTGAGAAGGAGTAATCAAAAAATTTATTATCCCCTAGTTATATGGTGTGGTCATATGGAGGGGGATTAAATATTGATTCCTACTAGTGGGGCCTTAACCTTAACAACCAATCCAAACTCTTACACACCCACATTTTTTCAAATTTTGCAAAATGGAGATTTCCATTTCCATCTAAAAGTTCAAACACACATAACTTTTATATTGCTACTCCTTTTTAGGTGCCATTCTTTTGAAAGTGTGAGTTTTTTCAAGTTTTATGCATTGGTAATATTCTCATACCCTGTAAATGTGAAACTCTATAGATTTAGTGGGGTTCATATTCACTATATTTAAGTACACATAGTTAAACACATATTTCCCTTTTGCATCAAGGATCTAAGTTCCATTTTGATTCTTACACCATTCAACTATCACAAGTGGAAAGTCAAAATACAAATCCTCTTGAGGAGTAAAGGTTTACACCAAATCACTATGGGTACAAAAATAAAATTGACAACTTAAGTAGAGAAGGTGAAGTTGTACAACCAAAATGATGAATCCCATGGTGTAATGTGTCTGTCTATGTCTCCTAACTTATTATTTCATATTAAATCTATAGCTACTCAAAATCAAGTGTGGAATATATTGAAAAAATCTTTGGGAAGTAGGACATAATAATAGGTCATGATTTGGAGAATGAGCTCATTAGTTTGATCGTCATATGATTTTGATATGATACAAGACTTATTCACAAAGTTCATATCATTTAGGTTTAAATTGAAAATGTGTGTCATTAACAAAAAATATGATCAATTGATTCTTCCCACCCTTGTCAAATTGGTTTCTGACTTTTTTTCTTCATTTCTACCTTCCACAACTCCAAGTATGTCCTTGGAGCTGCATGGACCATGCCATCCTTGGATGAATTTACTACTAACTTGACTCAAGAGAAAGACAAGCTCATTCAAATGGGTATATTAAAGTAATATAAATCACATGCTTTAATTTTGAGTTATGACAAATAGAATGCTTATATAGAAAGGATAAAAAATATAACAATAAGGACCCAAAGTAAAAAAAGGGTCAGAAATATGATGCTAAGTATAAATAATAAAAAGAGTCCTATTCTTTAGATGGGAAAACCAAGAAAAAATGACTCACTTGTGGCTATACAAGAAATCTAAACATGATTAATACAAATACAAGAAGTAGATCAACCAACTAAAAAAAGGCTTGAGAAACATAATATCAATGTTCCTAATTCTTCCATTCAGAATTCATCAACATAAGAGTATTCTAAGGCTAAATATAGTAATAAGCACAAAGATAGGGGTAAAAAACTTGTTAGATTTGTAGCCTAACCTTCTACATGGGTCATTTATTTTAGTTCATCACATCACATGGCTTCATCATATGACATGTTCTCATCCTTGGAGCCTTGTTTTATGCTTTTCATCTTGTTAAGTAGTGATACTTATGCATAAGTTAGTGGGGGTTGATTTTTTGAAGTGAATGATGGGAAATTTAATGATTTTCTATGTGCTCCCTATTTATCCACTAATATCTTATATGTTTATCAGATCTCTCACATCGGTTTGGGCAAGAGAGTTGAGTTCACACCCAATTCCATGGTTATTAGGGAAGAAAATAGTGACTCCATTATTTCATTTGGGAAAGAAGATCACCATTCATGATTTTATGTTTTCTCACATTTTTTACCTAATGAACCCTTTACTACATTGACTACTCATTAAGATGGGGTGAGTAAATTATGGCATGAGTGATTCAACCATCTCAACTATTATTACCTAGAGCAACTCAATCATCATGACATGGTTTTAGGGTTTTCATGAGTCAAGTTTTTTGATGGATTTTGATAGGGTTGCATATTTGGTAAGCATTTTTAGGATAAGTATGATAAGGGAAAATCATAGAGAGCTAAATAAATAGTAGAGATTGTCCATAGTGGCATTACTGGTTCATTTCAAAAACCTTCATTCAACATGACTAAATACATGATTGATTTCATTGATGACTATTTGAGGTATACTTGGGTGTAATTTATTAAGTAAAAATGTAAGGTCTTTGATCATTTTTAGAACTTCAAGGTGCTTGTGGAAAAATACTCAGGTAAAGCCATCAAGATTTTTAGCATCGATAATGGTGGTATGTCAATAACTATTTTGAATAATTTTGCACTTTAAAGGGGATTGAACTATAATTTACAATTCCATATAGTCCTCAATAGAATGGTGTTTCAGAGTGAAATAATAGGTCCTTGAAGGAAATGCCCAACTATATGTTACACTTCAAGTATCTTATAACTTAATATTGGGCCGAGGCCATAAACTATGCTTATTATATCTAAAATCAAGTTCCTCATAAAGAATTGAAGGGGTTGGTCCACTAATGTATTTACTTTCCTTGAAATTGTGATCTGTTATATTACATTAAGTATTGTAATTTTTTAAATTTTATTAGTCTAAGTTGTTGATTATGATTGGCTAAAGTTATTTAGTATAACTGTGGTTGAGTGAGTGAATGTTAAGTAATTAGTTTTAAAAAAATTATTACATTATTATAAGTACATCTTGAGGGGTTTTAACATGTGGTATTTCACTCCTTTTGAAGCTTAGAATGGCCAAAAACCCATAGTTAAGTACTTTCAAGTATTTGGATCTCTTGATATGGACCACATTCCAAATAAAAAACATAAGGCATTAGAATTTCAGAGTCAATCTTACATCTTCATTGGATATCCTAAGGGTGTTAGGGATACATGATTATCCATCCCACCACTCATGATTTATTCAATAGAGGAGTGTTTTTTCAAGAGGGTCCTTTAGAATCCACACTTGACACCTCTCCCATTCCTTAGATGCATTGGGATTTGATGATAGTTTTGATGATTTATATTTGCTTGAGCAGATTCCTAATGATCTAGATTCTTCTTCTAGTTCTGATGATGAGTATTCCCCTCCTACTTCTCCAAGAATATATTTATAGGATGAGGAATCCCCTCCTAAATTTATGAGAAATATTCCTCTTTGGGCTAGGTAAAAACTATAAAGTGTTGGCCAATGGTTAGAGATCTATTAAACACCAGGTGGACCCATTAACAATTCAAGAATGCCCCATATGTTGTCATTACATATACTTATAATCCATAATTATTTTATGAGGCATTAATAACTCCTAAGTGGGATATTTATATGGTAAATGAGTATGGTTCCTTGCTAAGGAACAACACTTGGGATTTAATCCCTCTTCTTAAGGGAAGAAAACTTATTCGATGTAGGTGGATATATCAAACAAATTTATAGTAGATGGGTCCTTAGAAAAATTTAAAGCATGCTTAGTAGAAAATAGTTTTTTTAGGTACATGACATTGACTATACCAAGAAATTAACCCTAGTTGCTAAAATGAAATCAATTTGACTCTCTTTCACTATTACCACAACACATCACTGAGATGTTCATAAGATGGATGTGAAGACTTCCAAGAGTTCCTTTATTCATGGTGATGTCAAAGAGAAAATATACATGAAGTAACCAAAAATATTTTGGAATATTCTTCCTTAGTTTACAAAATTTAAAAACCTATCTATGGCCTCAAACAAGCTCTTCAAGCTTGGTATGCTAAGATGGACACCTTTCTTATTTTGATTGGGTTCACTAAATGCCATTCTAATATGAACTTGTACATTTTATGGTAAGATGATACACTATTGATATAGTTCTCTAAATGGATGACCTATTGATCATAATGAATTCTTCATCCACCATCACACCAATAAAAACTACTTTATTTAGTGGGTTCTTAATGACTAACTTGGGCTTGTTGCATTAATTCCTCAGGATTAAAATTTTTCAATTTGACCCTAGGATCACTAATGCATAATAAAAATATGCTCTTAATTTTATTTCATGGTTTAATATGGATGACTGTAAGTCAAATCTAACTTATTTTTTATTTGGTGTGAATATTGAGGCTAATTATCCATCTCATTCAGTTGATGCTAACTCACATTGACAACTCATTGGTAGTCTCATCTATCTTACACACATTAGACCTAATATTTCATATGTAGTGTGAATGTTCTCTATATTTATGTATGAATCACATGAGTTGCACTATAACGTAGCTAAGTGAATTCTCTAATACATTTAGGGTACTCATAGTTTCAAGATTCACTATTTAAAAGGAATTGATGTTGACTTAATTAGTTATATTTATTCTGATTGGATGGCAATATTTAGAATCATAAATCTATTTTAGGCTATAGTTTATCCCTTAGTTCTAGTTTAATTAGTTAGTTATGTAAGAAGTAGAATGCTATTGATTTATCACCTATAAAAATAGACTAAAAAGGAGTTATTAATGCTACCACTAAGGCTATTTGGATTCAAGGGATTATCACTAAGTTTGGAATCCATATTTGATGACCAATAATCATCTTTTTTTATAACTGATAAGCTATCATTATACCTCTCATTTAACCAATCAATGGATTGGTGTAATTTTATACCAAGGCTGTATGCAATGAGACCATTAGATATTGGAGTTTATAACTCACTATTTGTAGAGTTTACTCTACTGTGATGTTTAAATCCTAAGAATAGTAAATAAGATTCTAACTCTATCTTGTAGAAAAGTAAATCTAGAAGGTTTTCTAACTAAATATCTCTTATGGAATTCACACCATTAACATCTAAGACTTAAACATCTAATATAAGACATTATAGTTTCCTCACTCAACTTGCCTGGTTGGGTAGGATAGTGTGATATTCCAAAATGTTAGGATGTTGTATATTGTCACTTAAACTACTCCTAACAAATTTTGAATATGAGATGTATTAAAAAAATTTACTTTCTATAAAAGACACACTTTTTCATTGAATTGAAATAACCTCTGCATGTAATGGAAACACACTTGCATTAAAGGAAATTCAAACTTTGCTTTTGAAAAGAAAATCACACTTTGATTTGAAAAGGAAATCACACTTGTGTTGAAAATAAATTAACACTTTGCTTTTAAGGAAAATCACTCTTGCGTTTAAAATGAAATTACACTTGTAGTAAATGAATTATACCTAAATTAACGAAATACTTCTAAACTATAAATTAAGAGTACTGATTTGTTCTGATCTTTAGAGAGAAGTGGGCCTTTTCTCCTTCCTATTATTAGGAAAAAATTTACTCAGTAGTGATAAATAATATTTAACTTTATTTCATTATCAATGGAACATATACAAATATGCAAAATTAAACTAGAATGCTTCTTTTGATTTCTTATTGATTAACTAAATTCAACAACTTTCTAACTATCTAGAATGAGAAGGAGATATGTAATTAAAGCACATCTCAACATCTATTCATAGAATACAAAATATGAAAATCTAAATGGATAAATATTCTTATTTAAAATATAGATGATCTAGTAATTAGAGCTTACACTTATAAGAAGGCATTGGAACCGACTTAACTAACACTAGATGGAAAATAACTAATATAGATCTGAAGAGATTTATCCAGTTTTAAAAAATATAAGTAAAAATATATCCAGATCATTTTAGACCATTATTATGAATAGTAATGTCTAAAATAAGATATATAAGTATCTAAAGTCTATTTATATACAATATATATCTTTAGAATCACTATCTCAATTTGTAGGATCTAGCTGGATATCTTTGGAGTATGCCTAGGCATCTTTCGAGAATTCTATATAGGTCTTTAGAGTGCCTTTGTATCATATTCTGAGCATCTTTGAAATTCCTTTAGAGAATTTTCAAAACATCATATCTTCAAAGCTCATTTTCTGAATCCTCAAAACTATAGCTAAAAAGAGTTTAAAAAATTATCTAATGTATTTTCAAAATGATCTCACCATATGGATGTATTTTTGTACATAAAATTGTGCTCAATTCATCCAAGTTAGACACAATAACAAGATAAATAATCAAAAATGTATCATATACAAATAAAGGACAAATTCCCTTCATTTCCTACTTTGATAAGACCTTAACTATTAAATGTAATGCAATATATAACCAAAAGATAACACTTATGGACAATTTGAATTAGATATAATGATATATATGGAATGATCATCATTCCTCCCCCATACTTTACCTTTTTCAAGTCCTCTTGCAAACTTAGTAGAAGAACTAGTCTTCAATCCAAAAGGCCAAATTCTAACCATTGACTGAGATCATAAATATGAAAATGATACCCCCAATCATGATGAACTTTGAGCAAGAATCCATAATCCCTTATTACTATGTGGAGCCAAGCCTAAAATTCAACTTCCACCTGATTATGCCAACACTGTCAGGGTGACATAAGACAAAGAAGAGTGGAGGTCAAAATATCATTCCAATCCATACATCTGATCCTCCTTCATCTAAGAGCTGAGTGATAATATACATAACTACCCAAGCCCTCTAAAGACTCCATCTGATGATGGTGGGACTTATAACTTCCCTACATTTTAAGGCAATAGGTAAAGTCTCACACTTGGGTATGCTAACATTGGAGGAATTGGTGGAATGTTGTCTCATAAAATCTCTAAAAACTTATACATTGGCTTTCAATAATTCATGGTGTTTATTTTTCATGTACATGTGTTACATGGGTTGAAAATTAATAAGAAGCTTACAAGCTTTTGGAAATTGAGGTCTCATACATTGACCTATGGTGTTCTACAATTCCAAAAATTTATTGTGTGCTTGTTACCATGCTATATGATTTATTAGAGTTGAGAGGAAAGCACATAATAGTGTTTCCCATACAAATAGATTTACTAGAAAACCAAACTGATAACCTAATAACATGTTAAAAACATAGAATTCACAAATTTCATCTTGTCTTTCTATGTTACTCTAGAGAAAGACATCCATAAACATGTGTTCATCTTCAATAATATGATGAAATCCAATAAAAATAAACTGTATCTACCATTTGTAGAATTATTCATGAAGAAAAATAACATAGACAAAGGAAGGTTGCCTGCACGATAATAATTTTATAGAAATTGCACAAAAATTCTAGATGGAAGTCTAAAATTTTTATAATTGTTTTTGAGACTTCACTTTAATCTTAGCATTTTCTTCTTTTAATTTCTAAATTTTATGTTAGGATTTATTCTAAACTAAAATAATTTCATGGAGTGGAAAGGGGAAGGAAGGAATAACTCTTGTAGGTCCTTAAGTCTAGACTATTATTTCCCCCATCTCCCTCTACATGGCTTGGAGAGAGGTTTGTAACTTAGCACTTTGAATGGTTAGCTCTTGTATTCTAGTAGTGTGTTGAATAATCAATGCATTTTTACCAAAAATAATCTATTGCAAATTGTTAATTTGATCATATTTATCAATAATAGAATTTTGCAAATTAACAATTTGGGAATCCTTATTATCAATGAAGCTATATAAAGTACTCAATTAATGAGTTTGGGAAAAAAATCAAATTATGTATTCTGGTCTACTCAACATTCATTACTATAATAATTAGTTCTTGTACCCTAGATTAAGCAATATATTCTTCACATCTTCTTTATAAATTGGAAATAGTCTAGTTCTTACCTTACAGGGTTGAATTGAGAAAATTTTAATTCTTCTTATTGCTTCTGAATGGTTTTTTCATTCCAAGACATGGCCATGGCATGATTTAATTCCTCATCTTCTTGATAAAATTGGGGAGAAGATGGACCTTATTATATAAATGGAACTTCACCTTTATTAGCTACAGAGGGTAAAGGTCTGTTTACTTCTTAATCCATAATTGTTTCTGCAAGGTTTTCTTCTTCAAAAATAATTTCTTATGCATGGGGTTCTTCTTTATCTACCTATTGGGCATCTATAACTTTTATGTGAGAGCTTAAGCTTCCCAAAATCTTAGTTACCTATACATATCCTTCTTCTTTTTCTTGTAGAATGAGCTAATGACTTTGTCAGAGTTTGACTAAAAGACTAGGGCTTTTTGATGAAACCCCCATTCATATTTTTGATCTTTGACGTAACATATTTGGAGATAAGGGTGTCAAAGATGGGACATATTTAATTTGTGTGGTTTTGGGAGAAGGATAAATAGGACATAGTGTTTTATTGATAGCAATTTGGGAGGAATTATAGAGAAAGGAGGACCAAACCTTTTCACCCTTAGGTTTTTGTAAAAAATGATGCCGATAAATGAGGCTAACCAACCCATGGTGTCGTACAGACCCAGTTCCTCTTTTTAATTTTTGAGCAACATTAAATAGGGCATGGTGAAAAAAAATGGAAGATTTACCTGGTACTCTATTTTGATGGATCCTTTCCTCAACTTAATAAGAAGTCACATGACATCTCCACCAATCATGATAAATTGACCATCATTGGTAAAATATTTCATAACCTAAAATACAACATTCTACCATGGCTATGGAAGGTTGTCTCTCATAATTCCTTTGGTCACACCTTGTGGGGATTTGGCCAATCTATGATGGAACTCATTTCCCTCAATAAACATTTGAATTAACTTGATAAAACTTAATTTATCTATGACAACTACATCCTCCTCATGAATTCCATAGAGTGCATTAATCATAGAGGGATATGCTAGAATGTGTTTAGTTCTAACAATAGAATGGTCCTCATAAGAAATTTCAAAGAATTATTGCATAATATCTTCTTGAAAACCCTAAAACATTTTTAGGAAATTCAACCATCCTGCTGACTAAAAAATATCTCTAATCGATTCATCCTATAGCAACACGTCTGGTGATTTTGGTTCACTTTTCTTCTTCCTACCTCTCATTTTTTGAGCTATAACTATTTTCTTGAAAACCTGATTACACTATGAAAAACAAAGCTTGGAGTTGCATGGGATATAGAGGAAGACAATAAATTAGGGATATGATGCAACAATGGATAAAAATAACAATAAATATGTACCATGAAATTATGGCAATAATTATGATGATAATTATGGAAAACACTATCGAGCATTTGAGATTTAATGAGAAAGCACTTTTTTAGTCATCATCAATGATGTGTCATAAGATTCATAATTATCAACACTTGAAATAATACCCACAATGATTTTCACATCACATCATATCTTTTTGAAAATGTCATTTTTAAAATAACTTCACATAAAATATTTCAATGTGGTGATGATGATGACTTCATCACATCCACGTGACATATCCAAAAATTATCCATTTAAAAAATTGATGACTTCCGAATGATTATATATGTATGACATGAAATAGAAAATGCCTAACCTTTTGGGAAAAGAAAAACAATTATACCTTTACCATATGAATCCATGCTTATATTTTAGAGTTTCCATATGTCCTGCAATGATAAACAAGTATGAGAAGATAGGTTAGTTGACAATAATTCATATTTTATTATAGAAGTTTACTTCTAATAAGTGCCATTTATTGGTTTTCACTCTTCTGTATTTTTATTTTATATATATATTCTTTATTTTCTCATTTTTTTTGTATTTTTTTTAAATTTTTAAGGAAGAACTACCATTTGCTAGTTTTTAGCACTCCTCCTTTATTGGATGTCTATTACAAAGAGTATTTAACATTAGTATAAGAACTAGGTTCTTCCACAAGGTCAAACTAGTCTTGATTTTACTCAATAAACTTTTTGTTATTGAGAGGTCTTCTATACACCTTAAGCCTATGACCATTGACCAAAATTGTCCTTTTATCACCATCAATTGGTTTAAGCTAGACATAGCCATTGCTGTGAATAGTTTTGATTAGGTATGGTCCTAACCATATTGTCTTAGCTTACCCTTAAAATTATAGAATTTAAAATCAAATAGAAGTTCCCAATCTCCTTTTTAAAACTATCTTTCTCTTATGTGAGTATCATGCCACTACTTTCTATGCTTCTCAATCATGCTGGTTTGAGTGAGTGCATCCATTCTCAATTCATTCTGCCCATTTATTTACATTATTCTTTATTTATATGCTTCAACAAGATCAATTCCCATATCAACTACTATATTCAATGTATACATTTCAAATTCTATTGGTAACAAAGGTTTTTTTCCATACACAAGTTCACATGGAGAGAATCTTATAGTTATCTTCCATGTATTATATGCCCATACTACTTTAGCTACTTTTTTTTCCCAATATTTTCTATTGATGTTAATTATTTTGGTTAGAAATTTTTTAGCTCTCAATTAGTGACCTCCACTTGTCCATTAACTTGGGAATGATATGGTAAATATTTCTTGGGATTGATTTGGTATAGTTCCATAAAAGCCTTGATCATGTTGGACATGAATTGGGGACCTTGATCTGAAACAATAGATCTAGGAGCTCTAAATCTCATCATGATTTTATGATATAGGAAATTAACAACTATTTCTTCCCTAGCAAAGGTGAGTGCCTGAACTTTAACCCACTTAGTAACATTATCAATACATACTAATAAATATTTTTTTCCTTGAGATGGTGGGTTGATTGGTCTAATAAAATCCAAACCCCATTTCTTAAATGGTTCTAAACTTGTTTTAGGATGGAGAGAAATTTTAGAGGATAGAGTAGGCTTAGCCATCCTTTGGTAAGGATCACATTTCCATACAAACTTTTTGATAGTATTATAAAGAGACGGTCAGTAATAACCTACACCAAGGATATTATGAATGGTCCTTTTACTGACTAATGTCCTCCTCCTGGTTCACTATGGCATGTTTTTATGATCCATACACTTCATATTCTTTGACATATCTATGAATTACATGATTAGGTCTAATTTTAAACAACATGCCTTTAAACCATTTGAAATGAGAACTAACTCTAACCAAACATTTTATTTATTTAGAAGGACATGAATGAGGAAACTTCTTTATTTCTAAGTAATTTTCCATGTCTGCAAACCATGAGGATTAATTAGATATAAAAAACATATATTTATCTAGAAAAGAGTCTTTCATAGGTTCATCTTCATATGTAGTGATTAGTCTAGACAAAAATTTAGAAACAATATTATACTTCATTGGTTTGTCTATGATGGTTATGTCAAATTCTTGTAATAATAATAACCATCTAATTATTCTCCCACCTACTACTAGTTTATTCATTAAGTACTTAATAGTTGGATGATCTATATAGATAAACACCTGATAATCAATAATGTAATGCCTAAACTTATTTATAGCATAAACAATAACAAGAAATTATTTTTCTGTGGTAGTGTAGTTCTTCTCTATGGGAGTATTATTTTTCCTAATATAATAAATGGCATACATTTTTCCATCCTCATCTCTTTGTCCTAAAACTACTCCTAATGCATTATTGGAAGTATCAATATAGATATGAAAAGGTTTCTCCCAATTAGGTTCTTTTAATACTGGAGCAATCATGAGTTTTTTATTTAATGTGTCAAAATATTTTTGACACTTATCATTCCATACAAATTCACTATCTTTTGCTAGCAAAGAAAACATTGGGGCAACTATCTTGTTGAAGTCTTCAATAAATATTATGTAATATCTTTCATGACTGAGAAATTTTTTAACATAAGTTTGTGTTTATAAAATGGGGATATTATAAATTACCTTAAGATTTTTTGAATCTAATTTTATTTTCTGGGAAGAGATATGATGTCCTAATACTATCCCTTCATCAACCATTATGATTAATTTCTCATGACTTAAAGATACTTGGTGATCCTCACATCTGGTAAGTAATTTATCTAAATTATTCAAAGCTTTATGAAATTTAGTACCATGGATAGTGAAATCATCCATCTATACTTCCATGAAATAATTTATAAGATAAAAAAAGATGGCTAACACTAGTCTCTAAAAGGTAGTAGGTACATTACATAATCCAAAAGGAAGGACTATATAAGCATATGTTCCCTAAGGGTAGGTGAATGTAGTTTTATCTTGATATTTAGAGGCTATTATGATTTGATTTCATCCACTGATTCCATCTAAAAAAGAAAAATGCTATTTTCTTTCCAAATTATCTAAAACTTTATCAATAAAAGGTAAGGGAAAGTAGTCTTTCATAGTGGCTTTATTTAGTTCTCTATAGTCTACACAAACTTTCCATTTACCATTATTTTTAGGCATAATGAATAGAGGTGAAACCCATTTATGATCAGATATGGGATAAATAAAACCAACTTATAATAGTTTTTCTATCTCCTTCTTAACAATTTCTTTCAAGGCTAGATTAATCCTCCATTGTGGTTGTCTCACTGGTCTAACATCTTTAGTGTAGATGTGATGTATACAAACACTGGGATGTATTCCTTTCATATCACTGTAATCGAAAGAAAAATATATTTTGTTTTGTATTAATACATAAAGCATTTTTATTTCTTACTGGTCAGTTAACTAACTATTGATAGTTAATAGTTTGCCAGGTTGGATTGCAATTTGTTTAGTACCTAGACCAATGAAATTTGACTATTTCTATTCAATCATCAAGGCATTAAATGCAAATGTGTGTGTTAGTAACATCTGAATGGTGGCTATATCATTATAAAAGGTTTCACTTGTGGAAAGCATATTGGTTAATAGATAATGAAAATCATGTAAACATGAATTTTGCCCATTTTGAGCATAATCAACTATGGCTTATTGAATGTCTTTTGGACTAGATATCCTATTTGGTGATATTATGGAATTATTTTTATTTTAAATAATTGATGTGGATTCTTCCCATTCATGATTTTTCATCTTTGAAGCATAGCTATCAGTCTTTAGATCTAAGCTACTAGTCTTCTAAGCTAAACTTATAGTCTTTAGAGCTAAGTTATTGATCTTCGGAGCTAGGCATTCAAACTTCAGTGAAAAATTGTTGGAATTCATAAAAAAATTGTCAAACTTTAGAGCTAGTCTTTCTTGGTCTAAATATTCTATTATTTAATCCTCAAACTCGTGGACATGTTCTTTAATGGTAACTATGGATAGGGAAGACACACTAGTTTAGTTTATTCAAGATGATCCACCCATATCTATTTAGAAAGACCCATTGAAGGTCTAGTAGGTGGTTAGTGAGATATATATTTAGCATGAATTCCATTATAAATGGTCATGTTTCTAGATCTACAATAAATTCATGCTACAACTATAGCTAACCAAGATCTATCAAGAATGATTAGATATCCTACCCTCCTTAGTTTAGGTTGAAGGATCATGAAATCAATAGGATATTCCCAAGACTCTATGGTGATTGGTACATTCTCTATGGTTCCTTCGGGGGTAATAATGGATTGATCTACCATTTGCAAGATTATAATGGTTAGTCGAAGTCCTGTGAGAGATACAGACACTATTGTGTTGACAATCATGATGTTGATGACAACACCTAGATATATAAGCACATTTCGAATAGACTTATTACCAATTTTCATAGACATCACATGAATATAAAGGTCCCCATATTTAGGAATAAATATGTTTCCTACTAGTAAATCAACAATTTTGCTTATTACTTGAATTATTTTAGGATACTATTTTTTTCTTCTTGATGCTTTGATGCATAATCCTTTAATTATTTGATTCAACTTAGGGATAATATTTAATGGATCTTAGTTGTGAAATTTATATCATCTCTTTTAATCCATGCATCAATTGAAAATCTTCCCTAGGTTTCTCTTCTTTAAATCTCAAGGAATGAAATGACAGGGGGATTCTGAATTGTGGTTGGTATGGTTGTGGCTTCTACCTTTTCTTTAGTTGGTTCTTAGACTACAGGTGTCTCAGTAGTGTTTTCATCATTGGGAATTTTAGTTAATTATAGTGAATCTCCTACTACCTTTTGGGTAATGGTATAGACATGACAATAATTCAAGGTTTAATAAAGTGAATCTAGTGAATAAAGTATTGAATCCCACTTCTTATTTTAATTGCTAGTTATAATGGTTAATGTTATAATAATGTGTGTATAAGCTTACCTAGGTAGTATGTTTTTACCCATGGTAAGTTATTTATTACTTAAGGTAGTTTTTATTTACCTAGGTAATTTAGTGGTTTTACTGTTGAGATTTTCTCAATTATATGTGGTTTCATGTAATAATTGAAAATTGAATATAATCAGTTTTATCTATTTTGTATACTTATGAAAAATAGTTTGTTGTCACTTAACAAACTATTTGCATTATATATTCCAATAATATGATAAATTGCATATGGAGAATATATTAGAGCAACTATTATTTTGGGTGTGTGTTGAATAAAACTATTATTTATTCCTTGGAGTTATAATGAAGTTTATTGATGTGGGTTCTCTCTTCTAGAATGATCACTATGGTCTTATGCATCTCCTGGTTATTTCTATAGTTAACTACCCACATACTCCAGTGAAATGGATTGCAAACTATAGAGAAACTTAGTGAAATTTTATACATCGATAACTTTTTAACCTTAAATTTTTTTAATGTATATGTATAATGGGATAGGGTTAATAATATATAAATAGTTCAAACACAAGGGTGATAAAGTAATTTATATCAAGCCAATTAATTTTAGACTTAGATAAATGAATATTTTAAATTATAATATTGAGATATGCTAAATATATAAAGTACTAAATTTGAAAGATGCTCAATTTATATACTATATAGAAATGATACTTAGCTAAGTTTAATATGTGTAATTAGATATGGACTGGAAACAAGTGAGAAGTATGCAAGATCAATATTCTAGATCAATCATTAGATTATGGAAATTATATTTCTATAGCCATAAATACTACTATCAAATCTAGACACTACTATTGATGCTAGTGCCTAACTATGACATAAGTGTCTAATAGAGAATAATGACTTGATCTTGATATGACCAACTTCATTTTTATAAGTTTTCTATCACCTTTCTTATGATATATTTATATCTAAGATACATTTTGTCTCTCTTTCCCAATTGATCAAACCATAATTATTTACCCTTCTTCACCCTTAGATTGAAATTACTAAAAATGGGTTAGTGGGCTCATGGTGTTTAGATGAATCAAAAGGCCCCTCTATCAATGGGTGTTACCTACATAGCCAATTTTATAAGGAGGGCTTTATACTTATTTAGTTTTTCCCTATGTGTGGGAATGTGTGCACAAGGATGAAATATACTATATGAATATGTATGCAGTTATCTATCTTATAATTTGACAAGTATCTCTCATGGGCTACTCTTTGAATGCTTTAGATCTATAATATGACTACTCCTACGTTTGATATAAAAATATGGATGAATAGGGTAGAATAGAGTGCTTGTATAGTTGATTGATTTAGCTTTAGTAGGTTTTTACTTGGTATTTTGTAGATGAGGAATGAGAAGACTTAAACTTGTATTTATACCACACCTTTTAAAAATATCTCACAATAAGATTCAATAAGACAACTAGGTTGACCCATGCATTTTGATCATTTTATAATTTGGATGACTTTTAGCTACTGGCCACTGGATACTGATTTGGACACTATCATTGATGGTAGTGTCTCTTTATGGCTAGTAATGTTTATGATGCTAGAAAATAAGTATAGATCTAAAACTAATAGTGAATGATGCTTATTAGGTTTTAATAATTTTATGTAGTGTAGGGGATTTGGGTCATTAGAATGGTATGGATCAGACTAAGAGATAAGTATTTAGGCATAATGAGATGATGAATGAGAGGATTTTAGTAGCAAAGAGTTTTAGAACTAAAGATTATACCCCTAATTGATATTTATCAAATGTACAAGACTAAGATACTATAAATATTCTATTTTAGTATCTATATTCCCTCCCCTTTAATCTGATAATTCATAAGGATGAAATTACTAATTTAAAGGAAATAAATGCATACCTAGGTATGTATAACACACCTTACCTTTGATTGTGACCACTTTGAATGCTTTTTTAGTGTATGAACTTTAATCAATATCATGTTACAATATAAATCACTGCATATTATTATAAATTTTAAATAATTGAAATGCTTAAAAAAAAGGAGAGCAAGGAAGGAGTACACCTGTGTGTTGATTCAACCATGTTGCCTCTTGATGATTTTACCTAGTAAAGATTCTTCCTTATAAATAATTGGAGTTGGTAAAGGCTTAGACATGAACCTTAGAGATTTAAATAGGGATATTGTAAGGTTTTATGCCTCCAATATAGTGAAATAATGAGTTATGGCATGGCTATTGAGATAATTATATCTCAATCACATAACTCAAGTGTGAATATATATAATTTGGTGAGGGTGAGTGATTTAGTAAACTTAACCTATAAATCTAGTGATATTATATGATTTAAGCACTCCAACCTATAAATATGGAAATGTTAAATGATTTAATAACTTTAACCTATGAAATAAACTAACTACTATAGTAGAAAAGACTCGATAATAATACATCTTGTTGTAATTAGTACATCTTGGTGAATAGGATAATTGGTAAATTTTGAAATTTTTGGTGCAATTACATGGCATATTCACCTCTAATATGTCTCATATAGAGTACATGTGTCATAAATCTAAAAAATTGATGTAATGTATAGGATGTTGACCCAAGTGTATATATGAATCATGTAACTCAATTTGAGTTTGTGTAAGTTTGGAGCTCATGTTTTTTATGATATGCCCCCATTAAAATCTGGATATGCTACATAAGAATGTAAGTGTGGAAAGCATGTATTTATGATATGCCCCCACTGAGATATGGAAATTATAAAAAATGTGGAGGTCATGCTTATATAATGTGCCCCCACTAATATGCCCCCCCATTTTGAGGCGAGGGAGATAGAAATTGGTAGGTGCCTAACCTCAAAAGGATAATGCATATATATAATATATGTATAAATCATGTAGAATATAGTGATAACGTGTGAAAGTATATATCAATGAAACTCTTAGTATGTGATCAAATCAAGTCCTAAGATGCTTGATATAGACCATGGAAATGTCTAGAGAGTAATAATACAATCTCAAAAAATAATCAAGCACACATACAAAAGCACTCAATGTAATGTAAAAGAAGGGTCCAAGGAGACCTCATACAAGGGACATGTTTAAATACCACATAATAAAAAGGAATGACATATTCAAATGTTCAATAAACATATAATGGCATAAGGGCCAATAAGAAAGGAATATCTTCAAATGTTTCACATAAAACAATAGTAAACAACATAATACACTAAAAAAAGTGAAAAATATATGAAGTGTAAGCAACCAAAACAATCATATAATACTAATTCCTCCATATTTATGTTTATAAAAAACATTATGTAAGAAAGTATATCAACTACACTGTGAAAAATATGAGCATGGATATAAACATGTGTAAGTGTTAGCATGTAAGCTCAAACATGCTAATGTAGAAATGATCATAAAGGATATATAATCTATATCAATCATGATCAAATAAGTAGATGCGCCCAACGTAATATATGACATGGGTAGAGGAAATGTCTAACATCTATAAGTGCATATTGTAGACACCAATATCGTGTCAACCCCCCCTTGGTCCACTTATAAACATTAACACTCCTAAGCCACACTTTGACACCTTATTAATTTAAAAACTACTTATTTTAAATTAATTGCCTCACCTAGACACCTCACCCTAATACCATTTCTTAGCCTATGAGTTAGCCTGAGACTAGGTCCTCCAAACCCTAACTACCCATGACCTATTCTCACTCTATCTTAACTCCCTAACCAAGTCCCATGCCTCATAAGCCCTTGTTTTGGTTGTTCTCCAATGGAAAAGGCACTTGGCAGGTGGAGAAATGGGCAAAGAGCTAAAAATAAACCTTTTAACTTATTCTCTCTTCACTGACATCGATCAACCCTCGACTGACATTGGCAGTTCTACACCAATGCTGATGAGATCACTGATGTTGATTACATAAGCCAAGCTCTAACATTGAGCTATGTCCACCTTTTCACACATTCACATGCACACTCTAAGATTTCAAGCACCAGAACTCGACTATCATTCTCTTGGCTACCAAAGCTCTACACAAATCACTCTAGAGACTGGATTGAAAGATTGTACGAGGACCTCGAGCTATTGAATTGAAGCAATCTGTGTTTACTTCATTGGCTCACATCACTAGTCACATCAGCCATAATGGGAATCACTATTCTGACACCTCTAGTTCTTCACCCAATAAAGCAAAGTACTCTAGTTTTCATTTTAGTGTTTTAGAATATATTGTCAATTAATTTTCATTGATATTTCTAAATACTGTCAAGAGGCCTGACTTCTTTCGTGGAGGGGCTAAAAGGCCTTCCCCTTGTTCTCACCCCCTTTTCACACTAATCTTCTACCTATACCCTTCCTTAGACCTCATTCACCTTCTCGCAACCCTGCACCAACCTCTAAACTTTTAGAAACCCCTCTGCCTATCCTAGAAATACTCTAAAAGCCATCCAAGGTTGATAACCCCAACTGACTTTGGTAGACCAACCGACATCAAAATCTACAACACCTTTAGCCAGATCGACATCGACAACCCAACTGACGTTGGCACCATTTACCTGACTGACCTCAGAAGACCCACTGATGTCAGTGACTGTGTTCTGAACCAACAAAATAGAAAGCCATCCAAACAACTCATCTAGACCAAAAAGAACCTTCAGCCATCCTTCTGTAGTATTCTGAGATACACAGACTGTAAGGAATAGGTACACACCATATACTTTTCTATTTCTTTAGTCATTTATCATTTTTTCCTTTACAATACTTTTATCTTTAAACAGTGGACTGTCATCCCTTAAGGAGCTTCACGCTTCTGGGACTAAGCGAGTAGCTTGGCAGTCCACCATAGCCTCTTCTAACATCTTTCTTGTTTAAGTTTCATTCTTACTACAGGTGTTTCCTCCATAGCCAAAGAGGAGCTCCCACAAGGCTTAGATACGATGTGCACTAAATCTAGGTAACATCAAACCCATAACCTCTTAACCTTAGTTTCTTTCTCATTTGAATGTAATTAGTGAAAATCTAGAGAAACATTTTGGCACGACCGGTGGGATGCATGGATTTTTCCTTGGGTTCATTCTTCTTCTTTTAAAAATCAAATTTTCATGTAGATGCATTAGAAAAATATTCACTTCTTGCATCCCCTCTTCTTTGCCTTTATTTCTTGAGAAATAAAAGCTCTTAGCTTCTCTTAATTTCTATTAAAAAGAACATCTCTTTTTCTTCTTGTTACTTCTTGCATGCATCATAGAGTAGTGAAAAACTCATACTCTTTACCTCTTCTCCATTTGTTTGCATTTGAATAACATATTTTGATTTGGGTTAAAAACTACTGCATTTCATTCTTGCTTGGATGCACACTTAGCCAACTTAGTAATTAAAGAATTATGAATGAATCATAGTGCATGAATGTGACACAACCAAACCATAATCACTTCAAATCAAACACATAAACTTACTTGAGACAAGGCCCATCTAGGATTTCATCACCTAGCAGATACCTTACCCCACTTGATGATCTTACTTGGATTTCACCACCAAGAGGACCCGCTCTATTCTCTAGCAGAGTATAAACTATAGGGAAGGTATATTTTGGCTAAGTGGCCTAGCTCGGCTCTGGGTTTGTGAAGTGAGGGGAGCAAGCCCTAACACCAGGCTACATACTGACCCTAACACATATATCTTTGAGCACCATAACACAACCTGAAACTAGCCATAGACTTCTTCTCTAGGAACTATTCTACAAGCCCAACTCCTAACACATTCTCTTAAGGCATAAGCCACCATGACTTTAAAACTCATTCCTAGGAATCTAACATTTTAGAGGTTGCTTGCCTAATAATCTATTCTACTAGTTTTATTTGAGTGTTTGAGCTTGTAAGGTCGTACCATTCTGAAGTCCAAAACAACTCAATATATCTTCTTCTTTCAAAAACTATCAATCTTCTATGTTTTTGGAATTACACAGAAACTAACATCAGTTTCTCCACTGACGTCGGTAACCAAACCTTCACCGACATTGGTTAACTGACCGACGTTGGCAAAATTTTATAACTGATATCAGTTAAACAATCGACATCGGTCACTATCAATAAATAAATAATTTTTTTTCTAAACAGCAAGCTTAAAACCCAAATTTCTTGCTGTTTAAGACAAATTTTGGTTTTTTGAAACTAAAACACATAGTTTTTGGATCCTAAACCCCTTTCACCTTAGATGGTCCTAACACGTAGTCAAGCCAAATTCCTTGTTGACCACGCGAGTCAACAACCACTCCCACCTTCGCCCTTCATGCCAAGTCATCTAATGGAGTATACTTTAGACATCGAGCATACTCCTATCCAACCGAACCCAATCAACCTCCTATTATTCCCAAGGGGATCAAGATTTTGAGAGATTCCTTGACCACAATGTCAAGGCTCTCCAACATTATCTCGCTAGAAGCCAAACATGAGATCTTTTAGGTAACCCTATTTATGGGATGCCAACTTCTTTGGTTGAAGCGACAATGATATCAACAGTATACATTACCCAACCTATGGTCACTCAAGCCACTACCTCGACCAGTAAACCAACCATGGCCAATGTTCAAGATTTGGCCTCCCCTTATATCCATTCTTGCCCTACCTCCATCAGGGTTTCCCTACCCCCTCAAATGCAAATAATTTAACCAAGTTTGACACCTTTTCAAAACTTGATTGTCTCTATCCCATCCACTCTTGTGCCTATAAACATGAGAGTGACCACTTATCCTTTAACTAGTGTCACTACCATTCAACCACCCTTGGCGGCATTTAGTCAAGTTGTGCCCTCTAACTTCATGGCACAAGCCCTCTTAACCTCAACATCAACCCCTATGAGAAACTATCAGTATGTTCCACCTACACAAAAACAACCAAGTACACCATACATGCCATCCAACACCTTCCAAGTACCCTATAACTTAGGGGGTGCCCCTCATGCCAATGCATCTGCCGATTTAATTAAGATGCTGATGGATAAGATGTCCAACCTTGAGACATCTATTTTAGATTCAAGGAGTGTTCTTTCATACGAACAAATCTATAATGAACCTATCCACCCTTCAATTCCTATTCAACCATACCCTAGCTAGTGGGAACTCCCAAAATTTACTCACTTTCAGAGTAAAGAGGACCCATAATAACATTTGTGAGTGTTTAGACATGCTTGCTACCTCAAAGGGCACGATGATGCGTTATTGCTTTACACATTCCCAATGTCACTTTCTGGCGCTGCCCTTGACTGGTATAGCTCTATTACCAGTCATTCTCTCTTCACCTTCATTCAACTCGCTCAGCTATTCCTCAATCAATATTACTAAGAAGGTCTCCATCACATACCTTTATTCTATTAGAAAATTTGAGGATAAGTCAATAGTTGACTTTGTCACCCATTGGAGAGGTTTGATCAACTAACTCTCCTTCTCACTACCTCAACTTGAGCTCATTGAGCTCTTTTCAAGAGCATGTGCCAAGCACATCTCATCCACTCTGTGGGTTCAAACTTTTTGCACATTTGATGAAGCTTTCACTATGGCCCAAAAGCTTGAACTCCACGCAATTGAAGAAGATAGGGTCAAATTGTGTAACAAAAATACCAACACAAAACCCAATGACCCTTCTTCTTCTAAACCTTCTTCTTCCCACCCCAAGTCCAAGGGATCGGTGAATGATGTGGTCCTTAGGTCGCCATCTTCTACCACAACCAACCAATTTGAGCCCTCCACTTCATAAAACATCACTATACAATTCCAACAATGGTATGAACAATGATGATACACTCCAATAAGAGAATCATATGCTTCCATATTGGATAAATTAGTGAAGCAGGGAGTCCTCAACCTCCCTCAAATCTAACCACCTATCCAATTTGACCCCTCATGAGCCATCCCTACATGGTATAGGGAAATCAACTTTTGTAACTATCATCGTGTCAAGGGTCATGACACAGATAATTGCAAAACCCTAAAAAACATTATTCAAGACATGTTAGACAAAGGGGACCTTGTTTTGGATAACCCTAATGTGCCAGCCAACCAAAACATGGATGTCTTTAGGCAACCATTTCCTAACCATCCCCCAAGTTATAACAATGTTTAGACCATGGTCGATGACCCTTAACATTGCAACATATGCATGGCCAACATAGTCTTTCCTTTCATTCCTATCCAACCTCTCCCACAATCTGAAGAGATTGGTCAACCCATTTCTCCACCATGGGTAGAAGAGCCTATTTTACCCATACCACCCCCACGTAATGAAGAGCTCCATTTGCCTCACCCTCTTCCTTGTGTGGATGAACTCATTTCACCTATATCACCCCCACGACATCAAGCACCTCCTCTACCCATTCTTTTACCTCATGAGGATCTTATATTACCTATTCCTCTTGCCCCCACCTTCCCTCTTCTTCTACCACTAGAAGAATTTACCATTCATACCCCATGCCCTCATGTAGAAGGGGCCATCATCCCTCTACTTTACCCTTTAGAGGAGCCTTCCTCTCCTATTTTTCCTCCACCGATGGAGGATAGTCCTCCATCCACCCCCCTTTCACATGTAGGAGAGTCTACTTTGACCTCTCCCATATTAGAGGATGCTTTGATGGTACCAACGCCAGTGGACCCACCCTTATCCTTCTTATTACCAATGGAGGCTCATACTTTCCATGCTCTTAGACCATATGTGGAAGGCATGATCATCCCTACACTCTATCCGCTTGAAGAGCCAAATTATCCAATCCCTTTTCCACTGAGAGAAGAACTCGCCACCTCACCCACTTCGGCCAAGGAAGATTTGGTGATGGTTCTCTCTCGCCTTTGGCCCATCATCGTTATGTCCAACATGTTTCCACTCTTACGATCACCCAAATCCTTTGAAGGACTGGCTGTAAGGCCTTGTGCAACATCATCTAAACCCTTCTCTTGATTAGCAAAAAATTTAGGATTCCTCCATTTTAGGAACCTAGAGTATGAGGTGTTATGGGAGCGACTTAGGGCTCCTTATCCTACACATCCCACTTCACCTTATACTACCAACCCTTCCATGATGATTTACCCCAAAGTCTCTGATGAGGATTGGGTTTCCACTTCTAAATCATTAGAAGCTTAGCCTTCCATGTCTAAATCCAAACCCTCACAAGCATTCACCATGCTGAAATAGATTAGATCTCTCGGTGTTCGCCCTGTATCAAACCTAACTCACCCATAAGTGAAGTTAGATTTGATCCTTATCTCACATAGTAGTGGTCCTCACACCATACTAAAGGAGGATGCTAAACCACATTGGTTTACTCCTCCCCCACCTTCACTATTGCCCTTTATCTTGGGCCCACATCCTTCCACTTTAATAGGAGTGCTCCCTATTCCAACACCTCACAAAGACAAACTACCTCCATTACTCCCTCTACCCATCAAAAACATATTTTCTCCAAGTAATTTGACACCTCTCATCAAGAAAGTGCCATCTACGTGTGTGGCCACACCACCAACCAAAAAGGTGGTATGAAAAACTCCCCCTACAACTCCTAAACAGAAGTTGTCAACCCCTACTACAATAATGAGTGCAGACCCATTAGTAGGTTCTTATGCTTTGCTGTTACACCGATTGTTACAGTCTTCTAGCATCATTCTCCCACCTATTAAGCCATACTAAGCTCTCAGATCAAAACCATCTTGGTTTGATGACACTCAAATCTGCTTGTATCATCACACACCTGGGCATGATACTGAGAGTTGCTATGCTCTTAAGGTTGTCATTGTCCAACACCTAAAAAAGGAAACCCTTCTCATTGAGGATTCTCTTGACCACCTTTTTGACAAACTACCAACACCATCCCATGCCTCCCAAACCTCCTCACTTGAATTGGGATCCCAACGCGAGATTATGGTCCTTCTACCACCTTCTCCCCATTTATTCAAAATCAACACTATTAATGTGGCCACCAGGTTCCAAACCCTAAAGGATAAAGGAAAAGAGTAGGTTTCTACCCCTTAGACATATCCATTTTCCAAGCCCTCTCCACCACCAAAGCTCAAGATTTCTATCTTGGGCACATCTCAACCAACATCTTTAGGGGCAATTCACGGCTCCATGGTGAAACAACTTGTTGACTACTTGACTTATTCTATCATTCCTCCTGACCTCTCTAGCAATGGACGATGAGATTTTATCAAGAGTACTTCTTGACACACCATGATAGGGGGTCTTCTCTACAAACAAGGTTTCAACGGCCTCCTTCTCTGATGCCTAACCACCACTGAGACATCTCATGCCATCAAACAAGTTCATGATGGGATTTGTGGAGGACATTTCAGTGGTAACTCGGTTACAAAGCGCATCCTCCGCTTGGGCTATTATTGGCCCACTCTTAATCAAGACTATAGTGAATATGTTTGGCATTGTATCAAATGCTAGTAACAGGCTAACCTACTTCACATCCCTAGCCATGCTTTATAAGTTGCTAAGGATTTTTGGCCCTTTTCATAATAAGGCTTAGATCTAATTAGTGAGATTAACCTTCATTCATCTCTCTGACATCAGTCTATTATCATAGTGACTAAATATTTCACTAAATGGGTGGAAGATGTTCCCCTCATCTCCACTAAAGTTAACAAAATCATCAACTTCATTAACCACCACATCATCTATCATTTTTGTGTACCTCATAAGGTAATCACCGATAATGGCAAGTCTTTCAAAAACAAAACCATCCAAAAGCTTTGTGATGCTTTTGGCATCAAACTCAACTTCTCCTCACCTTACTATCCACAAGCAAATGGACAAGTAGAAGCTTCTAACAAAATCCTAACTAAAATTCTAATGAAGGTGGTCAACAACACTAGAAGGGATTGGCACACTCACATTCCCTTTGCTTTGTGGGCCTACTGCACTAGCATCTGAACCCCAATGGGTGCTACACCTTTCTCCTTAGTGTATGGAACTGAGGCCGTCTTGCCTCTTGAAGTACAAATACCTTCTCTTCACATCTCCTTGCATGACATGCTCTCTAATGATGACTTTCATCAAGATCGATTAACACAACTCGAGTTACTTGATGAACGTCATCTTGCTGCTCTTAGTCATCTTCAGATCTACAAAGATTGCATCAAGTGTGCCTACAACAAAAATTTAAAAGAGTGAGATTTTAAAATTGGAGATCTTGTCCTTAAATAAAACCAACACGTGACCAATATGGAAAAAGGCAAATGAGGCAAGTTTGCTCCTAATTGGCTCAGACCTTATATAATAATGCATAAGTATGGATCATGCACTTATAATTTGTCTTCTCTCGAAGGCCAGCCAGAAACCTAAGCCCCTTAATGCCTTACATCTATGACCATTTTATTGTTAACTAAGTAATCATTCACTTGATGTTTAACTTGAGCTTGTCCCTTGAACAACCCCCGTCATCCTCATTCCTATTCCTTTCAACCCTTTTTCCCTACAAAAATTAGTTAACTCTTTTTTAAGCATTAATGCTTTGTCCTAATAAAAGGGAAACCCCTAAACCTCTATAGTCTAGTGCATGACTAAAAGTTTAGTTAACAAAAAAAAAACATAAAACTGGGTTGCCTAACAAAATATTAAATGGTCATTAACTATAAATGTAGACTGCTCCCTTGAAGGATAGCTACATTATTACTGTAATTAATAGACTGCTCCCTTGAAGGACAGCTATTCAAAGAAATCAAAACATACAAAGTAAAATATAGATCACTCCCTCGAAGGATGGCTATGCCCAAATTTTGCTACAAAAATAACACCCTCTCAGAAGCTTCCTACATTGATCAGCTTCACATGACCACAAAACAAAACAACATCCCCAAGTAGACTTCTTGCATTGATCAGTTTACCAAAAAAAATTTGACTAACAAACTATTAATTCATGGACTTGCCTATAGTCATTCTCAGGGTCACCTATAAAAGGGGCAAAGTTATCCATGCTAAAGAGGGTTACGTTATCCTCACATATCACATAATCACACCTATTACCCCAAAATACCCAAGTGATTTTGAGCTCACTTAACGTCAAGTGATTAGGGTATTTCTCTAACAAAAACCAATGGTCAACGACGTAATGCATGAATGGGGCTTTTATTTGAAAAAACCCTATCTATGCTATCATTATGGTCCTTGTCAATGAAAGAGAAATGTGCCTTTCACTTCTTATACACCTTCGTCACATGCCAGTTTATATTTTAGGATGCAGTGTCTTAAAATTATATGCTCGCATATTGTCATCTCATAATTTTCACTATAAAGTTATGAACGTAACATTCAACTCAATTTTATCATAAATAACATCACATGTTTCTGATAAAAGATAACCAAACATTTTCTAACCACTCACATAACATTATGATTTATTTAATGCAAATACCAATTTGTGTTATATAGATTATCATAGCCCATTCACATTAGTTACTATGGAAAACAATACACATGGAAACTATCAACCAAACACAACTTATGTCAAGCATATACCATCAGCAATATGGAAACTTGTCGAAGCATAAATAAACTCATTTCATTTTTAGCATACACCATCACCAATATCAAAAATTGCTAAGGATGAAAAACCACATAACCTATGTTACAACATACACCATCACACAATATGGAAAAGGATATAACATCATCATACACTCATCATTTCAAGCATGTACCATCAAACATATGGGAAATGCTAAAAACACTAACATAACCAAAAAAACTAACACAAAGTCACATCCATAACTACCCAAAATCATGACCAAACAACCAGCCCTGACACTGTAGAAGTCACCTTAGACTTCTCATGGGGCACATTGGAGATCACATACATCTCCCTAACCACAACAAACAACACTCAAGATCACTTATATCTCAGCCTGACTTGACAAACGACCTCAGAGATCACAATTATCTCCTCAGACCATGACCACTTTTGAGACAACTTTGCCTTGGTTGTTTTGATTGCATATGCTACCTCATGAATAGTTAGCAAATTGTACGCACCCCTCACACCTATTATCAGATCGCAACCAAGTTGATCCCCAATATCTATGACATTTTTGTGTTTTTCAAGAGCACTTCCTAGCCCAAATACTTGGAACACGATGCCCATTGGAGCTACAACTGTGATCATTTTAACCCAATCAAATACCACTAATAAGTTGGGGACTAGTTACTTCGATTTTAGTCCTCAACCATTAGAGCTACATCTTTGATCATTTTAATCCAATCAGCTACCACTGATAAGTTGGGGACTGATTACTTCAATTTTAGTCCTCCTCGACCATTAGAGCTACAACTTTGATTGTTTTAACCTAATCAGCTACTGTTAATAAGCTGGGGACTGGTTACTTCAATTTTAGTCCTCAACCTTTCCTGTGACAATTTGACCTGCCTATCAAGTGAAGTGGTATACGCACAATCTCAACTATTGTAGTATTCACACTCCAACCTCACCCTACCCATCCATTGCCTATCAAATTAGCATCTAATTTTAGATTACCTTATCTTGATTCCCACTTTAAGGGGGAATACCTCATCCCATACCTGGGGCAACCTACATCTATTTTTGTCTTACAGTCTGTCAGAACAAACCATAAGACAAAAAGGGACAAATGTAGACACCAATATTGTGTCAACCCCCCTTGGTCCCCTTCTAAACGTTAACACTCCTAACCCACACTTGCACACCTTATTAATTTAAAAACTACTTATTTTAAATTAATTACCTCACCTAAACACCTCACCCTAAGACCATTTCTTAGCCTACGAGTCAGCCTGAGACTAGGTCTTCCAAACCCTAACTACCCATGACCTATTCTCACTCCATCTTAACTCCCTAACCAACTCCCATGCCTCATAAACCCTTGTTTCAACTGTTCTCTAATGGAAAAGTCACTTGGCAGGTGGAGAAACAGGCAAAGAGCTAAAAATAGCCCTTTTACCTATTCTCTCTCCACCGACATCGGTTAACCCTCAACTGACATTGATAGTTCTATACCGATGCTAGTGGGATCACTGACATTGGTTACATAAGCTAAGCTCTAACATTGAGCTATGGCCACCTTTTCACACATTCACACACACACTCTGAGATTTCAAGCACCAGAACTCAACTATTGTTCTCCTAGCTACCAAAGCTTTACACAAATCATTCTAGAGATTGGATTGAAAGATTGTACAAGGACCTCGAGCTACTAAATTGAAGCAATCCATGTTTGATTCATTGGCTCACATCACCAATCACATCAGCCATAATGGAAATCACTATTCTGACACCTCTAGTTCTTCACCCTATAAAGCTAAGTACTCTAGTTTTCATTTAAATGTTTTAGAATATATTGTCAATTAGTTTTCATTAATATTTCTAAATACTGTCAAGAGGCCCGACTTCTTCTATGGAGGGGTTGAAAGGCCTTCCCCTTGTTCTCACCCCCTTTTCACACCAATCCTCTACCTATACCCTTCCTTAGACCTCATTCACCTTCCTGAAACCTTACACCAACCTCTAAACTTCCAGAAACCCCTCTGTCTATCTTGAAGAAACTCTAAAAGCTATCTAAGGCTGACAACCCCAACTGACATCGATAGACCAACTGACATTAGCATCTACAACACCTTCAGCTAGACTGACATCGGTAACCCAACTTACGTCGACACTATTTACCCGATTGACCTCGGCAGACCCATCGATGTCAGTGATTGTGCTCTAAACCAGCAAATTAGAAAGCTATCGAAACAACCCATCTATACTAGACAAAACCTTCAACCAGCCTTCTATAGTATTCTGAGATACATAGACTGCAAGGAATAGGTACACACCATCTAATTTTCTATTTATTTAGTCATTTATCATTTCTTCCTTTACAATACTTTTATCTTTAAATAGTGGACTATCATCCCTTAAGGAGCTTCACACTTCTAGGACCAAGCGCGTAGCTTGGCACTCCACCATAGCCTCTTCTAACATCTTTCTTGTTTAAGTTTCATTCTTACTATAGGTGTTTCCTCCACAACCAAAGAGGAGCTCCCACAAGGCTTGGATACGGTGCACACTAAATCTGGGTAACATCAAACCCATAACGTCTTAACCTTAGTTTCTTTCTCATTTGAATGTAATTAGTGAAAATCTAGAGAAACACATATATCATGTGTCTGGGTATGTATGTATCCAACTCAAAAGATGCATGGAACATATGTGTATATATAGATAAAATGATATGCTATCTACCAACATAAAGTAAACAACATAGATGCGAAGGAGCTAATAAAACATGAGAATGCTGAATATGTTTGTATTTTATTAGATAGTTGATTTAATTTTTGTTTTTTTGTAATATTTTAAAATAAAGATATAGCCTATGATCTCATCCAATGGATGCTCATAGGTATCTCTAAACTCAGAATATGGTACTTTAAACTGGTGGTACTACAAAGGAGCATGCATAGGTGTTATATATGGATATTTAGAATCTATGGTACTGTATGTATGTATACTAAGAATATGTGGTCATAAAAAAACAATATAAGGAGTAGGGGTTCATGGAACCCATATTTTAGTGATATATGGTTTTTTTACATTAGCAATAATTGGAACATGTTTAGTTTCTCTATGTAAATAAATATGATATATAGGAGTAGATAAGAATTCCATGGAATCCAATGTATATCTCTTGTGTAAAGGTATCACAAGTATAGGTATCCTAGGAAAGGGGATTTCACGTTACTTACCCTCTCATAGATTATTAACCTTAGTAAGTTTATGATTAGATATTTGGGAATAAACTTTTCCTATTGAAATGGATGTTCATATGGAATTTTGGAAATAGTCACTACCTTATTGGTATGAATGTATTTAATATACCCATCCACTATGGAGGGTATTACATGACTTTATGTATCCAAGGTCATCCCAATAACATATCAAAGACTCTGGTATATGGTATAATTGAAAAAGTGGTAACCACATGTGTTGAACCAACCTGTAATGGTAACTAAATATCACTAATAATGCATTGTGATGGCCCATAGAATGCTCTAACAATTTTTTTCAAAAGGTGATTATGTGTATATCCCAAATGTGTAAGTAATGTTATGGTACATAATATATTTATATAATCATTGTTGATCATAACACTATGTATAGGCTAATGGTCAAGGTATACTTGAAAAAATAATAAATACATATCTAAATCATCATTCACTATTTCACTATCATCAAATGTAATCAAAGGTCTCTAAACCATAGGAGATACTATGCATGTATAATCACAAATAATATAATCTAATGGGTTGTCATAGTGTGATGGGGGAGGATGTGCATTATATGCCATTTATTCTTTTGGATATTTCTTAGAATGATCTTTCAAAGGATTGTCAATTTTTTTTTATTTTGGTGATCATCAGCTTGTGAACTTGAATCATTTAGAGGCTCATCAAAGGTAATATTTTGGTTATTAATAAGGTCTTGGATATTATTATTTAATGTATAACATCTGTTCATATAATTCCCAAGCCTTGGTGATAGTCACAATGTGCATTAACATAATATCCTTTGGGTAGAGGTCAAATCATATCAACCTCTATGGAAGAAGGGAGAGATATGATATGACATTCCAAAATATTTTGATGTAAATAATCTAAAAACTTAGGTAATCATGTAAATTTTCTCTTTGGTACACTAGATAAGATGAGTTAGTTAGTTTGTTCTAACAATATGTTAACCATTGTGGTTATTTCATTTTTAGGTTCTATAGGTTTCACATTGTAGCTTGGTTTGATATGATACTTGGTATTTGATTTAATTAGTGTGTTTGTTACATACTTAAGCTTGTTCAAGGAAATAAGCCTCATTTCATAATCTCAAACAATATATCATAAATCATAAAAATATTTAAACTCGTTAAAAAAATGAACTCATCTAATGGGGCAAGCAAAATTTACTTGATGATGTCTTGAATTTATTTATCTGCTATTGGATAGATCATTTTGGCATGCATTTTTTTATATCACAAAACATATTCATTGATGGGTTCAATAGCTCCTTATTTTATCTTTTCAAGTTGAGCATATAACATCTTTTCAATGATGTTGTACAAAAATGTGCTAGAAATTGATCTATTAGAGGTTTGAATGCTCTCATTTATTGGGTTGGTAAATCATAGATCCATCATAAAGCATATTCCTTTAGGATCATTGGAAATAATTTTCTCAAAAGTTTATAATTGGAGGCATAATCAAGGCATGCCACATAGAAAGATAAAAGATGTTATTAAAGATCACCCTTGCCATCATAAAATGTGAACTTGGGTACAATAAGACCAATTAACAAAGGTGAAAATATATTTTAGGTGCAAGAGGATCTTGTAACACATCTTATGAATCAATAGCATAGGGTGATTTCATATATTTTTTCTCAATTTTGGTGACCTTAGCTTGAAATTTTTTTATAGTTTGTACAAGGTCTTACACATTTTGATTACTAAGGTTTGAGTTTTGAGAATTGACCAAATGGGATGCAAACATGGTTTGATTTGAAATAGGCATTAAAATTAGTAATTGGGTTGAAGTGCTAATGGTTCCCATGGAGGATGTAGGAATATGAGGATTTTTTTTGGGAATAATGGTGTAAACACACAACCTATGCCCCCACTAGATGTAGGAATTAATGATGTTCTCAAGGAGAGGTTCGTTGGTATGGAATCAATTGTAGTTCTACCTAAGGATTCACCATCACTAGGTGAAGGTGTCATAGTCTTAACATGCTTACTGATGTCATCTTTTTTAACATACAAAAATTCATCCATTAAGGCCTTGTTGTTATTGAGATGATTTAATAGTGCTTCCTTATCTTCCATTTGAAAATGATTTTTTTGACTAACATTTTCTATTTTTTATAAATATAAAATTCAAAATTTTAAATAATGATTTACATAAATAAAAAATTATAAAATAGAAAACCCTAGGTCAATCTAGGGTTTGGAAACCAAAGGTCAAGTTCACCAAATGGTTAACCCTAAATTTTAATGTATATTTATAGTGGGATAGGGTTAGGAATATATAAATAATTCAAACACAAGGGTGATTAACTAATATATACCAAGCCAATTAATTTCAAACTAAGATAAATGAATATTTTGAATTATAATATTGAGTTATGCTAAATATAGAAAGAACTAAATTCAAAATATGTTTAATTGATTAAAATACCAAAGAGAAATGATATTTAATTAGGTTTACTTTGTGAAAGTAGATCTAAATTAAAAACAGGTGAGAAGTATGTAGGATCAATATCCTGGATAAGCCGTCAAATTCTATAAATTATATTTCTATAGTCACAGACACTACCATTAGATCTAGACACTATCATCGATGCTAGTGTTTGAATGTGACATAGGGTTCAATACATAATAATTATTAGATATTGATATGACTAACTTTATTATTATGAGTTTTATTTCACTATTCTGCTAATATATTTAGATTTAATATATAAGTTATCACTCTTTACCAATTGATCAAACCCTATCTCTTTACCCTTCTTCACCCTTAGAATGAATTTGTTAAAAATGAGTTTATGGGCTCATGATATAGAGATAACCCTAAATACCACTCTATCAATGGGTGCCACCTACATAGCCAATACTCTAATGAGGGTCTCAAACTTATGTAGTTCTCCCTTATGTGTGGAAATATGTGTGCACAAGGGTGAAATATACTTTATGAAGATGCATGTAGTGATATAACTTGTAATTTGACAAATATATCTCATGGGCTTCTCTTTTAATGCTTCATACCTATAATATGACTACTCCTATGCTTGATATGCAAATAGGGATAGATAAGGTAGAATAACTTGGTTGTATAGTTGATTGAGTGAGCTTTAGTAAGTGTTTTCTTGGTCTTTGTTATATGATAATAAGAAGGATTAGACATGTATTTTTTTCCATGCCTTTTTAAAATATCTCATAGTATGGTTCAATAAGACAAATATATTGAACCATAGGTTTCAAAACATTTGTATTTTGGATGAATTTTTACAACTGGACAATAGATAAAGATCTAGACACTACCATAGCAGATAGTGTCCCTTTGTGATTGGTAGTGTCTAGAAGGATAGAACATAGGTATGCATCTAAAACTGATAGTTAATGATGTTTATTAGGTTTTAAGACTTATGTGTAGTATAAAGGACCTAGGTCATTAGAATGATATGGATCAAACTAAGAGATATGAATTTAGGCATAGTGAAATGGTGAATGCATACCTTTAAATAGTAGAGAGGTCTAGAATTGATGGGCAGAGTCCTAATTGCTATAATTTTTTTTAGTATATAAAACAACATGCTTAACTTTGATTAATTTAATTTATGGACTTAATAAGTGCTAGAAATATTTGTTGATATAATTATATTATTACTATTGGCTTGTAATTATTTGTGTTTTCATTAACACAAATATAATTATCTATATTTGCATTTAATAGTTTACAATAGTTTTTCGATGAGAGTCTGTTCCACAGATATAGAAGTATGATGTTTGTAGTGTGGCTATTTAATCAATGACTATGCTTGCTATATTATGAATTAATAATAATAAATGTTGAATAATTTAAAGTACTAAAAATAAGTTATCATCTAAACAAAATATAAATATAAATATAAATAAAATCCTTGTTTAACCCTAAATTGAGAAGTGTGGGATATAGTTAAGAATATATAAATATCTTAAGCATAATGGTGATAAAATAATATATAGTAAGCCAATTATTTACAAACTCAAATAAATAAATATTATGAATTATAATAATGAGATATGATAAATATAGAAATAAACAAATTTGAAATATGTTTAATTGATTGCAATATTAAAGACAAATAATAGTTAGTTGGGTTTATCATGTGCAAACATAACTAGACTAGAGGTACGTGTGAAGTATGTAGGATTAGTATTTTAGATCAGTCATCATATTATTGAAATTGTACTTTACACACACACACACACACACACACACACACACACACACACACACACACACACACACACACATATATATATATATATACATACATACATACTAACTTTGAATCTGGACATTATCATTGATGCTAGTGTTTGATTATGATGTAGGTGCCCAATACATAAGAATGATTAAATTTGGATGTGACTAACTTTGTTAATTTGGGTTTTCTTTCACCTTTATGATGATATATTCAGATCTTTTATACATGATATCACTCTTAACTATTCTAGGTTTTCTACCACCTTTATGATGATATCTTACCTTAACATCATACGACAATTGTATAATATGTGTATTAATCATGTAGCATATAGGAGTAACATGTCTAAGTAGATATATCAATGAAGCTCATAGTATGTGATTGAAACAAGTCCTAAGATACATGATATGGATTATGGTAATGTCTAGAGTGTAACAACACAATATCAACAAATAATCAAGCACACACACAAAAACAATTAATGTAATGTAAACTAATGGTCCAAAGAGAATGCATACAAGGGACATGTTAAAATGCTGGACATTTGAAAGGAACGACATATTTAAATGCCCAAACAACATGGAAAGACATATTTAAATGTCCAATCAACTTAAAATGGCCTAGGGGCCAATAATCAAGGAACATATTCAAATGTTCCACAAGTAAGACAATAGAAAACAATAGAATACACTCAAAGTAGTGAAAAATAGATGAAGCATAAATAACCAACATAAATATATCATGTTAGTCCCTGCTTATATATGCTAGTAAATAACATATCAAGTAAAATATGAAAGATATGAACATGGATATAGACATCTGTAAGTGTGAATATATAATATTAAACATGATAATGTAGAAATGATCATAAATTATATGTAATCTATATCAATTATGATAAAAAAATCATATGACCCTAATGTACTATATGACATAGGTAGAGGAGAGGTCTAATATTTGAAAGTGCATATATCATGTGTTTGGGTATGATTGTATCACATTAAAAGATGTGTGAAACATATGCGTATATAGAAATGAAATGATATGCTACCTACTAACGTAAAATAAACAACATAGTTGTTAAGGAGATAATAAACAAGGGAATGTTGAATATTTTTGTATTTTTGAATTATTTGAATGTTTTTGTATTTCTTAGAATATTTCAAATGTGACACAACTAGTCCAACAAGTTCTCATATTCAAGAGATAAGGTACTGTGTGGTGGCCTTATTCACCCAAATTTTTTATACTAAAATAGTTCAAACACAAAGGTGATAAACTAATCTATAGTAGACCAATTGATTGTAAACTTAGATAAATGAATATTTTGAATTATAATAATGAGATATGCTAAATATAAAAAGTAACAAATTTTAAAGATGCTTAATTTATTGAAATACTAAAGATAAATGATATTTAGCTAGGTTTAATGTGTGTAAGTAGATATAGATTAGAAATGAGTGTAAGGTATACAAGATCAATATTCTAGATCAATCATCATATTCTATAAATTGTACTTATATAGCTATGAACACTACTATCGTATCTAGGCACTACCATCAATGTTAGTGTCTGGCTATGATATAGGTGTCTAATACAAAATAATGACTAGATCCAATTGTGACCAACTTTATTATTATAGGTATTATATCACCTTTGTATTGATATAGTTATAACTAGGAAATAGGTTGTTGATCTTCGCTAATTGATCAAACCCTCACTCTTCACCCTTAAAACAAGTTATTTAAAATGGGTTAGTGGGCTCATGATGTCAAGCTAGCCTCAATGACCCCTCAATGATTGAGCATTACCTACATAACCTATACTCTAAGGAGGGCCTTAGAATTATGTAATTCTCCCCTATGTGTGGGAATGTGTGTGTACCAAGACATAATATACTACATGAAGATGCATGTAGTGATTTACCTTGTAACTTGACAAATATCACTCATGGACTACTCCTATGACTAATAAATAAAAAAGGATGAATATGGTAAGATAAATCAATTGTGTGATTGATTGAATGAGCTTTGATAGGTGTTTTCTTACTAAATTATATATGATCAATGAGAAGGCTTATATTTATATTTATAACACACCTTTTAAAAATATATCATGATAGGGTTCAATAAGATAAATAGGTTGAACCATAGGTTTTGAAACATTTGTAATTTAGATGAATTTTAGAAATTGGACACTAAATAAGGATATGGACATTACCATTAGTGTTGGTATCCCTCTATGGCTGGTAATGTTTAGAAGGTTAGAAAATAGGTATGAATTTGAAACTAAAAATGAAGGATGTTTATCAGGTTTGAATATTTTTGTGTAGTGTAGGGGACTTAGGTCATGAAAATGATATGGATTAGACTAAGAGATAAGCATTTAGGCATAGTAATATGATGAATATGAGCCTTTTAGTAGTAGAGAGGTCTAGAATTGAAAGGTAGAGCCCTAATTGATATTTATAAAATGGAGATGTTATAAATATTTAGTTATAGTATGTATATTTCCCCCCTTTAATATAGTAACTCACAAGGATGAAATTATTAGTTTAAAGGAAAAAAATGTTTATTTGGGTGTGTAAAACACACCTTGCCTTTGATTGATACCACTTTGAGTGTTTTTTTGGTTTAAGAATTGTAACCAAGAGCATGTTATAGTGTAAATCAATGCATATAATCTAAAATTTAAAATAATTGAAATGCTTAAAAAAAAGAAGGCAAGGAAGGAGTACACCTATGTGTTGATGCAACCATGTTACCTCTTGATGATTTAACTTGGTAAAGATGCTTCCTTATGAATCATTAGATCTATAAGATGTTCAAACATAGACCATATATAATTGAAGAGGGATATTGGAAGGTATTATTCCCCCAATTTGGTGTAAGGATGAGTTGTTACATAGGCATTGAGATTGCTATATCTCAATCGCACAACTCAAATGTGAATATATAATCTAGTGAGGGTGATTGATTTTATCAAATCATCTTTTAAATATGGTGAAAATAGAAGATTTAATCACTCCAACCTATAAATATTATGAGGTTAAATGATATAATCACTTCAAACTATAAAATGAGCCAATTTTTGTAGTAAAAAAGGCTCAATAATAGTATATCTTGGTCTAATTGGTGCATCTTAGTGAATAGTATGACTGGTAAATTTTGAAATTTATGGTGTAATAGCATGGAATATTTACTCTCAAATGTCTTTGATAGAGTATATGTGTCATAAATATATAAAACTCTATTTCAAATCTTTGCAAAATTGGTGCAATATCTGGAATTCTATCCCAACTATATATTTGACTTATGAAACCAAATTAGAGATTATGCAAGTGTGGATCTAATGTATTTATGACACTCCCCCACTAAAATATGAAGATACCAAGTAAGTGTGTAAGTGTGAAGTTCATGACTTTATGACATTCCCCCACTAGAATCTAAATTTTTTGAAACATGTGGAGGTCATGCTTCTATGATATGCTCCCACTAATATGCCCCCCCTTTGAGGTGAGGGAGATATAATCTAATAGGTTCCTTACCTTAAAAGGAAAACATAAATATATAATATATGTATGAATCATGTATCATATATGAAAAACATATCTAAGTATATATATAAATGAAGCTCACAATATATGATCACATCAAGTCCTAAGATACATGATATGGATCATGGAAATGTCTAGAGAGTAATAGTATAAACTCAAAAAATAATAAAACACACAGAAAAGAGAACTCAATTTAATGAAAAATAATGGTCTAAAGATATTTCAAAAAATGGTATTGTTCAAATGCCACACAATCAAAAGTAATGGCATATTTAAATGACCAACCAACATAGAATGCCATATTTAAATGTTCAAAAATAAAGATAGCATAAAATAATGAAATATACTCAAGGGAGTGAAAAAAATATATTAAGTATAAACAACTAACATAAACATATCATACTAATCCCTGCATATATATGTTAGCAAAAAATGTTATGTAACATAACATATCAAGTATATTGTGAAAGATATTAACATGGATATAGACATGTGTAAGCATTAGTATATAACATAAAACATGATAATGTGGAATGAACATAAATGACATGTAACCTATATCAATCATGATCAAATAACATAGATGCATACAATGTAATATATGATGTAGGTAGAGGAGAGGTCCAACATCTGAAAGTTCATATATAATGTGTTTTGGTATGACTATATCACATTAAAATATGTGTGAAACATATTTTTATATATAAATGAAAGGATATGATATCAAATATTATAAGGAAAACAACATAGGTTCCAAGGAGGTAATAAACATGGGAATGTTGAATATTTTGGTATTTTATTGAATATTTGACTTATTTAGATATTGGGAATGTTTGGAAGGATAAGAAAAAAAGATATGTACAAGGAAAAGTGTTACCAGAAGCCAAGGAGCTCATCAAGTGGATGCCTTTATGAAGGCCTCGTATTATGTGTATCATATTCATATGTTGCGTAATCAGTATCATCAAGATCATACCAATAGTTTATATTATTAAAATCATAATCATCGATGTAATAATTATCATTAGAGACATTTAATTTATTAGGGTGTTCTTGAACTTGTGATATATAATTTCGAGCATCCATTTATGAAAAACCAATTGCACCATATATTGGAGTTTCCTTATTGAAATTTTATTTTTCTTGAGTGTGTTCATTATTGTCAAAATTTAGCATCTCATTATGGGATAAAGAAGTGTCATGTATCTTCAATTTAATGTTATGAAAAGATTTAATTTGTGACTTGACATATTTATTTGAGGATGAAAGCATAGACTTTGTAGTATTGACCTTAAATTTTTGTTCCTCTATGCATGAAATAGATATGATGTTTGGATCCTTAGAAACCATATTTTTATCATTTAATTTTATAGGCATGTCTTGATTTGAAATATAATTTGTTATAAACCCTATTTTTATAATGATTATTTTATTATCTTGAGTTTGATTTTGAAACTTCTATTCTTTATCTTTTTTTAACATTGTCTTTTGTAGTTATTCCTTTTCATTTTGATCTTTTTGTAATATTAACTTTGTAGCTGTTCCTTTTCATTTTGATATTTTTTTTAATATTAAATTTTGTATTTTTTTCCTTTTAATTTTAATATTTTTTAAATATTTGTTGCTCTAGCTTTTCCATTTGAATCTTTTCTTGCTCTAATTTTTGCATGTGCAACTACTTTTGCTATGAATTATCCTTTGGTACCCATACTTGTTCTTTTTTCACTTATGTTGTAAAAGATGCATGCACAAGGTGAGTGGGTTTCTTAATTGATGTATCAATTATGGGATCACCACTATCATTTATATTTTATATTTTTTCTTAAAGGAAAAACAAATATGTGTAAAATGCTCATGCATTCTATGATATGCAGAATAATATTTTGATCTTGTAAAAGGATGTATAAGAGGTAAGGTGATCACTTTGTTTCAAAAAATTTATCTTATAATTTAAATTAAACTATTAATAATATTTTGTTCACCTCTTGAATCACTGTTTTTAGATGAGTTCATTTTTATCTACTTATTTTGATGTGAAACCTTTTTGGGTATATCATTGATAGAGAGAATGAAAACACATGATTAACACTAGTATATTTTGAATTTTGTATGTATATAATATAATTTTACAATGATATGATATTGAAACTGAAATTATATTGAAATTATTCTATTAAATTTATCATAAGGATGATTTGATATTTAAAGGATTCACAAGCACAAACTTTAGGTATTTTAGATTGAATATGCACACAAACAACATTTAAGTGAGATTTAGGAGGTGGAAGGGATTGGGGAAGGATTTATTGATTACCTTCATTTGAAATAATAGCATGGGATACTTTCCCCTTGAAGTAGTGATAACATGGACCTGATTATAGGGATGTGAGCTATCACCTCCTCAAGGTTAGGAGGAGGAAGATGTTACTTTTAATCTCTTTTAAATGTTTTAAATAATAATATAAGAATATGAACAAAGAGGCATACAAATGATAATTTTTTTTCTAAAATTTTAGGAGAAATTAGAATTGAATAATTTATACAATATGAAACCCTAAAAGGATGAAAACCCTAGAGCAAGCTAGGAGTTTCATGAGAAGACACAATGGTTATATTCACCAAATGTTAAACCCTAAATTGATAAGTGTGGAATAGGGTTAATAATATAGAAATAAATCAAGCATAAGGGTGATAAAATAATATATATAAAAATAATTAATTAAAAACTCATATAAACGAATATTATTAATTATAAAATAGAGATATATTAAATATAGAAAATACCAAATAGGAAAGATGTTTAATTGATTGTAATACTAAAGAGAAATAATAAGTGGGTTCATAGTGTTGAGTTGACCTCAATGATCCCTCTATCATTGAGTTCTACCTGCATAACCAATAATCCAAGGAGGGCCTTATACTTATGTAGTTATCCCCTATGTGTAGGAATGTGTGCGCACAAGGGTGTAATATACTATATGAAGATACATGTAGTGATATAGATTATAACTTGAAAAATATCACTCATGGGCTGATATTCAAACGCTTAAAACATTTTGTATGATTTATCTCATGACTAATAAAAAAATGAGTTTGAATAGGGTAGAAAAACTTAGTTGTAAGATTTATTGAATGAGCTTTGGTAGGTACTTGCATGGTATTTTATAGATGAATAATGAGAAGACTTAGAATTTATTTATACACCACTTGAAAATATCTCATGGTAGGGTTAATTAAGATAAATAAACCAAAAATAGAGTTAAAATCATATTTAATTTAGTTGAGTTTGGAAACTAAACTCTGGATAAGGATTTAGACACTACCATCGATGATAGTGTACCTCTATGGCCAACAGTGTCTAGAAGGCTAGCAAATAGGTATAGATCAAAAATTTATAGTGAAGTATTTTTATCAAGTTTTAAGTTTTTTTTGTAGTGAAAGGGACCTATGTCATTAGATTGATATGGATCAAACTAAGATATAATAATTTATGCACAATGCCATGAAAAATACAAGCCTTTCAATAGCAGGGAGAGCTAGAACTGAAGGGTAGATCCTTGATTGATATTTGTCAAATGTAAAAAATAAAGATGCTATAAATATTTATTTTTAGTACCTACAGTGCTATATTATAAAATATCAATGTTGACATAAAATCTAATACCTATATAAATGTTTATATATTCATAAGAGTTTGGTTATAGTTGGTATTTTACAAGCATGAATATTAGTAGGAACTAAATATTTTATTTCTTTAGGGAATCCAAACATTAAAATTAAAGTACATCTCTAATTTATGCATATAACTCATACACACACTCAACATAAATATTTATAGGACTATCTTCTTTATTCATATATTAATATCTTTGTTAAAATATCACATACTCTTTATCTCTATAAATTTGATCTCTTTCTATTATAATATCTCTTTAATATTTTGTTTCTATTATATTTCTTATGTCATACTCTCATATTCACACTTTATAATCATATTTAACATATAACACATTCTTACTTTAACCTCTTCACAACTTACATTAATTATATAATGGTGATGTTGAGAAGTATTGTCATTGATGTCATTGATGTTAATGTGTAGGTCAGAGAGAGAATTTGAAGGCAACCTAATGATTCTTTTGTTGGTTGTTGTCAAGGTTATTATAGTAGTATGAGAATGATATTATTTGATAGCATCATTGAGGTAAGATGTTTGATTACTAGTCCCTAATTACATGGTGTCTTGATAATCCTATTTTAAGGTCAATTATCAAGTTTTAAGTACTTGATAAGCCTAGTCATGGCACTAGTCATGACATGCAAAGTCCTAGTGAGAAGGTTTGAGCATGGTGGCTTGGTGAGATAAGTGTACACAAGCATGTTTGGTTGTATAAAGTTTATTGAGAATGTATATGAGTCATTGTAATACTCATGTGAGTCATAGGGTGAGCCTATATGGTTAGGACCTAAAAACTTAGTATGCAACCAGACCACTTCTAGACCCTACTTGGCCTAATGAGGCATCATGATATGTTGTCAAGGAATATGAAGAATTTTTGAAATTTTTTGAGCATGTGATATGTTTTGTGAGCATGTAAATGAATTTTAAAACAAATGGAAAGAGGTATGAAGGTCAATTTCAAGGCCTAATGTGATTTGCAGGTCAAGGCCTAGAGAGCAAATAGAGAGATAGTGTGGCCTAATGAAGGGTCATGATCAAATTTAAAGATTTTTGAGATTATATGAGAATGGATAGAGGTATTATATGTTTATTAAATCATGTTAACAAGATTTTATGTTATGGTTTTCAAGATAAGGCATGAAAATTGGTTCTGAGGTCTCTCATGTGCATAGAATGAAGGGTTCTCAACTTGAGAAGGACTTTCAGGTGTTCATTGGCATGTGTAACATATGAATGGGAACCTAAGATATTATTGGCATATGGGTGTCTTATCTCAAAGTTTTAGTCATTATTTTTGGAAATTAGGGGTATTCATTTATGAATATGGTTAACATCAAAACTAGTGTTAACCCTCTCTAAAACGTTAACAATAAACTGACATGAAATATATTGTTAAAAGTAGATTATAATGGTATAAAATAAATATAGAAAATATTTTATCATGTATTCAACTCTCCCATGATTGGTTTGTCAGGTGTGTGAGTAAACCTTACAAGAAGGTGCTAGTTTCTCAAAGATTTGTTGTAGTAGTCAAAGTTGACAAGTCAAAGTATGAAAATAATTGAATGTATAATGTTGAAAATTATATTTTATGTCTATGGTGGTTTATATATAGGTTAAAACCTTAAATTTTGATAAATTTATCATCCAAGTTGACCAGTCGTTAACAAGCCTAAATGTCAAAACAATGAGAAACCTAGGAAATAGTGAGAAGATGATTAGGGATGTGTTATCATGGAATAGGGATGAAAAAAGTGAATGAATAAATTATTAAATAATTTTAATATATTTTAATTTTGTATATAAATTTTTTATATTAGTGGATATGATGAAAATGTTGCTCATAAGTTGACCTATTTGGTTCAGATGAGACAGTGAGGTACAACTTCATGAGATTGGTCTACAAGATAAATATTGATATTTGACTATATTATCATTATATATAAATATGGTATAATGATATAATTATATAATTTATATGCATCATGAGTCTTTATAAATGGTCATACAGGTGATTTAAGGTCATTATCACCATGATTGTACTTCAAGGCAAACTGGCAGTTCTAGGTAAGCTAATTGTAGTGATGAGTTTGAGACTCTATGCCATAAGTTGAAGCATATAATGTAAATTATTTTAATATTTTGGAATTTTATGTCCTATCCATGATTTTTATAAATTTTTTTAGTTATTTAAAGTAGTGGAAATGTAAAAGACAAAATGGCTTGACAGGTTGAGTGAGATCTATGAGAGAAAAGGTCAACAAATTGGTCTATAAGACTAATAGTTACCAATAGAGATTATGATATTTTTATTGGAGGTTGTTTTAATAATGTTTTATGATAATTATATTATTTTTAAGTCCTTAATTATTCTATTTTATGTGTCATAAGTTCCAATTTTCATGACTGTGTTTTGAGGCTAGTTGGCAGTTCAGAGGGAGTATTTTGCAAAGACGGGTTTATGTCCTTTTGCCCTGAGTTGTGATGTATAAAAAATATGTTGATGACCCTAAGATATTTTAGCTTATACATATGTGATTTATTGACATTTTTTAATATCCAATTGGATTTTTATCTTTAGTAGTGAAAGACAGTCTTTCTAGGTATGTAAAAGCCTAATTGTGAATAGTATAAATGATGTGCTTTAAGTAGTGGTTGGTTCTAAAAAGTGTTATGAAGCCTAGATAAAATTATCAAGGGAATATTTTAGTGGAATATTATATATTCCTATCATATGAGGTTATTTTAATGTGTTCCAAGGAAGGCAAAGTGTAATGTGTTCTAAAGTAGACCTAATAAGATTAGGTCTCCATGAGACCTAAAGATGAAATAAGGTCTAATTGAAGTGTGTCAGACCTAAAGGGACTCAAATAATATTTTATTAATGTTTATGAGATGTCATAATATATATTACATGGATAAACTAAGAATTTAAAGGTTTTTTTTTACCAAGAAGGATATGAATAAGAGTCTTATATAAATATAAGGTAGTTTTAGGCCTATAGAAGAGTGAAGAGAGAAAGAGAACAAGATAACACTTTATTGAGTAGAAGGAAGTCTTATAGACCATAATAGGAGTATATAGTATTTATTAAAAACATTTAAAAAATATTATATGTATGAGGATTAAGGTTGTATGAGCTAATCAGTCTTGAAGAGACCTAATTGAGTAAACATACCTAGAAGGCAGTTTGAGAGTGATACGAGTGTGAAGAGTTGAAGAGGTGGTCATAATTAGTTGGTTGAGAAACAAGGTGTCTTGAAGGTAATAAAATAAATTATGTGAATTATTTGGTGTTGATTCATCTAGGGGGTTGGTTACTCCTTGTAAATTGGTGCTTTCTAAAGCCTAGTTTAGTTGGTGCCTAGCTAGTTGGGGTTGGTGCTCCATGTGAAGTTGGAATTTCACTAAATTTGGTATTTATATTATAGTAATTTAATCCATTTGAAGATATTAATTGATTTTATTCTCCTTGAGGGTTTCCCAGATGTGTGATGTGTTTATGTATTTCATGCTTATGTGGATAGGTACTTATGCTTACTAGATATATGTGTTTGTTTAAATGGTTCATGATTGTTTAAGGGAAATTGATAGGAAAGGTTTTAAATGATTGATTCATCCCCCTCTCAATAATTTTGATTACAAAAGGTGTGGTATGAATAATAAATTTATACCTCTACCTAACCAATGGTCATGTTAGTAGGACATGCCTCTTCTTTAGTAGTCCCCTGGAGGTACCATGAAGTGGCATATGATTATTTCCTAACACAAAAATGTAGAATATTAATTATATCAATACTTTTCCTAGTGTAGTAAGTAGGAATCTTCTGTTGTGTATACTTATATTCATATTATCCTATTAAATAATATTTAAAACATTTATTGTAATTTTATAATATTATATTATCCTTTGTATTTATGAAGAGTCTGAGTAAGATAAATCCAAAAATATCCATCTAAATTATACAAAAAAATACTTCAAAAATTCTTATAGATGTGTAACATGATTAACAAGTAGAAACATAGATATTTAATATGAGTTAATATAGTACCCATATTATACTTACACAACTAGATTTATAGGACAATTTTGTAGACATCCAATTCTTATCATTATTATGTTTAAACTACAAATCTAAATGACATCCCAAAATAATGCACAATCTAGACCAAAATCACTAAAATGCTCTAAATCATCTGCAATTATCATGTATAGGTGTCAATTCTCATTCATTGATCCCCAATTGGGGAAATGCTTTTTATGAAATCATTATCTTTTCATAATTCACTTTGAGTCAAATTGTGACCACATAAAATGACATCCCAGATCACTGAAATCTTTTAATTTGGCCACATACGTCACGTGCATGTGTTAATTTGTATATACAATACCCTAATTGGGTTATTACCTTGTAAAAAAATGACATTTTATTATTATACTCCAATAAAATTATGAATTAGTAAAATGACATTTTTGATTAGGTTGATTAAACATGTGACGAATTTCCAAAGAGATGCAAACAACTAATTAAAATCATTTAAGCAAATCAAAACCAAATTAGGAGCTTAAGTGGAAAATCAGTGAAAGTTGTTGAATATCTATTTATTATAAATTAATTATTCAAATTGGCATCACCCATGGCATCATCATAGGGGTGTCATCTATAAGGCATTAATAGAGGGAAATATCTGGATTAAGGCTACCCATGCCTTATTAATGCTCCATTATTATAAATATTGATGACTATATTTATTACTTGTCCCTCAAAAATTGAATCAATCCATGGCTACACATCTTGATCTCAAGATGGATGATTATGGTTGATTCTAAACATTTTAGAAAAGCTATAAATAAGTGAGCCATGGGCATAACTCAAAATACCAAAAAATCTTCTAATTTGGCGACACACATCATGTGCACATGTCAATTCATGTCTATAATACCTTAGTTGGGGTATTACCTTATACATAACTAACATATTCTTGTAATTATAATCCAATCAAATTAAGACTTAGTAAAATGACATTTTTGACTAGATTAATTAAATGTGCAACTAATTTCTAAAGAATTACAAAAAACTAATTAAAATCATTTAAAAAAATCAAAACCAAATTAAGAGATTAAGTGGAAAATCCATGAAAGTTGTTGAATATCTATTTATTAAAAATTCATTATTCAAATTCACATCACCCATGACATCATCATAGTGGTGTTATCCATAAGGTATTAATAGAGGGAAATATATGGATTAAGGCTACCCAATCCTTATTAAATCTCCATTATTACAAATATTGATGACTATATTTATTGGTTATCCCTCCAACATTTAGTCAATCCATGGCCACACATCTTGATCTCAATATGGACAATCATGGTTGACTCTGAACATTTCAAAAAAGCTATAAATAAGTGAGCCATGTGAATAACTAAAAATCTTGAATTATGTAATGTTATCATGAAAAAATAGCTTCAAATAACCTTTGATTGTGCAAAGTTATTATGCAAAAATACTATTAGAAAAGCTTCACTCATTCCCCTAAATTGACAAATCTAGGAACCAAAGCCATTGGTGAACTAAGAGATGATAGAATCACTTGCTACACTACATTGGTGAAGACTTGGAGCACTAAATTTGGGCATAATCATGCTTATTGACCATTTTAAAAAGAAATACACTATTTAGAAGATATTTTTTATCTTACTTTCATAATTAGTCTCTTGAATTCATTAACACTTCCCCTTGAGGAAGTAGGCTTAACACATCCTCTATTCTTATTTTAGGTTTTTCTACTAACACATGGACTAAATTGATTCATAATTTTATTCTACATTTTGGCATTCCTACTAAAACATGGACTAACTTGATTCATAATTTTATTCTACATTTTGGCACGCTTACTGGGACTGTGCATCTCACATACCATTTTATTTCTTATAATTATACACTTAAACCCTATTTTAAGGATATTTTGCTCTCTTTTTCTTATAATTTTCACATTTCTTATCTTCTATACTAAATAGTGAGATCACCCTATAAATGGAGAATTCATCCTGAACATCAGAGAAATTGCCCTATGGAGCGACAAGATTGCCCTGAGTAATAATGGGATTGCATGCATAATGATGAGATTAATTTTTATGATTTTTATATTTTATGTGTGTTTTGGTAGATCAGTAATATCAACCTACTTACCATCGATATCAACCTATAAAATGACATGGTTGTCTGATCATCAATGAGATCAATTTTTAACTAAATCTTTAGTAAGATTATTTTCAGTGAATTTTAGCTTATGTTTTGAGAAAGGAAGAAGAAACTAAATATGGGTATGGTTTAAAAACCTAATTGATTATATATTTATTAAATTATATTATTATGAAAAACTCTTCTTTATCTTAGGAGGATGACCTATAAATAAGACAATACTAAAATAAATGGTTGGTTAGATAGATAGTTGGGTGGATTGCCTAGCGCTAGCTAGCTCTTGGAAGTAAGAGCTTCCTCAAGGGATATCAATCCACATGTTTTAAATAATTAAGTTTATAAAATAGAATATAAGGTATTTGCATCAATAATCAAAAGTTACTAAATTTGAACAAAAGAGATACTTGATAAAGAAATTGACTAAAATGACTAATATAGTAATAAGTAAGTCAATACTAATACTAAATGGATCAAGTGTGCTTTAGAAAGTAGGACAAGGGTCTATGAATAGGTAGGGACATATAAAGTTGGGTTTGGTTGAGGGTAAGTGGGTGAAAATAGCTTGTTATTTCCTACCATAGTGACCATTAGTGGTTGAGGTAATCGTCAATGGTTGAGGTGATCATCGATGGTTGGGAAAACCATTGATGGTTGGATAGACCATCGGTGGTCAAGCTGACCATTGATGGTTACTGTGTGTTGGGTCTGGGTTGATAAAATTTAGATTAATGGACATCACTGAAGGCAATTTCAAAAGATGGGTTTATGCTAGGTTGATTGTAAAATACAAATAAAGTAATTAAATAATGGAAATTAAATACTTAGATTACAAAATATTGATCGGATGAGTGGTTGAGGTAGTTGGCTTATTGATAGAGTCTAACATGATTTTAGTAAAGTAAAAACACTTGGATATCAATCAAGATGAGGTGGAAAGTAGGCTCTCTGACATGATGGCTAGATCATTGGATTGTTAGAAGAACACCTATAAAAGAAGCTCTGAATGTAAAAGCTCTTGATAGTTGTGGGTTCATTTTCATCTCCCGCTCCTCTCTTTTTATAGGCAAGGAAGGAGAGGTGAAACACAACATTAACTAGGATTTATAATTATAACTCATGCATGTAATGGATCACACATAGATTTAGATGAGCTAATTATTAAAAACAAGGCAAAGTTAATGGTGAGTTAAGTTGGTTTAGATGGTGAAACCTGATCGTCAATGGTCAAGGTGACCGTCGGTGATCACCCTAACCATCGATGGTCAAGGGTTAAAGGTAGGTTTGGTTAAAAGGTGAGTTTTAGCTAAAAGGTTAATTGACTTAGGTTATGCCTAGTTGTTGGTTAAAAGGCCAATGGTTGGGCCCAATAGGGTCTTAAGTGGTTTAAGGGGATTACAACATTCAAAACCATTATGTATGGATTTTTGGTGTCTATATTTTTCCCTTTTTTATTATGCAATTTTTATCAATAAGATGCAAAAAAAATGGATTATGGGTCAAAGGTTTGGTTACCTTGAGCATGGGAGAAGGCGTTCCCCCTCAAACTAAGAATTGATGAGGTAAAACAAAGTCAAGTATGGGTTTGAAAAGTGGTGAAGTTGATGATGAGGGTAGACATCATGAAGGTGGGTGATAAGTTAGGAACCAAAGCACAAATAAGCACATAAAGTGAAATAAAAGGTGTGATAGCTAATATCATGCATAGAATAGGTGGCCATAGTTGGTAAAAATAAAGGTTAGTACTTAGAAGGATAAGTGACAAGTGGACCGCATGACTACATTTAGGCATGGTGGCTAGGAACACTCATAAATGCAAGTTTCCTATATAAGGTCTATGTTTCTATGGGTATCCAAGGTAGGAAGTGCTCCTAAGGAAACACAAACTAGTTAGGTAAAGTTGTGGGTATCTGAGGTAAGAAGTACTCTTGAGAAGACACAAGTGGGTCTGGTATGCATGAGGTAGCATAAATTCAAAAAAGTTTAACATAGAAATGTTGTCATTGTAGTCAAAAGAACTAATGTAAGGTCATCACAAATTATTTAATAGTCAAAATAGAAGGACCCATGATGAGGTAATGTGGTTGGTTATGGTTATTAGTGGAGAAGGGTATTCTCTAATGGTTGGGGGGTTGGGGTAATGTAGTAAAATAAGGTTAGTACTAGAAGGACAAGTGACAGGGTGACCAGGCCACAATGTTAGGCATAGATAATATGGGTTACTCCTATAAAATCAAGTCTCCTAGGTAAGGTCAATGTATTTATAAGTATCTAATGTATGATGTGATCTTGAAAAAACAAAAATGGTTGTAGGTGTTAGGACCATAAAGGACCATGCTTCAAAGCACCTAAATGGTCAGTGTGCAAAAGTAGTGCAAGTTCATAAAAAATAGCAGGGTAAATGATGGGATCAAATTGACCAAGGAAAATTTGGGTCATAAAAAATGCAAAAGGTGGGTCAAGATGACCAAGTTGAGGTTAATTGGTTTGGTTGGGTGGTGGAGAATAAGGTACTCTCTAATGGGTGCATGGTTGATTGGTTGGTTAGAGAAGGTTATCTCCAGAGGTTTGGTAGTGGAGAAAATGGTTCTTTTTGATAGGTGATGTGGTTATGGTAATGTTTTTGTTTATTTAAAAAGGTTTGGTTGGGTTTAAATGACTTCAAGAGGGGTAGACATACGCCTTCACAAGTGGTCATGAAAGTAGAAGGAGGCTAAAATGCTCTAGTTGGCAAAGAAAATAATGATAATATGGGTAGGCTTAATAACATAAGCTGCTTTCATGCATTACATTGGTAGTAATTCATTGGTTAAAAGAATTATCTTGATCACGTAATTTCAAGTAAGCTCAAAATACCTTGATTTGTAGAGTGTAAAATGAGGGATGGATGAAGTAGGTGAATGGAGGGTAGTGTAACCTTCTTGTGGGGACAATTTGCCCCTTCTATAGATAACCTAAGAACCATTATAAATGAGCCCATGTTCTAAGATTGGTATAGACTAATCGATGTGAGAAATCTATGAATGTTGTGTGAAAGCTAATGGAAGCTTTTTTTGGGATCACTTTATTTTTGACTTTTGACTTGATGTCATTTGATTGCTTTAAGTTGATGGTTTTGGAAATCTGATCGATGTGGGAAGCTTTCAGGTTATTGCTTTCTTGACAAATGTTTAGCTTAGACATCCTTCAAGGGATTGGTATAAGATTTAGATTTATTTATGTGAGATAGCTATCCTTTGAGGAATCAATATACCTTTTTAAGAAATGTTTGGTAGTTTTGGGTAGTTGTCCTTCAAGGGAGCAATTTACATGCTAGAGATTTTTGACCCAATAGATATTTGGTATCCCAAATTGAATGTTATGCTAGTTTAGACATGGATAAGTATATATAGGTTTGAAGGCTTTCCTTTATAGAGACAAAACCACAAAACAAGAAGGTGACTGATGGGTGAAATAGGTTGAAGTGACAACGACCATGGGGATTCATCCTATAAGGGGAAAAAAGTGTCAATGAAAATCATGCCATAGGTAGAGTTGTGGTACCCATGCTTAGGATTAGGCTAAGGTTATGACAGATAATCACATGTTATTATTTTAATTGATTGTCCCTAAAATAAAGAAATGAAGGTGGATGACAATAAGGGATGATCTTAAGTGAGACATAATATGAAAAAAAACTTGTTTTAATAAAATAATAGGGTGTGAATGCAAAGCATTAAGGGGTTAAGTTATGACATGCCACAAATTTACACTTACACATAAATGGTTTGAGCCAATTAGGAGAGAAGAGGTCCCCTAATTACTTTCTAACACTTGATTAGATGAGGAAAAGACTCTTTGTTGGATAGAGCAAAAGAAGCAAGGTTGGTTAGGTGGTGGTGGCTAAGCTTTGATTAGTGGAAATGTTGGTTGATTTTTGGTTTGGTTAGGTAGATTTAGGTTTTAGTTTAGGTTATTGATAAAAGGTTGGTCAAGGTCAAGGTTTTTTTAATTTTAAGGTTGGTTTGGTGGTAGTTAATATTTGATTGGTTATAGGTGAGGCCGGTTTGGTTATAGGCAAGGTTAGGTTGATGGTAGGTGTTAAGGGTTAGTTTGGTCATTAGTTAATGTTGGGGTTATTGCTTGGTCAAAGCTTTTAGAGGAAGAATTCCTCTAGATTCTCTTTCCATGAATGTTGAGGTAGGAAAATATTATTAGGTAAAGATGTGGGTTAGTAAAGATGGTTTAGAAAGGATGAAGATGACTTTATTTACCTCCCAAGGGTTGTTAGTTGTTAGTTTGGAGTTCAAGTTATAGGTGGTGAGTTAGGTAGGATCTTTGTTATGGTGATATAGTGAGGGAAACATTATTGGGTTAGATTTGGGTAGGGTTGGGGTCTATAAATGGTGTTGGGAAAATCATCTTGGAATAAAGGTGGGTTGGAAAAGACTGATAGATTATCCCAATGAGGGAGCTTAGATGAGGTGTGGGTAGATTGGATAAAAAAGTATCCAAGATTTGATAAATCTAGAATGAAGTGTTTATGTTAGTTTGTGTTGATAGATAAGTTTCTCATGGCTAGATTAAAAGTTGGGTTGATCATGGTTGATTGATTTGGTTTAGAGTTTAGTTTTATTAGTTGGGGGATATAGGATGGGTGTTTGATTCAACTTGTTGGTTAGGTTTTCTTGTTTATTTGGTAAGGTAAGGTGACAAATATTTGAACCTATTTAAAAGAGAATCAAACCAAAGACAATGTCATTAGGTAGATGAAAAACTAGAAAATTATATAGGAATTGAACGGGTTTGATTTTAGTTAAGGTTGGGTTGGATTTAGTTCTAGGTAAGGTGTTTTGAGTTTGGGTTGGCTCTATTAAAAGGGGAAGTGGAAGAGGTGGGTGAGTTTCCTTAATGATGGTTTTAAAGGAAAGTTGAGAAGCCTCTTCTTGGTCAATACAGTGGTAGTGGTTGGTTTAAGGTTGATTCTTCTTTAGTGATGATTTCAAAAAGATTTTGAAAAGGGTGCACTTGGTTTAAAGGTGGATTGGTTGGGGTTTTGATTATGGTTTCCCTAGTTATAGATGCACTAAGGACCAAATCGAATAAAAGGACCTTATTGGGTTGAGGGATTTTATTATGGGTTTGCACAATAATGGGTAGAGAAAGAGGTTTAATGATTGATTACTTGAAGACATTCAAGTCTAGGTTGGGGGGAACACAAAGAATGTCCTTTGACACCTCATTTTTATCGACATGGTTTTGGAAGATCATCTTAAAAGACTGACATCTATCTACCACATGTTCATTTGAGTGATGATACATACAAATTTTTTTCTCTATAAACCAAATGGGTTTTGGAAGAGAAGTATTAATCAATTTGATTTGAGGAAGTCTAATGATAGAAGCCCTTAAGAGTTTTTTGAGGATTGAAGCATATGATTCCCCTAGTTGGGTGTACTACCTAGGAAGAGGATGTACCAAGGGCTCTTGAGGTGTGAGTTAATTGCTTGGTTTGATAAATTCGGTTAGATAAATAAGTTTGGTTGATCTAACAAGTTTGAGTGATTTGATGGGTTAGGCGTGCTTAATAAGGTTGGTGGGTTGGAAAAATTTGGTTGATAGTTATTGGTATGATTTGGTGAGGTTGGTTAGTTTAACAAGATTAGTGGGTTTGAAAAGTTTAGTTGGTTTGATAAGGTAGATAAGGTAGGTTTGTTTGAGAGGTTTGGGTAAGGTTGAGGTATTTGATAGATTTGGCATAGTTGATATGGTAGGTAGGTTCGATATGGTTGGGTGGCTTAGAAATTTTGGTTGGTTCAATATGGTAGGTTGATAGTTATTGTTTGGATTTGATGGGGTTGATAAGGTTGAGAAGGTGGGTAAGGTAGGTTAGATTGATAAGTTTGATAACATTGGTAAGGGTGATAAGATTGATTAGTTAGAAAATTTTGTTTGATGGTTGTTGGTTGGATGATTGTTGGTTTGATTTGATGAGGTTGATAAAATAGCTTGATAGTGGTTGGGTTAATAGTTGTTGGTGGTATGATGAGGGGAATATACCAAGTCTTATTTTGAGATAAAGAAAGTTACCATAAAGGGGATATAAGTGATTGATATGATGGTTGAGGTAGGTAATCAAAAGTTTAATGCAGTTGAGGTAATTGATATGATGGTTGGGATAGGCGACGCAAATATTGGTGAGGTTGAGATAGTTGAGGTGGGTTATGACAAGGGTCTAATAAGGGTTGAAAGGTTATTGGTTGGTTAAGGTGATGATCAAGTAGTTTTTGAAAGGTTTTCAATTAGTTGTAGTTGAGGTTAAATTGATTGTAGGCAAGGCTGGGTTAGTTATAAGTGAGGTTGGGCTAGTTGTATGTGAGGTTGGGTTGATTGTAGGTGAGGTTGTGTTGGTCATAGGCATGGTTGAGTTTATTGTAGGTAAGGTTGGGGGTATAAGTGGTTCTTGATCCAAGGTAAAATTCTAAGGCAATAGGGTTGTCTTCTAGGAGTCTAATAAAATTAGTATCTCTAAGAGAAACTATAGGAGGGATTTGTATTGAACAAGGTAGTAGAGATGAGGTGGATGAAGACAAAAAGGTAGAAGGTTTCCAAGGGAAGTTAGATTCCTCACAACTCAAATAAAGAGAAGACAAGACAAATTTAAATAAGATAAAACATACACTAAATCATGTTAAATGCTAAGGTTCTTTTTAGTCTCTCTTTTGTCTTATGCCTTAAGCTTTTAAGAAATTGTGTGACTTCACTTGGGCTAATAGAATAGGTAATAAAAAAGAAATATACAGATGGTTTTAGGTTGTTTAGCCTCTCAAAAAGGATCTATTTTGGAAATCAATAGATGGCCTGGTAGTGGGGCCTACCCCCTTACTTCACACACCATAATGATAAAGGTGTCAGGTGCTTAGCCAATATATACCAATTTTTAGAGTTTATACTCAACCAAAGAGTTGAGTTGGTTCTTCCCTTGGTAATGTCTACTAAGTAAGATTGTTAGGAAAGGGTAAGGTAACCACTAGGTGATGAAATCCTAGTTAGAACTTATCTCAATTTGTTTGATGTTTGATTTATGTAGGTGTTTTGGTTTAGTGTGTGCAATAAAAGTGATTCTATGATTGAATTACCTTGATTTAATTTAAACTATGTGAGCTAAACTTGCAAGTAATCAATCTATATAGTAGATTTTAAACCCAAAATAAATTTTAATTTTTTTATGAGCACATAATAGGGAAAAGATCATATAGATGAAAACAAAAGAAAACCCAAGTAAAGATTCAATGGTCTTATTGGGCATGCCAGAATGTTTCAATGAAATTTCAAATTATGTTTCAAGAAAGAAAGAACAAACTAAATATGGGTATGGTTAAAAAACATTTTGATTTTTCACACATTGAATTAGATTATTTTGAAGAACTCTTTGAATTGAAAGGATGATCTAAAAATTAGACAACACTAAAGAAAATGGTTAGTTAGATAGATAGTTGGGTGGATTGCCTAGCACTAGCCAGATCCCAGAAGCAAGAACTTACTTGGGGGCTATCAATCCACACATTTTAAATAATTAAGTTTATAAAATAGAATATAAGGTACTTGCATTAATAATAAAAAACTACTAAAATTTAACACAAGAGATGATTGATAAAGAAATCAACTAAAATGACTAATATAGAAATAGTCAAGTTAATACTAATGTTAAATGGATCAAATGTGCTTCAAAAAATAGGATAGGGGTTTGTGAATAGGTAGGGACATAGAAATTTGGGTTTGGTTGAGGGTAAGTGGGTGAAAATAGCTTGATAGTATTTCCTACCATAGTGATTGTTGATGATTGATGTGACTATTGGTAGTTGTGGTAACTGTCAATGGTTGGTCAGACCATCGACAGTCAAATTGACCATCGACAATTATTATGTATTGTGTTTGGGTTGATAAAATTTAGATTGATGAGATCATAGAAGGAAATTCCAAAATATGTGTTTATGCTAGGTTGATTATAAAATACAAATAAAATAATTGAATAATGGAAAATAAATACCGTTGAGGTGTGGAGATAAAAGCTTCACCAAATGAGTGAGTGCAAAAGTTGCAGGAGTTACACAATCACCGGCGTCGGTCAGGAGTGACCGAAGTTAGTCAAGAGTTGACTGGGAGATGCTGGCATTGGTTATGTTTAGCCGATGTTGGTTAGGTGCAGACATGCAGAGACTGACGTCGATCACTTGTGCATCCAGAATCTATTTTTGTGGACAGAACATAATGTTTACATGATAGGATTAAGTGTTAGTCTTAAGTCTGCATCTCTATTTTAAGTAAGACTATTTTGAGCCCTTGATTAAGAGGTGCATCTAATGGCTATAATTGTATGCTCATGTTTCCTACTTATTATATAATAGGATAGATCTTCATAGCTTATGGTAGTGGAACAGTACAAGAATTGTATATGTGTATCAATCTAGGTTGTTGGAATTGATTGGAATTGAGAGAGAGAGCTCTTGAGGGAAAGAGATCTAGAAAGAGATCTGTACATCTGAGAGAGGTGTGGAAGAAAATAAGTTTCTTTAATTGTATTCTTTTTGTAAAGAGTTTAATACAAGTTTTCAGGGTGGTTTCTTGTATCTCTTATTCTTTGCTATTTCTGATTCTAGTTAATTATCATTCTGGTTTAATTCTGTATTTAGTTGCTTTCATATAGTAATCAACTTTGTTGGTTGATCCCCAACAAGTGGTATCAGAGCATTTATGTTCTAGGTGCCCAAAAAGTGGTATCAGAGCTTAGGTTGACTAACAGGTGTTTCAGATCTGGTTAGTGCGTATTGATTACAGGTTACTCACAGGGATTTCTGTTTGAGTGGGAGAAGCAATGGCAGAAGAAAGTAAATTGAGAATGGAGAATTTCAATGGCAAGAATTACCATTCATGGAGAATTTAGATAGAGGATTATCTGTATCAGAAAGATCTATACTTACCTTTAGGTGGAGTTTCAAGGAAGCCCACAGACATGGAAGATGATGAATGGGAAGTTCTTGATAAAAAGGCTCTTAAATCTATAAGATTGAGTCTGGCATCTACTGTGATATCTAATTTATCACAGGCAAAGTCAACGGTAGAGTTAATGACTACTTTAGCAAATTTATATGAAAAACCCTTAGCGTCAAATAAGGTATATCTTATGAAGCAGTTATTTAATTTGCAAATGTAGGAAGGTGGATCTGTATCTAATCATCTAAATGATTTCCATGGAATTGTAAATCAATTAAATTCAGTCAAAATAGTGTTTGATAATAAAATTAAGGCTCTTTTAATATTATGTTCTTTGCCTAAAAGCTGGCATAGCTTGGTAATGGTAGTTAGTAATACTGCATCTACTTCAAATATTTTAAAAGTAGAGGATGTTGTTAGTGTAATCTTGAATGAAGAAATTCGTAGGAAAAGCACAGAGGAAACATCAGGGAACGCTTTAAGTTTTGAGAGCAGGGGAAGGCAAAAAGAGAAGGGTAAGAAAGGGAGATCAAGGTCCAAGTCAAAGATGAGAGGTAGATCCAAATCCAGAAATGGCAAGAAGCCACAATGCTAGAATTATGGAAAGATAGGGCACATAAGCAAAGATTGCTAGTCAAAACCTAAAGAGGACAATCAACATGAAGGTAAAGAACAAGCAAAAGTTGCAGGTATTGCACAAGATGCTCTTATATTCTCTTTGCATAATAATATAAAATCTTGGGTGTTAGATTTTGGTGCCTCTTTTCATGCTACCCCAAATAGACAATATTTTAGTGACTATGTCCATGGAGATTTTGGAATAGTTTATTTAGGGGATGATGAGCCTTGTAAAATTGTTGGCAAAGGAAAAGTGTAGCTGAAAATGCAGAATGGCAACACATGGGTGTTGAGAGATGTCATGCATGTTCCCAGCTTGAAGAGGAATTTGATTTCTACAGGAAAGTTAGGGGATGAGGGTTATACAGTAACTCTCACAGCTGAATCTTGGAAGGTGACCAAGGGTGCACTTGTATTAGCCAGAGGTAAGAGAGTAGGTACTCTCTATTTATGTAATTGTATTACTGATAATTTTCCTTCTGTATTATCTACTTTAGATGTAGATGCAAAGCTATGGCACTCTAGGCTCGACCACATGAGTGAGAAGGGAATGTCTATTCTTAAGTCAAAAGGTAAGCTTTCAGATTTGAAAAGCATAGATCTGTATTTTTGTGAGCACTATATTTTTGGAAAACAGAAGAGGGTAAGTTTTCTCAAGACTGGGTCAACAAAGAAGAAGCACAAATTGGAGCTTGTTCACACAGACGTGTGGGGACCGGCTCAGGTTGCTTCTATTGGAGGATCACAGTACTATGTCTCTTTCATAGATGATGCTAAAAGAAAGGTACGAGTCTATTGTATAAAGAAGAAATCTGATGTTTTTGACACTTTTAAGATTTGGAAAGCTATGGTTGAGAATGAAACAGACAAGAGATTGAAGTGCCTGAGATCTAACAATAGTGGTGAGTTCTACAGCCATAAGTTTAACTGGTATAGTTATATGCATGGAATACGTAGGCAAATGATGGTTCCAAGGACACCTCAGCAAAATGGAGTTGCTAAAAAGATGAATAGAACAGTAATGGAGTGTGTAAGGTGTATGAGATTGCATGCTGGTTTGCCCATAGAGTTTTGGGTAGAAGCTGTGGGTACTGCAGTGTACCTGATTAATAGAGAACCCTCTATAGCTCTAGATGGTGGAATTCTAGAAGAGGCATGGATAGGTAAAAAGGTAGATCTCTCATTTCTCAAAGTTTTTGGTTGTGAAGCCTTTGTGCACATTGATAAGGAAAATAGAAAGAAGCTGGATGCTAAGTCTATGAGGTGCACATTTATTGGTTATGGCTCTGATGATTTTGGATTCTAGTTTTGGAATCTAGAAACTAATAAAATAATTAGGAGCCGTGATGTTGTTTTCAATGAAAAAGTGATGTATAGTGATCAGCTCAAGAAGCTGAATCAATCTAGGCAGAGCAATGGAGAATTGGACGAGGTAACGGTCCAAAATGAGCTCGCAGGAAAAATTAATCACAGATAGGAAAACATAGAGACAGATGTCGGTCATGTAGGAACCAACATCAACAATACAAGAACTGATGTCGATCATATAGTGATCAACGTCGATCAGGCAAGAACTGACGTCTGTCAGGAAGAACCAACGTCGGCTAGTTACAGGCTTGGAAGTGATCGAGGTTGGTCACTGTTAGAGAATTTGGGTGGACAACATGTTGTGAATGAGTCTCAGACACCCATCAAGAGGTCAAAAAGGGTAAGTAAACCTCCAATTCGATATTCCCCTTCATTATTCTATTTATTGCTTACTGATGGTGGAGAACCAGAGAGTTTTGATGAAGCAATACAGGTGGAATCCAAGAATCAGTGGGAGCTAGGCATGAATGAGGAGATTGATTCCTTGAAAGAGAACCAAACGTGGGATTTGGTTGAGTTTCCAACGGGAAAGAAGACACTGAAGAACATATGGATCTATAGATTGAAGGAAGGTAGAATGGACAGATGAGATATAAGGCCAGGTTGGTAGTGAAAGGATTTGCACAAAAACTAGGTATTGATTTTGGTGAATTTTTTCTCTTATTGTTAAAATGACTTCTATATAGACTATATTATCTTTAGTTGCTATTGAGGATTTGCATCAAGCTTGATGTTAAGACAACATTTCTTCATGGAGATTTGGATGAAGAAATATATATGGATCAGCTTTTGAGGTCAAAGGTAAGGAGAAACTTGTGTACAGATTGAAGAAAAGTTTGTATGGCCTCAAGCAAGCTCCTAGACAATGGTATTTGAGATTTGATAGGTTTATGATTGAGCATGGCTATAGTAGATGTCAATCTGACCATTGTGTGTATTTTAAGAGATTGGATAATGGTAGATATATTATTCTATTGTTGTATGTAGATGATATGCTGGTTGCAGGATCAACATGCATGATATCTCTGAAAGGTGAAATTAGCTCACATATTTTCCATGAAGGATTTGGGAGCATCAAAGAAAATCCTTGGCATGAGCATTAAGAGAGACAGGAAAAATTTGATTTTGTCTCAAGAGGATTATGTGAGGTGTTGAAATGGTTCAATATGCAGGATGCAAAACCGGTAAGCACACCTTTGGCTGGACATTTTTAATTGAGTAAAGAATAGTGTCCTAATTCATATGATGAGATAGAGTACATGAGTAGAGTTCCATAATAGTAGGGAGCTTAATGTATGTAATGGTTTGTACTAGAACTGATATTGCCCAAGCAGTTGGAGTTGTAAGTATATGGCCAATCCAGGGAAGGGGCACTAGAAAGCAGTTCAGTGGATCCTTAGATATCTGAGAGGGACTAGCAGTAGGCATTTGTGCTATGGAGGTTCAGATACTTCTCTACATGGTTATGTAGATTCAGATATGTAGGTGATTTGGATGGCAGGGGAAGCACCACAGGATATGTTTTCATTGTTGGTTTAGCTGGATATCAAAGTTGCAAAAGGTTGTTGCCTTGTCAACTACAGAAGCAGAATATATTGTAGTCATAGAGGTTAGCAAGGAGATGATATGGATGACACAATTCAAAGAGCTTGGAAAGGAGCAAGAGAGTTGCAGATTATACAGTGATAGTAAGAGTGCAATTCATTTGGCTAATAATTTAGCCTTTCATTCAAGAACAAAGCATATACAACTTAGACCACTTCATTAGATAGGTATTGGAGGATGGTGAGTTGAAGCTGGAGAAGATCCATATAGATAAGAACCTTGCGGATATGTTAACCAAGCTAGTAACAAAGGAGAAATTGAATCTTCATTCAACTTTTGTTGGTCTTCATGATTGAGTTTGAATATGGAGGAGCTAGAAGATGTTGCTGTACAGGTACTGGTGCAGCTGTATCTCCAAGTGGGAGATATTGAGGTGTGGAGCTAAAAGCTTCACCAAATGAGCAAGTGCAGAAGTTGTAAGAGTTACACAGTCACCAACGAGTCAGGAGCGACCGACGTCGATCAGGAGTCGACTGGGAGATGCTGGCATCTGTTATGTTTAGCCGACGTCGATTAGGTGCAGACAGGCAGGGACCGACGTCGGTCACCTATGCATCCAGAATCTATTTTCGGGATAGAACAGAATGTTTGCATGATAGGATTAAGTGTTAGTCTTAAGTTGTAAGACTATTTTGAGCCCTTGATTAAGAGGTTCTGGCTGTAATTGTATGCTCATGTTTCCTAATTATTATATAATAGGATAGATCTTCATAGCTTATGGTAATGGAACTGTACAAGAATTGTATATGTGTATCAATCTAGGTTGTTGGAATTGATTGGAATTGAGAGAGAGAGCTCTTGAGGGAAAGAGATCTAGAAAGAGATTTGTACATCTGAGAGAGGTGTGGAAGAAAAGAAGTTTTTTTAATTGTATTCCTTTTGTAAAGAGTTTCATACAAGTTTTCAGGGTGGTTTCTTGTATCTCTTATTCTTTACTATTTCTGATTCTAGTTACTTATCATTCTGGTTTAATTTTGTTTTAGTTACTTTCATATAGTAATCAACTTTTTTGGTTGATCCCCAACAAGTGGTGAGCATTTATGTTCTAGGTGCCCAACAAATACTTAGTTTATAGAATATTGATTGGATGAGTGGTTGAGGTGGTTGGCTTATTGATAGAGTCTGACATGATTCTGATAGAGTAACAATACTTGGCTATAAACCAAGAGGTGGTAACAAGTAATCTCTTTGACATGATGGCTAGATTCTTGAATTGATGGAAGAACATCTATAAAAGCCCTTGATAGTTTTGGGTCCATTTTCACCTCCTGTTCCTCTCTTATTATAGGCAAGGAAAGAGAGGTGCAATAAGATGTTAGTTGGGATTTATAATTATAACTCATGCATGCAATTCTTCACACATCAATTTAGATAATCTAATTATAAAAAAGTAAGGTGGAGTTAAGGGTGAGTTAAGTTAGTTTAGATAGTGAAACCTTATTGTCAGTGGTCACCTTGACTATTGATGGTCAAGGGTCAAAGGCAGGGTTGTTTAAAAGGTGGGTTTTAACTAGAAGGTAAATTGACTTTGGTTAGGCCTAGTTGTTGGTGAAAAGGCTATTGGTTAGGCCAAAGGGGTTCTTGAGTGGTCTAAGGGGATTACAATAGTTGTAATCATTATGTATGGATTTCTAATGTCTACAGATTGCTCTGAGTAATGACAATATTTCCCTATGAAATGGTGAGATCATTTTTTCAATAGTGAGGTTACCCTATGGAATGGCAAGATCACTCTTTATAATAGTGAGATTGCCTTATGCCAAAAGTATAGAGAGTTAAAATATCAAGTTTCAATTTCTTTTTAATATCTTACCCCCTTTATTAGACTATTAATACTCTATTTTACAAGATTAAGACACTTCAATAGTTTAATTTTTACAGCAACAAAGGTAAATTTCAATCACATTTGAATTTGGGCTTAAAAATAATAATCATCATAGCTTATGACTCTTAAGAGTCTTTCATTTTTTATCATTTATTTGTTGGTTAAATTGTTTTAAAGTTTTTTGACTTGATTGTTATTTGTACAAAATAAGTTTAGCATGTATGCTCTCCCCCCGTCCCCTTTAGGGAACTTGGGTGATCTAAAAGCACTTTGATTATTACTTTTGTCACTTAGTCGAAGCATAAAAGGAATGTCACAAAGGCACTCCACAAGATCTGAGTGACTTGGGTGATCCAAAATTGACCTTTAAAGTCTTTATATATTTATTTCTTACATCTTGTCTTGTGGGATGGATTTCATCACCTCCCCATGAGTTCTTCACGGAAGCATTGACCCATAAATTCATCTCCTGACATTGTTTCAACCCCATTCCAAGGTGGGGTATACAAATTAAGTTGGTGAATCATTGGGAAATTAGTTTGAGTGGTTAAACTAACTTTATTAATGAATTCTATCCTTAGAATAATGGCCTAATCTGGACATCACACTACATTAAGCAATCTGACAAATGTAGTGGTTGTAAAAATGATAAGACCTTTTTACAACAAGTCAATTAACTTGGATCCAAATGATGTGTTTTTCACTAGTGTTAACCACACATATGGGAACATATAGATCGATCAAAACTTATATATTTTAGATAAGACCCATTTATTGTTGTGTGCCATTAGTGCAAGGCAAGTATCCCAAAGTTCCATGTCATCATATGATTTATTGAGAGAATAGGGGGTCTAAACAACCCTACTATTCATGTACCTTTAATTTTTTAAATTAATAAATTATCCTCTCAAGAAGGAGTATAATAATAGAATCTAATGGTAAAAATCAAACTTATCAAATTTTAAATTAGGAACACATATCTGGATGCTTCTTGTTTATTTTGCCTATTGAGTCTAAATACATTTAGCAAACCTATTGAGTCTTGCCTTCACTTGGACTTAAATAGTTTACTTTTTTATTTAAAATATTTTATTATTTGATTGTGTTTAAATTTCATCTTATTCATACTCAATTCCAAAATCATTTTTTTGTTTGAACCAAGTCAAAACCACAAAATCAAGTTCAAACACATAGTTCATTGCACACTTCCAAGATGAGGCATTACTTTGCCTAATTTTTGGGAAATATTTACCTCATGTTACTATTATGTTGGTTAATGATACAATTATGTTGTCGTCATAGTATTGTTTTGTTATCCAATTGAAAACCATTCAAATCAGGTATATTTGGACCTAAATCTAGTTTAAGATCAATTATTTATGTCAGGGTTCATTTTTGAACCCACATACCTTTTATAAGCCAAGTCATGTCGAGTTAAGGTTTTGTTTTTGAATTCACATAATTATTAAAAGCCAAGTTAATCCAAGTTAGGTTTATTTTAAACCACATGTTGAACCATTCTATTTTGATAAGGTTTATTTTGAACTAGTGTTGTACCATTCCATTACTGATCAACATTCATTTTTGAACCCACATACTAATAATCAGTTGAATGAAGCCAAACTAGGGTTTACCTTAGACCCATACACTTATTATTAGAACATTTTAATGCTAAATTAGAGGTTCATTTTTAACCCACATACCACATTCCATTTCACTTGACCAATACCACCCTTTTTTGAGGCATATTTTTTCGACCAATATTGCCCTTTAGGGGGGGCATCTTTTATGGAATAATATCTCCCTCTTTGGGGATAATTTTTAATTACCAAACTAATCCATGATGATTATTATATGCTAACCCCATCCTCCTCCTTTGGATTATGCTATCAACCATGTTTCACCATGCTCAAAGGTTACCATTCTAGGCTTTCCTCCTTTGGCATGTGTTAGCAACCATGCTTTGCCACACCTAAAGGTTACCATTATAGTCCCTCCTTCTTTGGCTTGTGTTATAAATCATGCTCTAAAACACCCAAAGCTTAATATTTTAGGCCCTCAACCTTTGTCTTGTGTTAGTAATCAAGCTTTGTAATACCCAAAGGTTTCCATTCTAGGCCCTCCTCTTTTATCCTACATTGATAACCAAGCTTCATTGCACCCAAGGATTACTATTCTAGGCCCTTCCAAATATGATATCTCATTATCCCAAAAAGGTTATAAAATCATGACTAGGCATGCTAAAGTTACTATCTTGGGCCCATCACCAGTATTTGTTAAACCAATCATTGAGGAGCTTTAGTTTGAGGATCCAGTCTTTATTGATCCCTTCTTTAATAATCTATTTTTTAATAAGCCCATTATTGAACCACAAGCCACTAATTATCCATTGCCAACTATCCCCCACTTTAGAAAATTCAATCTAATCTTTGAGCCACAATAAAGCCAATCATTACCTCTCTAAGAGACATCTTTTAAGGACCAAAATGTGTTCAAAATTGATAGTTTACAACAATAAAGTGTAAACTGAGGACAAGACAATAAACCCATCCATGATGTTTTTTTGTTGAAACACCTATTTGTGATGAGTCAACTTGTGAGGAATCACCCTTTGATCATTTCCCTATTTTTAAAGATCCTCACTTTGACAAACTAGTCTCTATGGAGTTACCTATTGACCCTTTCACTTTGGTTGAGTAGTGTCACTTTGACAAGCCAATCATTTTTGAGTCACCCCCTAATGATTATAACTTCCTTTGGGCAAATAATTATCTCAACTATTATCCTATTTTTAGGGATCCTCACTTTAAAGAGCTAGCCTTTGTGGAGTCCTTCTTAGCTGAACCTATTTTTGAAGAGCCTATTATGTCGTCACAGGCCATTACTTTTCCAATACCAAGCATTCAACATAAAATATTTACCACAACATGAGATGAAGAATCAACATCAAAGACAGGTTCTATTTTTGAACTGATATTAGATTTAGCATCAGAAGTAGAATCAATATTAGTCTCAACATTAGATTTAGAATCTTTTGAGTTGGAATCAACTTTAGAATCATAATACATTTGTGGCTATTAAAAAATTGGTTACAAATGCCTCACAGATCAATTTTAATATATTTGTGATACTTCCATAGTTTTTGAGGATGATTACTTCAACATCAACACAAGTTATCCTAGTATTTTCTATGAAGATTATGTTGCATTTCATCATTCCATTAAAACCAACCAACATAGCCATTATATTGAATTTCTACCTCCCAATAGTGTCAATTTAGACCAATAAAATCACACTTTGTTGAAATGCATCTATGGTGACATATCACGTGTAGAATATTAGGGGGACCAAGACCACATTCATGTAGAAGAAGAAAAATATCCTAGTGAAACTTTTTTAGAGGTGCTAGGGGATAATCAAATTTTAAACTCAACATATTCTAGTGGAACCCTATTCAAGGTGATAGAATAAAATCAAAGTCACAATTCAATATTCCTTAGTGAACCCTTATTAGAGGTGCTATGGGAAAATTAAGATAAATTTATTGGTGAAAACCTATTCAAGGAACCAATTACCAATAGCTAAGTACAATGGTTATTCAATGATTGATCAAAACATTATTGTAGATAACATAAATACAACTTCCAATCTACAACATAATTAAATGGAAATTATTCTCAGGCCCAAACAATGAAAAAATATTGTGGTCCTATCAAGAAAATATTCAAAAGTCTTTAGCCCTACCACAACCAAAATTATGTTGAATCCAAAATCAATAACATTGTATGTGACTGAAAATATCAATCTTCATTTATTACCCAATCATTATACATTCTATTATGAACCAATATTCCATTTCCAACTTAGACCATTTATCCTGTGCTTATAATTATTTACCCCTATTGGACACACTTTCCTTTATTGAGGCTATGAATACACCTTGTCTCAAAGGGAAGAGGAAATAGAATCAATGACCAATAAAGATCACAACTGCATTATTAGAATACAAATCAGTGATAGGTTCTTGATTAAAAACTATTCAAAAGGGGTGTGGGCTAGAAACTTCAATGATTGACTCTTCTGGCTGTATCATATGATGATAAGGATGTGTATCTCCATATCACTAGAAACAACATAATATTTTCACTCTTTTCCATTTTCCTTACCCTTTGCCTTGCTTTACCATCCTTTTGTAACTTTACATACATTTAAAGTCCATCTACTTGAATTGGGACTATGTAGATAGTGCTCAATTTCTATGAAGGTCAGCTTAGCTACCTAACCCCACTCCCCGCCACATTTTTTTTTTTGTTTTATTGTCTCTTATATCCTAGGGGCAATATTTTGTCATATGTTTTGTGTCATTATTTCCATATAGCCTAGGGGAAAATTTATCCCCATTATCCTTGTGTTGTTATACTAATTTCATTGTTACCTAGTTTAGGGGTCACCGTATTGCCAAATAGAACACCTCTATTACACATACAAGAATATTTGTTTTTATTTTTCTACTAACATTGTGATTAACCATTGCTTTTGTATTACTATTTGTTTTGCTTCATAGACATGCATATTACTCTATTGATTGATTTATCTTACTATTTTATGTTTTGTGTGTTTTACTTATAGGTTTTTATCTTGTTTTAGAGTGTTGTGTTTGAATACATTTTATAAACCTTTTGAGTTTGGACTTAAATTGGGATTGAATTGTTCACATTTTTATTTGAATTGGTTTATTTCTTGTTGATTTTTTGATACATTCTTATTCCTTATTAATTCTTAATGATTCTTATCTTGATTTTGAGTTGGTTTTATTGTATTTAAAACCTCTTTTTATTTTTATTTGATTTATTATTTTTCACACATCAATGCTTGTAACTTTGGTTTTGGTATTTTATATCATTATCTTTAGTTGTAAATATTCACCTTTGAACTAGTTCATTCATAATCAAAATACAATGTTATTATAGGTTATTCATACTTATGATGCATAATTTCATTTTCTAAATTAAACACCAAGTGATCCAAGTCAAAAATTCAATGTGGCACCGAAAAACATCTATAAAAGATATCCACTACCTATATAGGATATCATAAACACAATTTAAAATTGGTCCATCTTTCTTCTATTCTTCGTTCCTCATTACATTTTATCCTACTTCTGGGAGAACTTCATTATCCTGAGGTCCATATGGACTATATAAGAAATGCTAAGATACATGAGGTATCTTGGGTTAGCTCGATCACCATTATTCTTTTAATAATTTCTTTCATCACTTTGTGCATCTTTGTAGGCCTATTTTTTGTGGCTTCTTCAGTCACCAGACCATCACATCTATGTTTGTACCCACTCATCTTTAATTTATGTAATAGGTTATATCCTTGAGATATGCTTACCAATTTTCCCTATTGGGGCACAATATTTAGACCAATCATAGATCTAATCAGACCTACTAGGGCAAAATTAGATATCATTGGTAAAATCAACTCTCCTAGGGAAAAATCAATTTATCAATTGATCAAATTGACTCTGATGGGGCACATTATTAATTCATTGGCCTCCTTTTTATGGAGAAATGATCTCATTTTATTTTTATTCTAATTCAAATCTCTGTATCTTTTTCCCCTATTTTGGAAAATCAAAGTATGCAACTTGTTTTAGGATCGATCACTCCCCAAGCCTATAACTTTCATGTTATTTTGGCTATGTCAAAGTGTGTTTCTTATATTTTGGGATGCATTATTCTCACTTACCCTACCCTGGGTCCGATTATATTTTATTTTATTTGATCATTGTGAATAAATGCATACAAGCATTATCTCATGTGGATTTAATCTCATCCATGGGTTATTTCAATCTCGATCTTTTTCTTGAGAGTTCATCCCTGTCTTTCATCCTCACATGCCCTCTTGAGTGGGCATCATGGGTCACTAAAAATTTCTTCAACCATTACCTTCTAACTTCTTATTAATGACTTTATTATTCCTTGAAAAGCCATTACTTTTACTAAATGTCTCAACATGTCTTTTCAAATAGGGGGAAAATGTAGACATCCAATTATTATCACTATTGTGATAAAATTTGAAATGTGAATGACATTTTAAAATAATGCATAACCTAGACTAAAATCACAAAAATGATCTAAATCATCTACACTCATCATGTATAGGTGCTATTTCTCATTCATTAATCCCTAATTGGGGAAATACATTTTATAAAATCATTATCTTTTCCTAATTCACTTCAAATCAAATTGTGACCATGTAAAATGTCATCCTAGACCACTGAAATATTCTAATTTATCCACACACATCACGTGCATGTGGTAATTCATGTTTATAATACCCTAATTGGGGTGTTACCCTATATTTAATTGACATATTCTTTTAATTATACTCAATTCAAATTATGACTCAAAAAAATGACTTTTTCAACTAGGTTGATTACACAGGTGGCCTATTTCTAAAGAATTGTACAAAACTAATTAAAATAATTTAAGCAAATTAAAAGCAAATTAAGAGCTTAATTGGGAAAGCCATGAAAGTTGTTGAATATATATTTTTTGGAAATTCATTATTTAAATTGGCATCACCCATGACATCATCATAAGGGTGTCATCTATAAGGCATTAATGGAGGGAAATATTTGGATTAAGGCTACTCATGCCTTATTAATGATCCATTCTTCCAAATATTGATGACTATATTTATTACTTGTCCCTCCAAGATTGAATCAATACATGGCCACACATCTTGATCTTTAGATGGATGATCATGGTTGATTTTGAACATTTTAGAAAAGCTACAAATAAGTGAGCCATGGGTATAAATAAAAATACCCTTAAATCTTATAATTCAATCACACACATCATGTGCATATGTTAATTCTCATCTATAATACCCTAATTAGAGTATTACCCTAAATGCAACTGACATCTTCTTCTAATTATACTCTAGTAAAATTATAAATAAGTAAAATGACATTTCTAACTAGGTTGATTAAATTTGTGACCAATTTCCAAAGAATTGTAGAAAACTAATTAAAATCATTTAATCAAATCAAAACCAAATTAAGAGCTTAAGTGGAGTATCCATGAAAGTTATTGAATATATATTTATTGGAAATTCATTATTTAAATTGGCATCACCCATGACATCATCATAGGGATGTCATCCATAAGGCATTAATTAATAAATAAAATATCTGAATTAAGGCTACCCATGCCTTATTAATGCTCCATTCTTCCAAATATTTATGACTATATTTATTTCTTGTCCCTTCAAAATTGAATCAATCCATGGCCACACATATTGATCACAAGATGGATGATCATGGATGATTCTAAAAATTTCATAAAATTTATAAATAAGTAAGCCATGGGCATAACTCAAAATCTTGAATTTTGTAATGTTATCATGCAAAAATAGCTTCAAACAACCTTTTATTTTGCAAAGTCCTTATGTATAAATATTATTAGAGAAGCTTCACTCATTACCCTAAATTTACAAATCTAGGAACCAAATCTATTGGTGAATTAATATATGATGGAAACACACTCTACAATGCATTGAAGAAGACTTGGAGCACCAAATCTGGTCATAAGCACACTTATTAATTGTTTTTAAAGGAGAACCACTAATTGGAAGGTATTACTTGTCTTAATTTCGTAATTAGTCTCTTGAATTCACTAACACCACCCCTTGAGGGATTAGTCTTAGCATATTATGTCCTCTATTAATATGTTTGGTTTTCTCTACTAACACATGGACTAACTTGCTTTGTAATCCTATTCTAAAAGTGCTACACTTATTCAAAATTTTAAAACTAGCTAGTCTTACTCTTTAGGAAAGTTGTTCACATATTTTTCAAATAATGTCTTTTGGAAGATGTCCTAATTTAGTAGTAATGATTTTTCTATTTGTATCTTATGTCAAAGTGTTGCGTTCTATATGTAAACTTTAATGATTCCTTGAGGAACATGCAAAGCCTCTAATGGATTTAGATATGCATCATGTTCTACCATAGAACGATGGATACTTATCTATTTAGAAACTCACTAAGATGATATATTCATACATCTCATTAATGTTTTCCACTCTTTCCGCTTTCTTGGATCTACACTCATATACCAAGTTTGACAATATCTTATGCTCATCTCCTAAGGGATCTATACTAACATCAAACTTGGAGGAAGCATTAGTGAGTTACTTATTTAGGTCATTTGACTCTTTATTTTATTGAGACACAATCTAATAGCTAAGAGAGTTTGAAAATAATTTAGTTGCATCTCTTCTTGCTTTGTGAAGAATTCATACTTTAACATTGTATTCCTCTCTCTTCTTGTTATTTTTTATTAGTAGTAGTGCTAGTAGGTTCATCTCATGTGCCATAAAAACATATATTATTATCCTTTATTTTTCCTCTTATGAATACCTTTCATGTTTAATAAATTTCTCTAAATTATTTTATAAGTGATGTTTATTTGAGAAACCATTACCTATATTGAATCATGGCTTTGAGATAGTGAGAGCCTTTATCCTCATCAATTATTTATTCCATCAAGACACACTAGTTATATAATCACTTTTAGTTATTATTTATACATAATATTTATATTTTTTTCCTTCTACATGGGGGGTGATCTTTATTAGTGAAACCACTACTTGCCCCTATGGAGTATGATTAGTAGGTTGGGAGACACCTCTATAATTGATACTTGTTGTATATATCTAGTGAGGTTTATTTTCATTCAAGAAATGGGATCCTAAGTTTTTTGAGGTAGATGGGAGGGTGCCAATGAACCCTAATGGACCCATTGATGATCACATGGTATTGATATTTTCTCCCCTCCTATTCTATGTGTTTCCACAGTGTTTCTTTCCCTTGTTTCCCCTTACTTCGATGCCTTAATTGGTATTATGACCATTTTTGTCTTCATTAGCCTTATTTTTATCCTCAAATTTCTTAAATTTTATTTTGGATCTCTACCTCAATGGAATTATCCTCTTCTTACCTCTTTTTTTCCTCTTATCATTCTTCTTCTTCTTCTTCATTTATTTTCTTACTCCTCTTTTTATTTTCTTAATTCTTCTTCCATTTTATTTTCCATCTCTATTTTTTTTAAATATATATATATTTTTATTGCTCCTTTCACTTTATTTCTACCTTTTATTTCCCCTTTTTTGATTCTTTTGTGGTAACTAAGTTTCCAAATTAGTTCTTTTGTATCTTTTCCCTTTTAGTCACAAATTATTTTCCCAATTCATCCATTTGTTATGATGTTGCTTCCTTATAATTTATAATTTATATAAATTCTTGGGATAACATCTATATTCTATGTTTTGTACACAAATATTTTTATTGTAACATTCGTTGCATTTCTTTGTCTCCTAAAGTAATTTGACTCTCTAGTGCCATTCTTTGTGGAGATGAATTCTGGTATGCTTGTGTGGATTTATTTGATTCATTCCTTTTCTATTAGGCCTCGATGATGATATTTTAGAGAGTAAATGCTATGTCATATAGTGTCTATTTAATTATTTATTCATAATTTAGGAGTGTTCAAATCACACTCTTCTTTCCTTATTTGTTTGTTGTTTTATACAATTTCCAAACTATTTATTATAGTCCATTTGTCATGAAATTATAATAAGAGTGTTATGACATTGTTTTCATTTTATTAGGTAAACAACCTAGTTTTACAAGGATATAACAACCATAAAAATGTTAGACAAAAGAGTAGCAAGCCTCAAAGACCAAAATAACAAAAAACAACAAAAAATAAGCTAGTTAACCCCTTAGGAGGTGAAATAAAACACAACAAAAAATAGATCATGAGGGGGGACCCTTTAGTGGTTCATTTTCATATTCAAATATATTCTTAGGTGTACCTATATTTTTCTTGGAAATATTTACCCTCATCTTATTATTAGTTCCTTCAGCATCATCTTGGGGGAGGATCTTTCACAACCTTTTCTATCCCTATTCCTATAGAGGGGTTTTCTTGATTGGAGTCATGCTATAGATATTAGGTGGGGGGCCTCCATCACCTTAAGTAGCTATTTAAAATGAGTCAAGTTCACCTTTTTGGAATAGATAAAATATTGGATAGTTATGTCTGCTTACTTGTGTAAGGTCTTCCATTCTTGAATTAGACTAGCCAAGTTCAACCCAACTTCTTACAACTTATTACTGAACAAATCCAACTAATATTTATTATTTTTAATTTATTTATACCAAAGAATTTAAACCTTTTTAATGAACTCCATAGAGTTTCCCTCATCTAGAATAACTAATTTGGGCTTAGGGATAAATGACTTCAGTGGAAGGTCATCAATAGAGGTTTTAGATAGGTTAACTTAGGGGTATTGGTAGAAGGGTGGTAAGATCCTGAGGTAGGTTCCTTTTCTGGGTAGTCCTTCTCAACTAAGGACCCCCTAAGGGGACCTCCATACCTCACAAGGTTTGGCCATGTTTTACCAATATTAGTATAAGTCCTTGATGTAGTATAGGGTTAGATTCATTAACCTGGTGGGCAAGAGCTGTGCATTCCAAAGACTTTAAGAGGTAAAATGGGAGACTAATATTATATCCCTATAAATGGTTTAACAATAAAAAATGGTGTGAAAAAATTAAAGTATGCTTACCCTCAAGAATAAGGTATTTAATAAACTAAAGGCAAACCTTAGGTCATTTCCATGGGAATCAACATAAGGGAACCCTTCTTATCCATTTTAAAAAACTTGTTTGTGTGGAAGAAATGTTGGAGGAGTTATTTATTATTATTAAGATCTTTGTAAAAATTTTCCCCTTCACATGTCATGCCTGTGGATTCACCTATAAATTATTCCATCACTTAAATCTTAATTCCCCACATCTCCAACATTCACTTATTCAAACCAACAACAAAATCCCTTGTAACATCAATATCATGCTCAGTAATCCCTAGCATTAGTTCCATCAGTCCACCCCATCGTAAATTTTTATAGACTTTACTTAAGCCCCACACTTTAGAATAAGAGGTTGGTTCTAAACTCTCCTTGTCATCCCCCATTAGATCTATGCCAATAAAACTGAGGAAGATGTTTAGGAGGTTCTAGAATAACTTGGTTTTAATAGCTCAAAATAACCTTGGAAAGCACACTGCCTCCCTCCTTAGGCAATAAATACACCTCAATTTTTCATAATTTATAAATTAATTATTTTTGAAACCCATCTATTGTTAAGAGATGTTCGTATATGTGTCAGCTTGATTGTCATCCTAGCCCTTTGTACTTTCATTTCATATATCTAATTGGATGCCTTCAGGGATGTGGCCTCATTCATGACAGCTTGAGTGATATGACATATTGAATTTGTTGTCAAACATCTTATTTTTTTCCTATAATTTTTTCATCACTACCACCCTTCTCCCATTCTTCTCTGCAGGTTTTTCTTGATGATTCCATTTTTGAATACTTCACTAAACCCTCTCCCACTTTCTTCTTTAATTTATTGTATATCCGTGGAATGTTTTCCTTCATTTTATTCTTTCCCTTCATCACTTACCTAGGTTAAGAGCTCCTTATTCATTTACCCTTACTCATATATAGTATATTTTATCATATTGTGGTCATGGATGATGTAGTAAACACCTTAGGATCCTCTTTTGTTTAATTTTTCTTAACACCATTGAGGTGCCTACCCTTTCTTATATTATTTTACTTAACCTGAAATAATATGGTAGAGTATTACACTATGAAAGCTAAAACTTCTAGGATGGTATTTATTTGGGTAGTTGTGACTCTTGGGTTAATGGTTTTGATGTGTATTAGACATTATATTATCTCTATCAATTTATTTGCCCTTCTTCTCTAATGTAGGTGTCTTGGTATCCAAATATATTATTATGAGTATTGATGTACTTGTTCTTCAAAACATGGGTTGGGGTTAAGTGTTAGCTATGATTGTAGCACCCTTTTCATGCACCACCCATGTTTTTCATGTTTGTGATGCTTTCTAAAATTCCTCCTCATCAATATTTTGGGTTATGGAAATATGGGGTCCAATGGTAGGTCCCTAATGACTTATATTATGGTATTTACTTTCTCTTCATATTGTTTATAAGGTAGTGGGGGAACATGGGTTATCCTTGGATGATATGGCTTTATGTAGGAATAATAGACATCTATTTTAGACATTACTTCATATTTATACTTATCCACTATGACATCTGATACCTAAGCTTTCCTAGCTACATTTCCTTAATTATACACCCCAATGATAAAATAAAATATAAAATTTATTACCCCTACAAATGATCATTTAATTATTCCCATTTTGACTAAGTTAGATCCCATTAGACTACCCCATCCCTTCTTAGTAGTGTATTTGTGAAGTACATCGTGAGGACTATAAGAAGTGAGCCATAACATAAGTCACACTTACCTTATTTGATCTTAGTCAAGTTATCTAGGAGCTAATTTATAATGAAATTAATTAGATAGTTCACACAAATAGAATAATAAATCAAATTATTCAACCCATGTTTTTCAGAATATTTATCATTTGGTGTGAACTAACCAATTGTGGAAATTTTGCCCATAATCCACATAGTTCAATCTCCTACCTTTGGAATTAAAGGGCATGAATAGTTTATAAAAATTCATCTCTATTTTTCTAAAGGTTTTAAACCAATGTACTCCAAAAATAATGTCTACCCCACCCATGGGAATAAAAAACATAAGAGAGTCTAGCCTGTAGTCTCCCATGGAAAGCTTAATACTATAACATTTCGTAAAAAAATTGACTGCGCCACCATCTGTAATCATAACCTAAAATTATGGAGTTGGGTAATTAAAAAAAATTAAATTATTAGCCAAATTACTATTTATGAGGTTATGTATACTCCCTAAGTAAATTAACAATGTCATCTTTCATTTCTAGAGGAATCCAACAACCTTAAGGGTTTGAGGCATGCTAATAATTGACAGTGCATGATAAGAGATAGTAGGGAGGGATTATACAGATTCCTAATTTATTTCTTATTCACCCTCACTCGAGACCACATCATATTATTCATCTTCACAACTTAAACATAAACCTTTTACATGATTCTATTCAATTTGATGATGGGTCAATATTGTAGGATGAAGAAATTATGATGTTATGGAATTGTGTTCTCATCTAATAGAGAAAGCCATTCATTTGAATAAATTTATTTCCTCTCTCTTTCTTGCTAATGTTATGGATTCAAATACTAAGATTAGATTAAACATGTGAACATCAATATGGATGTTTTTATTGAGCCCACCAAAGAACATGTCACTCATGTTTTGATCATTGATGTCACCCAAGCATAAGGAGGGATTATGTAATTGATGAATATAATCATTGATAGACCCTATTTGTCATAAATTTGTTAGCTAACTAAATTAGTTTTCAGAGACATTATTGCAATAGTGAATTTGTAACCCATCAATAAATACCAACTAGCTAACATGAAGGCCTTTCTTTTCCTTCTGAGTACACAACCACCAATACCAAATGAATTATTTGGGATCTAGATATATATATTCCATTATCAAATTTTTTACACATGATTTCTAATGTATATCAAATAGATTTTCCCTTTGATGGATCTAAGTGAGTGGATCCTTACCATGAAATTTGTGCACTTCCACTTTTATCATCATGTACTTAGAACTGGTATTGGAATTTTGATTGTTTTGGTTGGGAGAACCTAAATGGAGTAGTGGAGGATTATTTGGCTAAAGATGAGCCACATGAGTGGTCAATTTACCACTAATAGTTTCCAATTGAGTCTTCACATCATCAATGTGACCTTTTACATCAATGATGTCCCCTTTTAACACATCAATATAATATTTCCTCATCATGCTTTACATATCTAACTTAGGTTGGTGAACCAGTTCAAAAATGAAAATATATAAAGTTATATATTCTATTCCATCTTTATGAGGCATTTTTGGAGTGTTTTTAACTTTCCAAAAACTATGAATGTTAGGACCAACCATGCACAAACACTAGGATTGAGGGTTTTGGGCTTAAAAAAGTGTAACAATAGATTATACTATTGTATTCCTCTCTACGCGATGAATATAATGATTAATAATTCAAACAAGGGTGTGAAAAAAATTCTAAACTTTTTAAAAAATACTTTGATTAATATTATAGTGATGGAAAAATTAAATTCCTCTTAGATTGTAAGTTATGTTTTTTGATCCCTCAACTCTTAAAATAATAATTACACCAAATACTTAAAAAAACACACCATAAAAACATCCCCAAATTGATGAATTGATACCAATTATAATGAAATTAAACATACATTTCATGCCAATGGAATAATATATCATATAAATATGAGAAAAATAAGTATATCCAAAATAATAATTGATGAAAGAGAAAATCACTAAATAAATATGAATGCTCCACTTTAAGGAGAAACCTCTACAACAATGAATTAAAAACAAAATTCACAATATGATGCTCAAAGACTAACCAATACCTCCTATATATACTCTACTTAGACCATGGTTATTCCATAATCTGATCATACTAATAGTATAATAATCATAAATAAATGCAACAAGATGTTATGAAAGGTTATGTAAGCCACAAGTTAGCCACACATATTCCTAAACACACTATAAGTTAAGGGTATAACATACTATAGTAAAGTGTCACATAGATTATATTCCATATCAATCATTATCATGTTACAAGAAATTTAGATGTTCTTTATAGTGGAATTATTTTCTCTATTAGTGTAGTGTACTTTAAAATCAAATGGATTTGTCACATATAGAACACTTTGGTACTTGATTGGATAGATGGTGAGTATCCTATGATTAAATTTTGTTCTAGATGATTTTATTATCTCTTTTGTGTTCACCACCACATTTTCATATACTTTTTATAGTCATGATTTTCATTTCATTTGATAGATTATGTTCATTTTGATGTCATAATATTGTATAGACACTTAAAAAATACACACAATAGTCATAGATGTTGAAACACCCCTATACCACCTCAGGACCAACTAAGAACCATCCCACAACCCTTTAACTACAACCCTTAGTTAGATTAGTTGATTAGCTAACTAAATAACCCACCTTGACCAAACTTAACCTTTGAACCTTGACCACTGATGGTCACCTTAGCCATTGATAGTAAGGCCTAACCATTGATGGTTAGGTTTACACCACCTGAACATTAAGCACCCACTTCAACTACAACTTGATTTTTTATAATTAGATTGCCTAATCCACTCATAAATCAATGTATGTCAAAAATAAATTTATACAAAAAGTTAAACCTCTTCTTGAACCTACACTTCCACCTCTCCCATTTCCCTATAATAAGATAGGAGAAGGGGGTGAAAAGGGATCCAAAAACTATCAAGAAATTTTGGTATCAAAATTTATTTGACAGGTCACTCTTCCAGCAAACCAACAAGTATGACATAAATCCAAATTTTTTTCATCCTTTAGCCAACTGCCAAGTATCGTTACTCTACCAAAATTTATTTTAGATTCACAAAAAAATCCCTCAAATCTTCTTTAGATCAATTAAAAACAAGCTAAGTATATGTTTCTAGTAATTAGTTACTTTCTTTCTATTTCACAACCAACCTAGCCCAAACCCACTTTTTAGATTCCCATTCTGTATCCTCATCAACTAATTTTCTTAAACCAGAATAGAATCCATAGTAACCATAAATGGTCACCTTGATTTTTGATGATCTATCCCAACCACCAAAGGTCACCCTAACTATCAATGGTCACACCCAACTGTTGATGGTCACTATCAGACAAATCAAAATTAAACCATTTTTACCCACCAGACTTTAACTAAATATCAATTTTTGACCTCTCACCTAATCTCAAAACCCTAACCTAATTTATGAACTACACCTGATCTATTTAACATTAACATTAATCTATTTATTTCTATAATTAATAAAATTAATCTTCTTGTATTTCACTTTACTATCTTCTATTATTTATGCAAGTACTTTATCTTTTGATTTTTGAACTTGATTGTCTAAAAATGTGGATTGATAGCTTCCAAGGAAGTTCATGCTTCTTGGATATATATTTCTAGGCAATCCAACTTACTATCTAACTAATCAACAATTTCTTTGAGTCATTTATTATCTGTAAATCATTCCTCGCAAGCTAAGGATGAGTATATACAATCATTTGGATGAATATGTGCACAACATATCAGGTTCTTATACCATACCCTTCTCATGTTTATTTTCTCTTCCTTCTAAAGAATATAAGCAAAATTTCTCTAAAACATTCTGGCACAATTGGTGGGACCCTTGATTCCTTTTTTGGGTTCATCTAGGTACTTCTTTTTCTTATCTTTCTACTCATACAATGAAATCAAAATTTCATTTTGGGCTTAAAATTGACTACATACATTGTTTGCTTGCTTGTTTTATCTCACATAGATTAATTAATAAAGTAAATTAATCATAGATTCACTCTTATCACACACATAATACTAAACCACTTACATCTAATCAAGCATTAAACATTGACATAAGGCCTGACTAAGATTTCATTACCTAGCGGTCACCTTTCCCAACCATCCTACTTGGATTTCATCACCAAGGGGAGAACCAACTCAACTCTCTGGCTGAGTATAATCTCTATAAATTGGTATATCTTGGCTAAGAACCCAACACTCTTATCATTTTGGTGTCTAAAGTGAGGGGGGTAGGCCCCAATACCAAGCCACATATTGATTTCCAATATAGATCCCTTTGAGAGACTAAAAAGAACCATATGATTTAATGTGCTTTAGTGTGTGTTTTATTTTCTTGACTTTTTCTTGTCTTTTATTTGTTTGAGTTGGGAAATTTCTTGTATCTTCCTCCTTTCCTTATCTACATGGTTTTAACTAGGTAAAAACTAAGAAACAAATCAAATCAGGACCCACCTCCTAGTCGTTCATCTTCCTCTTCTCCCTCATATTTGGAGTAAATCTTAGATGTAAAGATTTCTCCTCATCCTTCTAGGAGTCCTACCATCCTTTGGATATTTACCCAAGGTGATACAAAATTTACCACCTTTTTGGATAACAACTCCATATCCCTCTAACATTACCTTAACACCATATCCCATCATACGCCTACTTCAATTCTACCTGTTGACTAGCCCTATTGCATGCCATCCCACATTATGGGTGACACTTTTATTGACACCATATCCATATAATGTTTAGTCACCTAGGAATCCTCATCTATAAATAACCCCACCGATACCAACATCCAAAACCAACCCATGCAACTAAGTAACACCTAAGCACCTTCTTCCCAAACTGATAATCTTCCTAGTATAAGAATAACCCAACCTTTGGGCACTGGTACTTACCTTACTATAGGAGTACCCTCTGTTAGTTCCACCATGATTCCTCATATTTATAACCTACCTACCTCTAATCCGTTTCAAATCTTGATGGTTTCCATACCTTCTACCCTTTCACTCATCAGTACTAAAGTCACCACCCACCCTATATATACTAATATAACCATATCTTCTACCCAACTTGTGTTAATCTCTTAACAAGTACCCATTACACTAAAACCAAGCTATGCCCCTAACCTAGAAGGGTATGTACCACTACCTTCTACCCAACTACCTATCTCTACGTATTCATATGTGGCTTCATCCCAACCACCCATATTCACATTCCAACATGCGGTAACCTCTCAACCCCCACCAACTATACATATGTTACACCCATCCAAACCCAACATAACTTACATTATAACTATGGGGATGCACAACCCCAAACTGACCTTGTCAAAATGTTAATGGAAAAAATGACTACTTTGGAGTCATCCATTTCTAGAGCTCATAATATTTTGTCATATTACCAAATTTGTAATGAACCAATTCACCCATTTGTCCCCATTTGACCATATCCTCCTTAATGGGAACTACCAAAGTTTTTGAAGTTTTAGAGTAAGGAGGACCCTTAATAACACCTAAGAATATTTAAGCATTTGTGATATATGATTACCTACAATGATGCTCTCTTTTGTACCTTCCCCATGTCTCTATTAGGTTTAGAACTCGATTGGTACAATGCTATTATAAAACACTCACTCTTTTATTTTTCCCAAATAGCTTAGATCTTCTTAGACCATTTTTTGATAAGCATCTCTAATAAAGTCTCCATCACTAATCTCTACTCCATTTGACAATTATATGATGAATCCATTGCTGAATTTGTATCCCATTGGAGAAAATTGATAAACAAACTCTCCTTCTCTCTACCCCAACCTAAGCTAATGGAAATATTTGCCTAGGCTTGTACCAAACACATCTCCTCTACTTTATGGTTTCATAGCTTTGATACCTTTGATGAGGTTTTCACCATGGCATGAAAACTAGATAACATAACCATTAATGAGGGGAAATTGATAACCATTAATGAGGGGAAGTTGAAATCGAGAAATGAGAATTCTACCTTCAAACCAAATGAGGCTTCCTCCTCCAAAACTAATAACCAAACCAATAATAACTCCAAAAATAAGGGAACTATGAATGTGGTTATCCTTAAGACCACCCCTCCATCCATTATTAACCAATATAATTCTTCTAATTACGTCAATTAGAATACCAATAACCCAAACCGCAACACCCAAAAACAATTTACTCCACTTGGAGAGTCATATGCTTCGATCTTAGAGAAATTGTTCAAGGCCAATATCATATAAATCCATCTGATCAAACCTCCAAATTAATTTGATTCTTCTCATCCTATACGTAGTTGGTATAATGAGAATGAATTGTGTGCCTTCCATTGATTCATTATACATGACATTAGTAGGTGTAACACCTTCAAGAACATTGTCTAAACTCTCATTTACAAGGGGGAACTTGTGTTGGATAACCCCAATGCACACTCAAAAAAATCATTTGACATCTTAACCACATTCCTTCTACCAAAAATGAAAAAAAAATCAAAATCCTCTTATAATCATGAAATCCATACTATCAATACGGTTCTTGGTGTACTCACTACTGAGAAAACCATCAACTAGATCACCTCTTCCCAACTACACTTATTAAGGTTGTAAAGTAACCAACCTCCTCTTATATTTACACATTAAAGGAGGAAACCATTCCCAATTTATCCTTTTACTTAATCATACAACAATCCAATCTTTCTTTAGCGATCACTCCTAAGGAAGAAACCACCTTGCCTACATCTCTCACCATGGAGTTACCTTCCCAAATATTGGAACCTCTTGTTCAAGAAAAGGATGAGGTAATCATTCCTACCCCTCAACCCCTAGGTCTATCCTTTAAATCCACTATTGGGGGATTTAGAACCATTTATAAACCCTTCTCCAAACTAGTTAAAAACTTATAATTCATATCTAACCATAACCTAGATCAGGCCACCTTTTGGTAATAGCTTGGGCACCCATATAGAACCAAGCAAGAGCCTTTACCATCATAACAACCTACCCTTTCCACTATCAAATCCACTATCACTATAACCCATCCATTGAACACATCTACCCATCAAACTATAGTAGTACCATCAAAACCAAACTCACCCAAAGTCACTAAATCACCTTTTACCATTCTAACCCAACCCACCAAGAACCTTGGCATACTTACTACTCATAACATTACTCACCCATCAATAAATTTGGATTTAATCCCACTAAACCTATCAAACAAACTTGAAGCTAATCCAAAAAAGAAGGTAAAACCACCTAAAAGCCCAAAAACCAAAACTCTACCTCCCCTTTCTAATTTGCCCTCTATTTTGGGGCCTTATCCCTTTACTTTAATTGGGAAAACAACCATCCCAATCAAAGCCCATACACCACTTTTGGTTACACCATCACTCCTACTTTCATTCACACATATTTTCGCCAAATCAGCCATGGACATACCTCCTATCTCCTAATCATCTCTAGACAAACTACTCATCTCCTGAACATCTACCCCAAAACTTTTCAACCCCAAACTCTCAACCTCTCTACCAAAACTAAAACTATCTATCATTAATTCTCATTTACCCAAAACCTCTGCCACTAATCCCACTCATACAAGGGATTTCACCATAAATACCAAACCTAAGACCCTTATGCCTTTGCCACCATTACCTAAGTCTTACCCCACCATTCTATAAAGGCTATTACAAGAATATGGCCTAACCTTGCTACCTATCAGACCATTTAACCCACATACTCCTAAACCATCTCAATACATATGAAAAACTAGTATGTTCATACCATAAGACACCTAGGGATGACATGGAAAATCATAAGGCTCTTTAAGTACTAGCCCATCAGTCTATATCACAAGGATGACTTATTATCAGATGAATCTCTTATGATCCCAACACCTATCCAAGAACCAAGATCCATCAACCAACAGTCACCTACTCCTCCACTCTCACTTCAAAGTGAAGAAGAACCAAAGTAATCATCTATACTGACTCCTCCCCCAATCCATACCATCCATATGGTCACATGATCATAGGCTCAACCAAAGTACAAGGGAAAGATAAAGGTGTCCATTCCATGGATATATCCCTCTTCTACCACCCAACCAACACCAAACACCTTTACCTTCAACCAAACCCAAAGTGTCCATATTGGGACCCTTTCACTCCAATCCATCTGAATCAATCTGAGTATTTTTGAAAAAAATTCACCAAACATCAGTGAAGATGAGTTTGTATGAACTAATCAATACCTCACCCCATCACTGACAAACAATGATATAAGTGTTGTAGTCTATGGAGGTTAGGTTGTAAGACCCATAATCTCTAACAACCTTTATTAAAGCTCTCCAACTTTCTAACCTTGTTACCTTCAAGTATTTAGAAATACCCTCCATCCATCTAGATGACCTAGATCCTCCCCTCTTCATTATTGTGTACATCAACCAAACCCATGTCAAGCAAGCTATGATTGATGGGATAGAAAGTACATAACCCAAAGAGTAGAATATAAGGGTGTCCAAATAAAACTTTGTACTAATATTCACTTTCTATTATGTAGAAGAGCTCAGGAAGCATGTAGGGCCCTAGATGAATGTGAAGGACAATAGTTCCTAGAGTCATGGCCATGTTATTATTGAATTATCAGAGGACCAATAAGATTTTTGACATGATGTTCTCGGGTAATTAGAGTTGGTTGTATGTATGGGAGGAGATAATGTTGATATTAGATCCCCCATCAACTAAACTCACATCAAGCAGGTTATGATTGATGGGGGAGATAATATCAACATTATCTCCTCCCATGCATATAATTAACTCTAATTACCTGAGAACATCATGTCAGAAGCCTCAATGATCCTTTGATCCTTCAATGATACCATGTCCAAAAATCTAGGAACTTTTGTCCTTCACATTCGTCTAGAAACCCACATACTTATTGAGCTCTTTTATGTAGTGGAAGGTGAGTTATAATACAAAGTTTTTTTGGGATGCCCTTGGATATGCTCCATGGGTTATGTGCCATTTTTCCTACACTGGTGTGTCAAATCTGGGCATGAAGGTCAAGTTATTATGATACAAGCTAACCCCAGTCCTTTTACATCATGAAACATAACATACCAACCCAATGATGTTCTCCTTCCTCCATCCAACAAGCCTTCATTGATAAAATATGAATCCCCATCTTCTTCTACCACTAAAGCATCCACCAATTCATTTGTTCAATCTACCCAAATTCCCACAATGGACCCTTTGGAATCAACCTTCCAACATATTTTTTTAGGGGAGTATCACCTATTGACCCTCGATGCTTTCCCTACTCCCTAAGAGTATGGGAAACTTGACCACCAACTCTTATGACCCCAATGTTAGAACCATTGTTCCTTTTAGACCCTCAACTTGTCAAACTAGTTTCATCTATAGGGGACTTGATAAACCCATTGATATTTTCACCACCTCTTTTTCACCTTGACCTTTCACCTTTAGGTTTTCTTACCTAGATAAACTAGAATTTACTTAGAAATACCTTTATAGGTGTGCTTAGAGGGGATTTAGTCTAGGTTGGTATGAACATGGACCACATGAGTTGCTTCGAATCAAAACTTGAAAACCTCATGAAAAGTATGGCCTTGGTTTTACACCACCTAAAAAACAAACCAAACCACCTCCCACTACATTCATTGATGAGGAAATCCCATCATCACCATCCACTCCACCATTGATAGCTGGGGATTTTGACGTCATCCCCACTAACTCTTTTTTCATGAACATGATCAACCTAAAAATTATGACTTATCAAAAGGACGGGGTGACCTTAACCATTCCTCTAACCCATCCTAAGATGATAAGAGATGATTTTCCTACCATTAATACCATTTAGTGTCAGGATGATGATTCTATTCTCACCTATCTTGGTGCATAAGATTCCTCTATCTATAAATATCTTCTTACTAAGAATTCAACCATGTTGAATGCATCCACCATAGATATAAAATTGGGCACTCTGAATAACACATGCATTATTAAAATTATCCAATCACTAAATCTTGAAGAGATTCAAGAATTCCCCTCCTTCTTATAAGATCACAACACAACATTTTCTTGGTCTTATAGTGACATGCCAAGAATTGACCCCTCCATCGCTACCCACAACATAGTCACCAACTGTGATGCCAAGACCATTAGGTAAAAGATTCAACAAATGCACCCTTACATAGCCTTTATCATTAAAGAAGAGCTTCAACATCTCTTAGCCATCAATTTCATTCATATCCAATGGGTCTCCAATGTTGTACCTATCACCAAAGCTATAGGGGGATTATACATTTGTGTGGACTTTTATGACCTCAACCTTGCTTGCCCAAAGGATGATTTTCCTCTACTAAGCATTGACTAGCTAGTTGATCTTATAGCTGGCCATGAGATGTTATCTCTTATATATGGATTCTCAAGTTATAATTAGATCCTAGTTGCCCTTGAAGATCAAAACAAAATGGCCTTCATCACCCATTATGGGAATTTTTTCTATAGGGTCATGCCTTTTGGATTGAATAATGTTGGTGCAACCTACCAATGTGCTATAAACTATATCTTTCATTACCTTATTCATAAAAATTGTCAAAGACTATGTTGATGACCTTTTAGAAAAATCCAAATGTAGTAAAGACCATTTGGACATTATTAAGATTATCTTTGATTGACTCATCCATTACCATACCCACCCTAACCCTAAGAAGTGTATTTTTAGGGTCTTATTAGGAAAGCTCCTTGGATTTATCATTTACCTCTGGGGAATCAAAGTTAACCCTATCAAAATTAAATCAATCTTTGACATGCCTCCTCCTACCCACCTCAAGTAATTCCATAGATTTTAAGGGAAGCTCCAATCCATTTGTCACTTTATCTCTTAGCTCTCATATTGGTGTAAACTTTTTCACTACCTTATAAAGAAGGATGTATCTTTTAAGTGCAATAATGACTGTCAAATGGCCTTTGATGAATAAGAGTACCTTTTGTCTCCACCTATCCTCATTCCTCCTAAATAAGACCAATATTTTTACCTTTATATCTCCACCACTAACCACTCATTAGGGGTATTATTGGCTCATCAGGGTGAATAATATAAAGAACAAGTCATCTACTATATTAGCCACATACTTATAGAGTATGAGACTCAATATACCCATGGCAAGAAACTTTACCTAGATTTGGTATTTGTGGCCACCAAAATTCATCATTACCTTCTCAACCACAAAACCTATGTCATAATTGATACTGACCCACTCAAGTATATGCATTCCAGGCCATAACAAAACTAATGTATGGCCAGGTGGCTCATGCTTTTGGTTGAATTTAACCTTGAGTTTCTTCAGTAAAAGTTAATTAAAGGGTAAGTCATTGCTGACCAATTATCTGATGCACCTTTAATAGATGATCAACCTCCTCCTCTTGAGTTTTATGATGAGTCCATCATGACTCTCTCTCAGGTAGAGTTCACCTATCAAGTAACCATATTCTTCAACGGATCAAAGTGTCAACATGGTGGGGAGCCAGGATCATCCTTATTCTCATTCAAAGTAAACCTCTTCCTTTATCCTTTAAGATATATTTCAAATGTACCAATAATATGGTTGAGTATAAAGCCCTAAAAATAGGATTTGAAACTAAATTATCCTTGGGAGTCAAAATGATCAACATCTTCAGTGACTCCCAACTTGTGGTCAATTAAATCAATGGCTCATACCAATGCAATAATGATGCTCTGGAAAAATACAAACAATTAGTTGACATACTCTTAACATCATTTGAACACTACCATATCCAAACCACTTTGTGATCTATGAATAAGTTTGTTAATATGATGGTTTCCATCACTTCTTAGATCTTGTTTATACCCTCTGACTCTAATACATCTATCATTATCCACTAACTTACCTAGCCTTCTTATGTCAAATCAAAATCTCCCACCATCTTTAATGTGGAGGAGGCCCAATGTAACCTTTGGTATCAACAGACCTTTGACTATCTCAATCATGCCATCATTCTTTTTGGTCTTTCTAGAAATGCTCAATGAGAATTTATCCATAGCACCTCATGTTATACCATATTGGGGGAATCATTTATAAATGCATATTTGATGATCTCCTCTTCCATTGTCTACATAGTCATAAAGCCTCTCATGCTATCAAGGAAATACATGATGGGATCTATGGGGGATACTTTAGTGGCTTGGCCATTGCTAAACATATCCTTCATCTTGGCTATTATTGGCCCACCCTTAACCAAGATTGATATGATTATGTGAAAAAATGTGTTAAGTGTAAAAAACACACCAATTAACATCATGCACCTATCTATAGTCTTCACATATCCATAGATTTTTTGCCCTTGTCACAATGGGGTCTGGAGCTTATTGGTGAAATTAGCCCCCACTCTTCATAATGACATCATTCTATCATCACTGTGATCAAATATTTTACCAAATGGGTTGAGGCTATACCTCTTGTCTCAACCAAAGCTAAGAATATTATTGACTTTAACAACCATCACATTATCTGTCATTTCAGTGTTCCTCATAAAATCATCATTGACAATGGTAAATCCCTAAAAAATTAAGTCCAAGGTCTTTGTGATGTATTTGGTATCAAGTTAATTTTCTCATCGCCCTACAATCCTGTTGACCAATTTTTGCCCACAAGCAAATTTTTTTGTCCCCTTCTTCCCTTGCTATTCATGCCAGTCATTTTCAGGTGCTTGGTTCGAGCTTCAGGTTCTTTGGCTTTGGTTCAACTAGCTAAGGTTCAATGCAATCTTCAATCGATAGTTCAAACTTTGGTTCAATCATTTGGTTTAATAAAAGTTCATCGCTCAGTTTAAACACCTTGATTCAACAGTGTTGAACCATTGAACCATTTTCAGTTCAATGGCTTGGTTTAATGGGCTTGGTTCAATGAGCTTGGTTCAAAGTGAGTGGTTCAATGTTTGGTTCAATTGATGGTTCAACGAGCTTGGTTTAATAGGCTGAAAATTGACCATTTGAAGACATGAGTAGCCAACCATGCACCCCTTTTCTCCATTTCATATTTATAAGTAGACAATCTGCGTAGGTGCCTTCAAAGAGTAGTCTCAGTTAATGAAGAAACAATAAGGCCATGTCAAAAAGTGCCTAAAGTCAAAGCCAAGGTTGACACATCATTTACTTTTTTAGGTAGCCTACTCTTCCCAATGAAGGGACGTAATAGGCCACTTGTAAAAAAGGGGTGCCAAAAGGCCTCCTTTCTTCTCTTATATATTGAGGACTTGTCATTTGAGAAAGTGTCTTCCACATTTGTAAGGTGTAGCCCTGGAAAAATTTCACCTGAATCAATAAACACATTTTTTACCTCTATCTTGGATAGACATTTCTGTGTATGTCCTGAGTGTTAGTTTGTGTTTAGTCATTGTCTCTTGATGCTTTCATAGGTTCAACACCAACATATCTGTTGTCTAAAAAGTGCCATTTCTGTAGTTGGTAAGGAGAGTTTTATTTGGGGGGTGCAAAAATAGAGAAATTACCTTTTAGTGTGCCTCTCATAGCACCTTTGGTGAACCTCTATTCTCTGTATTTTCATTAAAACCTCCTTGTCAGCTTTTGCAGTCTGGTCCTTCTACTAAGTGTGAAGCGTATGTATGCATTTGTCTAGTTTTAAGTGTGGATGTGAGAAGGTCATTTCATTTTGGTGTATCACCTCCTTAGAGTAGTTTGTTTTCCTACAACTTTCTCTCTTTTCATCCCCCCATTATATATCTGTATATATACATGTATTTGCACTTGCTGGAATGAACATGATGCATCAAAGGGAGCTAGCCCTTATCTAGAGACTCTCCCCTCCAGCTTCACTAGTCCCATAGGTGAGAGGGAAGTTTCCATAGTTTCTAGGAGAAGGAAAGAGCCTGGCCTCCTGCCATGGGTGCAATCTTTGATGTCAATAGTTTTGGCATGCTCGGTGGGACTCAATTTGACAACTCAGTAAGGTTTCAGGATTGATGCTAGTCTTGTTCTAGCAAATCAAAGATTTATAGCATCTAGCGACTCCACTAGTAAGAGCTTCAATTTTTTAATCAAGAGCAATTTCTTAACTTTCTATGCCTAAAGTCACCACAAGGTCTACTTCAAAAGGGGTTCCTTTTTATTTCGTTGAGTTGCCTTTGAACTCTACAAAAAGGCTAAGGTTTGAGAGGACCCATCCTTATCCAACAAGCCATCCTCCTAGACCTATTTTAAGGGATGCATACGTAGCAAAGCCCTAGTTACATCCCATCCCAGCTATGGCATTGCCTTTTGTAGCTTTTTGTGGTCAGAGCCCCTTGAATTTCCCATGTGATGATCCAATCCTAGGAACAACCCTAAAAAATGTGCCTTCTTTCGATGGAGAGGGACCCATTATAGTAGTCGAGCACATTAGGAATATCGCTAACCTCTACAATATTCACAATGTCATGGAGGAAATTATCACCATCAGATTTCTAGCATTGTCTCTCAAAGGCACGACTCTTGATGGGTACAGGACCTTGCCTGTAAATTCAATACATTCTTGGAATGAATTGGGTACTCAGTTGACAGACCACTTTGGTGAAAAGAGTGATGACCTCTCACTTGATGAGCAGCTGACGACCATAAATAGAGCTCCACATGAAAATATGCAAAATTTTAACATTCAGTTTCAAAAGACTTGGGATAGAATTCCCATCCTGGTAAGGCTGACTCCCAACTATGCTTTCTTGTATTATTTAAAGGCATTAAATAGTGATATTGCAATAATGATACAATCTATGGGAGGGAATATACTACCTGCTACTTATGACATAGCCATAGCAGCTAAAAATTGCTTAGTACAGGTTGGGAAAATAGCCCCTAAACCTCACATGCCACTTTTCCAAAAAATGCTACCTCTAATTTAGGCTGTTGCTCGAATATTAGCCCCTCTACCTAGCATTGAGAAACTAGCTGATGTTCCATCCAATGAGCTTCATGAAGTTAAGAGTCTATTGCAGAGCATGTCAAATGAACTTTTAGCTTTTAAAAGGCAGGAAGCTCAAAGCAATAGACCAAACCAAGGATATCAGCATTATGGTCAAGCCCCTAGACCCCCTTTTCAAAGATATAATCAAGGACAGGGTTAGCTCACTCAGACCAGACCATTTGAAAACTACAATCTAGGCCCCCCTTCATCATCTAAAGTCATGGTGCCAGTTTAGAATAATGTAGTACAGGAGCAACTAGGTTATTCGACCATGGGATATGGTCAAGAACACACTGTTTACACAAATGAGATGATGAGTTATTTTTAGAATGTAGACAATCAGGTAGCTGCTCATTCCCAAATTTTTGAGGCTCTAATTCAACCCAACATGAGTAGCAATCAGGCCCAGCCAGATTCTACCCTCATGAATCATTTGGAAGGGGAATTTTATTCAGTGAATTATGTGGGTGATGTAGACAATCAGGCTGACTGTGTTGAAGCCAACACAAGATTCAAAATAAGAGCAATAAGAGAAGCCCAGGCTACCACCCAAGTGATAACTGCACCTTCTCCATCACACTCAAATCAAAAAGCCCCAAATTTTAGACCACCATTTACACCTTCAGCCCCTCAACTTGTAGCTCAGGTTGGAATTAGCCCCAAGGAAAACTTGAAGGGAGGTAGTCCTCAGGTCAATATAGTGGACCAGATGAAGAAGTTGCATATGAACATCTCTTTATGGGATTCATTATCTCTTCCAGGATAGAAGGACGTATTGAAGAAGGAATTGCATGAGCTGGATCAACAAGCTGTCCCAACAATCACTGATAATATCTTGATGAGGAATGGATAGACTTCCACTTCAAGTTAGGTAAAGAAGGAAGAGAAAATTCCCCCTTTCTATGTATCCTTGGTCATAGGGGATTTCTTGGTGCACAACTACATCATTGACAGTGGGGCTAGTACCTCAGTAATGCCCAAGTGCATAGCTGACAAGATGGGATTGAAATATGAAGAGATGAATAAGGGAGTCCTACAGTTTGATGGGACACCTACAAATATAGTTGGGATTTTGAAGGGTTTAGGCTTGACATTGCATGCTTGCCTAACCTTCTCAATCCTCCATGATATAGTGGTAGTGAATGTTCCTCCTTATTTCACAATTTTCTTGTCCAGGGACTTCACATCAAAGATAGGTGGCTATCTAGCAACGAATTGGTCATATTTGGTTTTTAGAACCAAGTATGGGACCAAGGTAAAAATCAAATCTGAGCCACTTATATAAGGACCCTCTAGAACCATATTCACCCAAGGTAGCGAATGTTAGTTACACCATTATCGAACCAGAAGAGTCCCAGATAGACCAATCTCCATCCTCTGCTCCTGAAGGAGTTGTAGACCTACTCTTGGATGAGTGGGGAAATGATAAATTTGAACATGATCCTTACAAGTTCATAGAGGAGGTAGACCTTGGAGTCTAATGCATACATAAGGAGGGTGCCTTCATTCCAAATATAATGAAGGCAAGCCAAGAGGACCTAGGTCTATGGTAGCTATACTTTGATGGTTCCAAAAGTAGGCTGAGAGCTAGTGGTGGGGCCATGTTAGTCTCCCCTTCAAAGGATAGGTACTTTTTAGCTTTCCATTTCCAATTCTCTTGCACAAGCAATGTTTTAGAATATGAGTCCCTTATCCATGGTCTGGAATGGGCAAGAAAAAGAGGGATCAAGGAGTTATAAGTTTTGGGAGACAACGAGCTGATTGTAAATTAGGTGAAAGGCTAGAATCTAACCAAGAATTCCTTGCTAAAATCCTACAAGCATAGGGTCTAAGACTTGGTGGAAAATTTCCTCGCTTTCAATATCGATTCCATTCCCAGAGAGCAGAACAAATAAGTGGATAGGCTAGTAGCAATTGGTGCTCAGTTTGGTGTTTCAAGGGAAATAAATCAAAATTGTGGTTCATGCCACTTAAAGGTGGTAGTTTGACCCTCTATCCCTAACAACATTGCAAATTGGCAGGTTTTCAAAAATGACCAGCAAATAGCTTTCTTCTTGAAGGAAGAAGCTGAGTTCGCAACATAGAACTAGGCAAAGTTGCAGCAATAATATGGCAACTAGATTGTTCAATTGAAGAACAATAAGCTCCCTAAAGGTTTTGTCACGCTTGAGAGCATCTTCAATGGAGATGACCAATTGAGAAAAGACAAGGCATATATCACAACTAAAGAGGAGAATTATGAAAGGGTTGAGATCTTCAAAGACAAGCTACTTGCACTTGGAAAAGTCTGCACATTTCAAGAAAGTCAGGCTTTCATTTTGTTGTGTCAGGAGTTCTCTGATATTTTTGCATGGGATTATAGTGATTTAAAGGGTTTCAACCCAAGACTCACCCAACACACCATCAAATTAGAAGAAGGCACTAGGCCAGTCACGCAGAAGCAGAGACTCATGAACCTGATGATTGAGCCCCTCATGCAGAGGGAACTAGACAAATTGATCGAGTCTGGAATTATATTTCTGATCAAACATTCCTCCTGGCTGGCCAACCTTGTTCTTGTTAGAAAGAAGAATGGGGAGATTAGGCTATGTGTTAACTTCAGAGACCTTAATAAAGTCTCTTTAAAAGACCATTATCCCCTCCCAAGCATGGAGTGGATCCTTCAGAAGGTAACAGGGAACGAGCATTTCTCCCTCCTAAATGGTTATTCAGGGTATAATCAGATTCTAGTGCAAGGCTATGATCAGCATAAAATGGCCCTCACTACTAAATGGGGAATGTTTGCCTACAAAAAGATGCCATTCAGGCTATCTAATGCTGGTGCTACCTTTTAGTGAGCCATGGACATGGCTTTTGGAGGCTTGATAAACAACAACATGCTGGTATACCTCGATGATGTGACAGTATTCTCCAAAGAAGCGAGCCAACACATAGAACACCTCAGGTAGATTTTTGAAAGGTGTAGGGAATTTAACATCTCTCTTAATCCAAAGAAATATGTGTTTACTATTCATGAGGGGAAACTCCTTGGCCACATCGTGTCCAAGGAAGGCTTCTTCATTGACCCTGAGAGAGTTCGTTCTATCCTGGAGATGTCCCTATCAAAGCATAAGAAAGGTCTGCAGAGTTTTTTTGGCAAGATAAATTTCATTCAGAGATTCATTCTAAATTTAGCAGAGATAGTCAAGCCATTGATCTCTATGCTAAGGAAGGGTGAGGAGTTCAAGTGGACAACACAAAGAAAGGACAACTTTGAAGTCATCAAGCAGGCCATAACCCAGGCTCCTACTTTGATTAGCCCTGACTTCAACAAAGACTTCAACCTCTACACTTTTAGCAATGAAGAGGTGATCTCTGCCATGCTTACCCAAGCAAATGGTGATGACCTCGAGCAACCACTTTCTTTTTTATCCAAGGGTTAGAGGATTTCAAAGTCAGAGACACGTATGTAGAGAAGTAAGTCTTGGTAGTAGTGTAGACCCTAAAGAAGTTTAGGCATATGTTGTCTAATAGTAGGATTCACCTCATGGTCCCACATCTTGGCATCAAGGATTTATTGACCAATCGAGACCTAAATGAGAAGAGAGTAGGGTGGATCACCAAAGTGATGGAGTATGATGTAGACATCAAGATCACCAAGCTAGTGAGGGGAAGAGGCCTATGCGAATAGCTTGCTATAGACTTCAAAAAAAAGAGGGAATATAGCTTACTAATTCATGATGTAGCCATTATAGAGGAAGCAGTTATCATAAAGGATTAGACGTTGGACCTAAGGCATTTCCTTCTCACTAGTGAGTGCCCACAGGGTCTTGATAGGATCGAAAGAAGGTACTTTAGGCTCCAATCTCTCCCTTACGTCCTGGTTGATGGAGTAATATTTATGAAGGATTAATTTGGGGTCCTTCTAAGGTGCATTGACCCAAATTAGGCTGATAAGGTACTATCTGAGTTCCATGATGGGCCATCAGGTGGCCATTTCGCTCCTAGAGCTACTGCAGCAAGGATAATGAGAGCCGGCTATTTTTGGCCTTCTCTTTTCAGGGACACCCATGCCTGGATAAGAAAGTGCTAGAAGTGTGCACTTTTTGATGGGAAACAATGGTTGTCCGCCATGCCTCTACAACCTATTTAGGTGGAGCAACCATTCATGCAATGGGGCCTGGAATTCATAGGGTTGATCAATCCTGCCTCTAGTGTTGGACACAAGTGGGTCTTCACTGCCATAGACTATTTCACAAAGTGGGTGGAGGTTATTGCTTTGAAAGAGGCAAATGAAAGTGCAGTCCTAGAGTTTTATGAGGACCTGGTAACAAGATTTGGGGTCCCAGCCACCATAATCTCGGATAATGCCTTGGCTTTTCTAGGAACCAAAACAAGTGAATGGGCACTAAGGTATGGTATATACCTCAACACTTCATCCAGTTATTACCTACAGGGGAATGGGTTGTCTGAGTCCACCAATAAAAATTTGATCAGAATCATAAAGAGGACCATGGAAGAAAATCAGAGGACTTGGCATGCCAAGCTAAAGACAGCTTTGTGGGCCGATCGAATCACTCAAGGGAGAGCAGTCAAAAATTCTCCATATACACTCGTATATGGAAGGGAAGCTAGGCTTCCCATCTCACTTGAATTACCAACATTGGACCTCACTTTCCAGCTATAATTAGAAGAATGAAGTAGCATGGAAGGCAGGTTGTGCAAGCTGATGGAGCTCTAGGAGACAAGGGACCAAGCTATGGCTTCTATGACCAGTCGCCAACAGCAAGTGAAAAGATACTTTGACAAGAAATCTTCATCAAAAGATTTCTCTAAAGGAGACATTGTCTTGAAATGGGATGAAGACCGAGCCAAACTTGGAAAACATGAAAAATTTGATGCCCTATGGAGTGGTCCATACATAATCACTCAGTGCAAGCAGCATAATGCATTCTAACTCTCCAAGTTGGATGGTGAAGAATTGCATATCCCAGTTAATGGGATACATATGAAGCATTACCAATGAGTATCTTTTCATTTGTATATATTTTCCCTTATTTTCTTTCCCTATTTTCCCTAAGTGTTGTTGGACAAGTAGTAGTTTTCTTAGTCTTGTGTGTGTTTTCATTTCCTTGGAGGTAAATCTACATGATTGGTTCTAGATTTATCAAAGCTATTGCTAGTTTTTCAAGTTACCATTTAACTCCGTGCCCAATGGAATGCAAGGCAACTAGTCTCTAAGCATAGCAGGCATGCTTCCCCTTGGAGTCACTAAATTTATTGACCAATTTTTGCCCACAAGAAATTTTTTTGGTCTCCTTCTTCCCTTGCTATTCATGCCAATCATTTTCAGGTGCTTGGTTCAAGCTTTAGTTTCTTCAGCTTTGGTTCAACCAGCTAAGGTTCAATGCAATCTTCATAGTTCAAGCTTTGGTTCATCAAAAGTGCATCACTTAGTTCAAAAACCTCAATTCAACAGTGTTGAACCATTGAACCGTCGAACCATTTTCGGTTCAATGGCTTGGTTCCAAGCGAGTGGTTCAATGTTTAGTTCAATCAATGGTTCAAGCTTTGGTTCAATGGGCTTGGTTCAATGAGTTTGGTTCAAGGCCACTGGTTTAACACTTGGTTCATCGGCCTAGTTCAATTAGTCAGTTCATTAGCCAGTTCATCAACGCGTAATGGTTGAACCATTGAACCGTTAAACCTTATTGGTTCAATGGCTTGGTTCAAGTGTATGCCTAGTTGGTCAAAGGGTAGTCCAAAGGTTCAAATACCCTCATAGAGGGTAGGTGCTTCAAAGAAAAGGCAAAGGCCTAGGTGAAATCATCTACAGACAAAATGTTTGCAGGAAAACATTTGAAGACAAAAATTTGCAGGGAAATTGTCTACAAACAAAAGGTCTATGAGAACCCAGGAGGCAATCCAAAGGCAAAAAAATGACCTGACAAAGGCCCTAAAGGGTAGGTTCCCTTGCATGGGACTCTTGGCCAAATACAAAGGACACTTTCAAGGGCCAAAGGGTCACCTTCCCTTTGGGAAGGTGCTAAGACAAAAGCAAAGCCACAAAAGACAGCAAAGGACCTGATGACATTTTGATAGGGACAAGGATGTCCCAGAGGCCATCAAAATTAACAAAGTAGATTAGCCATTGGTTTTTAAACCAATGATAGCCATGTGAATACCAAAATTAGTGCAACAAAATAGCTGTTTGCTTTCAAACTAAAGAGCACTAACCATGAGAGCCTAGAATGCAACGACCCGCCAGAAGTTCACCCCAAGGGCTGAAGGAGCCAAAAGAGATAAGATAGGGAAAAGACAAAGTGACAAGCATGGAACAAGCAGGTATTCCAAGTGTCAAAGAGAAGCGTCAATCTAAGAGGTGACCCTAATAGGTGAAACAGTAGCTACAAATTGACCATTTGAAGACTTGAACGGCCAACTGCGCACCCCTTTTCTCCATTTCATATTTATGAGCAGACAAGCTGCATAGGTGCCTTTAAGGAGCAATCTCACTCAATGAAGAAATAGTGTGGCCATGTCAAAAAGTGCCTGAAGTCAAAGCCAAGGTTGACACATCATTTACTTTTTTAGGCAGCTTGCTCTTCCCAATGAAGGGACACAATAGGCCACTTGTAAAAAAAGGGGTGCCAAAAGGCTTCCTTTCTTCTCCTATATATTGAGGAATTGTCATTTGAGAAAGTATCTTCCACATTTCTAAGGCATATCCCTGGTAAAATTTCACCTGAATCAATAAACACATTTTTTACCTCTATCTTGGATAGACATTTTTGTGTGTCCTGAGTGTTAGTTTGTGTTTAGTCATTGTCTCTTGATGCTTTCACAGGTTCAACACCAACATATTTGCTATCTACAAAGTGCCATTTCTATAGCTGGTAAGGAAAGTTCTATTTGGGGGGTGCAAAAATAGAGAAATTATCTTTTAGTGTGCCTCTCACAGCACCTCTGGTGAACCTCTATTCTCTGTATTTTCATTAAAACCTCCCTATCAGCGTTTGTAGTTTGGTCCTTCTGCTAAGTGTGAAGCATATGTATGCATTTGTCTAGTTTTAAGTGTGGATGTGAGAAGGTCATTTCATTTTGGTGTATCACCTCCTTAGAGCAGTTTGTTTTCCTGTAACTTTCTCCCTTTTCATCCCCCCCATTATATATCTGTATATATACATGTATTTGCACTTGCTGGAATGAACATGATGCATCAAAGGGAGCTAGCTGTTATCTAGAGACTATCCCCTCTAGCTTTGCTAGTCCCACAGGTGAGAGGGGAGTTTCCATAGTTGTGAGGAGAAGGCAGAAGCTCAACCTCCTGCCATGGGTGCAATCTTTGACGTCAACACATCCTCAAGTAAATGGATATGCAGAAGCCTCTAAAAAAAATCTCAACAACATGCCAACTAGAATGGCTAATGTATCTAGTTAGGATTGGAATTTACACATCCCCTTTACCCTATAATCATATCATACTAACATTCAAAACCCTATAGGTGATACCCCTTTCTCTCTAGTTTTTGGGGCCGAGGCCATCTTGCCTCTCAAATTCCAAATTCCCTCTCTTCACATATCCTTGTAAGATCTTATCTTTGAGAGTGATTATTTTCAATAATGTTTAGACCAAATTGAGCTACTTGATGACCATTATTTAGAAGCACTTACCCATTTTTGTGTCTATCAAGAATGAATCAAGTGTGCTTATAACAAATACCTTAAAGTGAAAAACTTCAATATCAAAGACCTCATACTCAAAAAAAATCAACATGTCACCAATATGGAGAAAAGAAAGTGGGGTAAGTTTGATTTCAATTGGCTCAAACCTTATATCATAATGGAGATTACCAATTATCTTCTCTCGAAGGAAAATTGAAACTTGAGCCCCTTAATGCTTTTCATCTGTGTCTATTCTTTTTTTAAACAGGATCAAACTCACCTTTTGTCCAACATAAGCTCATCCCTTATTGTTTAAACCTCATTCATCCCCTTATTTTAGAGACAACCAATTAAAGGTAAATCATGGCATTATCTGACACAATCATAGCCTAATCTTTCATAATGGGTACCAAAACTCTACCTATGGCATGATTCTCATGGTACTTTTCACCCCTTTTCTAAAATGGATTCCCACAATCATTGTCACCTAAACCTCTTTTACAAATAATCAACCTTCTTTGATTTTTTATATTTGCCTTCATAAAAGGTTAGCCTTTAATCTTGTATTAGCAAGTCCATGACATCAAAAGTAAACATCAAAATAAAAATCAAAAGAACCCATATGGGTCACTCCATAGCATTTGCAGACTGCTCCCTCAAAGGATAGCTGTACAAACATATCAAAACCACTTAATATAATATAGACTGCTCCCTTTAAAGACATCTATAAAAAGCCTTAAAATTAAGCACACAAAACATAGACCACTCCTTTGAAGGATGGCTGAGTAAAGAATTTATAAAATCACATCAATTTCTTGGAAGCTTCCCACATCGATCTGCTTCCCCAACCCTTCCAAAACAAAAAAAAAAAACCATTATCAAACATCAAAAAATAGAAAAATAATTTTGAATGCCATAATCATCTCTCATAATTATACTTCTTGCATCAATCATTCTACACATCATATGACATGGACTTGTTTATATTGACTCTTTAAAAACCTCTAGAAGAGGCAAACTAGTCTCCTAAGAAGGTTCCATTTTCATCTCCCCCCTTTTCTTCACACTATAAACAAATGATTTTGAGCTTAATTGACATTATGTGATCAAGACACATTTTTTTAACAAACCAACACATGCTAACACAAAGCATTTAAAGGGCTTATGTTCCTTAAGCCAATACAAATTTGGTTTGTTTTTAGTCCTGGCCAAAGAAGAAGAATCATGCCTTCTTCTCATTCTCTGATACTAGTTAACATATTCACTTAAACATTTGTCTCTAGTTTGTCTTCTCTTTCTTACATCTAGTTTTATTATTTAACTTACCTTATGTACTTCACCCCAATCCAAACAAAATGACCATAATCATAACCACACCACATGATATCATCATTACATCATAAATAAAAACATACATCAATTATAATCAACTATCACCATCACAACCTCATAATCACATAAATCAAATCCACCACATGTCTAAATCTAAAAAAAGAAGCATATACGCATTAAAATTGGGCATGAACATAATGATCACTACCATCCTAGTCATTCATAAAACATAAACAATAATCACATTATAACTTTGTCTACCTAAACATAACCATCACCATAACCATGATCATATCAATATCATAATCATAATCATCTTAAAACATGAAATTAAATGATCACATCCATAAAACAACATCCATAGAATACCATACTCATAATGTCATAGCCATCATCCCAATCATCAAACACACATCACATTAGCATCACACAATCATATCAGGATCATCATAGTTCTCCATAACCATCACATCATAACCAAATCAATAACATCAATCCATATCAAACATCATCATGAACATAAATTAAAAACATATATCATCATGTGCCTAGCTAGATAAGTCCACATCAACACTTCACCAACATAAGATCATAAATGATCAACATGAACATCATAACCATAAACCACAAACCATGAACAAAGGATCACATCTATATCTCATCAGTAATTATCATAAGTATATAAAAAATATACATGTCTCTCAAAATAAATATACATCTCATTGCATTAGCTTGTAAGGTGGTATAAAAATCATCTAAATATCAAAATATAATGTCTCATCACAAATATATGATCCTAGGGAACCACTACCTTTCAAATATTGCCCTCTTATACCTACATGTCTGCTTATAGATGTAGCTCACTAAATTGGTATCACTGTGCTAACACCACCTATAATCCCATCCCTATACTTACCCCATCAGGGTTCATCTAGTAAATGCCTAAAGACTAAGGACTCAGTATCATAGCTCCTCCATACATCAAGATAATTCTTGTTGGTCTTATAGCTATTGGTACTCCACCTCCTACCTATTAGATAAAGTCTCTCTCCTGCATCACCAAAGCTTGATGAGACCTAGTTTGATCTTTCTCCCTTGTTAATGTCACCACCTAACCTTGTGCTAATACTAGGGGTGCCTGTGATGTCATCAAAGATGCCTATGTTGTGGCTAAATCTACTCATGCCTAGTCCCTCTCATCTATCACTACCTATATATCAAGGTCACCAACACCCTGTACTTGAGCTTTCTAATTGCCTCTACTAGTTGGGTTAACATCTATAACATGTCAATCACTGTCATTACCCCAAAAATATACCATAATATAGAGTGTCTAGTACCATGTATGATACCCATATATGACACCTACATCATTTATATTTATCCTCATCGATAGCTCTTCTCAATCAAAGATCATATGAACTAGCTATGGAGTGGGTACTTGGAACTATATATCCTATTTTTTGTACCTTAGGAACACCCTAAGTATATCCTGTATGAGGCCAAACTACCTTCATACCTTTTCAAATGGTATTAACTCCATTTCACCCTCTCATATATTGTATATCCATCTATAGCTCTACAGGGATAAATTATGTCTCGTATAATGATCCCATCCTAGAAACCTGATATATGGTCTCCATATCACATCTCTAATGATCAAGGCATCTAGTAATCCCCTGAACCAATCTATATTGTGTACCCCTCCTCCTAGTCCTAAAAGGGAATAATCACTCCTCCACCACATGTATCCAACTTAAAAATCCATCTAACTATAACCCTCCCACAATATCCCTATAGGCTTCAACACCTAGATGTGCTCATATGCCCAATAATATAGAATAAACCCAACATTGATACTATATCTCTTGTGGGAACAGAATCCCCATAGCTCTTGGTAAATTTGAATAAGAAGCATAGGTACCCACATGAACATCATGTTGAATAACCATATCTCCATGAGCACCCCCAAAAATAAGTAGGGGAACCTCCCATTGTTATAATAAGGCAATATATAACATATCACCACTATCATCATCATGGTGAAAAGCCTTCGCATATCCCTATCCCTTTGATACAATGGTGTTAATGGAAAGCTCTAGAGTGCCACCTCACAAAATCTATATCATCTTTATACAAAGAGCTCCATAAAATCTTCCCACTCATCCATATTAATATGGTAGATCATCTCCCCCTATATGGGTAGCTACATGATCCTATGGATATCTTTCAGTAGGACAGTCATCTCCCCTATAAGTAGTAAGAAGGCATTAGTGTCAAGATCTCATCTCTTAATGAGTACCACTATCATAGTTGCATCTCAAGGTACATATTGATAATACCTCATACCATAAAGACCCATGTCCTCTATTTGGTCCCAATCATCCTCAATCACACCTCTCTAAATCTCATCAAAAATCAAGGGCACTCTATCCATCATCTAAATCCTCTCCCATGCTTGAAAGGTTTGATAGAAAAAAAATTAGTTTTCTATACTATTTTTGCCTATGAACTCAACCTCTTACACCTACCTCTTATTCTAATCTCTTCAATTCATAACATTCACCTAATATGACCTATACCTATAACTTATCTACAAATCAAAACCCTTAACCTATCTTATCTACACCCTAAACAATCAACCTTCAACCTATAACATCCAAATTATATACTAAACATTGACCTTAACTATTCTCAACCATTAACTATAAACCCTAAATCATTATGACTTTATTCTTAACCTTCATCTAATTACCTTATCCTTAATTATCAATACCTATAAACTTTCCATCGTAACTATTAACTAAACATTCAACCCATTACCCCTCAAACATTAGCCTCAACAACCAAACCTTAAAATTCAACTATCAAACTTAACCTTGTACTATTACCTATCAAACATAAAACATTACCCTAAACATTAATTTAACCCAAACATTCAAATATTACATTACCTAAACCCTAACTCCTTCACCTTTAAACATTCAACAAATTTTTTACTTCTCCAACTCTTATTGAACTGTTGATGATTAGGGTGATTGCTAATAGTTGGGTAATCAACCATCGATCATCACTAAATAGTGACCTAAAATAGTCACTTATCGACCATCGATAGTTAGACATGAACATTGATGTTCATTATAAATTGACCACTGACGATCCAATCTAGCACCACCTCTCCATAACTACCAAATTTTTTAGTAAACAACTACAAATTTTTACCCTACTCTACCCTTACCATTTTGATATCCAAACTACTGATTAAAATTTCAATTCAAACCCAAACCATAAAAACCTTAGTTACAACATAACCAACCCACCCATAACTGAAACACATCAAACACATTCAAAAATGAATCCAATTGACCAAATTAAAGCTACTCTACCATTTCAAAACATTGCCTACCTCATTCTTTGACTAGCATCAAGGATGAACCCTAGGGACCAAAGCCACATGACCTTGTGCTCTCCCACATCCTCTATACATAATTTATAGGTCAATGCTTGGTCAAGGTCAATAATCCACCTAACTCAACTAATCACACTCTACAAATCATAACCATTTTTTCACAAAATACCAGGAGTTCTTGGTCACATGTCAATATTCACAATGATAGAAAATGACCCATGGTATCACTTTTGTCTTGACCATTTTATGGCTGACATGCAATCACCAACAATTAAGGTGACCATCGATGATCGACCCTGAGGGTCAAACATAACCATTGATGATCAACCTTTTTTAGGTTTTCTCCTCCAAACACTAGTTTTTCAAACAAATTTTTCACTAAACTAATCCAAGTGCCCACCAATAGAGATTCCCTTCTCTACCAACCTAGACCAACAATGATCTCAACCTTACCACTGGCCATTTTATCCCAACTATCATATAATTTTAGATAACCTTGCCTTGGTTCCTTTTAACCACACCAACTAAATTACCAAGTTGAACATTTTAAACTTACACTACCTTACACATACCTAACTAACTTGTGTCTTCATGGGAGTACTTCTTACCTCAAATAACCATGAAAGCACTGACCTTGTATAGGAGACTTGTATTTACAAGTATATCCCAACCATCACATATGGTAATGTAGTCCACTTATCACTTATCCTATTAGTACTGACCTTATTTTTACTAACTATGGTAACTTAGTCATTGCATGATATTGGCTATCTCAATTAGTAACACATTATGTGCATATTTGTGCTTTAGTACCCAACCTACCACACAATTCATTACCAACTTACCAATTCCTCAAACCTGCACCCAATTTTATTTCACCTCATCGATTCTCAATTTGAGGGGGAACACCTCCTCCCATGCTCAGGATAACCAAACCTTTAACCCACAATCCCTTTTTATTTTTTAGCTTGCTGATACAAAATACATAACAAAAAGGGGTAAAATGTAGACATTAATAAACCACACAAATGGTTCTAGATGTCAAAACACCCCTAGACCACCTTAGGACCAACCAAGAACCATCCTACAACCCTTTGACCACAACCCTAAGTTTGGTTAGATAACTAGATAATTAACTAACCTACCTTGACCAAATTTAACCTTTGACCCTTGATCACCGAAGGTCACCCTATTAATTGATAGTTAAGGTTGACCATCAATGGTTAGGTTTCTACCACCTAAACATTAAACACCCACTTCAACTACAACTTGTTTTTTTATAATTAGCTTTCTTGATACACTTATGGATCAATGCATGTCAAAATTAAATTTAGACATCAAGTTAAACTTCTTCTTGAACCTACACTTCCACCTCTATTATTTTCCCATAAGAAGAGAGGAGAAGGAGGTGAAAAGGGATCAAAAAATTATCAAGAGCTTCTGGTATCAAAATTTCTTTGTTAGGTCACTCTTCTAGTGAACCAACAAGTAAGACAAAGATTCAAAGTGTTGTCATCCATCCGCCAACAACCAAGTATCATTACTCTATCAAAATTGCTCTAAGATTTACCAACAAATCCTTTAACTCTTCTTTAGATTATAAACTAGCAAGCTATGTATCTATTTATAGTAATTAGTTACTTTCTTTCTATTTTTCCCAACCTAGCTTGAACTCACTTTCTAGATTCCCATTTTGTAACCTCATCAACTAATTTTCTTGAACTAGACTAGAATCCATAGTTATTATCAATGGTCACCCTAATCACCAATGGTCTATCAAAACCACCGATGGTCACCCGAACCACCAATATTCACACCTAACTACCCATGGTCACTATCAGACAAATCAACAATAAACCATTTTCACCAACCAGACCTTAATCAAATCTAAATTTTTGGCCTCTTACTTGATCACAAAACCCTTCCCTATTTTCTAAACTATACCCAATCTATTTAGCATTAATATTATTCTATTTATTTCTCTAATTAGTCAAATTTACCTTCTTGTATTGCACTTTAGTATCTTTTTTTATTTATGCAAGTACTTTATATTTTGATTTCTGAACTTGATTATTTAAAAGTGTGGATTGATAACTTCCAAGGAAGTTGTGCTTCTTGGATCTAGCTTGCTAGGCAATCCACCTTACTTTCTAACTAATCAACCATTTCTTTGAGTAGATTATTCCTCCTAAGCCAAAGAGGATTAACTACAATCGTCTAGATCAACATGTACACAACATATTAGGTTCTTCTACCATACCCTTCTTGAGTTTCTTTTCTCTTCTTTTTAGAGAATATAAGAAAAATTTCTCTAAAATAGATTGGTCTAAGTACATGATATATTCATGGGTGAGACTAAGTAAATTTTTGATAGTGTTGTCTAATAAATTAAAGTATGGGAATAAAATCTATCCATCTAATTTCATTCTTCCCAGGAATTTGTAATTTTATTTCCATTAGAGGGTCTAAGTTTGGGGGTTTAGCTAGATCATTACCTGTATTTTTGGCTCCATCAAATTGTGATCAATATCTGCTAGCTTTTAATGGATATACTTATGTAGTTGATAATAATGTCTAACTGAGTATGGAACTACATGAAATTTTCCTTGAGGGTCTAACTATTGTGATTTCATGGGATGTTTCTAGAATTTGGGCCTCTTGATTTCCTTGGATGAACTTGTGGAGTTTCCATTACATGCCACTTGTTTTTCTCATTCATTCACATCAAAATTTGTAAATTATGTCTCTATTCATATATTTTTAGAGTTTTTGTGCTTTTGGGTTGAATTTTTTTGCCATGATAACTTGATTCTATTTATAGGTTTGACTTTTTAACATTTGTTTCCTTTTCTAGTATTGCCTTTTTGCCTTCATTTATTTTTTTACCCATTTACCCTAATTTTATATTCAATTTAGTACACAATTCTTATTTTTCTGTGCCTCTCTACATTTTATCTTTCTATCTCTCCTCTATCTCATCCTTTCATTAGCTTCTGCATCCTTCCTTCCTTTTACCTCCTTTGTCATCTCTATGTTTGAAAGCTTATCTCTTGTCAACTGCCCTTTTTTCTTAGTTGTCTTTTAATTGTTTTAACTAAGCCACCATTTTCACTTTGTATGGGAATAAATGTTGCCTTCACTTTCTAGGTAAAGTGTCTTTTACTAGTTTTTATTTCCCTTCTTCACCAAACTATTGTTTTCCAATTTTCAACTTTAGTGGTGGTTTTTTATTTTTATATATTTTTATATATTTTTTCTAATTTTCTTGTTATCAAAAATTTTAAATTGTTTTTCCATTTTTTCCAAAATTTTTTTTAGTGTTTTGCTAGTTTTTTTGTAAAATTATTTTGAATTTTTTCTTATATATATATTTTTAAAATTGTTGTCTTTTTTTATAGTTTTAATCATTTCCCCCTTTTTTCCAAAAGCTGTCTTTTTCACATTATTTTTTTCCTTAACTTTTTGATGTTTTATTTTTTTCTTTTTTATATTCTATACATTTATTTTTAAATCTTATCTTTATGATTTTGATACATAGCTGTCAACCTATCAGGTCAACCTATCAGTATTGATGTATTCTTTTTAAATTACTCATAATAAAGTATGTAGTAATTCTAATTTTTATTCAACTATATATGGTCCTAGACATCTTATCTTAAGTTTACCTAATGTTTTATATGTATTATCATACAACAAAATTTTTATTCCTATATGAAATTACTTAGTCTCAATGTGGAAATCATACCATGCCTTTTATCTTATATTATTATATTTTTGATTGTATGTTATAATGAAATTTTTATCATATAATTTCTTGAAACCCACTATGACTCTTTCAATGAATCACTCTCATTGATCATGAATTTCACATGTAAACATATACTAGGAAAAATTAACTGCATAATAATACTTGTAACCCATAGACTAATTGAAAGGGACAATACTTTATGAGTCATTTGTACATTGTGTGGTAAGCCATAGTATTGTAAGTATGTCCCAATTAGTAGTTTTTGTGTTGTTGATATTTTTTAGTAAATTTTAAAGAACCCTATTGAAATCCTTTATAATACTATTCATTTGTTAATGAAATTGGGTATCTTATTTTACATTAGACAATGTTGAAATGTTATACAATATATAAATGAAAAACATGTTGTTTTCAAGGAAAAAATGTTGTTTACAAGAAAAAGTATGATCTTATAAATGAAATGATGATTTATAAGTGCAAGAATGTTTTTTCTAAATAAACAAATGATTCATAAATGTGCATGCTGGTTCAAAATAAACTTTGTGATTTGTATAGGAAAACTAACCTAACACAAAAATCTAACCATATAAATATATCAAGGCTTAATAAAATATTTTTCACCTTGGTGGTAATGTTCCCTCATCTCACTCTCCTAATAATGATAGTAAGTATACCAACCTATTATCTAAGTGTTCCCAACAAGGTAAGATATGGCTAAGGGTATACAACCTAGAAGTAAGAGAATATGCAACTGCTCAACAAAAAACTTCTCTAATATAATTTGTATAATAAAAAATAGAGATAATAGTAAAAAAATGGAATGGTTATTATTTACAATCTAATGATCAACAATAATGAGTTCATAAATTAGTTATAATGATCTAAAAAATGATAGTGTACGAGTGTAGTAATGGTGTGGGAAAATTATTATCTAATAGCTAGTGATGTTGAAGGTATAAGATGACTGAGAGTGGGGGATGAATTAGTCAACCAATCTTTCCTTTCAAATCCACTTATCATTCATTCATTATCATTCATGAATCAACACAACAATGCATAAGCAACTAGACTAACATCAAACCATGGAGATCACAACAAAACATGAACATGGTAAACCCTCATGTGGGATAAAAACCACTATCAAACCCTTTGGACTAATTTTCCTATAAATAATGAAACAAAATTTAGTCAAGCACCCACTTGACAAGGAGAACCGACCCCTAAGGATGGACAAGCACCCACTTGCCCTAAATGTTGAGCACCCACACAATACCTATGAAACTAATATGCACCTTTGATCTAATTTCTTATAAACCTTATGATGGAATTATATTTCTCTAACCCCTAAAAACTTTCCTTTCTCTCTACCTCATACAAGCCTCTCACATAGGCATGAAAAAATCCCTCTTCTTCTTCATTCAAATTACCCTCATGCACATAATTAGACCTAGAAAAAACACTATCAGACCATTTTTCGTATATTAAATAATATATTATGATGTTTTATATGGGATCTCTTACAATTTCAAATACTTATTTTATTCGCTTCACACCCATATTCTCTAATCAACCAAACAAGCCTTTTAGGCCTCTTCTAATAACACACACTAGCTCATACACTACCTTTGTCAACCTCAACATCTTATATAGAATTGGATCAGCACAAAATATAAAATAAGGACATTTTACCATCATAATAAATACTTATTTTATACTGAATCCTCTCTAATAAGTCTTACCACTCTTTAGGCTCATGAATACCTAATAGCCTTAGATCTCTCACTCTCTAGCTTGAACCTTGGACCGCATGGACCCAAAATACCTTAACAAAAACTCAAGGATAATTTATCCACTCAACATAGGACCTATATTTACCCCTTAAAGGCTTGAAAATATTCATTTCATTCACTTGACTCTTAGACACTCCATTAGGTCTTACTAGCCCTATTAGGCTAAATATATCAAGAAACACTATCTTAAAGAATGAAGCAAAAAACACCTTGATCATCTAAATAAAAATCAATAAATAAATTATAAAAGTAATTAAACACCTTTAAAACCTCACCATACACTCATATAATCAACATAAGAGGCAAAACAGGTTTAACTTCCATACTTCAAATGACTCACTCAAAATTTCCAAAGATTGTCAAAAACCAGTCAAGAGAAAATTCACTTCTCACACATTTTTAGGCTCATAAAAATATTATAAATTCATATAAAATAAAATATTCCACCTTCAGGTCACACTCAATAAGATATAAAATGTGGTTCCATGCAAACTAGTGGTCTTACAGACTAATCTCTCAACATTGACTCACATAGTCTTCTCACACCTTGACAAGCCAACTTACAAAGAACACATCTCTTAAAATATAAACCTTACGAACCTATAACAAACATGTAAATGAATAAAAATTCATGAAATATATCATAATGCATTTTTATTCTTAAATTTAGTGAGTTAACACCTTTAAAATTAACCTTCCATGACTATCTGTATTTTCCACTATTTTCTTTATTCAAGCTTCTAGCAACTAAGGAAATTGAAACACTAAATAAGAAAACTTAAGGACTTAAAAATGTCTAAAAAATTCCATGGATATAAAATAGAAGTCATAAACATCTTCAATCATCCATTTAATCAACAAGTCTTTTAAAACTTTCATCTTTTATATCAACTTATTTATAAACATGATCTTTTCTATGGGTCCCACACACTACCATGACAAAAAAATCATACCTAGGGATGATTGGGAGAGATTAAAACAACCTAAAATCATTTACCAAGACATAAAAATTCACTCTAGTTTCTTTTCTTGAATTACTTCATCGTCGGGTCACTATTAGGGTTTTAAGACCATAAAACCTACTTATAGTCTTAACATTCATTCATAAAGCATGAACTCTAAGACCAAGAACTAATTCCTAGAAATTAATCTTAATAATAATCCTAATCTACCATGAACATATCATATTCCCATGCAAACTCCACACATGCTAGTGAGCAAAAGAAATCTCTTCTCAGGCTTGGCCTTCTTCTTTCTAGAGCTCGAGAGAGCTAAAAATAACATTTCTTGCTTTGAATTACAAAATAGAACCTAAAATTTTGTCAGCACACTTGAAACACCATATCAAACCTTTGAATATACTTATATGATCTATCTCACTTTGTCATCTTGACTTCATACCTCAATAGGCTAGCTAGGGAATCACACTAGGTCTAGGAGGAGATCACCAAAGAATAAATTCCACCTTAGAACCACGTTAAGGCACCATTAAGTGAATCACTATATATATTTCATGCTAAAAAATTGTCATATAGGATCTCATTCCCATCTTCCATCATTCCACCATGCTTGACTCTTCATTTCAAAAACTTATGCTCTCTAGGATGCTACATCAAGCCACTCCATGCCACATACTTCAACCTAACTATGATGCCAACTTAAGTATGGAATTTTAGCATTAAAAATGATCCAAAAAATATGTAATATTTTATAAAAATGACATAAGACATATTTTATTCTTTTAAGATCATATTGGTCTTGTAGACTGATCAATGATTTCTCTCTAGCTCACTCTCTCTCGTAAGCTTTCTATAGAAAGCTTATCTCACTTGCTCAATCAAGATACACTAAAAAAATATCTCTTTCATGAAAAATAACTATCTCACATCACACTTTATTCATACATCTTACCATTCCTACTCCTTACAGGGCCTATACTAGTCTTCTCAAGACACCTTGTACCATCTTATTGGCTCATACCTCAAAGACCATTTTGATGCTTTGTCACTATTTAAGCATATCAAAGTTTGTCAGTAATGCCTTATACATACATAAATAATATCTTTAACCATTTTACATCACTGACAACTTAAACTCTTCCAAAATTCTAACACTTTTTATTGATGGTAACACTTCTCTTATCTCTCTCCCCCTTTGCCATTAATGACAAAGATCACTCCATACACAACCATCTAATCCTAGGACCTAATATATCCTTTGTACCACTTATAGAATTAAAAGAAAAAGAAAAAAAAATACAAAAATAATTTGGAGATCATAACTTCTCTAATACATAAATAAGCTTCTAGGCAAGCATTACATATACTCCCCCTAACATCATGCAATCTCCTTCAAGCCAACTGGGAGACTCCCCCTTGGTATACATAGAAAATGCACACATACAGAACTTATGAGAACACCTTCATGGTTTCAAAAACATGGAAACAAGATACTACATCCCCTTATGACCTTATGAGGTCATCAAGACAAACATGAAACATGATATCTCATAAGACAAATTATAAGAGTACTACTACAACTTCTTCAAGATCACAAGAAACATGATAAACTATAGGAAGATCAGCTATAAGACTTCATTAAACATATTTAGAGCTTATTCTAACATGACAACATCATTCTTAGTCCATTTCACTACCTTGGGTCTTCAACTCACACATATTACTAATCTGATCCTACTTCTTAGCCTACACATTATGCACTCAACAAGCATTATCAACTTGATAACACTTTAAAGGAAATGTTGCATAACATCCACCTAAAGATCACATACCTTTTAAGCTTGTTCTTCCATTCTGAGGATAATTTGACCATACACACAACATCCATAGAAGATACAAGACCCAAAGAATATCAAAAATCACTTAGAGCAAACTTATTAATTTTTAAAGAACATCAAATAACTCACCTTGTCACACAAGTCTACCAAAAACAAGAAACTTGAACCCAATCAACCCTCAAGTTGACTTTCTTACACAAAAACACACATTCAGATAACTAAAAAACATGGGAATGTTCTTCATGGAGCTAGTAACATCATCTAATAGTTATAACATCAAAATAAGATCATTAAACATGTTCTAATCCTCTTTTTCTCAAACTAGGTTCATCATTTCAAACACAGACTACAAGATTTGATTTTGACCTACATTTATTACACCTGTACTAATGGTAAAACTTTTGAATCACCTTGGGGTTATTTTATATTGAGTCCTCCTCAATTTTGCTTCTTACCTCACCTTGATCTGAATTCATCCATGACTCTTATAAGCCATTCTTTACAAAATATTTTTATTCAAAAATTCAAATTTTTAAATTCCAACGGTCATATTTTCATGCAAAAATGACTATGTATGGGAACAAGCAAATCTGCCTAGAAGGCCAACTTTGAACCTTCATATATTTTTCTAGACAATGAGATAAGACCTAAAAATTGGACCACATGATCTCCTCTCATAGTAAATCCATCCATATTCTAAACTATTCATGAGACCTTCTCTCTTGTGAATGCTAACATCATCAATATGCTTACTCAACCTAATTTGACAAATGAACAAGGATGAACTAGGCAACCACATAAGCACTCTAAAGTCTTCCTATCACCTCCATAAGTATAAAAATCACTCTTGACACCCCATAAGACCTATAAAACATGATCACATCATTAATAAAATTCTCTATCATTCTAAAAACCTACTCAGAGGCATGCTTTCTCTCAAGATCATGCATTAGGCCAATCTTTTAGCACCAATCCAATGCATACCAAAATTTTGAACTTGGGAAAACAAAAAAAACCTTAAAATAACATCAAGACTGAGATATATATGAATAATCAACATAAATTTCAAAGAACACCTTTACAACAACACATGCTCTTCAAACTAAGAAATGTCTAAATGAAGCACAATAAAGACACCTCTTCTCTCATGACTCTAGAATGTCATGAAATCAGGAGATTACTAGATCTCCATTACCTCACTAGACTAAAAGATCTCTCAACTCCCACTTATGCTTGACTAAGGCATTTGGCTCATTCAACATATCATCCTTCTTTTCTTCTATGAAAGCAGATAATAAGAACTCTTGGCAAACATGAAACTCCTCCTTATTTGAAACCTCTTCCACCATGGAAAATAGTCCATCATGACCTTTTAACTCAATTGAATCAGTCTTTGTAGTCTTCACTTCCCTAGGTATCCATACTAAGGTTTGATCTTTTTTGATCACTTAAGGAAAATCTCACTTCTTTTCATGACTTATCTTCCTCAACTTGCTCTTACAAGATCTAGCAATATGTCCCATATAATATATTAAACACATAAAATCATTCATATCTTTTCATTGATTTGATCTAAGGTCCTTACTTGGATAAAAGCTTCTTCTTTCAAAACTCCATGAGTACTCATTCTTTGATGGCTCATTTCTATAGTCCCTTGCCCTATGGCCAAATAGATGACAAGCATAATAATAACCTTGAAAATAAATATCATACCTTTTAGCATTTGGTTTTATAATTAACCTTATTACATTACTCTCTAATTTTGCATTCTCATTGACTTGTTCAGTCTTCTCATGCTTCTTTTCCAGCTTATCTACAACCTTCTCAAGTTCATTCTTCAAGGACATCATCTCAACCTTTAGCTAATTTCACTCATTTTCTCTTACTTTTAGACTTGAAATTGCAACCCCTAACTAATCCTTGAGATAGCTAATCTTATTTTCATTCTATTTTATCTTCTTGGACATGTCATCCTTAAATCTACATGCTTTTTCTTCAAGAGACTTGATCAGCTCTTGATTCTTCTTCTCATCTTTCTTGGACGTGTCGTAAAAACTCTCCTCAAGAACCTTGACTTGTGCTTCAAGACCTTTGATCACATATTTCATCTTGTGATTCCTATTTATTTTCTCCTTCAAATCACCAAGGGCACTCATGAGCTTAGCTTCTAGATCAAATTCTTCTTCCTTGCTACCATAGACCACTTCTTATTCAAAATACATCTTATACTTCAAGGACCATCTCCAAGTGGTTAAGCTTTCTAAAGGACCTACTCTGATATCAATTTTTGGAGATACGATATGAATAAAAAGTGGGGGGGGGGTTAAATCAATCAACCAATCTTTCCTTTTTAATCCACTTATCATTCATTCATTATCATTTATGAATCAACACAATAATACATAAGTAACTAGACTAGCAGCAAACCAAGGAGATCACATACAAAATATGAACATGAGAAACACATAAAAACATAATATCTATGTGGGAAACCCTTATGGGGGATAAAAACAAATATCACACCCTTTGGACTACTTGTCTTATAAATAATGAAACAAAATTTAGTCAAGCACCCACTTGACAAGGAGAACCAACCCCTAAAGATGGATAAGTACCCACTTTCCCTAGATGTTGATCACTGACATAACACCTATGAAACTGATCTCCACCTTTTATCTGATGTATTATAAACTTTATTATGGAATTTTTTTGGTATAACCCCTATAAAATTACTTTTCTACCTCATACAAGCCTCTCACATAGGCATGCAATAATCGCTCTTCTTCTTCATTTAAATTGCCCTCATGTGCACAATTAGACCTAGAAAAAACACTATCAAACCCTTTTTAATATCTTAAAAAATATATTTTAATGGTTTATATGGGATTTCATGCCCCTAAAAATACTTCTTTTATTCATTTCAAACCCATATTCTTTGACCAACCAAACAAGCCTTTTAGGTCTCTTCTTATACCACACACTAGCTCATGCACTACCTTTATTAGCCACAACATCTTATATATAATTAGATGAAAAAGATAAAATAAGGACACATTACCATAATAATAAATAATTATTTTATACTTAAACCTCTCTAATAGGTCTTATCACCCTTTAGGCTCGAGAAAACCTATTAGCCTTAGATCTCTCACTCTCTCACTTGAACCTTGAACCACATGGGCCCAAAATTCCTTAACCAACACTCAAGAAAAAATTATCCACTTATAATAGGACATATAAAAACCAATTCAAGGCTTTAAAATCTTCATTTCATTCACTTTCCTCTTAGACACTCTATTAGGTCTTACTAGCCCTATTAAGCTAAATCTATCAAAGAACACTGTCTTAAAGAAGGAAGGGAGAAACACCTTGATCATATAAATAATGATCAATAAGTCACTTATAAAATTATTAAACTACCTTAAAAATCTCACCATACACTCATTGCATCAACATCAGAGGAAAAATATGCTAAACTTCCTTACTTCAAATGACTTACTCAAAATTTCTAAGGATTGTCAAAAACTAGTCAAGAGAACATTCACTTCTCACACCTTTTTAGGATCATAAAAAAATTATCAATGAATATATAAGATACTATTACACCTCTAGGTAACACTCAAGAAGATAGAAAACATTGTTCAATGCAAACTAGTGGTGTTATAGACTAATCTCCCAACATTGACTCACACAATCTTCTCATACCTTGACAAGCCAACTTGTAAAGAACATATATATTCAAATATATACCTTTAAAACCTTTTATAAACATGTAAATGACTCAAAATTCATTAAATACATCTTAATTTATTTTTGTTATTTAATATAGTGAGATAACACCTCTAAAATCAACCTTCCATGATTATCTAGATTTTAAACTATTTTCTCCATTCAAGCTTCTAGTGACTAAGGAAATTGCAAAACCTAATAATAACACTTGAGGACTAAAAAACATATATAAAATTCCATTTATAGAAATTTTAAGTCTCAAAAATCTTCAATCATCTATTTGATTAATTAGTCTTTTGTAGGTTTCATCTTCTATATCAACTTCTTTAGAAACACGATCCTTTTTATGGCATCCACACACTATCATGAAAAACAAATAATACTTGGGGATGATTGGGAGAGATTAAAACAAACTTCAATCATTTAAAAATACAAACCAGTTAATTCTAGGCTCTTTTACTAAACTACTTCATCATCGGGTCACTGTTAGGGTTTTAAGACCATAAAAACCTACTTACAGTCTTAACATTAATTCATAAAGCTTAAATTATCAAACCAAGAACTAATGCCTAAAACTTAATCTTATTATAATTCCCCAACTATCATGAATATATTAGATCCCAATACAAATTCCACATGTTCCAATGAGCAAAATAAATTTCTTCTCAGGCTTGGCCTTCTTCCTTCTAGAACTCAAGAGAGCTAAAATCAACATTTATTGCTTTTTAATTCAAAATATAACCTAAAATTTTGTAAAAACACTTTAAAAACCATATAAAACCTATACAAATAGTTACAAGAACTATCTCACTTAGTCATCTTGACTTCATGCCTCAATAGGCCAGCTAGGGAATCACACTAGGTCTAGGAGCAGACCACCAAAGAACAAATTACACATTAGAACCACATTAAGGTACCATTAAGTGACTTAATATATATTTTTCATGATCCAAAATTGTTTTATATGATCCAATTCCCATATTCCATCATTCCATCATGCTTTACTCTTCATTTCACAAACTTATGTTCTCTAGGATGCTACATCAAGCCACTCAATGCCACATACTTCAACATGACTATCATGATGACTTCAATAGGGACCTATATCATTAAAAATACTCCAAAAAACATATAATATGTTAGAAAAAATACACAAGACATATTTTCTTCTTTTAATATCATATTGGTCTTATAGATTAATCAATGATCTCTCTCTAGCTCACTCTCTCTCTTGATCTTTCTCTAGTAAGCTTCTCTCACTTACTCAAGCAAGACACACTACAAACATCTCTCTATTTCATGAAAAATAAATATCTCACATCACACTTTGTTCATCCATATCACCATTGCTACTCTTTATAGGGCCTAGACTAGTCTTCTCAAGACACCTTGTACCATCTCACTGGCTCATACCTCAAAGACCAATTTTATGCGTTATCACTATTTAATCATGTCAACCTTTGTCATTAATGCCTTGTATATACATCAATAATACATTCAACCATTTGACATCAATGAAAACCTCAACTATTCCAATAAGTGAATGAGTAGATGATCAATAAGAAGTAATGAAGGCTAAGTGGTTAGGTATAGAGGTAAAAAATGGGAAATAAAATGGATAATAGAGTTATTTGAGATCATTCAAAACCTTTATATGTATCTAATGCAAAAAATACCATGTTATATCTAGGTTACGATTTTCCTTAGAAATATTGTCACCTGATCATAAAAGGGTACACATAGGACTAAGAAGGTGGTGGTCTCTTTCAAAGGGTACTTCCAGGATGTAATTTTCACTGGTAAGTAAAGTATATGGAATAAGGATATGAAATGTAATCACAGGGAGGAATCTAGTAAAATAAGCATTACATATTCCCTTGAGGTATGAGTAGTTGGTGTTCACAAGAACAAAAGGCTATGAAGTACCTAGTAACCATAAAAATGTGATAAAAATAGAAAAATCATACTTGCACTTACTTATGATGAATGATGGTAGACTAAGTGTCAATTATTACTATCCAAAAATTACAACTCCAAGCTCCTACTTTAGCACCTACAAGGGGAAAAATAACAAGATCATGGCCTAAGATGGTTCAATAGTGTTTTGTAATCAAGGGATTTGGGTAATATGTAAGTCCATAAAATTTGAAATAAAATTGTGCACCATTTTAAAAATGGAGGAGAAAATCAATGCTAAGGACATTCCAAACCCCAACAAGCTTGGAAACAACCAAGAGTGAGGAAAATAACAATTAAACATAGGACACGTCTAACCCACATGCATTAGTCAAAGATCTAATGACTATGTGATACTCAACCACATTATTAATTTCATTAGTAAATAAGAAACCACCCATAAAAATATCATGGTCTTAGGAGTCATCAATAGTATAAACAGTGGTTGTAGGTCCTAGGTTGCCTTAACTACCACAATTAGTGTGAATCACCACCAAATGATGAATCATGAAGAGGGTTAAAGAAATGGGAGACAATTAGCATGAGACCATCTCAATAATGGGGATAACAAAGAAGTTTCATAGAGGGAAACCAATAAAAAGGAAAATTTATAAACAAAATAGAAAGAACTAATGATAAAGGTGTCATAACAAAATGTCACAAATAAGCAATTAGAAAAAGAGGGAAATAATGTCAGCCAAAAAAGGCAAGACCAAGATCCAAAAATTGAAAAACCTTCACTCACATACTTGAAAAAGTAAAGGCAAAGAAAAGGTTAGTATAAGTTCATGTCAAGACAATTACACCAATGAAATATAACTACCAAAGTAAAAAAGTAAGGAAACTAATTCTATCCTACGTACCCACATGAAGGCACAAGCCAAGTAAGGCCAAGGAACTCTAGAAGGAGTCTCAAATATAAAAGGGAGCAAGACCAAGGGATTCAAAAAAAATTTTTGAAGGACAAAGATCATGGATGAGATGAACCATGATTCTATCATGGGATTTAGGTAGCCAAGGGATATGTAGACTTGGTGTGTCAAGCACAAGTGAAAAGTTTTTAAAGTGATAATATAGGTGTCCCAAGGCTATGACACACAAAATGGTACAAAGGTCAGAACTGACATGTCAAATTTCAACTAAGACAAAGTTAAACAAGATGAGCCAACTAATAGAGAGTTATATAGATCTAAAATAACACCAAAACATAGTACATACTAACTTATGAAAGGTGATAATGGTTAGAAAGGGCACCCACAACCCTCAAAAGGCAAAACTAACTCTACCATTTTATCTTAAATGGGACAAAACCATTGACATGAGTTTTTGAGGTTTTTGGATGAGTATCAGAGTTACAATAAGTGGGGAGTCACCAAGAAGAAGAGGGTAATTGAATGGTTAAATAAAACTAGAAGGTCATTTTAAAGTTCATTTTCATGGTCAAAATTGTAATAAGAGATCACATATATCCCCACTAATGATGAAAAGATCTACAAGGTACCTTGTAGCAAGCACATAATAACCACAATGTTCCAAGTAACCTTAAAGAGTACAAAGCTAAAAAAATTCATATTTTTCTTAGCTATAAGACTGGTAATGAACATTTTATCCTATTTAATCTGATTCTATGTGTAGCATTTGGATAAAATTAGAATAAAAAAATTCATTATGACAATTCAATCATTTTCATTATGACCATTTGTGAGGGTGTTATCCCAAGAGGCAAAAAATAGATGCCTTAGGGATTTTTTAAGAATCCTATGATGATTCCACAATATAATATCTAAATTCATGGCCTACCTAAAGATATGTGTGAGTTTTATGACTAACTTGTAACCTAGCCACAAAGAGATAATAAAGTGGATAAATGGGAGAAAATAGAAGTTTTTTCATTTTTTTCCTTATTTAAGAGTTAAAAAACTCTTCATTGTGTTATTTTGATGTAGACACAAGGTGTAAGTGATCATATAGGAGGAGTGAGATAATAGTAGGTGTAACATGATCTTGCAGCATGAAGAACTCTACGAAAATTTTATGAGGTAGGGAATCATGAATGGGTTTCCCCATGGCTATAAATAGAGGTACACACCCTATCATTGAATGATCAAGACACTCTTATAGAATTTATCTTATGGATAATAGCACATGTATCATCAATGCATCATAGTAGGGATATACTAAATACACTAATTTTGGCATGGGATATTGATAGGCACTCATTATAGATATGGATTAATATCAAGGTCATCCTCAACATATAAGACTTATATATGTAATATAAAGTGGTAAGACAAGTAAATAAATGCACACATAAGTAGCAAATGATGTAACATCTACCTATAGGTACCTAGGAAGACTAGATGGGAGGAACATCACATATGGAGTGATGATTAAGAGATGAGCTGCAAGGCTTCCTTGACTGAGGTTTGTGATAAAACTATATATTCTAGGTCTACTATGGACATAATACGAACACCCTCCTACTATTATGGATAAGCATGGTATATATCACAAAGAGAGGAGAGAGCTAACACAGGGGAAATATATCTTTAACAGGGCATACAAACAACTTGATCAAATTGAGTGATAGGGTAGTGGATGGATCATGTACATGACACTTATCATAGTATGGGCCTTAAAAAGGTTACATGTATTGTGCCCAATACCACTTCATGGAGTAGTGGAGTATCCAAACCTACCAACACACACTATTTAGGTGTCTTAGTTCCAAAGGAGAGGCCATGCTCACTACCATGACTTCAGGGCTGATGTGTAGATATTTTACATTAGGTACATCTATATGATAGTGGTATGGGTATATGACATAAATTAGAGGCATGGATTGGGGACGTAGAGTTTCATGGTCCCAATGGTATATACCTACCCAAAATGTAGTGGGACCTAACATAGAGAGGTGGTGGGGTCAGGCTAATAGAGGAACAATACTAGCCGCAAAAATAAAAGCAACCATAACATTACCATTAGTGGGTAGAGATCTTTGGGAAGTAGATAGGTGGTCTAATTCTCATGATGATAGGACAGGTTGAGTCTTGAGAGGCAATAAACAACATTACCCATAAAGGGTACATCTTAATTAGTACTTCCACTTAGAGTAAGTGAAAAATATTAATGTAAATTTACATTGTACCTTGATATTAGTAATGTAAAGAGTTTATATGTTAGGGTAACATATTTTAGTTTGTGTGTGAGAAAAAGTCCTAATCTATATAATACATGTGGTTAATATGTTATTGCATAAAATATTATAGTAGTATTGTGTAACATAACCCAGGGAACACCTCCCAAACATCCCCATCTTCACATGCATAAATATGAGATACTAGGTGGTAGACACCAGAGTAGCAACAAAAATAGGGTAGATGAAACTGAGGGTAGAATTGCTAGAGGAGAAGTTTTTATAACAAACTAGATATAAAATTTAGGCTCCCATATTTTTCCCCTAGTCACAAGTGTTTTTAATATGATTTGGTCCTCTATCTAATTATCCTATTGAAGAATCAGACATCTCCATGAGGTAGTGACCTCAATCTCCCCCTCTATAATGTAGGAGGATATAATGAATCTTTAGATGAGGATAGAGGCCCTAGGAGAAGGGTGATAACTAGAATTAGAGAGGGATATATTTATGTCATAACATCATAAAGGTGATTTATTATTTAAGAGGATGACTAGATAGAGTACTGGGTCATATGCAAAACACTTGTGACTAGGGGAAAAATATGGGAGCCTAAAGCTACTATCTAATTTTTTGGCTTGCAAAAACTAAAGGTTGGACTCAAAAATATTAATCTTATGACTAAAAGTAAATGCCTATTTTTATTAAAGGAAATGAAACATATATATGTGTGTTTTAACCACATAACTAAAGTGTGTTATTTTTTCAGGAAATAAATGACATTTACAAATAAGACTACGATTCCAAAAATGAAATGAAGATTCAAAAGTATATGTGTGTGTTGTGTATATATATATATATATATTTTTTTTTATAAATGTGTGTGCTACTTCAGATTAAAATTTATAATTTGTATAGGAAAACTAAGCATACAAACTTATCCCTATAAATATATCAAGGCTTAAGAATTTTTTTTTCATCTTACTAGCAAGGTGCACTCATATCACTTTCCTAATTATGCTAATATGTCTACCAAACTATTATCCAAGTGTCTTAAATCAAGTAGGAGATGATTAAGGGTCTATAACTTGCAATTAGTTTAACATGTAACTCTATGATGACATCCCTCTTAAATCCAACATTTAGAACAACCCAAAAATAGAATGGTAACAAAGTAAGAAGTGGAGATGATTGTTAATTAGATGACTAATGATAACAAGTGCATAAATAAGGTGTAGAGATCTAATAATTGATATTGTAAGAGTGTGTTAATGGGGTTAAAAATTTATTATCTTATAACTTGTGAATGAGTATATGATGAAGAATAAGTGGAGGCCAAGATATCAATTATATAAGTAAAAACAAGGGTGAAAAAATGGACAATAGAAATGTTTAATACCATTAAAGACCCTTGGATGCATCCAATGTGTAAATACTATGAATTTATGAACATTCCATGAGTTTAACGATAAAATTCATAGCCTAGCCACAATATGGTACATAGAGGGATAAACATGTGGTTTTATCTCTCTAAGGGTCCTTATGGGATGTAATTGTGATTGATTAATAAATTAGATTGCATAGGGAGATGAAATGTAATCATAGGGCGGAATCTAGTAAAATGAGCATTACAACTAGTACATGTATTAGTGACATCACATCTCTTATTTTTGGCTTTACCTAATATTTGGCACATGTCACTTTCCCTTGTCTACTTATGTACATCTTTAAAGATTATGGGCCATAATATCTCAACTAGTAAGACCCTTATTTTTAGTAATATATATAAAATTATGACCTTAAACAACTCCATCATGCTATTCTCTTAATATTTGGTGTCTCTCATTTTTCAAAACTACTCTCAATACTTAATCTCTCCCTTTTTTGAATAAAAATACTTTTATGAGTGTAAGTGGTAATTATTGAATTAGTAACCTTCTCTATTATGTTTTACCATAGCATTTAGAGCATTCCCCTCTGGCTAAGATTTTTTTAATCTTTGACATATGTTGGGGTATTAATTATTCATGAATAAGTGTGCATTGGGAAACTCATCATCAATGGTCACCTTATATTCTCATGCTTGTTCTTAATAATAAATCTAGGCCATTATTATCCTTGCCTAGTTTCACTACAATCTTCAAATCAAACTCTTGAAAAAGAATCAACCATTAGCATATTATGCCTTGTATCACTAGCCTATTTATCAAATACTTTAGTGGCTTATGGTATTTTTATCAAATATTATGCCTTGTATCACTAGCCTATTTATCAAATTATAGATAGTACTTATTTATCAGATAAGTACTATCTATAATTTTTAAGGGTGTACGCCATTTTCAATGTTTCTATCTATGTTATAGATTAATTCACTTCAAATATTAACAAATTTATACTTTAAAATGATCTAGGTTGATTTATCTCCCTATTTTCTTTGATAATACTGTTCCCATGGATAGTCCTAATGTGTCTACATATACATGAAAATGTGGCTTCCAATTTATAAATAATATAATTGGTGCATTTTTTATTTTATGTTTTGATATATGAAAATCCTCTTGACATTACAGTGTCTAGTTTATCCATTGGTTATTTATGATTTTTAGAAGATCTTCTATAAGTGCATTAATTGTTGCATAGTTTCTTATAAACTTGTGATGATATCCTATTATCCTAGTAGTGTCTTAACATGTTTCTGTACCCTTGGTAGAGGTAGGTTTGTGATAATTATGGGTTTCAAAGGATCCATCATCAACCCATACATGCATTTAACATACCATATAAGTGACCCATAACATGTCACAAAGACATGTTTCTTTAAATTTAGAGATATTCTCAATTGGCTACACCTTTTAAACATTAATCTCAATGCTTGTACATGGTCCTTTAGTAACCCATAGACTCTCTAAACATCTAGGTATACCTCATAAATTCATGGATGAATTTATAAAAGGCATTGACCATTATGCATTTAAAAATAAGTACTACATTCTTAAATATAAATGACATGATTGTATAGATGAATGATCTCCATTATATTGAAAATGTGGTCTTGGGTTTATCCTCTAGTGTCATCTTCCCTTGGTGATATCAAGAGAAGTAATATATGAATGAATAGGTTTCTCTCCCTGATATATTATCTAAAATCTATTTTGTAAATGGTGTGGGAAAAAGATCATGAATACATGCCTTGTTTAGTTGTCTATAGTTAACACAAATTATTATTTATCTAATCTTATTATTCTCTATGACCATCGCTGATCTAATACGAGTCTTCAAATAATACTATGATATTATCTGTAAACATTTTGTCCAAATCCTTACTAACTTTCACATTTACATTAGGATTTAGGTGGTAGGGTCTTTTCTTGATGGTTTTAGCATCTTCTTTAAATTTGAATCTTCATTTGGACAAGTTCTTTCCTTATCCCTTTTAAATTTGTGAATGTTATTGGGAAAAAATATTCATATTTCCTTAAAAATTAGTATAATTTTTAATTTGGTTTTCTTCACATTAGTTCCTTATTTTTGTCAACTTGAGATCTCCTTTAATATTTATATTATATTCTATTATATTTAGTGGTTGAAAAAATATTGAGTTTTTTCCTCATCTATTTCAATGATTTTTCATTGCCCCTCTTCAATTTATACCTTCAAATTTTCTAATATGACCTTATTTTCATCAAAATATTCTTCTTTCTTATTGATGTTCCTAAAATGAGACAATTATTAAATTTCAAGGCTTGCTTCATTGAACACTTATTCTACTTTTGTCAATGGCTCCCTAACTACTTCTTTATGCCTAGTTATGTATCTAATTCATTCCCAATAACTAAGGTTTTCTATTCCTTTTGTCTCCTTCCTTATCTTATTATATTATGTGACTAGGGATTCATTTGATATAAACATTTTTTCCTTAGTGCATGACATATTTTTGTTTTTAGATCCCAACTATTAAATGCCTAAAACAAGTCTTTTTTTAATTATTCTTGATCTTTTGTACTCTTTCACACTTACTGGTGCACATAACAGGCTCTTGGTAGAGGTTTCAATATTCAATGAATGTATTACACCCATAATATTTTATTTTTGTCACATTTCTTATACTAGTGTTTCTCATTATTGAGAATATCAAGCTTAGGATCATACATTCCCATGTACTTGATTATTTCTCAAAATAATCCTTCTTTCTTTACATACTGTATTTTTAGAAAATTTTAAAAGCTCTCTAGTTTTTTATCATTTATTTGTGTTCTCAACCATATTTTGGTATTGATGATTATGGTATCATCAAGAGACTTAATTTTCATCTCCTCTTTAGTGAATATCATTACATTTTTTCTAATGAGTCCTCCACATTTCGTATAATATTGAACTTGGGTAGCCTTGAATATGGGGCCACTCTCTTAATATTGAATTGTCTTTTTTTATGGTATAAAATTTAGGATTTTAGTTTCTCCTACGGATGATTGAGGTATTATTTTCATAAATATGAGTATAGACACAGGAAATCTACACACCTACATTTAAAAATGTTGAAAATCCCCTTAGACATATTTAGGACCCCCTTGGGACTACTCTACACCAATTTGACCTCACCGGGCTCATATGCAGTCAATTTCACAAATTGTCTCAATGTGACCTTTAGGAAAATTTTCCTTTAGTACCTGAACATTGATTGTTAGGGTGACCATTGACGGTTATACCTGGAAACCCCTGACCAGTGATGGTCAAGGTCCACCTCCTTAACAAAGAACATGCAACCATCCACTTTGATTTTCTAAATATAACTCATCTAATTCTTATTATGAGCCTTTGCATGGATGAATTATATTTACATGGCCTACTTACATCTTCACTTCTACCTCTTACTTGTGCCTATATGAGAGAGAGGCCTAAGAGGTCAAATCTATCTACAATAATTATCAGAAGCTTAAGGACTCATGATTTTTCTTTTGAAGCTTAATCAACATCATCAATGTTATTAAGCATCATCATCCATCTCATTGAGAGTTGAATTAGCATCACCTCTCAACCAAGATCTTAGGTACCGTTACTCTATCAAAATCAAGCTAGATTCTAATAACAGGCTAAATACCGAGCCACCTAATCAACTTATGGTAAACCAAGTACTTATTTGTTAATATTCATGTACTTTATTTCCATTTCACAATCAATCCATCCCTTACCTAACTCCCAAAATCCATCTATCAGATCTTGTTATTTAGCTATTTATGAAACCCAAAACTTACATAGTAACCATCGATGGTTGACTCAACCACTGATAGTTTGTCCAACTACTAATGGTCAGCCTGACCATCAACGGTCACCTTAACTACTGATGGTCACCCCACCACCAATGGTCACCTTTGGTAGTAAAAACTAGTAAGTTGTTTTCACCCACCTACCCCCAACCAAACCTGATTTTTCATGTTTCTAACCACTCAAAAACCCCTTTCAGATTTTTTGAGGCATACCCTAACCCCTTAGCACTAGTATTGATTAGTGTATCAATAATTTAGTCATTTCTAGTCTATTTTTTATAAAGCATTCTTGTGTTCAGTTTTAGTAATCTTATTTAATTGATGTAAGCCCATTCTTTCTAGTTTTGTGAACTTAATTATTTAAAACATGTGGATTGATAACCCCTAAAGAAGCTCTCACTTCTAGGATCTAGTTATCACTAGGTAATCCACCCAATTACCTATCTAATAAACAAGTTTGCTTTAGTGATTTTTTAATCTATAGGTCTTCCTCCCAAGCCAAAGAGGAGCTCTTCACAATCTTATAATTAAATGCGTGCACAAACAACAAGTTTTTCAACCACACCCATATTGAGTTTCTTTTCTCTCTTCCTTAGAACTTAAAGTGAAAAATCAACATAAAATATTCTGGCACACTTGGTTGGACGTAGAGTCTTTACTCACATTTTCTTTGAATTTGTATGCTCTTCTCTCTATCTATGCTCATAATTAAAACTAAAATTTCTTTTGGGTTAAAAATACATTGCATCTATTGATTGCTTTTAACATTATTTCACTTTGGATTAAAGTATAGTAATCTTGATTTTCTTTTCTCTCTTCCTTAGAACTTAAAGTAAAAATCAACATAAAACATTCTAGCATGCTTGGTTGGACATAGAGTCTTTACTCACATTTTCTTTGAATTTGTATGCTCTTATCTCTATCTATGCTCATAATTAAAACTAAAATTTATTTTGGGTTCAAAATAAATTACATCCATTGCTTTCTTTTAACATTGGTTCACTTTGGATTAAAACACAATAATCTTATCATAGAAATAATTTTGTTGCACACACTAGCCAAACCACTTTCATCAATCAAACATAAAAATAATTTGAGACAAATCCTGACAATGATTTCATCACCTAGAGGTCACATTACCCTTTTTAGACAATCCTACTTGGAGATCATTACCAAGGGGAGAACCAACTTAGCTCTCTAGTTGATTATAAACTCTGGATATCAAAATATATTGGCTAAACATTCGACACTCTTATTATTGTAGGACTGTGAAGTGAGGGGGTAGGCCCCAATACCAAACCACATATTTATTCCAATATAGATACTTTTGATCAACTAAAATGCCCTGAAACCAACCATAGACTACTTAAATAGTACCTAATCTACAAACCAACTTTTATCACACATTCTCATAAACTAAGGCATAAGCCAAAAGTGAGATTAAAACTAACCTCTAAGCTTAACGTACTTTCTAGTGTGTGTATTGATTACCTTGATAATTTTATTGTCTTTTTCTTGTTTGAGTGGTAAGTTTGTTTTTGTCTTATCTTCCTCTTTCTTGTATGGTTCTCACTTGCTAGTAACAAAGAGACCTAGTAGAGTAGAACCCATCACTTAAATAAACCTTTTCTACCTCCTCATCTATAGATTACACTCTGAGGTAGAAGATTCACCTCATCCATTGGGAAGCCCTAATTTTCCCTGGGTATTTTCCCAAGGAGACATGGACTTTACCACTTTTTTGGACAACAACCTAGTTTCCCTCCAACATTACCTCAACACCTCCCCTCATCATGTCCCGATTTCAACTCCACCTCAGGATCTTCCTTATGGAATGCCATCCCACCTTATGAATGATATATTTATTGACATGGTCACCACCCAACCTCCAACTACCTAGGCATCTTCATCTACTACCCCCTTTAATGCCACAACTGAAAACCAACCTACCTAACCAACTACTACCCTTATACTTTCTACCCACACCAACAACTCCTCCACCTTAGGATTAACCTTACCATTAACCCATCATGCTCCACTTATTGTTGGAGCATCTACCATGAGCACTACCAACCTTTCCTATGTCAAACCTAACCCATTAGTCAATACCCATTTACCAAGGTTAGGGGTATCTATCCCTTCTACTTCACCACCCATTATCACAAAGGTCACTGCCTCACCTCTTGTCACCAGCCCAACTACCTCCCATACCCAACCTTTAGGAATCCCTCAATAGGTATCCATTACACCCACCTAAGTTACATCCCTAACCTGACAAGGGTATGCACCCACTACCCAAATACCATCATATACCTATCCTTACATATGACCTATCCAACCTTTAACTTCCACATTCTAAAATGTGAGAACCTCTCAATTGCCAAACAATTACCAATATGTTACCCAACCTCCACCACAATATCAAACTTACAATCCTTGTTGGTCCACCACCTCAAACTGAACCCAATGAATATGCTCATGGACAAGAAGACAAACACTGAATCATCTATTTTAGGGGCTCATAACATCCTATCCTATGATCAAATTTGTAACGAACCTATTTGTCCCTCTGTCCCTATCAAACCTTACCCTCCTCAATGGGATCTTCCAAAAGTTACCAAATTTTAGAGCAAGGAAGACCTCCAATAACACCTTAGGGATTTTAGGCATGTATGTTATATGATTTATTATGATGATGCCCTTCTCCTTAAAACATTCCCCATGTCTTTATTTGTCTTGACACTTGACTGGTATAGTGCCATCACCAAGCATTCAATCTTTTCCTTCACCCAACTATCACAGGTCTTCTTATATCACTTTTCCATTAACATTTGCAAAAAGGTCTCTATCATTGACCTCTATTCCATTAGGAAATTTGATGATGAGTCCATTTATAATTTCATTTCCCATTGGATAAGTTTGATCAATCAAATATCATTTTCCTTACCTCAACTTGAACTTATAGAGGTTTTTGCTCAAGCATGTTCTAAACATATATCTTATACACTACGTGTTTAAAGATTCATAACTTTTTGATCTGTAAAATCTACACTAATTTTTATGTGCATAAAATTTTACAATGGATAATTTTGTTAACACTCATTTTACTGATATACTCAAGGGAATTATAACAAGTTTGACCTTTTAAATGTGTTTTTCAAGGTTGATAAATGAATGAAGTGTATTACAACTCATTTATCAAAACCATTCAACTTATTTCTAATCTTGAAGTGCTCAATTCTCTAATAAATTATTGTATTTAGATATTTATGCATTCAATAGTGATTAATAAATAAATCAAATATAAAAAAAGAATGCACAAATAGAAATTACCTATGATAAGTACATGATAACGGAGTTCACTTGCTATTTAGGTTACATCTCCAGGTTTTCTTAGAATACGAATTGATCCATTTCTATGAATTGAAAGTACATGGCCAAAATCTTACAATTATCAAATGGACACTCTAATATTTCATACAACTCAATAATAGACCTTTGAAAATTCCCAGTATCCACAGATGAACTTTCCACCTTCCTGTTGTGAAAACAATCTCATGGTCCTAAAATTCTCCACTAAAAATATCCTTAAAGGATTTAAAAGGTGGATCAAATGAATTCAAATCAGAAAAATACACATATATATGGAATCGTCTTAGAGTATATAACAACTCTCTAGTTTACTCCAAAGTCTAAAAATCTCTCTAAGTCCTATAAAACTTAGGATATATGTAGACTGGTCTCTATATTGGCCATTAAACAATCTATAAAGCTTCACATTGAGGCATTAAAAATGGAATCAAATGACCTAAAATATAGACACTCAACATATGGCTGGAACCATCTTAGAGTCTAGAAGATTTCACTAGTTTACTCTGAAGCCTAGAAATCACTCAAAGTGCCTCAAAACTGAGGAAGAGTAAAAATGGGTCCTTATGCCTTAGCAAAATCAACTAAAAATTGGTGTTCAAATAGAAATTCATGGATTTATATATCCATTCAGGCAAAAATGGGTATAGTGGTAAGGTTTTATCATTTTTGCTTGGAGGTCAGGGGTTCAATTTTGAACTTGGCAATTATCATTATCCCACATTGCTTGGGATGACATTCGCATTGAAAATATTGAACATTTAAAAACCCCATACACTATCAAAGATGAAAAATAAACCCAATTTTTTTTACATGAACTGACTGCCATGTGTTACATCCTTATTGGTCCATGTTTCTGCCATGTCATCACTTTGACCAAGTTTGACTAGTCATAACTTCCACATATGGACTCGGATTTGGTTCATTCAAAATGCATCAAAAATTTCATGATGAGCTCTACATCATGGAGTTATATTCAAAATTTTCTATGATGGTCAATTTTTCTAGTTGACTAGCTTTGATTGCCTATTGACTTATTTTGATTAAAACTTTGACCAGTTGTACAAGGAGCATATGAGCTCCATTTTTGAACTTCCACATACCATTGGAAAGCTCTCAATGAGTCTTATAAAATGGTATAGGTCTTAGTCTAATTTGGAAACTTTTATAAATGATCTCTAGATCATACCTCCCCATTAAGAAGGCTTTTGGTCCACCAAATGTTGGTATCTACTAAAATGCCTATCATTTCTAAAGATACTCTGATAGGTCTTATCAATTGAATTAGGTTCCACAACTACACCTATAATGATTGGAATAACCTAATGATCACATCTTCCATAATCCCTTTACTATTGCATGACTATCAATAGCCTCTACACATAACTAGGGTGTGATGACTTCCTCTGCTACATGGCTTCACAAGAGCTTCTACATAGATAAGCCTAGTGATCTTTTCTAATGCATGACTAAAAAAATCCTTGTACACAGATCTGAGATCCTAAATGTGCATCCATGTCTTCTTCTACTACATAGCCATCCAAGGGCTTATACATAGAACTACACATGGATAATAGCATGCCCATCAATGTCCTCTTCTGTTAATGATGCTCTGACAATATATCAAAGTATAGAAACCAAATAATAACATATGGAAAAATATGATTCATAACTCAAATTGTAAAGGCCTAAAATAAGGCATGAGTTATATTGAATCCTACAACTACTAATAATATCACAACATCTTTCAACTGTCTACCCACTATCACATCCTATGAGCAGTGAACTACCAAGCACTATAACAATCACCAATGCAACTTTAGAACAAGTTTGTTAATGTAAACAAAATACATTAATTGTTATCACCATGTCACAATACACTACTCAGACATGGGTCTTAATATGCTAAACAACTATGAAAATAACAAATAGTGTATAGTGTCTAGCATTTCAAACATTGCCTAATAGGGTCTTACAAATGCATCCAATCACACACAAGCCACAAATAGATGCATCCCAAAATAGTAGTTATTTTAAAACAATTATTGTAGGAAAATTGAATCCTACCTAACAACCTGTATACTACTATCAATCCCCATGCTAATCAATGAGTTAAATTTCCTTAACAATTTAATAGGAAACTCATAAAGCTAACACTAGAGATTCAAAAAATAGAGCTTTCCAAAACACAAGTGTGAGAATTAAAAACTTTACATGATGAACCTGTCTTGAAGTGTTCCCACTATAGTAGCTCCAAAAATGCATATATCAAAGCATGGGTATATGTCTATTTGTCAACATACAACAAAGATCCCAAAATTGCTTTGCAACATAAATGCATTATCAATCCATTAATCATGACAACAAAAAATTAATAAACTATTTACTAACCCTCTTTATTAGATTCTTATTTTTAGGGTGTTTAATTTCCTTAGTGGATTTATTGACATCTCTATAGGTAGATTGAACAAAAACTTCATTAATTACCTTATCAATAGGTTTATAAACCATCTTCTTCTTACCATTACTCAGGATGGTGGGATGGTTTAAATTTTCAACACTTCTCAACCTGATGCCCACTAACATGACAATGAGTGTAAACATCCCTCTTCTTAGGTGAGGTCACCCATTTTTCATTTCTTTCTTTTCTAGTAATAGAATGGTCTTAAACACCTAAAAGCTGCTTTAGTAAAGCTTGTATTTTCCAATAATATGCTACACAATGGTTATTCAATCCACAAAATGTATAAGGAAAAGAATGCAACATATTCTAAATATCAAAACCAAATTTATTAAATGGAAAAAGTGAATCAGAAGTCTTAGAATTCACATTCTTATTGGTGATTTTTTGAGTGTAAGAATAAGGAGGTGGAATCTCAATACCTCTTTTACCTAATTTTTTACACTGCTCATCATTCCTTCATAGAGAGGAATTATGCTCTACTAATAGCCTCAAAATTTGGCTGTCAGAAGCTTATCCTCTTTCAGCAATGGAGGGACTCTCTCTAACATCCACTTTCTCACTAGTGTAACCCAATCCTACATGGTGAGATATATGCTCTACCTATATTGGGTTAGCAATATCATGGCCATTCTTACCAAGACCCCTTCCATAAAATCTCATTTTCAATAATATTTAGATCCAATGGCCTTAGTGTCTTTTTTAAAACTACCAAAAGCAACATCTAAAACTGAAGGGATAACAATACTACATGATGAACAACTTACAATTTAATCATCTATCATAGTACCTACATTTGTAGTGGAAGGACTGTGTCTTTCTACACTTTTCATCTATGCCAAAAATTCATCCTTGGTTTGTAACTCGTATTTCAAGAAATAAATCTCCTCATCTAAGGAGTACAATTGAGCTCTTAGGAAAGCATTCTCTTCTTGGATTTGTTGGTTAATCTCTTGAAGCTCATCAAGACTTTCTCTTTTCAAGCCTTTTTCCCATGGATTCCTATTTCTTGCAAACAATGTAATCCCACAAATTTCACACTAAAAATAGAATATCAACAAGGCCAAAAAGTTTGCAATACTATGGAAAACCAAACTGAACACAACTAAAATCAAATCGACATAATCATATGCTAACCTAACACACTAACTACTCTAATACCAAACTTGATCCATAAACTCTACACTGATTTCTATGTGCATAAATTGTTTATAATGGATACTTTTGTCAAACACCCATTTTCCTGACATACTTAAAGGAATTATAACAAGTTTGACCTTTTAAATGTGTTTTTCAAGGTTGATAAATGAATGAAGTGTATTTCAACTCATTCATTAAAACCATTCAACTTATTTCTAAACCCAAAGTGGTCAATTATTTATTAAGTTGTCATATTTAGCTAATTATGCATTTAATAGTGATTAATAATGAAATTAAATGTAGAAAAAAATGCCCAAATAAAAATTACCCATGATAAGTATGTAATAATGGAGTTTACCCACTACTCAGGGTATGTCTTTGGGTTCGCTTATAATATGAACTAATCCATTTCCATAAATTGCAATTACATGGCCAAAATATTAAAATTATCAAATGAACACTCTAATATTGCATACAACTCAATGACATACTTTCTAAAAGTCCCAATATCCATGGATAAACTTTCCACCTTACTATCATGAAAGCAATCTTGCGTTCCTAAAGTTCTCCACCAAAAGTATTCTTAAAGGATTTAAAAATTGGCCAAAACTAACTCAAATAATGAAAATACACATATGGATGGAACCATCTCAAATTTTAGAACAACTCTCTCGTTTACTCCAAAGTCTGAAAAGCTCTGTAAGTCCTTCAAAACTTAGGATATATGTAAATTGGTCTCTATATTGGCCATAACAAAATATTCAAAGCTTCACTTTGAGGCATTAAAAATGGTATCAAATGACCTCAAATCTATATGCTCAACATATGGATAAAATTGTCTTAAAGTCTATAACATTTCACTAGTTTACTCCAAATCTTGAAAATCACTCTAAGTGTTTCAAAAATGAGGAAGAGTAAAAATGGGTCCTTATGCCTTATCACAATCAACTAAAACTTGGTGTTCAAATAACAATTTGTGGATTTATATAAAAATTCAAGACTATGGGCATAGTGGTAAGGATTAATAATTTTTTCTCAGAGGTTGGGAGTTTAATTCCCAACTTGGAAAATACATGCTCTAAGGCTTATCATTATCCCAGATTGCTTGGGATGACATTGGACACGCTCTAAGGCTTATCAATGTCCCACATTGTTTGGGAATTATCCCATATTGCTTGGGATGACATTGGTGTTGAAAATATTGAACCTTAGAAAACCCCATACAATTTCAAAGATGAAAACTAAACTCAATTTGTTTTAACATGAACTGAATTCCATGTGTCACCTCCTCATTGGTCCACATTTCTACCCTGTCATCACTTTGACCACAAATTTGACTAGTCATAAATTCTGCATATAAAATCAAATTTGGTCGATTCAGAATGCATCAAAAATACTGTGATGAGATATACAACATGGAACTAGATTTGAAACATTTCATGATGGGAAATATTTTCTAGTTGACCAACTTTGACTACCTGTTAACCTATTTTAACTAGAACTTTGATCAGTTATACAAGGGGCATATGAACTCCATTTTCAAAGTTCCACATACGATTGGAAATCTCTCAATGATCCCTATGTAATGGTATATGTCTCATTCTAATTTGGGAACTTTTCTAAAATGATCTCTATATCACTTTTGATGAAGATTTTACCATAGTGCGTAAGCTAGAAAACTGGGCTATAAACAAGGGAAAATTGAAGTTATAAAATAAAAAATCTACCTTAAATATTAATGAAACCTCTTCCTCCAAGTTATGAAACCAAACCAATACCAAAACTAAGAGCAATGGAACCATGAATGTCATTGTCCTTAAAACCACTCCTCCACCCAATGTCAACCAACAAAGCTCTTCCATTATCTCCAACCAAAACACAAAGAACCCAAACCAAAGTACTAAAAAATAGTTAACTCTACTTGGAGAATGTTATGCCTCATTTTGGAGAAACTACTAAAATATAACCTCATACAGCTTCCCACATCAATCCTCCGTCAGTAGTTTGATTCTTCTCATCCAACACCTACTTGGTACAATGAGAATAACCTTTATGCTTTTCATAGGGTAATTGGACACAACATCAGTCAATGTAATACTTTAAATAATGTTTTCCAAAGCCTTATCAACAAGGGGGAACTCATGTTGGATAATCTGAATGCCCCTCAAAATCAACCTCTTGATATCTTCAGGAAGTCTTTTCCCAACCATGCCCCTATCAAAACTAAGAACACACAAGCTAGATGTTCTCATGATGTCCACACGATCAATATAGTCTTTGATATGATTTTAAATTAGGAATCTACTATCCAATCTACCTATTTTACCCCACTTCACTGTATCAAGGTGGCAGAGTCACTTTCCCTTCATTTGGAGGCGCAAATTGAGGAGGTTCCTTTTTCCTTAGCTTTACTCATAGAGGCTTTGGAATCGTCAAACACCCCTTCATATAGCCTACCCAAACAAAAAACTATTCCTAACCCACCATCTCCCCTAACCATGTATCAAACCATAACTATGGACATCATGATTAGGGAAACAAATTTTCACAAACATCCCTCACAGAGCAACCACCCAACTTGAACTTACCTCCCTTGCTTGAGAAAATAGATGAGGCTATCAACCCTCCTCCTCAACCCATAGGTGTATCCTCAAAACTTGCTACCCAAGGGGAAAAACTAATATATAGACCTATTTCTAAACTTGTTCCAAAGTTAGGTATGGTCACAAAACTAGATACGGATTAAGTCACTTTTTGGAAACAGTTAGGGCTTCCTTACATCAATAAACCTAAACCTTCTATCATGCCTCTAACTAAAAAACCCATCATTTTTCCACCACCTCTCAAGCCAATCAAAAATTTTACCAACCCCTTACCTTCTCAATCAACCAAAATAGCCACCTCTCTAATGACCATACCACCAACCAAAACTTCCAAAACTCTTAGTTCCTTCTCTACACAAATCTTGGTCCACCCATATTTGAAAGTAAAATTAACCCCATCCAAACCTATACCCAAGCCTCAACCCAAACCAACCAAAGGGGTAGAATCATTGAAAAGACATATGGCTATGATTCTACCTCCTTCTTACTTGCCTTCTATCTTGGGGCCCCATCCCTCAACTTTGCTTAAAAAGCAAGCTCTATTTAACATATGTCACCCACTACCATTGGTTACACTAGCCCACCTACACTCTAATGTGTCAGTCCTTCCCAAATTACCAATAGCCAGACTATCAACCTCAAACACTCTAATAACTAGCATACCCAAACCAAAATCATCAACCAAAAGCACCACCTTTCTCAAAACATCTCTTAACTAGACTTATTACCACCAACATACCCATATTACTAACCAAAACCACAATCCCTAGACCTTCCCCACCTCTAATAGAATCTTATATGACCATTCTTCAAAGATTATTTTAGACCTCTTGTCTCACATTACCTCCTATCAGACCTTTTGATCCTCTACAGTTTGAATCTAGCGTGGTATAATGACCATAAAATATGTTCCTATCATAGGACACTTAGGCATGACACTGAAGGATTTCAAAGCTCTCCAGGCCATTATCCATCAGCTCTTTGATGAGGATGATATTTGAGTAGATGAAATTCCATCAACTCCTCTGCACCCAACAATCATTTTCCAACACATTCCTCACCCTCCACTCTCACCTCTAAGTGACAAAGAATCTACCCAATCTCCCATCACACCTTCCCCCTTAACCCATACCATTAATTTAGTCATGTGATCACAAAAAAAGATAAAGGGAAGGCTAAGGTATCCATCCCATGGGCATACCCACCAACTCATCCTAAATCAAACCTGATCCAAACCTCTACATCCTTAGATAAACCCAAAGTTACTATCTTAGGCACCTCTGAGGCTAACCCCTGTGAATCCATCAGGAGGGTAATTCTTAAGCAAATCCACTAAACTCTAGCTAAGATAAGCCTCTATGAGCTCATTTCCACCTCACCTCACCATCGTCAAACCATGATAGAAGATATACAAGCTACTGAGGTTAGATCGGGTGACTCCCCACTTATAGAAGCCTTTGTAGGTGCTCTCCAACTCTCCACCCTAGTTACTTTCAAAGACTTAGAGATACCCTCTATCCACCCTAAGGATTTAGATCCTCCTCTCTTTATTACTTCCCACATCAACCAAACCTACATCAAGTGGGTTATGATTGATGGGGGATCTAGCATCAAGATCATCTTATCCTATGCCTATGACCAACTCAAATTATCAGATAATGTCAAGTCCTAAACTTTAGCTATGTTTCAATCCTTTAACTACACCATAACCAATACCTTAAGAATATTTATCCTCCACATTTAGCTTAGATCATGCACACCCCATAAAAAAATTTATGTGGTCAAAGGTGAGTTTTAGTATAATGTTCTATTAGGGAGACCTTGAATCTAAGTTATGGGTTACATGCCTTCTACCCTCCACTATTTTGTCAAATTCAAACACAAAGGTCAGGGTGTTACCATACAAGCTAACCCAAGCCCTTTTATAGTATGCAACATGACCAACTAGCCTAATGATGTCCTCCTACCTCTGACCACACTACCCCAAACATCTGTCACCAAGCCCTCAACCATGGAAAATGAATCCATTACTTCTCCTTCTATAGAGGCATCTACCAGTTCATCTATTCTTGTAAACCAAATACCCACCACTGATCACCTATGGAATCTACCTTCCAATGCCTTACCCTTGGAGAATACCATCTCCTAACCCTTGATGCTTTCCCTACTCCTTAAGAGTATGAGAAACTTGATAATTAGCTAGGTTATGATCCCAACATTGGATTTATTACCCCCTTAGGGGTCTCTAAGCTATTAAACCCACTTTATCTATGGGGAATTGACAAGCCCCTTAACACTGGTTGCCATCCCCTCTTCACCTCAACTATTCATCTCTACATTCTCTTACTTGGACAACTTGGAATATGTCAAATTATACTTTCATAGGTGCACCTAGAAAGGATTCAAATTAGGGTGATATGAGCATGAACAACACACATTGATCTTAATTAAGACCCAAAAGCCTCACAATAAGCATGACCTTGGCTTCATTTTACCGAATCAAAAGAAAGCTGAACAACCTACCATTACCATTATTGAAGAGGAGACCCCTTCCTCACCAACTCCCCCTCTACTTGTGTGAGGATGAGGACATCATCCCACCTAAATTATTTTTCAACATGATTACCCTTAGACCCCTAACTTATCAATGAGAAGGGGAACTCATATCCATCCCTTTAATCCATCTTGAACTGGTGGGAGAAGACTCTCCTACCATTCACACTATCCAGTGCTAGGATGATGATTCTATTCTCACCTACCTTGGTGCACCTAATTCCTCTATCCATAAATCCTTACCTATAGAGACCTCAACCACGTTGAATGAACCCACCATGGATATAGACATAGGCAATCTAAACAACCCCATGTTGTCAAAATGGGCTAATCTCTCACTCCTAAAGAACTACAGGACTTCTCTATCTTCCTCCAAGACCACAACATTGCATTCGCATGGTCATATGCTAACATACATAATATTGACCCAGTCATTGCCACCCATAACATTATAACCAATCATGATGCCAAGACTATTAGATAGAAACTTTGATGAATGTATCCTCACATAACCCTTCTTGTCAAAGAAAAGTTTCAATGCCTCCTCTTTATCAAATTCATTCAACCCAATGATTATCCCTAATGGGTTTCAAACATCATTTTTATCATAAAATCCATAGGGGGGATACGTATCTATGTGGAATTTTTTGACCTCAACCTCACCTACCTAAATGATGACTTTCCTCTACCTAGGATTGACCAACTTGTTGATCTTACAATAGGCCATGAGATGCTATCTCTCATGGATGGTTTTTTGGGTTATAATCAAATATTGATTGCCCCCAAAGATTAGCACAAAATTGCCTTTGTCAACCCATGAGGGACCTTCTATTATAGGTTCATGCCCTTCAGTCTTAAGAAAATGATGTAACCTACCAATGTGCTATGACCTATAGCTTCCATGATCTTATCCACACAATCATAGATAATTACGTGGATGCATCCTCAAAATATCTAAACTTTGTAAGGACCATTTATCCATTCTCAAGATTATCTTTGAGAGACTTATCCATTACCATGTCTACTTCAATCCCAAGAAATATATTTTTAGGTTCTTGTCAAGTAAAATCCTTGGCATCATCATTTCCCTTCAAGAAATCAAGTTTGATCCAGCCAAAAATCAGAGCCATCTTTGAGATGCTCCCCTTGAATAATATTATGTAACTCCATAGTTTGTAGGGGAAGCTCCAATACATTAATCGCTTCATCTCTCAACTCTCAAATAGATGTCAACCCTTCCATCACCTCTTAAAAAAGGACATTTCTTTCAAGTGGAATGTCGATTGTCAAAAGGCCTTTGAAGTAATAAAAGAGTACCTTTTGTCTCCACCTATCCTCACACCTTCTAAGGATGAAAAACCTTTCTACATTTATATCTCAACCACTGATCATTCCCTAGGGGCAATGCTTGCCCATCGAGATGAACAACACAAAGAGCAAGCCATATATTATATAAGCCACACCCTTGTAGACTATAAATTTTTTTATACACATACCAAGAAACTAGGCCTAGCCCTAGTCTTCCTAGCCACCAATCTTCACCACTACCTTCTTAACCACAAATTTTTTGTCATAACCAATATCGACCTACTCAAGTACTTGCACTCTAATCAATATCAAAACTAGCATACGGCTAAGTGGCTCATACTTTTAGCTAAGTTTGGCCTTGAATTATTATAGCATAAGTCAATTAAGGGGCAAATCATTATTGGCTAGTTGGTTAATGCACCCCTACCAAGCAACCAACCTCCTCTTGAATTTCTAGATGAGTCCATCACAAACCTATCCCAACTAGATTTCACCAATCATGTAACCATGTTCTTTGATGGTTCCAAATATCAGCATGGTGGGGGGGTTGGTATCATCCTCATCCCCCTTGTTAGTGAACCACTTCATTTTTATTTTAAACTCCACTTTGAATGTACCAAAACTATGGTTGAATATGAAGCCCTCATAATAGTTCTCCAAACTGCATTAGCCTTGGGAGTTAGAAAAATAAACATATTTGGTGACTCCCAAATTGTGGTAAATCAAGTCAATGACATCTACCAGTGTAAAAATGAGATTTTACAACTATATATATAGTCACTAAAATCTTGACATCATTTGAACACTATCACATTCAAACTACCCCATGATCTATCAACAAGTTTGCCAACACCATGGCTTTTCTCACTTCCCAGATCCCATCAGTACCCTTGGACTTAGAGCTATCAGTCATTGTCCATCATCTCATCGAATCTTCCTATGTTAAGTCAAACACCAACCATTTTTAGTGTGGAGGAGTTCTAGCCTAACCTTTGGTATCAACAAACCTTCAACTACCTTAACCTTGGCATATTTCCATCTAACCTCTCTAGGAATGCCCACTGAGTGTTTATTTAGAGCACCTCTTATTATTCCATTATGGGAGGCATACTTTGTAAATGTGGTCTTGATGGCCTCCTATTCTATTACCTCTAGGTCTAGAAGCCTCTCACACTATCAAGGAGATGCATGATGGTATCTTTTGGGGTTACTTTAGTGGACTCATTATGGATAATCACCTCATCTACCTAGGCTATTACTGGCCTACCCTTAACCAAGAATATTATGATTATGTGAAAACGTTAAGTGTCAACAACATGCTAATTTACATCATGCACCCAATCATAGCCTTCAAGTTTCTACTGACTTTTGGCCTTTTTTACAATAGAGTCTAGACCTTATTAGTAAAATTAACCACCACTCTTCATAGTGACATCACTCTATCATCACTATGACTGAACATTTCACCAAATGGGTGGAGGCCATTCCTCTTATCTTGACAAAAGTTGACAAAATTATTGAATTCATCACTCATCATATCATCTGTCATTTTGGTGTTCCCCATAAGATCATCATTGATAATGGCAAATCCTTAAAAAATAAACAAGTTCAAGGTCTTTTTGATGTATTTGGTATTAAACTTAGCTTTTCATCCCCTTATCACCCATAAGAAAAATGGACAAGTAGAAGATTCTAACAAAACCCTTAACAACATGCTTACCAAAATGGTCAATACCTCAGGTCAAGATTGACACTTTCACATCAATTTCTCCTTATGGACATATCGTAATAGTATATGAACCCCTATAGGTGCTACACCTTTTTCTCTTGTTTTTGGAGCTGAGGTTGTATTTCCTCTTGAAATCCAAATACTTTCTCTTCATATATATTTTCATGACCTTATTTTAGAAGATGATTATTGTTAGGAATGTTTATCTCAACTCAAGCTACTTGACAAGTGTCATTTGGCCACTCTTTCCCATCTCTATGTCTATCAATAATGAATCAAGTGTGCCTATAACAAACACTTGAAAGTTTGAGGATTCAATATTGGAGATCTTGTTCTCAAGGAAAATCAACATGTGACTAATATGGAGAAAATCTAAAGGGTAAAATTTACTTTCAATTAGCTTGGACCCTATATCATAATGCATAAGTATGGATTAGGAGATTATCATTTGTCATCTCTCGAAGGCAAACCAGAGCTTGAGCCTCTCAATGCTTCACATCTACATCCATTATATTATTAAATAGGGATCACACTCATCATTTGTCTAAATTAAGCTCATCCCCTACACCCATATTTATCTCCATCTTTTTAGGGGTGATTGACTACAAATGATCCATCATAGTCATAGCCTAATCTTGAACTATGGGTACCATATCTCTAGCCATGGCATGATTATCATGGTAATTTCTATCCATCTTTAGGATAGATTCCCATGGTCATTGTCACCTAAACCTCTTTTCACTTATTGAACCTTTGTGTCAAATTAGTCTTGCCTTAATAAAGGTAATCCTCTAAGTATATATAAGCAAGTGTATTTCAAACAAAATCAAATCAAAAGCAAAAATCAATATCAAAATAGTCAAAAGTATATCAGGAGCCATTCTTAACATGTGTAGACTGCTCCCTTGAAGGGTAGCTATTGAAAACTTAGTCAAAATTGCAAACCATAAGGTGGATTTCTCCCTTGAAGGACATCTATCAAAAACATTTGGACTAAGCATATACATCTTAGATGACTCCCTCAAAGGATGGTCGAGTGAAGCATTTGTCAAAGCTATAAATTTCTTGAAAGCTTCCCTCATTGATCAACTTCCCTAACCCTAAAGCAATTTTGAAAATAGAAAAGACCCCTAAGCAAAAGTAAAAGTAATGAGGAAGCTATAATCGGATTTCATAAAAACAATAATCTTGGAAGGCCCCAATCAGCTCTCCTTGATAGACTTATTGCATCGATTAGTCTGCACTTTATATATGAGCATAGAATTATTTGTACTACCTCTTTAGAAGCCTATAGAAGAGGCATGCTAGTCTCATAAAAGGTTCTAGTTTCACCCATTCTCCCTTCACATATCATATACATGGGACTATGAGCTTATTTGGCACAATGTGATCAAGATACCTATTTATCAACCTAAGCATGCTAATGTGAAGCATCTGAAAGGCTTATTGTCACTAGGTTAATCCAATCTTGGGTTTCATTTTGGTTTTTACCAATGAAGAGGCATCATGTTCCTTTTATTATCTTTTTTCAGTCCATACCTCTCATGATTCTTATCACTTTCTTAAACATTTAGTTAGTTATCCACTTAATTTATGTATTTTCATTACACCTGCTCCCATACTTATATTTTTATCCCCATGATCATAAACAACAAACATCACATTAGTAATGTAAACATCACGAACCATGTCCACAAACTACACCATCTCTCTACCTATAATCAAAACACAATGAAAACATATCATTAACATCATCCTATCCATTAACTATCATAACATCACGTAAGAATATATCATGCCATAAACAACACTACTTACACCACTCACCATCATAAACACAAATATATTAAATAACCAAAACATCATGAACCATAGCATATACAAATCTATCCATCTACCATAATATTAACACAACTCATCTTCTAACATCAATTCATGCCAAACACATCACATAACCATAAACAAATCCATTACATTATCCTATGACATACATCCATCAATAACACATCCTATCACATCCATGAACAAAATCAGAGCATCATAATTTTTTTTCTAGAATCACATGCCTAAGCTCCAAAGTCAACATCTCATAAAGCATATGAAAGAGGTCACAAATCATCAACTATAAAACATGAACATCATGAACCATGAGCATGCATCATATATAAAATCATAATCCATACATCATATACATTAAGTCATCATAAATAATACATGTACCACTGTATCAAACTCTCTCAAAAAAATATACATCTTGCTACATCAGCATGTAGGCCGATATCAAAATAGTGTACATATATCACTATAAATTCAAAAACATATCTGAACATGGTCATGGGGTACCACTACCACTGGCTCCACCTATACCTATGCAACTATTATTGGCCCCACCTATACCTATACCTACACTTGTACCTAGTGTTGGTCCCCTTGGGACCCCTACCTAACCAAGTATAGCAACCCACTATCCTAGAGTGGCTATCGATGAGCCACTGACCAAACTAGCTCTATACTCCACATATCACATAGCTTGGGGAAACTAATCTAACACCATCACCTCATAATATCAACTCTCCTCAATATTAGTTTGATAGGATACCCATAACACTAAGTCTAGTGGTCCTCTTGCTACTACTACAATTTCTTTTGTCCTCTATCTTAATAGGTCCCTCTCTTATGTGACTATCCCAAGGGAGGCCTGGGCCCGATCCCTCTCACCTATAATAGTAACAAAATAACCTTGAAATATGGAAATATGACCCTGTAACATGGCTACCTATTCCTATAATACTTGTACTTATGCCTAGTTTGTGGCCAATTCCACCCCTACCTATCCATCATGGTTTACTAGGTCTACAACCATCAATATCATGCCCTCATCATCCCCACCAACATCTATAGCTGAATATATCAAATGGTACCAAACCATGTAGTCATATACATAACCAACATAATCCATAAGGGCCAAAATAATAAATTCCTTAAAACCACCATGCAAAACTATCAGAGTAGGCTAGGTCATTGACTACTGACCCTCTGAATCTTGCCTCTTATATCAGGGAAATAGACCTGAGATACCCTATATCAAGCTAAACTATCAATGCACCCTATCGAATGGAATTAGATCAACCTCACCCTCTTATCTACCTACTATCTACCTATAACTCTAAATGGAAATGGTCTACCTCTTGTAACTTGGCCATATTGGAAACTATATATATTACCTCTAGATGATGTCTCCAACTGCTAATGCACCTAGTGCACACCTAAACCAATCAACATCATGGACACCACCTCTTGCACTTGATGTAACCACATCATCCCTTCATCTCATAAAATGAATAGGGAACTCGACCTACATGTACCCTACCCATGACAATCCCATGAGTCTAAAAAAATAAATATGCTCATAATCCCAACAATGAAGAACTAGGCCAACACTGATGCCATATAATCTATGGTGTTTAAACCCCCAAAACTCCTTATAAATCTATATAATCAAAATTGAGACCCAACCAAACATAATCCTACCAAGTAGTAACTCTAATAATACACCTAGTAACACATATAGAAACATCCTACTACTCAAATCTGGGAGCCCAAAGCATGCCACCATAATCATGAACATTCTTATAGGTCTCCTCTCCTTTAGAGCTCACTCATACAACATTGATTAATTGAATCCCCTAGTGTGATATCAGACTTGATCACTGTCATCCGCATATAAAAACTTGATAAATCCATTTCGCTCCTCCTATTCAATCTAATATATCACTTTGCCATGCAATAGGAGTCGAATGATCCTATATATATCCTTAGGGAGAATAGTCATCTCCTAAGTTGATAGTATGAGGGTGTTCATAGTAGGATCCCATCTCTTGATGAGTGCTATGATCATGGATACATCTCTTGGCATGTACTAGTAGTGCCTCATCACCCAAAACCCTACCTCCTCTATATACACCTAGTCCTCTATGGTCATCCCCTCATGAAGCTTGGGGAAGATATGTGACATGTGGTTATGCATCTAAATCTACTCCTTGGCTTGTATCATATCAAACATTTAGCTTAGTTACTAACACTAGTCTTGACTACCTTAATTTATTAACACTTGACCTATTCCCCTATCTCCTCCTAGCGACATTACCCCATAAAAGCTGAGATTGGCCTATCAACCCATGGCTCTCTAACACACTTCAAAACTTTAACCAAACCCTAACCATAATCATATCTTGACCAGACCATTTCCCTTACCCTAAACCATCATCTAAACCATTTACACTAACCCTAAAATCTCACCCTAACCCTAAAAACTTACATTTTCCTTAAAAACCTATAAAACCCTAACCTATCCTACCCAATCACCAATGGTCATGCTGACCATCGATGGTCATGGAGACCATCGATGGTCATGGAGACCATCGATGGTCATGGATACCATCGTTGGTCATGGACCCATATATCTTAGGGTATCAATCATCGATGGTTAGACCTGACCATTGATAGTCACTATGGGCATTCCATGGCTTTAATGCCCAAACTCTCATAAGCATAAAAAATAACCTAAACATATACCTAAACACCTAGCTTACAAACCTACCTAACCTAAATCACCCCCCAACCTATCAATTTGTCATTTTACCTACAAATTTTTCCAAAAACCCTACAACCCCACCTAGGGCATATATCCTAAATAGAACATTCCTAACCCAGTCTAGACCACCCAAACAGATTGAAATTACATAAATCAAACCTAGATATAAATTCAAAGAACCCCCTACCTCATTCATTGACCTCCACCATGGTTGGAGCTCATGAACAACTACCTGAACATGTCCTTGTACTCCATGTATCTTGGGACCATGCAATCAAATCACATGCCTCCAACTAAGGATCAAGCACGACTTCAACAATCACCTTCATTATTTTCTAAAATCATTAGAGCTCAGTCAACCAAAGCACAAAAGTAATAATGGTTAAAAGTGAATTTTGTGTTTTACTTTTGACCTATATAATTTTTTTAGGGTTTCTCCTAATCATCAACAATCAACTTTTATGTACCCTAACCATCGATGATTAGAAAACCCCATTTTCAACTTTTCACCTCAAACTACACATTCATAACACAACTATGACAAGTTTTGCCTACTTTAGAGATTCCCTTCTCCCACCAACTTGACCACCTCATCACCTTGTTATTGGTCTCTTTTGGCCCATTTGGTGTGTATTTTTGTGACACTTTTTGCCTATTTTTTGACTATAGTGATAACATTTCCATGTTGAACTTTTACATTTTGTGCCACCTCACACATACCGACATAGTTATGTCTCATTGGGAGCACTTCCTACCTCAAATATCCATGACATTTGACCCATTTGTGTTTTACTTGGGAGCACTTCCTACCTTTGATACCAACCAAAAACATAAAAATCACTTAAGAGACTTGTGTTTATGAGTGTTCCAAATCACCATGCCTAAAGGTAGTCATGTGGTTCACTTATGACTTGTCCTTCTTAGCATTGACCCTAATTTTTTAGAAATATTGGCAATTTTAGTCTTTGTATAATCTTGGCTATTACACCTTTTCGGTCACAATTTATGCACAAGTTTGCATTTTAGATTCCTCACCTCATATCACCACCTCATGACTAACAATATACTACTTGTCAAACCCATACCCAATTTTTATTTTCCCTCATCAACTCTCAGTTTGAGGGGGAACACCTCCTCCTACTCTTAGGGTAACCAGACCCTTGACCAATACTCCATTTTTGTTTTGCAGCTCGTTCTCACAAGTTGCACAACAAAAAGGGGCAAAATGTAGACATTAAAGATATACACACCTACACATTTAAATGTCAAAAATCCCCCTCGACCTAGTTAGGACCCCCTTAGGACAAACCTACACCAATCTAACCTTATCAGGCTCATCTGTAGTCATTTTCATAAACTATCTTAACGTGACCTTCAAGACCATTTTCCTTTACAACCTGAGTGTCAATGGCTAGGGTGATCATCAATGGTCATAATTAAGAACCCCTTATCATTGATGGTCAGGTTCCATCTCCTTAAAAAATACCATTCAACCACTTGTATTGATTTTCTAAATATAATTCATCTAATTCTTGTTGCGAGCCTTTACATGGATGAATTATATTTAGATGGCCTACTTACACCTTCACTTCCACCTCTTACTTGTGCCTATAAGAGAGAGAGGCCTAGGAGGTTAAATCCATCTACAATAATTATTAGGAGCTCAAGGATTTAGATGGTTTCTTTTATAAGTCAATCATCATCATCATCAACATTATCAAGCATCATCAAACATCTCATTGAGAACTGACTTATTGTCACCTCTTTACCAAGCTCTCAAGTACCATTACTCTATCGAAATCAAGATAGATTATAACAATAGGCTAACTACATCAACCACCCACCTAATCAACTTATGGTAAACCATTTACTTATTTGTCAATATTCACATACTTTATTTCCATTTTGAAATCTATCCAACTATTTCCCAACTCCCAAAATCCATCTGTCAGATCCCATTATTTAGCTATTTATGAAACCTAAAACTTATACAGTAACCATCAATGGTTGACTCAACCATTGATGGTTTGTCTAACCACCAATGGTTATCCTAACCACTAACTATCACTTTAATCTCTAAGGGCTACTGTAGCTATTAATGGTCACCTATGGTAGTAAAAACCATCAAGCAATTTTCACCCACCTACCTCCAATCAAACCTAATTTTCTATGTTTCTGACCACTCACAGACTCCTTTTAGATTTTTTGAGGCATACTCCAACCCCTTATCACTAGTATTGATTATTTTATCACTAATTTGATCATTTATAGTCTATTTTCTTAGCAAGCATTCTTGTGTTCAATTTTAACAATCTTCTTTAATTGATGCAAGCCCATTCTTTCTAGTTTTGTGAACTTATTTATTTAAAACATGTGGATTGATAACCCCTAAAGAAGCTCTCACTTTTGAAATCTAGCTATTTCTAGGCAATCCACCCTATTATCTGTCTAACAAAAAAGTTTGCTTTAGTGTTTTATTATCTATAGGTCTTCCTCCCAAGCTAAAGAGGAGCTCTTCATAAAAAATTTATTCAACGCATGCATAAACAACAAGTTTTTCAACCACACCTTTATTGATTTTCTTTTCTCTCTTCCCTAGAACTTAAAGTGAAAATCAACATGCAATAATAATCTTCTATACCTTATTTATGGTTCACCATAAAACCATGCATCAATGTCTTTTTTGACTATGATTCTAAGTCTTCATTTCCTAATGCTATTTCTACTTCTCATTAGGCTCAAAATATTCATTTATAGTAGATAAATTTTTAACAGTATAAACCATAAGGAAATTGTCATAGTCACTTTATCATCTAAATACAACTCTTCTATCCATGCTACTACCATGATTATTTATAAGGGGAAATGTGTTACCTTGTCGTTGACCTCAAATATTATTTCCTCATCTTCAAAGCTTAAGAATTCCATTGTGTTATACACACCATTATAGATGTAGTAATATTTTATATCATTTATTTTCCTCATATATGTATATTATTTCAAATTATAACTTATTTTTAATTCACATAAAATTTACCTCTACTCTTAATACCCTTATAGGAGACTTGGGTGTAACATCTACCATGTATACACCATAGGTATTGTATTTAACAATGGTTTCCCAAAATACTCTAAAATGTTATTAGGTAAGCCATTGATGTCTACCCTTAGTTATAACAATGAATTTTTCACCTCCTTTTAGTTCTCCTTCACATCATTCAATATTACTATCTTTTTCCACTTGTATCTAGTTCTAAATGCATTCTTATTTATTTATTTATTTCCATTTTTCACCCTTATTTCTCTAGGATTTTGATGCAAGAGCATTATCATTTTGATACATTTTGGTTTATTATTATGTTTTTTTGAGTCATTATAGGACTTAGAATTCATATAGGACAATTTTTATCCTTTTTTAGGTCCTAGGTTTTCAAGATATTTGAATTGGAGTCTATTTGGCATTTTCCTACCAAAACTACCAATTCAAATACTTGAAATTCTTACATAATTTATATGGTTTATTTCATGTTTGTATTAGGTTTTAATTATGTATTTTATTGTTTATAGGTGTATTTTAGTTATTATAAGGGTTTTAGGTGGTTTTCACCTTCTTGGTCATATTTTTCTATTTACCACCTTTTGTAATGCCTAAGAAGGCTAGTGGTTCAAGCACGAACGTATAATTTGGGAAGCAATAATAAATTATAGAGTTTTTAGGAGTGAGAAATGGTTTTATAAGTTTTAATGAGGATAATTTATGTTTGCATAAGGTGGGATTAATATAACTCCAAGAAGGATAATTTAGAAAGTACCATATACAAAAAATTAGAGGTTCTGCATACAATTTTATGTTCACATGTGATGTTGATATAATGTTTAAGATGATGATTTATTAGTAGTATTGTAATTATTTTTATATTTTTTATATGTGACTAACATAATATTTTCATTCCTTTCAAGTGCAGTATATTTTTTTATCAATATTCATGTTTTAAATTATAATATATCATTCAATCAAATTTGAAAGCTCTAATTTGATATAGTTTGAATAAGAGGGAATGGAATGTGCCTTTTGAGTTGATTCATGTGTTTTTTATGAGGGAGGATTTGTATAATAATCTCATTTAATTTGGATGTATGTGTATATAATGGTGATATAAGAAAATATCAAGAGTTTCCATCTATATTTCCCATGTTTAGAATTATGTGTATGCATATTGCATGTGAGTTGGTTTCAATGTATGAGAGACATGATGCATTATAGAGAAATTATGGATTTACAGTGTCACCTCGTATTTGATCATCATCATATAGTTATTATTATACCCTAAATGTTGTATACATAAAATATAAGACTTTCTAAACCCTATTTTATCGTACAATCAAGAAATAAGATGGATAGGGCAGTCGGTTTTAATCCAATTCAAGTCTTTGAATGTTGAAGATGGGCATATAGAGTATTAATTTGACTATGGTAACTTTATATAATGATTATCCACTAATATAACAAATAAGGTTTCACTTTATTTTTCATCTTGCATGCACATAGTCTAGTGAATAGTCCTAAAATGCTATAAATCTTTAAGTTATAGACTTTTTATGGTTTATCAAGCATTAAAACCTATTGTAAAAGGTGGATATTGTTAGGGTAAATATTTTATAGGTATATGTTTTTTTGGATAACCCATATAACTAAAAATAATCCATTTTGATCACTCTCGAGATTAAGCAGGCCTATAATAACCTAAACTAGGGTTTCCATTTTGAAATTGGAGAATATAGAGATTAAAACCTTAAAATTCCTTAAAAACTTGTAGTTTAGTGTGTCTTGATATGATATACAATATTTTTATAGGTTTTAAGTTGAACTTATACCATATAGTAGGACATTTGAGACTATGTCAGTGAGGAGACATAATTAGGCCTATTTAGAGAAATGCTTAGTACAGTTAGTGGATTTTCCTTGAGAACTAACACTTGAAACTTCTTATGAAACTAAAAGAAGATAATGGGTGTCAGTAAATGTGCATAGTTTATCCTAAATCAATATGTACTATTTAAACTAACTATATTTATCCCTTGGAAGGGATATAAGGAGTAGGCCTAATACAAGAAACTGGCAATGTGAATTGATTAACTCTCTCCCTCTACATCATATTAGTAATAAATCAGGTTATATACCTAAAAGAGGATTAAAATAAAGTGAAACTCTTTGAGGTTAGAGTGAATTTATTTTTTGAGAGTCATTTAATTGATAAGACAAAATTCCACCTAGGAGGAATGAAAGAGGAGGTGGAAGAGTAGGTATCGATATGGGAGGTGCAATCTTATAAGAGTTAAGAAACCTAAGGATAAGCTTTGATGCAAGGTTAACAAAAATAGAGGCCAATCAAAGAAGAGGAGTTGTAATAGGGGATATTAGTGATAAGGAAGAAGAACCACAATCACTGGAGGAAGAAGAATAATATGAAGAGCATGATGAGGATGAAATTGATAGATTTATAAAGGTAGTGATGAAATAGTGGTCAAAGACAAAAATAGATATTCCTACTTATGCAAGTAGATTAGATGGTGAAGAATTGAATTAATGGATTACAAAACTATATAAGTGTTTTGATTATGAGAATGTACCAAATGAGAACAAGGTAAAATTTGCTTATACAAAACTAAAAGGACATGAAACCCTTTGGTGGAATTATGTACATGATGAGAAGAGAGAGAAAGGAAAGGCCAATATTAAATCATGGGATAGGATGGTAGCTAATTGAAGGCAAATTTTTTACCTAATTATTATCATACCTATTTAAAAAATTGCAAAATTTAAAGAAAAAGGGGATGAATTTCAAAGAGTCTATTGAGGAGTTATATAAGTTGATCATCAGATCAGGTCATGTGGAAGAAGATGTGGATAAGATTGCTAGGTATCTCAATGGGCTAAGATACAACCTTCAAGATGAAAGTAGTTTTATAAGTCAAATAACCCTTAAATAATGTTATTAATATGCTTTAAAGGTATAAGACAAGTTGAATAGAAGGTAAACACAACATTCAAGGTAGAAATAAAGATTTTAGAGGTAGAGGGGAACATGCAAATAGAATCCAATTGTAGGAATATGAGGAAGAAGAAAGTAATTCACAAAGACAAGAACATGCATCCAATCTAAGAGGTGGATTCAAAGGAAGGAGACTATACTTTAGAGGAGGATATACACCAAGAGGAAGAGGCTTTAATGGATTCATTAGTAAGTGTTTCAAATGTAATAAATTTGATGGTCATAGGTTTTGGGAGTGTCCAGAGGACTCTAAAGCAAGTGGTTTTCAGATTGAAAGTAAAAATCATGTGGTAAAATCAAAAGAGAGTGTGGGAACTCAATGCCACATAGAGGAATCAAAAGTTGTTGAATCTTTACTGATGTGGAGAGTAATGATCAAACCACCTAAAGATAAGGAGCCTACCCAAAGAAAGAATATATTCAAGATAACATGAAAATGGCAAGGTAAGTGTTTCAAAATGGTGATTGATTTTGGTAGTACATATAATCTATTTTCAATTGAAATGGTATAAAATCTTGGTTTTAAAAATTTACCACATCCAAGTCCATATAAGATTTCATGGCCTTAGAAGGGGCATCAAGTTCTTGTCAATGAATAATGTTGGGCAAATTTTTAAATTAGAAGATACCAAGGCAAGGTCTTATGTGACATAATACCAATGGATGTGTGCGATGTGATCTTAGGGAGACCTTGGTAGTATGATACGAGGGGCATTCATGATGGAGAATTAAATACCTATAACTTTAAAAAAGGACATAATCATACACGTATACCATTAAATGAAGAGGATGCAATAAAAAAGGAGGTTTTAAGGTGCTATTGACATGTGAGAAAGAGTTTATACATACAAATAAGGAATATTAGGTAAAAATTATGTCATTTTATCAAAAAAATATAGAGGTTACAACTCATAAACAACATGATTTATCTTCAAAATTTTATATTTTTTCAAATAAACATCGAATGAATTGTTTTTGGAGTTGTCTAAGATGTTATCCTCTATAATAAGTATGGAGTATATTAAATAGTTTCATTGAGAGATTTAGTGTGTTAAAGTAAATTTCCATCGATGGAAATATATGCAACAAACTTCCAAGTGAGAAACAAATAGAATAAAAGGATAAAGTTTTCTTAAAAGACAAAAATGAAGATTTCAAGGTTGGATAAAAAAATAACAAAGAGAGAAAATGATATAATAGGTCCATAATGAAGGATAATAATAGTGATAAAATTAAATGTGAGGAAAAACCCATAGAATAAATCATCTTCATCAAGAAACCAATGAACATGGAAGAAAAGAAGAAAACAATGAACTAAGTGAAGGATACGAATGAGCATCTCAAGGTCCATTATGACAATATAAATTATGACTATACGAAATAATAGAGTATTTTAAAGGAGTGGAGCAAGGATTATGATACATAATTGGTTTTACTTAATCTATTTATTGCATGTGCAGGTATAGTTGAAGAAGGTTTAGAGATGAGCAAAGATGAGATTGATCTCAAAGAAGAAAGATGCACACTTGAAGAGGATGTAACATTGTACCAATAATTATCACTCTTGAGAGGAAGATGGGATATAGGAGGTATAGATATAAAATAAGTGATATTTAAGAGAAGGAAAATTTGTTTGTAAGTATTTGTAGTAAAGGATGATTCATGAGTAGGAGCTCATGAAAGGTTTAAAGGCTAGTAGTTTGATGCAAGACATCACCATTTTTGATTAATTTTGGTTTATTATTATATTTTTTTGAGTCATTATAGGCATTATAATTCATATAGGATAATTTTTAGTCATTTATAGGTCCTATTTTTTCATGAAATTTGAATTGGAGTCCATTTGGAATTTTCTCTCCAAAACTGCCAGTTCTAATATTTGAAATTATTACATAGTTTCTATGGTTTATTTCATGTTTTTGTTAGGTTTTAATGATGTATTTTGTTGTGTATATTTGTATTAGGTGGTTTTACACATTATTTTTCATGTTTTTCCATTTACCACCTTTTCTTAATGCCTAAGAAGGCTAGTGGTTCAAGCATGAACATAAAATTTGGGAAGAAATAATCAATTATAGAGTTCTTATGAGTGAGAAATGGGTTTATAAGTTCAAATGAGGAACATTTATGTGTGTATAATTTGGGATAAATAACACTCCAATAAGTATAAATGGAAAAATTACCATGTATATAAAATTATAATTTCTACATACAATTCTAAGTTCACATGTGATGCTGAAATAGTGTTCAAGATGATGATTTACTAGTAGTCTTGTGATTCTTATTGGATTTAGGATATGTGAAGAACATAACATTTTTGATCCTTGAAAGTGTGGTATGTTATTATTATCAATATTCATGTTTCATATTACAATATACAATTTAATCTAATTTGAAGGCTCTATTTTGATACAGTCTGAACAAGAGGGAATGGATCGTGCTTTTTAAGTTGATTCATGTGTTCGTATGAGGGAGGATTAGTATAATAATATCATTTAAAGTGGATATAGTTTTAGATAATTTTGATATTATAAAATATCAAGAGTTTCCATCTCTACTTCCTATGTTCAAAATTCTATACATGCATATTTCATGTGAGTTGCTTTCAATGTATGAGAGACATGATGTATTATAGAGTATTTATGGAATTATAGTGTCACATAGTATGTTAGAATCCTTATATTTTTATTTTTCATTTAAAAGATTATTTATTTTTATAACCTATATGTTTTATACACAAAATACAAGACATGCCAAACCTTATTTTGATACATAGTCAATAAACAATAAGGGTAGGGCAATTAGTTTTAATCCAATTCAAGTCTTTGAATATTGATGATGGGAATAAAGAGTATTAATTTGACTATGGTAAATTATTATAATGATTATCTACCCATATATAAAGTAAGGTTTCACTTTATTTTGCCTTATACATGCACAAAGTTTGTGAATAGTCTTATAATCATATAACTCTTCCATTTATAGACTTTTTATGGTTGATAAAGCATTAAAACCTATTATAAAAGGTATATATTGTTGTGGTAGACCTTTTATAGGTATTTATTTTTGTTGAGAACCCCTATAATTTAAAATAATCCATTTTGATTATTCTTAAGCTTAAACAGGCATGTAATAACCTAAACTAGGGTTTCCATTTTGAAATTAGAATATCTAGAGATTAAACACTTAGAATTGCTTCAAAATTTGTAGTTTAGTGTGCCTTGATATGATCTAAAATATTTTTATAGGTCTCAAGTTGATCCTAGAATGTATAATTCGATATTTTAGATTGTGTCAGTGAAGAGACATAATTATGCCTATTTAGAGAAAAGAATAATGTAGTTAGTGGGTTTTTATTGAGAACTAAGACTTGAAACTTATTGTGAAGATAAAGGAGGATAATGGGTGTTCGTAAATGTGCATATTTTTTCTTGAATCCTTATGTACTTTTCAAACTAACTAGATTGATCCCTTATAAGGGATACAAGGAGTAGGTCTAATTCAATAAACTGATAAAGTGAATTGATTAACTCTCTCCTTATGCAGTGGCTCTCTTTATTATTTATTACAGTATATGAAAACCTTTTAATCTTCTTGAATAACCCTTAATTTATAACTAACTTGAGAATTCATTTGCTTCCTCTTCAACAAAGTAATCTACCCTTTCCTTCTATTTATTTTATTATTTTTATCAACTATAACATCATATTAATGATTGATAGGATGGCCATCGCCACTATTATCCTATGATTCCTCCCCCTCTGGCTTAATTACCTCATTTTTTGTTCCTCTCTTTATTGTTATAACCACTTGTAACTTTATCTCTTAATTAAATATTCCTAGTTTCTTAAGGCATATCTCTATTCTCATTCAATATTGGCTCACATTATTTTAGACTTTCTAATTATGAATCCCTCTTTATTGAACACATTGATTCTTTCTCTTTCTTTTTAGATTCTTTAGGTTTTTTTAGCTTGTGATATATTCCCATGTGTTTTGATGTACACAATATCTTCTTTAGTTGTTTTTAATATTTCATAGGAGGTATATCTATAACTTCATTTATTTTTTGTCTTCAATTCTTATAAAATATCATGTGTTTAGGACTAGATAATGAATCATGAGTTCCCTTCTTATGGAAAAATACGCATTCTAGTTATGGTTTTGTAACATAATTTTTAGCTATATGTTTTGGCTTTCCACACTTATAACATGTAATAGGGGAACCATCTTGGTTATGCCCTCTTCTACCTTTATATCCTCCTATAAATCATCCTTTAATACTAGGTTATTGTCCACCCATACCCTTTGTCATTACCTCTCATATATGGTCCTTTGTAGTTGTTATGGATTTGGTTGGGCTTGAGATGTCACAATAGTATCAAAGGGAGAGATTTGGTTTTAAGGCTATGGTTGGAATATTCAATTATATGGTGGTGGGGTGATATATATTTATTTATATATTAGCATCCATTATGCCACAACCACTCTCCCTCTCATCTGCTTGAGATTAACCATTACGTGTTGTCTTAGGCATGCATGACTATAATGATTGAACAAGCCATATGTAGTACAATACATCAATAAATTAGTGAGTGGTGTAAACTTAATCAAAAGACACTTATTCTAGGGATGTTGATCATATAATATATATATTCCATAATACATTATTTATTTGTAGATTGGTTATTGTACTAAGGGTGTCATCCCAACTAGATTTTGATTTGATCTAACCACCATTATTCAATGTACCATTTCATTATGTGGGCATTATATTTTATAATTTCCTTCCTTACAATAGATGATACATTGGATTCTAGTCCATTTGGTACCCATTCATAGTTGGAAATAAGTGCATTCTTCCCCCTTTAATTTTAATACTTGTTTTAATCATAACTAATCTAATTCTTACTCTATTTTCTCCATTTATTACTTTAGTGACAAATTTATCTCTCTATGATAATTAGGCCTCTAGTCTATAAACTATCTCCAATACTTATAAAAATGTGGTAAATATTGTTTCATCCACTAAGGCTCTCATATATGGTACTAATGCAGATATAGACCACTCTACTCTCTATTTTTCAAGGGGTTCATCCAATTTTTTACTATTGCTTTGAATTATTAATCATAGTATTTTATAGTTTTTATTTCCCAATATAGTAGTTATATAATATTAATAACACTCCCTATAGGGACATATAGAAATTAAAATTCTTGCTTGAATTGTTGTTTGGGTAGACACATAAATTGAATAAATAAAGTATTGATATTATTATTCCTGGACATATTTTTACCTTACTTGGCTAACTTGCCATTCTGAAAACCATTTATCTATATGAAACCCTTTAAAATCTTGAAATTAATAAGAACATCTTCTAAAATTACAAAATTTATTCTTATTCATCCCTAATCAGTAGATACTTCATTGTCATTCTATTTTTAGAATCCTCTATCCATTTTAAACATGTTCAAACTAGACAAACAAGGACACACTACTCATCTATCCACTAGTGTGAACTTGTCTACAGTGATCTAATGACTATTTTTTTAAAATGACAAGCTTCCTAATGGATTAACCATGCACAAAAATAGGTTAGTTATTTGAATTTTTGTAAAGATCATCTTATAAGAGCAGATCAAGGGTCTCTCTTGAAACCCCACGATTACTCTATCAAGAACTTTATTGTAAAAACAATTTCAAAAGATTTTATATATTTAGAAAAGAAGCCTACAAAATTTTTTCTACAATAATATAGTCATTGGCCAATTTAACATTATTTTATTACAAGCTAAGGTCATACTTTATCAAGCATTCTAATCTTTTTTTTAGTTACATTTTATATGATATTCCAAAAATGGAGAACTACATTGACCTAAGGTCCATTCAAACTATGTAGGAAACACTTAGTCAATAAGGAATTTTTTGAGGTTACCTCAGAAATATCCCACTACCCCTCTTTCCCCTTCTAGGCAATTGATATTGTTTTTGTTCTTGTGTAGGTAAATGTTTTTATTTATTAAGTGATACTCACATCCAAATATACTCCCCATAGAATTAGATAATATTTAGATAGAGGCAAATTGATCCAAAATATTATATTTGACATAGTCAACATAGAGAAAGTTGTAATAGCAGACAACAATGCACTACACACCTGTTTATATACTACACAATTGTCCCATAATATAACAAGGCACTATTTTAAATTAACACCATGTTTTTAGGTTTTTATAAGTAGTCTCAGACAATCATAGTCAGTGAATGAATAACACAATTTTGAATAAATCAATTTTTAAGAACATCTCTTTGACCCTAAACCTAGTTGATATTTTTAGTAATTTACAACTTTTATTAATTATGTATATTACTATATTTTTTATAGTAGGCTATTTTATTTACCTTCCTAGATTACATTTTAAGTTTACATTAATTTAGAGTTACTTTCCATTCACTAATTAATTCAAGGGTAAACATTTTGGTGAACTCACTTTTAGAATAAAACATTGCTTGTATTGCTTGTTGATTTTTATCCTAGGGTTTTAGTTTAATTCTATAAATTCTTTGTCAGGAAACCTAGAACAATAAACATGCTCTGATCCCACTGTGTCAAGATCTTGCTCTACCAATAGAGCACATATGATTACTTCTTGTATTAGCAACTAAACACGGAATTTAACCAGAATCAATAAGTAACTAGAAATATGAAACAACACAGGAATTGAGAGACAATACACAATTGTATTAATAATCACTCCGAAGAATATACAATAAAGAAGATGCCACTTCTTCTTCCACCTCAAAGGTTTGCCACACCTCAAGACCTTCTTCCCTCTCTCTCTTGGTCACAACAATCAACTCCAATACAGAATTGATGTTCACCTCTCCAACCAGTCAGTAACACGCTGCCAGTACACCAAGTACACAACCATACTCCAAGTAGATCTCCTGCTCTCTGCTGCTACCTACAAATCACTAGACCTTACTCACCATTGTAGATCTCCTATAGAAAGTCATGCACACATGCTGACCAAGATCATACACATATGAAGAACCCTGTTGATTCTCCAAACTAGTACCCACCTTGGTACTACGACACTAGGAGGAATGCACCATTGCTCTCTTCTCTCAGAAGGAGCTTATTGCTCTCTTACTCACTAGCTACAAATTTACAATACAGCCCATGAGTCCATATATAGATCTCATGCTTACAATAATTAGACTACCTTAATTACAATAATTAGACACGCAACTCATGACTAAGACTAGCCTTTGACATGCAAACAAACAGTGCAAAAATAGACTCTCCGAGATCAACATGCAAATTGCCTATTCTCACACAGGCTGTCGATGTCGGCTCCTCCATGACTGATGTCAGCCGACTGGTGACCGACGCCAGTTGCTTCCTCACTGCCATCTAACTGATGTCAGTTGATCAGACCGATGTCGGTTTCCCTACAATGCATTCAACAACTCTCTGCAACTCTGCATCCTCCGTAACTTCTCCTGTTTGCATCCTAGTGAAGCTTTTAGCTCCACAACCTAACAATCTCCCACTTGGAGATAAATAGCTACACTTGTACCTGTACTTGTACACCATCTAAATTATTCCCTGGCTTGTATTCCTCTTCAAGATCAATCCTGAAGACCAACCACCACACAACCTGTGATGCTATGCCTGTCATTCAAGTAACCTACCACATTCGAGCCTACATATCCATGTAGTGAAGACCTTGACCCTGCATAATAAGAATCCCTGCTGCTAGTCCCACTGAACTACCCTCCAGTACTCCTTCCCCAAATTGTCTCCATACTTTCTGACAACCCCCATTGCTTGGAAAAACTCAGGTCTACGCTAGACCTCATGTGATTTCAAACCCTATTTCAAGCTAAGCTTGAACTATCCAACCATTGGTGTGCTTTCTGATTTTGCATCCTGCATCATGAACCCTGCCAACACCGTCTTCACATCAGCTCCCACTAGAGATAAAATCTCCATGTCTCTTATGCCAAAGAATTTTGCTGCTCCAAATTCTTCATGACACGCCTCTGAACTAACCTTACCCTTAGCTCAACAAAACCCTATATCTTTGAACCTATAACTAGTATACCATTCACATACAGTAACAAAATAATGTTGCAATCATTATCCACTTGGTAAGATAAACACAATAGTTACACTGACATTGGCTGAAGCCATGCTTAGTCATCCACCTATCAAACCTGTACCACTATCCTGCAGCTTCCTCAAGACCTATACCTTGGCCTTCCATCTCACGTATCCATCCACTCTCTTATTTAACTTGGGAATCCATTCCATCTCTCAATGCTTACTTCCAGCTAAAAACTCTACCAACAAACACCTATTTGGTTCTTCTCCAAGGACTCACACTCCTCATCCATGCCAAGCTCCCACTGTATTTGGATTCTACCTGCATTGCCTCTTCGTATCTTCCTAGTTCTTGACCATCAATAAGCAATATAAAGAAGGTGAACAATGAATATGAGGTTCACTTACCCTTTCTGACCTCGACATGAGCATTTGAGACTTGTTGACAGCTTGTTGTCTGCCCACCATCCGTACCAGTGACCGATCTCAGCCATCTCCCAGTCTGCTCCCGACCAATGTCAGCTCCCTATACTGACCCTGACTGTCGACATCATTTCCCTGGCCTATGCTGATATCCTTTATACCGACATCAGTTCCTTCATGACCAATGTTGGTCTTCCTGTTGTCAACGTCGGTTACTGTCTGACTGACATCGGTACCTGTGTTCATCTGTGAGTGATAACTTTTTACCCACGAGCTCTCCATGGATCAAAATCCTGATCAAATCAACCTTGCTCTACTTAGAATAATTTAGTTCCCTCACTTGATCTCTGTCCGTCATCTCCTCCATGAACACCAAGGCTTTCTAGTTCTTTAGCTTGTCAAAGACATCTGACTTCTACTTCAAAACCTGCATTCTCCTTCTACATATGTGACTAAGCCTACGAAGCCACATCTTTGCAATAGAAGGTGAATCAATAATATAAGTAGATAGATAAAGGATACCTACTTTCTTACCACCATCTAATTCAAGTGTATCCACTGTGAGAGTTACAGTGCATCTCTCATCATCCAAATTTCTTGAAGAAATTAGACTCATCTCCAAGACTGGTACCTGCATGACTTCCTTCACCCACTGTGTGTCATCCGTCTGCAATTTCAGCTTCACTTCCCCTTCGTCAATAATCTGACAAGGCTCTCTAACCCCTAAATAAATCTCTCCAAAGTCTCCAAAGACATACCTATGAAAATATGCTCTATTTCAGGCTGCATGGAAAGAGGCAAAAGAATCTGTAAACAAAGATTCCACTTTATCTAGAACATCTTGTGCAACATCACCTGCAACATATGCTTCTACGTGCTAATCTTCTACTGACCAATAATCTCTTTTTACCTGCTCTTTCTTTCCATCAATCAGACCATTCATGCTATTCAGTTTCTCCATTTGTAGCTTACTTTCTTCTGCCATTGCTATACTCCCACTCAATCTGAAACCTTTGTGAGTGACCTGTAATCAAAAACACTACCAGATCTGAAACCCCCTGTTAGTCAACCCATCCAAAAGCTCTGATACCACCTGTTAGGAAACCTAAAACAATAAACATGCTCTGATCCCACTATGTCAGGATCTTTCTCTACCAATAGAGCACATATGATTACTTCTTGTATTAGCAAATAAACATGGAATTTAACCAGAATCAATAAGTAACTAGAAATATGAAACAACACAGGAATTGAGAGACAATACACAATTGTATTAATAATCACTCTGAAGAATATACAATAAAGAAGATGCCACTTCTTCTTCCACCTCAAAGGTTCGCCACACCTCAAGACCTTCTTCCCTCTCTCTCTTGGTCACAACAATCAACTCCAATACAAAATTGATGTTCACCTCTCTAACCAGTCAGTAACACGCTGCCAGTACACCAAGTACACAACCGTACTCCAGGTAGATCTCCTGCTCTCTGCTGCTACCTACAAATCACTAGACCTTACTCACCATTATAGATCTCCTATAGAAAGTCATGCACACATGCTGACCAAGATCATACACATACAAAGAACCCTGCTGATTCTCCAAACCAGTACCCACCTTGGTACTGTGGCACTAGGAGGAATGCACCATTGCTCTCTTCTCTCAGAAGGAGCTTATTGCTCTCTTACTCACTAGCTACAAATTTACAATACAGCCCATGAGTCCATATATAGATCTCATTCTTAAAATAATTAGACTACCTTAATTACAATAATTAGACACGCAACTCAAGACTAAGACTAGCCTTTGACATGTAAACAAATAGTGCAAAAATAGACTCTCCGGGATCAACATGCAAACTGCTTATTCTCGCACAGGCTACCGACATCAGCTCCTCCATGACCGATGTCAGCTGACTGGTGACCGATGCCAGTTGCTTCCTCACTGCCATCTGACCGATGTCAGTTGATCAGACTGACATCGGTTTCCCTGCAACACATTTAGCAACTCTCTGTAACTCTACATCCTTCGTAACTTCTCTTGTTTGCATCCTGGTGAAGCTTTTAGCTCTACAACCTAACATTCTTGACACTAAAATAATACAGTCCTAAAATTTGGATATTACCCATAACATAATGATATAATTTTTTTTAACCTTGACACTGAAAAAGTTTGTCTTATCACCTCAGATAAATAATAACATAGAGGCTCTTTCTTTCAACTTTGGTTGAATTTTGTTGTCTCCTATACACAATTTTTTTTTTCACTTTATTTTCCATTTACTTTTGAATATTTAATAAACTATTTTCTAGTAGTTTTAAAAATACTTAGCTACTAATATGAAGGGCTATGCAATTTTCTATTTATAGACATCATGGCATAAGGGGTTTTACTACAATACTCATAGCTATAATACAGAGCTAAACATAGAATTTAGTTTCCACATGCTTCATGGCATAAAGGAAACACCTAGGATCCCTTTGTTTACACTAATAGGAAGCTATACCATATGTCTGATTTTATATTTTATAGGTAAGTGGTTAGCCCTAAGAATTTACTCTCAACATACCCTCAAAACTAGGTTTAGTGGGTTATGAGTATGGTCATACCTCCATAGTTAGTGATATGAAACATTAGGCTGACATTATCCAAATGACAAGCCAGTATATATGAGAGCCTAAAAATCATTCAAACCCATTTTATAGATCACCTATCATACCTTCATTTTTTCTTGTATTGTGTGCTTAATCACTAGTTCTTTGACACCTAAAACTCTCATTCTCAATGAACAACTTCATATGAGAAGCTTTATAGATTTGAGATGAATTTGTATTTTGTATATAAACTTCCAAGATTTAATAAATTGGCACTTCAACTTAGTTGGGGTGAAAAGGGGAAGAAGAAAAGTGAAAATAAAACTAAAATAAGATAACTATGGTGATACACCAAAAGTTTTAATGTATTTATCTCTAAAATTGCATAAAATAGCTTTAACGTTTAAAAATTATAGATAATTTATAAGAGCATGTGCATGATTTAAAGCCTACAAAATATCAAAATCCAATACTATAAAAGTAGAGAAAATAAACAATAGACAACAATAAGTTCCATTCACTTTAACATAAAACACCACATCCTCTTCATTGTTAGGTGGAGAATAAAATATAAAAGGACTCAAAGGCATAGTATACAATATTCAATCCTACCCTTATGAGGGTCACCTACTAAGGTCCTAAAATGTAAACTAAGACTGATGCTATTTATATTTGAAAACTAAGCTATTATGATGGTTGCTCTTGATAATAGTAAAATAATTAATCAACTACCAACCCCCAATAAAAGAAAAGTGCCCTAAATATATAGGCATAAAAGCCTCATGAGGAAATGACACCTAGAACTAGGCACTCACTCTCATGATGAGATCATTATAATTGACTGGGGAGCTCTAGTTCATGAGTGCAATTGGTCTTCAAAATCCTAGATATGGCACAACTATAAACCTTATGATTCCCATGATGCTTAGAATAAGCATGGTGGTGACAGGTGCCTACCTCCAGAACTACCTATGGAATGCTTGTTAGGAAAGAGGGGCCCACTTCTCTCATCTAATGGTGTTACTTGAAGGTCAAAAAAGAAAAGTTTTATTTTAGACAAGTACCATGATGCCATATGTAAATTTCACTTCCTTCTCATTAAAACTACATGGTGGACCTTATTTCCAACTTTATCAACCAATTGTGTAATCCATTTCCCTGACAAAATAAACCTTTATTTCCAAGGAGCATCATGATGCCACATGGAAAATTCTACTTCTTTTATGTTGTAATTGCATGGTGATACCTACCTATTACTTCATCAACCAATGACACTACTTGAAGTTTTGTCAAAAAGAAACCTACCTTATATGAGTACCAAGATTCCATGTAGAGAGTTGACACTACTCCTGGGTGCGCCAAGAATTTTTTTATGATAAATGAGTGCCAAGTTGTCATGTGGTGATAGTAGAAGGAAGCCAAGACCTAGCTAAAAATAGGAAAAGGGAGCTCAGGGAAGGGAAGGCTAATACACAGACCACCAGACTCATCAAACATGCCTTTAACAAATAGAATAACTACCCCAATACTTTAAAACATAGATTATGATCCATAGTTCTTGGTGACTTGTAGGGGAATTTTCTTATGTATGGTAGGACCCAAAATTCTAGTTTCATAGACCAGTCAAAGTAAAACTATAAAAAGTGGGTGAAGCCCACAAAACTCACAACTTTTAAAGAGCCACTTTTAAAGGTATCCACTCTTCTTCCTTTGATTGGATCTTCTTATTCAGAACCTCAAAGGATCTATCTAGATCAATGATCTCCTTGAAGAAGATGTTACTCAAGCCTTGAACTACTACCAGTATTTGGAACTCTATCTAGGCAAGAGGCTACAAAATAGTCTCCATCTCAAAGACACTTGACACTTGATCAAGAGTCACAAAAATGGTCTAGTCATTCTACTTATTTTTTAGTATATATTTTATTTTATCCTATATAAAGACTATATTATTCATAAGGAATGGGGATGGAAGTCCCAACTGGACTAATTATTCAATATTCCTCTTCATATCCTAGACTAATTTTTTTAAGGTATCCAAAAATTCCTTACACTTTGATGTTGCCTTGTTGTAGCTCAAGAGCTTGTTCACCTTCACCATTACCTACCTTTGGCTAGCCACCCTTGCTACTTGAAGTGTCCTATCCATAACACTATAAAGATTTTGAATGAGGAGTTATGAATCTTAAACCTTTGGGGACATGAAGATGAGTACCTAGTCTACATATGTACTCACTTCTGCACTCAACCACTATAAGTCTACAATGAAACTGACCACTAAATTCAAGTTTATGACCATATTCTCTATCCTCTCCCAAAAGGATACATATAGTTTTTGGACCATGGGGAGGATCCCCGTGGTCTAGGATTAAATGGTGAGGTGATTCTTCAGTTTCTATATCTCTTGGTCCTTGGTTAAGGACTCCTATTGCATCACTTCTATAATTATTGCTATTTACCTATAGAATTTAAGAGATTATCAGGTCTACATGAAATCTACTTATTTATCATACACCTTATTTTTTACAACCAACTTTTCCTTCTATAGACCATCTATTTTGGTCTTCAATTCAACTACTTAAATCCATAGCTGGGCCCTTTGGCTTGCTTCTACCTAGAAGCTCTCATTGGTGATGTGCCTCTATAGGGTAGACCTTATTTTGGTGAGCTTCACATCCTTAGATTTGGCCTTCTTATTGAGGTAATTAATATTAGCCTCTTACAAGTTCATGCTCTCTGTTTTCCAGTTGTTGACCTACCTTAATATAGTTCATAGTAATAGAATTATGAGTTTCTTCCATTAATTCGACCCTGTCAGTTAGTCTAGTTTGGCTAAGGTTGAGGCTGACATCTTGTATCGAGTAATCCCCTAGTTACATATATTCTTGGGGCTTGATTACTTGTAACATCATATGGGAAATCATTAGAGATTTTTGTGTTGAGTTAAAGAATGATTGCATATGAGGTACCATTAGGGCCTTAGCCATCTTTCCTTTCCTCTTTTCTACCTGGGTCTCTTAGGATTTTCTAATAATATCCAATTTCCAATGGAAATATTATGGAGATTGAATTAATTCCATTGTGAATGGGGATCCTTGTGTAAGGTTGAAAGGAATGATCACTTGTTATAAATCAATGGATGTTTTTACTTTGAGGATGAGTGGGTGAAGGGTTAGGGTGGAAGGCAAGAAAGGTAGAAGGACACAAAAAGGGGTGGTGGGAAATTTCACTATGAAATAATTTGATGTGGTGGATGAGGATATAGGGGTGAAAAGTGATGAAAGGGATGTGATTAGTTGTGTAGAGGAAAGTGACACCAGTGAGGTGATTCGCTAGGTAGAGGATAGTATCACAAGATCGATAGAAATGGTGGAAGGTGAAGATGGAGTGAAGAATGAAGTAGAAGTGGAAATAAAGGGGTGAGAAAATCATAACTTCTTCTATGGGGATCCTACTGGAGGGCTAAAAGCTTTCACCTTAGATCTAAGTTGAGATATCCCTACCTTGAGTGGTCTTGAAGAAGTCTATTATTATTATTGGGCAATTAGATATGGATATAGAGGAGGTGGCCAGGTCATAGGCCTCTATATCATGGAAACTTCCCCATCATTTTTTTCTATAGGTGTATCCTCTTCTTCCTCTAAGGGGTTATCCTCCTCTTCTTTTCCAACTGAGACCTCTTCTATTATAGCTTCTTCCTCTTGATGTTTATCTCAAAGTTTCTCGAATGTCTCATTTGTGTCTAGGTATTCAGAATTCAATTCTTGCTTGCTGATTTCCTACCTATATTTCCAATAGGAATATATTTTCTCTTGTCTCTAGCCCATCTAGATGAAATGTGCCCTTAGACCTTTTATCATTTTATTTACAAGATCAAAATCCTAGACTGGCTTGTAAAATGACTCCCATGGCTTGTGGGTGTCTGAACGGATCTTGGATAGATCCACATAATATTTAAAGGGGGAAAAGTATTCAAAGTATGGATGTGGATCATGGTTGAAGGGGGAAGTAGTCTTCAAAGTGAGGTTGTGGCCAACTGGGTCATAGATCTATTGGTCATTGATTTGGTCTAGGCCAAACTCTACTAGCTTAAGTGCAAGTAGGCACTCCTATGACCTTTTAACATGGTAATGCCTCCTCTTGATAAAGGGAAATCATAAATGGCCTTTTTATTTCAGCCTATGCTATATATAGAGTCTACTTTATCAAACTGGTGAGCCAGCTCTAGGGCTAGGGTCATATCTAGGAGTAGGAGTAGGAGTTAGAACAACTTCTTGAATTTGTGGACTTAGATGAAAGTGAAATGGGTATTGAAGAACCAATTAAATAGAATCCTACCATTAGTGAGACATGATATCTGATGGTCCATCATTATAAAAGGGATGGGTTCCTCACTGAGGTTAATGAAGACCAATGATAAGAAGCAATTTGAAAACTCATAGTAATCCTATGTGTCTAAAAAGATGTGGGTCCCTATGGAGATAGGGATCACTAAGTTAGGATGGGTGCCCGTATCAATGGTGTCGAAGGTGAAGTATGGGGAAAAGAATCAGTAGCTCTAATATAAGATGAGGTGGAGGAGGAAGGATGAATACCTAGAAGTATTTTGGGCTGAGTAATTGACTAGATAACTATAGATGGTATTGGTGATGGCATCCATAAAGTCCATATTGTAATATTTTTCCCTACTTACTATCTTTAAAAGGAAGGTTGAACCCAATTGGAAGTCATGAGCATTAGTGTTTGAGTCCATCCTGAAGATAAATGCCAACATGGATATCACATCTTTCATGTCCTATGCCATAAAGCACATGAGATTGATGGGTAGAGGAGGCACTTCCACATAATTTTTATGGAGTTATATGTTGATGATTTTTTTTATGACATAAGTGCCCCACACATTCTAGAATATCTCTATACTATAGACTTCTACACTGGGGTCACTCAAAAGTGAGAGCATCTCCCTCATTATATCATCATTGACATCCACTTTAGGTGGTTACCTAAAATCATGCTAGTGTTAGCATCATATTTATCTGTACATGAGCCAATGATCTCTGGGTAAGGGTACATAAGAGGCACCATGATTAGGCCATTGTGGATCTCCAAATCATATATCCAAATGACTCATAGTCATTTTTCAAACTTTTTTTAACATTCAAGCATGGATGTCCTCCCTCAAGATTTTTATGTTCTTGGCCAATTTGGGATTGAATATCCCATCTACATAATCAAGGACCAGTGAAGGGTCCTTGAAATGCCCCTTGGTGATACTCTTGATATTTGGCACTTTGGGCTTTGGCTATGTGAATGTAGATGCATATGATTTACTTCTAATAAATTGAATGGGAAGGTCCCAATCCCCACCCAACCCACAAGTTATCTACTTCTTAGGATTCCCTCCACTATAAAATGGAGATGTAGAAGTCTCTATTTAAAAAATTATTTTCAAATGTTATCTTTTCACTCTAAGGAAGGTACTGGATATCAACTCTTGCTCACAATTCTTATAATTCTTTGCTTGATTTTCTTTGCTCAAGATGCTCTATTTAATTGCTCAATGCTCTTGGAAACTCTTAGGCATTTAAGTGTTTGGCTTGATTGAGAGAGAGGTATTTATAAGCCACCACTTCTTAGCATGATCATCATGGAATTTTTAAATTTAGGCACCCCATAAATATTAAGGGTGGAATATACACTTGAAGAAAATCTCATAAGAGATTTGTAGAGATCCTCATGGAAGTTCATACAATTGGGAGTGTCTAACATTAATTACAAGGGGAGTGGGTAGATAATAGTCTTTTAGAGAATGATTCAAAATTAAAGGAACCAAGGCATGGAAACTTGGTAATGGGATGAATAATTTATGCCAATGACACTTATTTTTGAGGGAAACAATAACAAAAAAAGGAAATAAACTAACACAAGGGAAACTAACTAACTATGTAAAAGGGACAACTGATAAATTAGTTAAAGTGTTTTAGGTGGATTCTATTAATTAAAATCTTTAAGGCTTTACCTTATTCATCCTATAACTCAAAATCATTATCTTGCCTATCATTGATGATGTGAAAGCATCCTCCCCATAAGGAATCAAATTTTGCATGTTGTCTAGGCTGCATGGCCCTTTCATCATACTTTAGAACCAAATCTCCCATTTTGAAGCTTGGGATAAAGTCTGTCTTATCAAACCATCACTTCACTTCCTATTATCAGGTGACTTTAGCATTAATCTCTCATTATTTTACTTCCTATAGGCTGAGAAATTTCACTAACATAACCTCCATCACTCTATTTTTTGCTATTTTGATAGCTTTCAAAAGTTGTCAAGAAAGAATCTTCATTGATTTGGGCATGACTACTTCTTTTATGTATACTAGTTCATATAGGGATGCCTTTAAAATTTGCTTAGGAGTAATTTGGTTGGCCCATAGAGCCATTTTGAGATACATATGTCATTTCTACTATTAATTGGCACCCATTCTTTTGATTAACCTTATGAGGTTCTTGTTTGTTGATTCGGCCATCCCATTCCCTTGTGGGTAGTAGTTGGATGATGTATTCAATAAAATGTCATTATTGAGTGCAAATTTTTAAATCTTGGAATCAAGGAAGGCATTCACATTACCAAATATGATCATTTTTGAGGGGATGAACCTCATAACTAGTTTTTCTAGGAAGTTGAGGACTGCATTCTCAGTTGCCTCTTTCAAATGGGATGCTTTGATCCACCTTATAGAGTAATTGATTGCCATGAAAATCCACTTATGGCCTACACTAGATATAAGATTTATCATTCTAAAAAAATCCAAGACCCACTATGCAAAAGGCTTATTGACTATAATTTGATTCAGTGGCATGGTTGAATTCTTATACTTTCCAGTGAAGAATTGACATTGATGGCATTTTTTGACTACCTATTGGCAATTAGATAACATGGTTAGGTAGGAATATCCCACACACATGATTTTGGTAGAAGTTTTAATAGAGAAATGTCCACATGGAGGGGTGAAATGCGTATCTTGTAGAATTTTTTTAGCCTGATAGTTTTCAATGCATCAGAGTAGTTCCTCATCGAAGTTATTTTTGAAAAGGACTCCCAATATTAACATGTACATAGCCCTTTAAAACCTATAAAATCTTATCTTATATATAGGGAGGTCATTTGGATATTGAATGATTTGTATAAATTTGGTCCTATTGACAACCTAAGATCCATTAACTTCTTAATAATTCACCAAAGTCAATTCCAATGTATCTTATTCTTCTATCAAGGCATCTACACATTGGGTGAAATACTCATAAATCCCTTTTCCTTAGATCACCTTGGCTGGCCTAAATTCAACATCATATTTAAGGATCTTGGTGATCTAATTGGCCTTTTTATCTATGATTTATCCTTCCATTATGTACTCTCAGATGCTGGGATGCACCATGTATACCATTATCTTATTTCCCACCACCAGGTGCATGAACTTTTTGAGAACCTTGATGATGGCAAAATCTTGCTTGTCAACAAAATTAAACTTGGTCTCATAACCATGCAAGTCCCTTGAATAGAAGGAAATAGGATGCTTGTCCTTCCCTTCATCTTCCTTTTGAGTTAAAATAGTTTTTAAACTATGTTCACTTCCATAAACATACAAGATGAACTATATAGAGAAGTCAAGATTAACTAGTATAGGAGAGGTAGAGATTGTTTCCTTGATTTTGTCAAACATCATCATCCTTTGTATGGTCCATTTGAAAGGTCTTTCCTTTTTCAAAATTAATGTAATTGACCTTACCGGTCTTATAGATTTAGATATGAATCAGTTTATGAAATTGATCTTCATAGGAAAGATTAGACTCCCTTCTTGTTGACAGGTAAGGTCAAGTCCCTGATGGGTTTCACTCTTTTACAATTAATAGAGATACCCTCTTTAGATACTATGTATCCCAGTAATTTGCCTTATGGGATGTTGAAGACACACTTTTTGGGGTTGAGAGATACCTCAAACTCTTATCATCTTTGAAAACTTTCTCTAAATGGTCAAATTGATCTTCCCTTTGCCTAGAGAGTATTATTAGATCATCTAGATAGATGAGGATGATTTTATTAATTAAACCCTTAAAGGCTATGTTCATGGCTCGTTGGAAGGTAGATACAACATTAGAGAAGCCAAAATTTATCTTCATATATGTGAAGGTTCCCCACTTTGTAGTGAAAGTGGTCTTATGTTGGTCTTCATCATTGACCCATACTTGGTTATATCCCAAGAACCCATCCAGCACAGAGAACATTTTTGTACCTACCACTATTTTGAGGATATATTATATTGATATAATGGGCAATGATATTTTAGGGATGATTTTTTAAGTCCTTGAAGTCCATGCATATATTAATTTCTCCATTCTTTTTCATCACTAGAACCAAGTTAGATACCCAAGTCGATGCTTCTATTGGACATGCTTGGAGCCTACAATCAAGTTTATGTCGTGATGGATGACCTTGAGGTTATACCATTTGAAATAATCATAAGTTTAATCCATAACCCCTTTTTATATGTTATATAGAGATATCAATCACTCTTTGTCTTTTTGGGAAATTTCTTTCCCTACCTTTAGTTTTCTTCCATCTCTGGCATCAAACTCAAAGTAGTCACTTTTATCTATAATAAATTTCCTTTTGTCATTTATTGCATCATTGAAATAAAAAATATTATCCAAGGTGATTATCTCCTTTGGATATTTATTTTACTTTAGTTGCATGATCTAATGCTCATAGGCTTCTTCGATCTTTGACTATAACTATTCTATGAACTTGTAATATTGTCGAAGAAACATAATAATCTAGGCATTGCTCTAGAATACTTGTTAGTTTTGATCATTGTCCAAGATGGCAAGTCTAATAATTATCCACACCACTTATTTATTAGTTAGTAAGTTAGTTACTAGATCAAATTGGGAACTAATCACTACCATTCTATTTACTTCTACATTCATGGTCCTAGAGATGATATGAATGTTGAAAGCTTCGAAAGCTTCAATCAAATCCCATATTTGATAGTGGTAAGATCTCAAGTGGGTATTTTTTGTGGCTATGACCTTTCTTACTTTCCCCACTATTAGTTCATAGTCTTCAAACACTTTTAAATGCTTCATGTTTATGTGCTTGGGAAGGTTGAGGTTATAGACTGGGGATTCATATTTGGCTTCATTGTTCATGTAGGCAAACTAGAAGTGGAAGGCCTTGAGGGTCTCTTCTCTAGATGGAGACATCAATTGGATACCAACTCTTGAGTTGGTCTTATAGTTCACACCATAAAAGTCTAGAGTTCAAAAATTAGATTTGTTTTTGGGTTCCTTGATTTGATCCTCCTTATTATTCATGATCTCAAGGATGTCCTGATATTCATCATGAATCACATAAGTCTCAAGGCTGGTGGCATCAAATTTTGTGAACATGTCATTTTTAATGAACTTATTAATGAGGACCTCTTCCTCTAGGCTCTAGTTTCCTATCACTCTTTCTTCTTCAAGCATTTTCATGAAATATATTTCTTTTTTAGAGAAAGAGGTGTGTGTTGCTTCAAATTTAATTATAGCATCATTGGCTATGTGTTCTAGATGTAGCGATTTGGACAACACTTTAAATTTTGAGTTGTAATTGGTCCTTAAGATCAAGTGAGACCAATCTAAGGACAAGTATCCACCTATCTTGGTAGTGAATTCTCTTGATAGACACAACCTAAAGACTATTTAGATGTATACTAACATAACTTGTTAGGTGACTGTGATATTAGGATAAGAGTATAAGGTTAGGGGAAGAGCCCTAATAATACCTATGATATGAACTTTCTTCCAATCTAATTACATCACCCCTTTATTCAAGGGTTTATATTAAAGTTACAGTGTGTTTTTAATCTACTTGGGCATCACCATGTTGTTGGCATTGATTTCAATCATGGAGTTGTGTAACAACTCATTTCCCATCATGAGCATTAAATAGAATGGGGTAGTTTTTATCCTACTTACCCCTGCCTGAGAGTTGATGAACACAATTGACACATAAGGTTGTGAACTACTACTGGATTGATTTCCCTTGTCTTGGTTTGGCTTTGTAACTGGGATAACTCATGAAAGTTTCTCTTGGTCTTCTAATGCTTCTTTTAGAAAATATTTCTACTTAGAATAGATAAGACATCCTAAAGAGAAATATTGGATAGATCCTGCTTTATCTATTCCACCACTTTAAATGATCCTTGTGGTCAAAAATTGGGGTCCTTTATCTTATTTTGTATTATTTTGCTTTATTTTTGATATGTCATAAGTGGTAGTTAGGGTCTCAGACTTTTCTCGATAGTCACTCTAACCCTTGTGAAGGATTTTTGGGTCTCAATCAGTTTCTTTTTTCATCAAGTTAAGTAGTCCAATTAGACTCATGGGGTTTTAAAGGATGGGATATCACTTTCATAAAATATATATTTACCTTATAACCAAGATAAAAACACATGCTCTATGGCTATTTCCTCTTCTTGATCTAAGGACATCTGTTGTATTTGGGCCATTAAGACCACATTTTCAACACATAAGGACTGATATCCATAAGGGGCTAAATTAGGTGCATTCCATTATCTTCATTATTTAGTAACCTTTTGTTATAGATTGCCTTTTGGGAAAATTTGGGGGTTATGTGCATCATTACATGGGAAACACTATGAATTAGAATCATCTACCAAGTTATTTTGGCCCATAACCAAATCTCTATTTAAACTCAGTGCGACCATTTATAAAGGGTCCAAAACCAAGATGATTTAATTCACAGGTTACACTTGATGGTTTGGCACCTGATGCTTTAGCCTCTACTTCTCTTGGTACTGATTATGTTGATATAATGCCCTTCTATTTTGGTAATTTTGGTAAGGGGGATTTGGGGGCATGACCTATTACCTTTTGAGATTTATGATCTCATTGGATAAGTTATACAAGATGATTTTCATGTTGTTCATCTTTATAAATAGTGTGGATGAAGAAGATGCACCTATCTAGATAAGCAGATAGACATACATAGACATATACGTTTGTGAGGTGTTTGGGAATTCCACTTGTGGTGACATTGATATCTTTGGGAACATAAGAATCGATGGTTATGGAGGAAGTTTTTGGCATCTATCAAATTATTCTCTACCCTTACCACTAAATCATACATATCTAGTAATGTCTGGCCTCCAAAATATTGAATCATAACCTTGAGGTAAAACTTGATGGCCATACTTATGGATGATTGGGCTGCTATCAAGATTGTTTACCAAGTTTTATGAAATTTATTGACCAAATTTAACCTTATAGGTAAAATTTTTATCTTTAGATGTTTTAAGGGTCTAATATTATGTCATAAGGTGTATTATAAGTCTTTTTATGTCATTCCATATCATATTAGCCTTAGTCTTAGTCATTTAAATCCTTTTATATTTTAGAGTCATTTTAAGGGTCAATATAGAGCATTAAATGAGTTGTACAACCTCCTTGAGAAATGTGAAAGTTTAAAAAGGTAATGTTACACCCCATGTGTCATAATAAGTCTTAATTAACTATTTATAACTAAAAAGTGGTAGGATATTAAAAAAAAGAGTGTTTTTCTTGGAAAAGGGAAGAGTTTGGCACTTATACGACCCATGAGAGAGTGTGACACATGGGATAAGGTTGTGAGATGACTCCTCAACTTACTTAGACTTAAATACACATTTTAAATTATTTTAAAGTGCAATATATGGTCTGAAACCATTCTACTCCTTCTTCACCCTTTTAGACACACTGAAGTGGTCAATTGGTTTATGCTTGGTACGGCTAGTTTATGAAGTTTCAGACCAAAATCCTTTGGGAGGTGATAATACACTCAGATAGATTCATTTTCATAATAAATTTTTAGATATTGGTCAACCATGCTTTATTAATCATCTCTAAAAAGTTGACTGTGTTTTTATACTCACTATTTCATACACCATGTAGGTTTTAATTTGGTTGGAGAAGTCCATATAATCCAATTGCTAAGATTGAGTCCAGAAGACATAGACATAATAATGTCAAGCTATCCATGCCTAGTTTAGTGTTTTAAGGTGTTTTGATAAGTAAATCATCTCAATTTTGTATATTTCACTCATTGAGGATGACATGCATACTTTCACCATTTTCATATTTTCATGCTTTGATAATGGTTTATGAAGGTGATGATAGGTTAATTGTCATGTTTTCACTATCCTTCTTGGTTCCTTCACTATTAAATCTCATCTCAAAAAAAATACTCCATGAGGATGTAGTCATAAAGTGCCATACATTATTAGTTGCCATACACAGTTAGCCAAGTGAGCTATACAAATATCTAAGACACATCTATGGAGTTGTGGTAGAGGTCATAAAATTTTGAACACATTATAATGGTAGGAGCAATCAATAAATATTTTCACTTTTTGTAAGAGTGATTGTGATAGTCAACATAGTCACCCACACAATCATATAATAGAAAAAATGTACCTACAGGTGCTCTCATAGAGGAAAACATGTTGAAAATAAGGTATTGACACTTGTTTCAAATATTTTAGAGTGTGAACAGTTCATTTGGAGGTATGGAGATAATCTTAGAATCCTTTTAAGGCCAAATAAAATTCACATTATCCATACTTCTACCCATTGCCTGTACATTAGAAAATCTCCACCTACAAGTGGTCCCACAAAGAGCTAAAGAGCCATTCTTAAAGGTTGAAGCATGAGATTGAATCCTTATTGAGGTCCTAATGTGTTTTAGAGAAATTGTTATACTTATTCAGAGGGCTAGGTTTTTAGGTAGACTATTAAGAACCATGAAACAAAACAATGACTATATTCAAGGACCTTTTCCCTAAAATAGGAAAACATAACACCTAAGCATTCTATTGAGCTCATATGGTAGGGTTACCAGGGGTCTTGACCAATATAGATATACGAATTATTTATCCCTATCATAAGAAGGAAAATTTTCAAAATATAGAGGAAAAATTACTAATGGAAGATAATATTTGAGCTCCTCAAAGTTGTCATTTGAACACTAAATTCCTTCACTATCATTTATAGGATCTAAGCTATATAGGGATATTTTCAACCCAAGTTATAATATTAGACATTTATAACAAGTTTGAATGATTTTATATGGTTTAATAGATCACTCATGACCTAAGGTTAATTTAAATAAGATGGTTTACTATGTTTTACACCCTATACACACACTTATAGATCTTCATTGCATCATAAAATATGTATCTACAGGTTGGCTAAAGGATTACCATGAAGTAATGGGATTGATAACCTTGATAATAGACATAAATACAAGAATATAAGGAAAAATTGAATTTATAATATGGTGTTGATAACTTCAAGGGGGATATCAAACATGCAAACAAGGGGTAGATCATATAGTTACACCTATAGGACCCCACATAGTTAGTTGTAGCTGACTATAAGGGGTAGAGAGCTAAGGGATTGGGTTTTTGATGTGGTTTATCCTAGGTAAGATGATAAAAATGGGTTAAAACAAGTAAAAAATTATCCTAAGGGATTATCAAGAAGTTTTTAGACATTTCCCTCAAGCCCAAACAAGCATGGTCACATACAGGTGCCCTTCCAAGACATAAAACACAGTCAAGAGATATAACTCAATCTTGATAGTTCAAGGTATATGAAGGGGTAAATGAAAGTATAGTGTGATAAATGCATTGGATATACTTCCATCATGATCAAATAATATTAAATAGGCTCTTTAATATGAAAATCATACATAGAATGGACTCATATCAAACAATACATAGTCCACATGAAAAAACCTTGCACAGTCTACCTTCCCAGGGGTCTATGTTAGATCTTGAAGGAGTTATGGGGTATAGAGACATGATCAAGGAATAAAATATTTAATAGAACATATTTAAAACTTGTATAATCCCATTATATTTTTTTTAATTTAGGAGAATAGGGGAAGTACCCTTTGTTTTGTCTCAAGCAGAGGGTACTTCCCTAGGTTGCAAACCCTGTAGTATTGGGGATTGGAGATAAAAAAGTAGAATGGTAGATAGGTGAAACTTATAAGAAGGTTTTTTAATCTGAATGACATCCAAAAAAACATAATAGACCAATCATATAAGTATGAACCTAAACTGGGTAGTATAGACCCTAAAGGTTGCATTCAAGTTTGTCAAGCAAGGTTTAGGCCTAAAGCCAAATGGAAGGTTAACTTAACTTCCAACCCCAAGAGAATATTATAATCCATTTGGGACTGGTTTTAGGGTCATTAATTATGTTTACAAACTATTTTTATGTAGATAATGCACAAATAAGGCCACTTTTGGCTCAAAGACAACTTTTGGCCTATGCGAATGAGAAAACAAGATCAATAGGCTAAATTAAAATGCTTAAATCTCCTTTGTGGTTTTACATTGGAAATTAAGGAGTTTGGGGAGGTTTATGGATTTATTTAAATTTTATCTAGTGGATTTTTTTGGTAGTTTCAATGTCTAATATTCATGAACAATCCTTAAGGGCTTATAAATGACTCAAAACCCTTACAAACCCTGGATAAGGACCTGATTGGGAAAACAAGGAAGGACATGTATCCAAATGTAATAAAATGAACATAAAATTTATTGAAAAATTTATAATAATATCTAAGGCTACTCCTCATATTTTTTTACTATAAGGAATTATATGAATGGAGTATAAAATAGGGTATTTTTGATAGTTTTGTGTAGGTTATAGGAGGTTTCAAGAGATGAAATCAACTTTGGAAGGAATATTAATAATTAATATAACTTACCATGTCCATTTAATTCGTCATAAAAAATCCTAAGTGTGCCTACCATAGCTCTCATCTTAGCCATTTTGAGTTGTCATAGTGAACATGATAGTGAGAAGGGTGAAAAATTTAAGTGGAAGTATTTTTAAGGTGTGCATGATGACTATAAAGCCATGGATGGTATTTAAACATGCAATTAAACCCATTTTATGTATTTTTATGAGAAATTATATTAATTTTAGAAGCCAAGTGTGCAAGGTGTGTGAAATAGGAGTTTTTTTAGTGCAGGCAGTGATGGCTCATTTTCAGAAGAATCTAGGTGACTAGGAATATAGATAATGCATGGAGGAGAATGTACATAAACCCTCCATATTATTATAATCATGATATATATCCATATTTATTTTTGGGATGTAAAACAAGTGTGAATGATGAAGGTATTTTTCTTGAGCAAAATGAGAACTCCTAAGCCACTTTTCATGAGTTGCATATCTTGGAGAGACATTTTGTCCTATCAGACCTTACATGATTTATCTCTCACTTCAATATTTTACACATACAACTCCTTATCTCATCATAAAAAGTTTCCTTATGACATTTGTACTTTTTATTTCTCTTTTATCTCTCAAATTCTATAAGAACTAGCCATTTTAGCCTTTGTAAGGCATGCTACACTTGAGTATGGCAAAGCCCTAATCATTTTCATACAATGGATAAATAAAGAATACTTATTTTTATCTCTTATATGAATATTTATAATGTGTTCACTTAAATTATTTATCTTGCTTATTGATGACTATTGTTTCCTTGGAATTATTGTCTCATTCTCTCACCTATTTATAGCTTGAAATCTTCTTCTTATAAGTCATGTGAAGTGTTTGATAAAGTGTCAAGGTTGAGTGAGATAGTATATTCAAATAGTGCCATTTTAGGCCTCTTTTATATTACTCCTAGACTAAACATTCATCACAACCTCATAATGAAATACTAATGTGTTAAGATTCAGATTAGAGAAGTGTATGCTTAGTTAGTCTCTTGGTTTCATGTGTGACATGTAGCTGGTTGGTAGTCATCAATCAATTTAGTGTATCACCTCCTTTAAGATAGTTTAATTTTAGTTTTTTCTCCCTTTTCATTTCAAGTATAGGTGTAGTAGTGATCTAAAAGTGGTACATCAAGGGAGCTAGCCCTATTTAGAGATTCACCTCATTCTTAGGCTATCCATAATGTAGAGGTGTTTCAATTGTGCCATTTGGATGAGGAGAGCTAAGATATCTCCTCAAAGGGTGAAAATCTAAGTGACAATAAAACCTAGTATTGAAATTAATAATGGCCTCTTATAGGCCCTTTTTAATGGTGATAAGCTATTGTAGGAGAGATTATCCATCTACCTTATCATTGAATTGCTCAAAGAATCTATTTCCCAAGTCATCTTAAGTACTGATGGAGTTGGGAAACAAGGACCAATACTAATTAAGAGCTTACCCCTTTAAAGAGGTATCTAACATCATTAAGTCTATGTTCTACTACATGACATAATGTATAGTGTAGACATTGGTGACATCTTGAAGATGCTTTCCTACACTTTTAAAATCCTCTCCTATAAACTTAGGGAGTTTCTTCAAGGTATTATCAAGAATGTGGTCCCATGTAGCCAAGGCTACTATAAATATGAGTGGGCTAACACTGTTCCATGTTAAAAAGTTCCTTGGTGGCCCTTGGATAGCCATTTTTTATTGTTGGTGTGTTATGATAGACCCCACAACTCTTTGGTGAGTTGAAGCTACCAGAGGTGGTAGTAACAATCTTGGATTCCTGGTTGTTTGTGACCTTATAATGGGTCTATGGCTCATAAAATATAGATCTTAGTTAGGTAGACTATTAGTTTGTGTCCCACTAGGTGTGCCAAAAAAAGGAATCATTGATGCTTATAACTCTCATTCTTGATGAAAAACTTCTTATGGGAAACTTTACAAATGTGAGATGAATTTATGGTCTGTAAAGCAACCTCCAAGATTTTAGAAGCTGAATCTTCAAATCATTTGGGGTCAAAGGGGGAAGAATGAAAGTGTAAATAAAATTGAAACAAGATAACTAAGGTGATTCACCAGAAGTTTTAATGTATTTATCCCTAAAATTACATAAAATAGCTTTAACCTTTAAATATTACAAACAAATTAAAAGAGCATGTGCATGATTTAAATCTTGTAACATAACAAAATAAAATACTATATAATTAGAGAAAAACAACAATAGATATCAATAAATTCCATTCACTTTGACACAGAACACCACATCCTCTTCATTTTTAGGTAGAGAACAAAATATAAAAGGCCTCAAAGGCACAATATACAATATTCAATCTTACCCGTGAGGGGCACCTGCTAAGGTCCTAGAATGAAAAAACCAAGAATAATTTTATTTCTATTTGAAAAATAATCTATTATAATGGTTGATCATGATAACACTAAAAAAATTAATCAGCTACCAGCCCCCAACAAAAGAAAAGGCCCCTCAATATATAGGCACAAAGGCCTCATAAGGAAGTGATACTTAAAACTAGGCACTTGCTCTCATGATGAGGCCATTACAACTGATTGGGGAGCTCTTGATCATGAATACAGTCAATCTTCAAAATCCTAGATATTGTATAACTATAATGCCTTATGATTCCCATGATACTTAGAAAAAGTACAATGGTGACACATGCCTACCTCTGAAACTACCTCTATAATGCTTGTTAGGAAAGAAGGGCCCAATTATCTCATCTAATGGCATTGATTAAAGGTCTGATAGGAATTTTTTTGCTTTAGATAAGTGCCATGATGCCACATGGAAGGTTCACTTCCTTCTCATTATAACTGCATGATGGGCCCCATTTCTAACCTCATCAACCAATCATGCAATCTAGAACCTTGACAAAATAAACCTTTGTTTCTAAAGAGAATCATGATGCCACTTGGTGAAATCCACTTCTCTTCTATTGTAACTACATGGTAGGATATACCTATTACATCACCAGCTAATGGTACTATTTAAAGTTTTATCAAAATTAAACCTACCTCAGATGAGTGTTGGGTGTCACGTGGAGAGCTGACACTACTCCTGGGTGAGCTGAGAACATATTCATGAAAAATAAGTGTTGGGATGCCATGTGGTGATAGTAGAAAAAAATTGAGACTTAGCCAAAAATAGGAAAATGGACCCCAGGGAAGGGGAGGCCAATACACATACTACCAGACTTGTCAAGCATGCCCTTGACAAATAGGCTAACTACCCCAAAACTTCAAAATGTGGATTACAATCCATATATATACTAGATTTATTATTAATTTTAATCACTTTTATTGTATTCAAATTCATTACATATATTATGAATATAAAATATTCTTGCATCCCCTTTTATTATGATAAAGATGAATGAAAAATAGAAATAAGCCAAAAATATAGGAAGATGATTATATGGATAATTTTGAGCTTGATAATATAGATATTTATAAACCACCTAAATTGAAAGAATATGAGTGTCATTTTATAAAAGAGGATCAAGATGCACCTTTTACTTCATCTCTATATCCCTCTTTGTCACATCCATTAGATACTATTTTGGATCTCTCTTTTGATTCTTCTTTGCCTACACTTATAACTTCCTCCTTGGACTTTCCTTTATAAGCCTCTTTGGTTACATAGAGTGGTTTTTCTTCAATCTTCCATTCTATAAATCATCTTTGGATTATTCTTTACCTACACCTATTAATTCCTCTTTAAATACATCTCTAACTTATTTTCAAGTTCACGTTTGTCCTTACATATTAATATAGAGCAAAAAGAACAATCCAAGTAAAATCAATTTATGTTTAAAAATAAATTCTTAATAAAGGAATTGTAAAGAAACATTCAATATCAAAATTAACTACTAATAATAATGGTTTAATCTCATCTCCTTAAAAAATAGTGGATATTGAGCCTGAATTTCATAATTCTCGTCCCTTGTCAACCTATGATGATGAACCTTCTTATTCTTCCCTTACCACATCATAAATTATAATTTAAATAACTTCTAATCCTTATAACACATCTTGTGATGTTTATCCTACTGTATCCTTATGTTTATATTCACATGATGTTATTATTTCATCATAATGTCATAATATTATCACTGAGTCATCACATGGTGATAATACATTTATTGCTATTGCAAATTATTTAAATATTATTAGTCAACAAAAAACAACTAACTCATGCATAATTAATGAATATATTCATATAAAATAAGATCCTATCCCATTATCTCCCACATCTTATCTTAATAGTGTTTATATTCAATCAAATATACATAAGGCTTGCACTTGTGAAGCCCTTCAATATCAAGTCACCATTATGCAAAATATAATCGAAGAGTTTCAAAAGTAAAATCAATATTTATTTTTTAAGATCACATCTCTTGAAAATAGAAACAATCTTATTACAAATCCAATGTATTATAGTTTTAATCATATATCTACATCTTCATCTAGATATCATGTGGCTCATAAGCAATATACATCACACTTAATGTTTAACAAAGTATAAAAAATGCAAATAAGAGTCCAAGTGAGATTATAAGATAAATGATTTGAAATAAGTTGATTACATCACCTTTTATGCCTCCTCTAAAAATATCAAAATACTATTGTGCATATCATAGATTTCATGGGCATCATATAAATAATTGTTGGGATCTAAAGGAAAAAATACAAAGTATCCTTGATAGTGGTAATCCTATACAAGATAAATATATTAAATAACCCACTCATATTGCATCTTCTAAAATGAAATTTCAAAAATATCACAAATATAAAATATGAATACCAAAATATAATTCAAAACAAGTAAATATTCAATTAGAGTAAGAAAAATTACAAAAAGAATAACTAATAAATTAAAAGTTAAAAGAACAAATTTAATCTAAGTAAGAAATATCCTATTTCAAAAGTTTTTTCATGAATAAATTTCCAAAGCAAAACATTCCTACAAATTCTAAAGATACACATATGGTTACTAAATAATCAAGCATGACATCTTATTCATGAAAATTTAAAACACCAGTTACTTCTCTTCCTAATGTTCAACCAATCACACATGATCATTATCTAATTCAAGATAAGATGAAATCTCTTAACAATGATACTCCAATCTATGGTGAAATAAATTTGTCATACACATTAAAAAAGATAATGAAAGTGGTATTTCAAAATTTGAAGCACAACCAAGAAATTATTTTTTTCCTATGATAATGATTTCATTGATGTTTATGATACTAATAATATACAAGACTAGTATAATAGTGATTCAGAGGCATATATAGTTGTCACTTCTTCTTCACAAGGAGTCTTTCTTTCACATCATGTTGATGAGTATACCTATGTTCATCCTCTCCCATATTCATATGGACATCCCCTTGATGATATCCTTGGCTTATATTATCCATTACTTAAGCTTAAATTCTTTGTTATTTACTTTGATGCTTATTCATCTACACCTAATCCAATTTTATTCTAGCCCTTGGCTCTATTTTTCATCTTGACATACTTTCTTCTTTGTATTTTCAACCTAATTTTGAACAAACCAAGATGACTATCTTACTAAGATTTCAATATACATCTTTCATGGTAACACAATTTATCATTCTTGTATATCTATACATGCTCTAATCTCTCATATGTACTTTCATGATCACATATAAATACTTTTACATGAGTTTACATGGCTATGATTTCCATCTTTGAAAACACTACATCTACATTGGGGGAATCTCACATGCCTTCCTCCTTGCCATGTTTTGCTTCAATACCTTATTGAGGGTTTGAATCTTCCCATTCTCCTTCTACTTTTGAAACTATGATTCTTATTTTTCTTCTCATAGCTTTTTAAATTTTCAATAAAGCATGCTTCTCTTCTCAAAAATAAAAAAATACAAAAACATTAATATATCCAAAAAATAACAAAAAATAGAATATTTATAGAAAATTAAAAATCAAGAACTATAAACATCTCTTTATGTTGCTAGATATATCTTAACTCATGTTAACTATATTTCTATTTTAGTACATAACACTTTTCAATACATAATTATTCTTATAAGATATCTGATTGTGTAATATGATTAATTTCATAGTGAAATATAGTCTTAATATATAAAAAAAGATTCCCTAATCAAAAAGTTTTATTTATAGTCAATTTAGATAAAATCACACTAGGAAGACAAAGGTACATTGCACAATTATCCCCTATTGTGAACCTATCCCTATGCATTATTGATCTATATTTTCAATTACAACACAATCATAGGGACTGTTCCTATAGTTTTTATATACATAATAGAATTCACTTTCAAGCATCAATCAAGTTTCAAAGATAAGGTATATTTTTATAATGTTTTGATGTTGGTCAAACCTTTCACCCAAAATAATTAATTTATTGGGGGCATATCATCATTCTATATGAACACCTTACATTTTATATTTATCCACAACCTCTTTTTATATTTTGATCTATAAAAAAAATACATGATTCAATATTTCATTCTATCTTCTTATATGCCTTGTCAAATATGCTACTTGTTAAACTGAAACATAGATTCATTTTCTGTATGCTATTATCATATGCTTATTTTAGTTTCATAACATGATTCAAACTTGTTTTCTTATTACATACAACCCTTGGCCTTGTCTATGTTCAACATACACCTTTCTAGTATGGCACAATTATGCCTTTTGTGTGTGTGTGTGTGTGTGTGTGTGTGTGTGTGTGTCCTTTGGAATTCTATGTTCTTGCACCACTTTCCTGTCCCTTATATTCAGACTTTGGGATTCATGTGTGACATTTATACAAAAAAATTACTCTTTGGGACATATTACATGTCCCTTTTATGCAACCTCTAGGCCTTTTTTCATGACAATTATGTGACTTTACTTACATATTTTTTTTTGGCTATTGTTGGCCCCTCACTTTTGACCAAGTATTTATTCTAATCTTTGGTGTGTAGTATGGAGGGACCATTATCCATTTTTATGCAAGTACCAGCATGATGTGGGAGAACCATGACATGGGAGGACCATGGTGTGAAACTAACAATGTGAGAGTTGAATGATGCATAAGGACAATGGCATGGAAGACCCAGTGTGAGAGGACCCAATCAAGAGAAAATGTGGTATGAGGAACCTAAGAATAGAGGACCTAGAATAAGAAGTGGAAGACTAGGGGAGCATGAGGGAAGTGAAGCATGAGGAACACAGGAGTAGTTTGAATAATAAATCAAATAAGACATTTTAACCCCACTAATTAGAGGCCTTGTAACAACCCACGAGGAATTGAACACTTGAAAATGAATGTATAATATAGAGCAGGTATCTAGGGGTGTAGAGGCTTGATTATATAAGAAAAATTAATTTTAAGAGTCATGACTCTTAGCCTGTTGAGAGATTATGTGCCATGTGTCCATTTTTATTTGGAAACTTGACACTTGGATAGGGAAAAAAAAGTATTAAAACTCTTGTTGTAAACATCACAGGGGGATTGATGTGGGAGAACCTTTTAATACGTAAGCACTTAATGAGAATTCAATTTTTATCATATGGTACTTTGAGAAATGGATTGTTAAATGTGTTGAATATTGAAATGTGTTAAGTGAATAAAGTCATGGGTTCTTTTCTTCTTTTATATTTAGCTAGTGATGGTAATATAATTAGTTATGTTAAAGAACAATAGTAGGATATTTGTTTGATAATAAATGAGTAAACACATGTCATGTTTCAAAGTATTTAGGAACTAATATTTCATTACATATTTTTAGTGAGTGCATGAGACTCATCTCTCGCATGATAGGGATAGCATGCTAGCTTATCAAGAAGAGGCTTCAGTGCTAACATACAAAGAAAAAACCCAACATTTTGGTTCCATTGTCAGGACTTGAAGCAATTGGATCATGATTATGGTAAATGTTTGAGTGCATTACATTAGAGAATATTGAATAATGGATTACAAGTGTTGAAGACAATTTTATGGTTCCATATCTTGAACCAAGAGTTTCTACATGATAGTGGGTAGAACAAAACCTCTATAGCTCATTGTATGAGACTTTCTTTTGTGAGGTCCCTATTATTTTGCATGCCTAAATCTTAGCATATACTCAAAGATGATCCTAAAACCTTGGATGATATTCATGTACATTATAAAAATAGAGGAGTTTAACATGACTAAAATTTTCTTGGATGTGAGTGGTTGATTACTGGTGGAAAGGTGTTCAGAATAGTTACATCTTGGAATACATTGTGACCACATATTCATGTCCTGAGGAAGCAAAGTTACATTTTATATGAGAACCAAGGGGATGTTATCTTTCATTGTTTCCCTTTGAGATTAAAAATTTAATTATTAATCTTGGGTTGGAAACACTACCCATGGAAAGATAAAATCTCTTGTGAATGAGTCACACATTTAAAGGGGAGAATACTAGTTGGTTCAAGATTATGGGTTCAACAGGGTAAAAAGATAGTGATCACTATGAAAAAGGAAGTATGATGAATCTCAGTAGAGGATCATGGGGTTAGTGGCATGAGAAGAGATTGAGATCACTCAAGGAGTATTGTGAAGAGCTGTAGGGAGCTGGATGTGCATGGGGAATCCATCACTTATAGGACACAACCTTTGCCACTTTTATCTTATGAAAGATAAATGATCTAGACTATCAAAGATGAACCAAGTATGATTCAAACAAGCTCCCCCACCAGAGTGCATGCTCATGCCTTTGAGTTAGAGTACATATAGGGAATTAAGATACATATAGTATAGGTTTAAATATTGAATGGATAAGGGAAACTAAGACTAGATCATTAGGTAATAACTTAGAATCTATATCTTTCTCTTTTCAAGAGAAGTCTATGGCACCACTTGGAATTCCTAGAGGATCTAGCCCTCAAGTCCATATTACAAACCCAAATCTAGGACGTTAACCCTATACCATGCCTTTTTCCTTGGGTACTACTACTGGAGGCACTAGAGGAGGATTATGAGGTACTAGAGGAAGAAGATCCCCTCTAATAATAGGAGATGAAACTTCTCAAAAATCATTTATTTAACCACCTATGGTTTATTATGAAATGGCATTGCACCTACCTGAGTACCGAGGGTTAGAAAATGTAGCTGAGCATGTTCACAAGTGTGAATTAATTTGGAGGGTGTGTTGCATCATGTCCTTTGAGTGAAATGGAACATAATTGGTAACCACCCTTTTAGAGTGCCACACAAATGGTATCAAAAATTCAATCCTCAACAAGTAGTGGTTGACTATGACCAGCTCAAATTAGTGTTCCTACAAGAATTTGATATTCTTGAGTTTGAGCAATAAAGTATAGCGGTGTTGAAAGACATAAATCAGGGACTTACAAAGAATGTATAGGAATATGATGTATGATTCAAGACCTTACTTTCTAATTTTTCCTTTGAAATCAATCTCACTCAATAAGCACAATGGTTCATTGGAGGATTATTATTATCTTTTTTATGGACCTTGTCACAAAGAAATTTCACCAATGCATGTGAGTCTCTAGAGGCTTCCCTATGTGCTAAAGTAGTTGGAAGTATGGATATTTAGATTAGTCCCTTTATGGAGGCAAAAATATCATCCATGGCTTCTCAGCATGAAAAATTTTCAAAAAATAATGTACATGAGATACATAGTGTGTGAAACTAAAGGACACAAAAAATAACTACCCATGCAAGAACATCTACACAATCCTAAAAAAAAAATTCAATATTTTTCATGATGACCATGATGTCCATTCTTGTCCACTCTTGAAATAGGCCAAAAATACTAAAGTATCCATGTATTTTAAGATTTGTGATGCTTATACCCATGACACTAATGATTGCCATCTGATTAGTGATATTTATGAAGCTTGAGCATGTGGCACATGCCAAGCCTCAATCACTAGTTCTCAAGAAAATGGTGGCTATCATGGGTGTATAAGAGGATAAGGATGAGGTAGTGGTTTGTTTCCACCAAGGACTTGTTACAAGTGTGGTTCTATAGACCACTATCAGAGGGATTACCTAGAGTACCCAACTTATGCTTACTGCAAAAGAGACTATTACCTAGAAGAATGTCTAGATTTATATGCATCCATCACAAAGGACCACAATGAAAAAGGCACTAGTATGATCCATATATACAAAACATAATGGCATTCTCAATAAAACATCCCTGTTATACAAGTAAATATTACTACTCATAGTGTGGGCCAGATGAAATCTACACCCAACCTGATTGAAAAGGTATGTCAGGAAGAACCATAGGCTAGGAAGTACCTTGATGCACTTCAATAAAAGGATGTCCTTTAGGATATAATGAAACTTTTGCATGAGCTCCAAGGAAAGATTTAATACCTTAAGGATAGGGATGTCACACAACATACCATAGTGTCAAAGGGAAACCAAACCTCTGGTAATGCAGGATAGTTTTTAGGAACTATGAAAATGCATGCTTGATGAAGACATCAATCCCCAACTTAGTGCCTAGCTTAAAGGCCAAGCCTACCTACCAAATGAAGCCCATACTCAATTTAGTTGGCAAAGTGAATATCAATATTTTAAACCATGCCTAATGTTAATAAAGTCCTAGTTCCACTTCTCTAGAAGATAGAGAAATATTAGTTAATACTACTATCAATGGATAGGTAATTCAAGATATTATAGTAGATACTAGTACTGAAGTAAATGTTCTCACTAAAGATGCCTTGTTTATAATGTATAGTCTAGCCTTGAAAACCTCACCTCATGTCTTGTTCATGGAAAAAAAGACTCATGTGCATCTTATTGGAGTCCTTAAAAAAACCACTGTTGAAATACTTGGGGTTCCCTTCAAAGCAAACTTTGAGTTTTTAGAGTTAGCAGAGGCTAATGAATACCTAGCCTTATTGGGAAAGCCCTATTGCTATGAAAATCATGCTAATTTAAGATTTAAAAACTAACTCATTAGCTTTGATAATACTGATTAGTGCAAGATAATACCTTTAGACCAAACACAAGGACCACCCTATATCAAGCCTATGAGTTGTGATAAAGAAATCAACAATCTATATAATGTGACTGATTAACATGATGAAAAAATGATCCAACACTAGATGGTATTCTTTGTTGGATGGACAACCAGTCTATCTTAGATACAATAAGCAATGCTTGAAACCATTGGGCCCATGGTGATTATGACCTCAATAGAATATTGTGTAGCACCATCAACAAAGATGAAAACATCCCATGCAAGTTTCTCAAACATCACAAATTTCTGCACTTCATGGGTTTAGCAATGTGAGGACCATTGGAAGGACCATCACTAGAGAGACTTAATGAAGCTCCATGATTCCAAGGACAAATGGAGGTGCATAATTTTTTCCATCACCTCAAAGAGTTTTATGGTTCCAAAAATGAATGGATGAGGTCATTAAACCACATTTTTTATGGTACCACTACCATGTGGTGGTGTACGCATAAAGGGTGCCTTTTATTTGGGATCAAGTTGGATTTGCTCATCATATATTCCACCATGATAATAAGATCAGAGGCACACTTAGTTATAGTGGCATAAAATCACCTGAACCTCACCTTGAGGTTTGTGAAACATTATGGTGAGCTGAGGAAACATTTTTACCAGAATACCTATGGGTCCATATGTTCTATGGAACTTTATGAACTTAGGCATGGGCTTGGTAAATATGTGAATAAAGGCACATGGGAAAAAGGTTTTGCCAATTACTAATAAAAAACATGATGTCAATGTTTTCTTACTCTTCACCAAGGATGCACTTGTGCCGTACTCTTTAAACCATACATGAAGCAATCATTATAGATATGAGTCTGGTGGAAGACCCCCTATATCATAATCATTAATAACTTTAGGAACCTTTGGGTTTATTCACTGATCCCCCCAAAAATAAACTCTTACACCATCGACAATATCTAGTGATGAACACCATAAATAAATTTTCTTGGGAAAGTAGAAGCTTGTCTTTCAAGTAGATGAAGGAGAAGGGTCCACTCCACTTGAGTCTATTACATAAAAACTTTCATGTTCCTATGAGTACTAGCTCATGAACTATTCAAGACACCAAATACCCCATAGATAACCCTTTTCATGGTCCCATTTAAACTATTCAAATTAATATTGGCATGGAGTAGGAACATAATGTGGAAACCATTAGAAATTATTGGATTGAGATAGAAATTTTGCACACTTTTGAGTTGCTAAAAGAGTATTAGGATGTGTTTCTAAGGAATTACATCAAAATGAAAGGGTTTCACCCTTATCTCAAGAATAGGAATATAATTTTGATTGATGGCACTCACCCCATGAAGAAATTCCCCTACCAGATGAACCCTAACCTCTAAGCATGTGTGAAAGAAGAGATCGATAACATGCTCCACATTGGAGTAATTAATCCTTTTAATGAATCTAAATGGGTGAGTCCTATGGTAATTAGTATCAATAAGGATGGGTGTATTTGTATTTGTATATATTATTGAGTTTTGAATGCAACTTGTATCATTGATCCTTTCCCAACACCTTTCATAGAGGAAATCCTAGAAGATGTTGCCAGTTGTGAGATATACTCCTTTATTGATGGCTTCTCAGGGTATCACCAAGTCCAAATAGTTGAGGAAGACCACTCCAAGACCACATTTGCTAAAAATTAGATATATTTTACCTATACTATCATGCCTTTTAGGTTTAAAAATGCCTCAGTAGTATTCTCATGAGCAGTAGTGGAGGATTTCAAATATTTTATCCATAAGTTTGTCCAAGTCTACTTAGATGACTAGACGGTATATATGTTGATCAAGGACCATTATGCCAATCTGAGGCTCATGCTTGAGCACTATTGAGTGTTAAAAATTTCCCTAAATTTGAATAAATGCCTATTTTTAACACCTTTTGGGGTACTCTTTAAGCATATCATTTGTGAAGAGGGACTCTTAGTAGATCCAGCCAAGGTCTTTATCATTCTCTGTCTACAATTTCCAAAAACTCAGTGTAAAGTGTGCACATTTTTAGGAGACATGAGCTACTAAAATAAGTTCATTCAAGTTTATGCCAAGATTTTAGTGACCCTAGAAGATCTATTAAAACATAATGAATAATTTATATGGACTAATTATTATAAAGTAGCTATTAAAACTCTAAAGGAAAGACTAGTTATTGCTCCTATCTTGAAATTTCTAGATTAGATAAAACCCTTTCATGTCCATGTTGATGCATCTAGAATAACAGTTGGTTTAATACTTGGACAACTAGGAGAGGGAAATTCGGACCATCCAATCTATTTCACTAGCAAGAAACTCACATTGGTTGAAAGGAGCTAGACCACCACCAAATGTGAAGCTTTGTTTATGGTTTATGTGCTAAAAAAATTAGATAGTACCTTTTGGCCATACCATTTATATTCTACACTAAACATGAGGTTCTAAAGTATCTCATTAACAAGCTAGTTCTCCATGGAAGAATTTTCTATTGGATAGTTCTCTTCCAAGAATTCTAGTTTTCTATAGTAATAAAACATGGGAAAACTAACTATGGACCTAGCCATCTATCTTGAATTGAAAATGGAAAACCTCCACATGCTATAAAAGATGACCTTTCTGACATACAACTCTTCCAAGTCATTAGGGTACTTGAATAACTAGAGGATATTGTGGCATTCCTCAATATTAGCTATGCACCTAATTCTCTCACTTCACAAGAAAAAAACAACTTGTAGTCTGTATCACACCTTATCAAGTAATAGTAGGAGATCTATATAAAATTGACCATGATGATGTATTGTGCCATTGTGTAATGCAACATGAATGCCTTGAGGTATTATAATAATTACAAGAAGGCATTATCAAAGGAAATTATGATGGGAAGGATATGATGTGCAAGGTGTTACTCATTGGACTCTGATGGTTGAATTTATTTAAATATGCAAGGCAATGTGATATTTGCAAATGCATGGGAAGAACCAACAAAAGAGATGCCATGCCATTGAGACCAATTTATTCCCAAGAACTATTTAAAAATTTGGTAATTGAATTTGTGGGGCTCATCACTCTAGTAGGATGATGCATAGGCTTGTGGTACATAATTATAGTAACCAACTACTTAACACATTGGGTTGAAGCAGTGCCAACCAAATACTATACTAAAATAATTTCCATTTGGTTCATTTGGGAAAACATTATAACATGCTTTGGATGTCCTCTAAGCTTTACTAGTGACCATGTAACCCACTTCCTAAATGAGATAATTCAAATCTTGTTGGATAAATTCATGATTGTGCATCACAAGATAATACCATACCACCCATAGGCCAATGGAATAGCTAAAGCCTTCAACAAGATCCTCGGTACCGATTTGAAAAAAATTGAAATGTTGGTAGAATTGATTGGGATGAGATAGTATTTATAGTACTTTGGGTATACCAAAACACATACAAACACCTCAATAAAAGTACACCATTCAACTTAGTATATATAAAGGAAGCAATCATGCTAGTTGAGTTTTTGGTTCCATCTCTATAGATAACTTGTATAGGAAACCTTGATGATGATGCCTCTTTGAAAGTTTGGCTTGATGAACTCAAGACACTATATGAGGCTTAGTTCTTTGCCCACTAGAATCAAGATGTTGAGAAACAAAAATAGAAAGCATGGTATGATCACCATCTAAATAATAAAATATTTAACCCAAGCATGAAAGTTCTAATCTATGACTCTAAGTTCACATGTCACCTTGGGAAGATCTGCATTCATTGGGATGGACCATTCATAATACATAGTATTTGACCTATCAGAGCTTGCTAGCTAAAGAGAATAGATGGTCAATTCCTCCTAAGAAACTATAATGGGAGTCAAATTTAGCCATATTATGATTTTATTTTAAGTTTATGTTATTTTCAATAAGGCTTAATGCCATTAAATTAGAATTTTCTTCTTTCAATAAAAATTCTGCCCTTGAGGCATATGACTCTCTTTTTAAATTCTTAGTCTAGGTGTTTTCATGGAGGACCATGAACCCTTTTAATATGGGGTAAGATATTATGCATATGAATACAAGACATAACATTTGGATTCACAAGTTTCAAGGGCACAAGATTCATACATGATGTGCAAGTGATTAAGGGTATGTAAGTCATTTAATAAAATAGATTCCCACCATTTGCATGACAACCAATTTCCACTACTATAGAAAAATAGGACAATTGTCACCCACTTCCAAGAAAGGTGTCAGAAGAAATGGACCATTAATGTGACAAGGGTAGTCATAAAAACAAGTGTGTGAGTGGAATTATGGGACAAGTTTGTTAGAATGCTAAAGGCTTGATGCAAGATATAAAGTATGAATATCATTAAAAGATATGCATTTATGGCCAAAAATGACAAGGAGATGAAAGAAATTAATGTGGTGAATTGGCTAGAAGACCTATAAATAAACAAGTCAAAACCATTCTACACTTTACCTTTCTATAATCTTCAAGTGCTTAATGAACAAGAGAACCAGAGATGAAGTCAATTTCCTTACAAAACAGAGTGATTAAGAAATAAACAAAGACATGAAAAGGATTTCCAAATGAAGGAGGAAGGTTGTTAAGAGTAAACATGTGTAGAAGTGGGTTGAGGTTATTTTTTGTAAAAATTGTAGGTTACAGGTTCCACCATTGTTAAAGTGTGAAGATCAAGAGCTAAGGCAAGTTATATCACCACCACATATTAATTTGGGAATGTGGGATAGTCGAGGGTTAACCTTCGAGTGCCATAGAGGGTAATACGGCATAATAAAAGGCAAAAATACTTGAAAAACTATCAACCATAATAAAAGAGAGAGAGGTGAGTGGAGAAGCATGGTTCCCTATAAGAGATGATCCTTTAGAAGACCTAAAAGAGGCACTAAGTCAAGTATAGCACATGAAAGTTCAGAATGAGAGCACAAAAGAAGCCAAGATGGTGAAAAAGGGAAAGTAGGTGTAGGCCTCCTCATCATAGATTGATCCACCATCTCCCCCTTAACCATTTACATATAAAATATGCAATACCCTAAGTTAGTCTTATGCATAGAAAAATAGGTCTCTAAGGTGGAAAATATAATAATATTTGACTACAACCACACCAGCTAAGAAATGAGGTGTAGTTGCAAAATGATTATCAGGTATAAACCACCAACACATGAAACCAAATGTTTTATGAATTAAACATCAATAACCAATTGGACAAAGCTGGCCTCTTTCAACTCTTTGAACTACCATATTTTGGAAAGCCTACTGAGGCAGTTTAGTTCCTTCTCTCACATTTTCATGAGGATTATATCCACTTCATAGGGCAAAAAATGAATATTAGATTAGAGAGGGTAAGCAAAGTCATAATACTCTAGTAATTAAGGGTCAATGTGTTGGATGACTTGGTGGATATGGAGGAGATTTAGTAGACTGCCACTATGCTTATGTGTTAAAATCAAGGACATGCAATGCACATTAAAAACTATAGGATCTCCCCTTTAAAGTTTTAATGTTGATCATTTACACCAATTTCAAAGGGATTGATCAATAAAAGGAGGTGGATATGGCCCACCTTTACATTGTGCATGAATTAGTGCAGGGAATATAGTATAACTAGGCATTGTACTTTACCCAAAAGATATCTAAAGACATAAAAAAGGTGCATACAACACCTAAGTTTAGGTTTCCTTAGGGGAGAATCTTATTATTATTATTTTTTGATGAAATTAACATATCCAACTATAGTTTAGGATCTTTGAAGTGGGTATATCCCCCTACTCATAAGTCCCCTACTGAGCACTACAAAGCTTTCACCTACCCTCAACACATCACTCCAAAATATAAGTTAAAGATGAAGTACTAGTTTGATGGAATGAAGGTGGATTTTAGTAATGAATGGTACATTCCCAAAGATATACCCTCCCTAACAGAAGATCAAGCATAATTCACTATGAAGTAGCACTACTCCTTGGCATGTATTTGAATGAATCCTTTGTAAAATCTCTCAACATGGCTTAAGCTACCATATACCTTCTATACATGCTACTTCATCAATTTTGTTAATAGAATATATGATTCATGATTGATCAATATACAAGAAAAATAGATTGATGTAGAGTGCCACACCCTTTGGAAGATGTTTGTATATCCTAGCAAGAAGGCTTATACAGATAAGGGAGAAACAAGAATAACTAGCATAAAGATCAAGAATATCCTTGTTGGGGAATATATACAAAAACTATTATATATGTTATGCCCCAACCCAATCCCTCAAGATGGATACCTCAAAGAGAGGATCCCCTGGGTACTATTGAAAAATAGGTAGTCTAGGCCAGGTGCTAACACAAGTGGGTATTAGGGACCCTAAAGTGGTATAAGATAGTGGAAGTTTAGCCTTCCATTCTAGTTAAACATCACTATTTAGTGTCAAAACCTCCACATCACACTTCACCTTCACCTTGTCCTTCACCATCATCATCTCCATCTCATAGTTCTTCACCACCTCCATCACCTTCACCTCATCATAATCCTTCCCACTCGCCTGCCCCACCTTCTCCATCTCAACCATATCCTCATCAAACTCCCCCACCTTAACCACCATAACCACCTTCACCTATACCTTCTCCAAATACTACCACTGGGTTAACATCTCACCACCCTCCAAATCAAGTGCCCCAAAGGGAGTCCTCATAGAAGCAGATACATAACATGGTATCTAATCTAGAGAAGAATCCATCTCTTATGTAAGAAGTCCTAGCTATTGATAAAAAAATACTAGAGAAATGGGAATGGATGGGATGGCTATCTAAATCCATCAAGAACTTGAGCGAGACCCAAGAAAGGGAAAAGAGCCAACTGAGGGGGAACCAAAATAGAGAGTATCGTCTAATTTGTGTGAATAATATCAGTTCAAAGAAACAAATAAAAACTCTATCTTTAAAAGAATTTTCACCCTAATGATGTGACCCAAGAAATAAGGAAGCAATTATCCTTCCTTTTAGAGATCTATAATGAAGAGGCTCAGTTTGACATTTCATTGGATTGCATTTTTTCTAGCCTAGACACCTTAGGACTACCAAACCTCATGAAATTTAATCCATAGAAACTCTCACCAATAATGACAAGTGTTGTATTTTTGAAAATTTCCATGGAATTACATAACCAAAATATTTTTTAGAGTAGATGCATGCATAATCTAAAATAAACATTGCAAGGTGGTGGAAATGCATAATAAAGTGTATGCTAAAAAGTAGGTACTAGCTGAGGAAGTGGCATCCTTGAAGCAACAACTTCAAAATACCACCAAGGCTAAGGTAAGGGTATTAAACCTTTTCAAAACAATTTTGAAGGAAGATCTGTTACTGGTAGATGGGATACCATTATATGGGGATACCCTAGGGAAATTAGAGACATTGGATGAGCTTTTACTTAAAAAGAATAAGGAGTGCCCTGTGCCCAAAGATGATTCCTAGAAATTTTAAGAGTAGTTCACCACTATAGAAGATATATTCCATAGTAATTTAGAAAGAGTCAAGGAGGTTATCCCAATTTTGGATAGCATTTTTGCATGCATGGCATACCCAAATAAAATAATAGAATCTTGGCTCAATGATGAGGAGGTCTTGAGGTAACAAGTGGCTGATGTAGCTCTATTAATAAAAGACCATACCAAGTGTGCAAAGGAATTCAAAGACATAGAAATGATGGAAGATGCTATTAATAAACATCATAAATAAATAAATCCTAATTTTTCCACACTCTGAGGATAGGTTGACAAAGAGGTCTCAAAATTAGAGAACTTCCAAAAGGAAGCTAGGATAACCTTGGAGGAACAAATGAATAAGATTGAGACTCTAGTTTAACTTGAGGAGTTGAAAGCAATAAAGGAGGCCATTGAAAAAATAACTGCTAAATTTATCGATGCCTTATCCAATTAGGATGAGCTAAGGAAAGAACTTGAGTAGAAAGGGCCTGAGTTCTTTAAATATGCCATTAGAACTTTGTTCAAGATGGACTAATAATTTAGTGTGGGGTGATGTTTGCCCCTCACTTTTGACCAAGTATTTATTTCAATCTTTAGCACGTAGTGTGGAGGGACCATTGTCTATTTTTATGTAAGTACCAACATGATGTGGGAGAACCATGACATAGGAGAGCCATGGTGTGGGAGGACCATGGCTTGAGACTAGCAGTGTGAGAGTTGAAGGATGTGGAAGGAAAATGGCATGGAAGACCCAACATGAGAGGACCCAAACAAGAGAAAATGTGGCATGAGGAGCCTGAGAACAGAGGACTTTAAATAGGAAGTGGAATACTAGGGGAGTATTAGGGAAGTGGAGCACGAGGAATGTGGGAGTAGTTTGAAGAACAAATCAAATAGGACACTTTGACCCCATCGATCAGAGGCCTTATACCAGCCTGTGAGGAATGAAACACTTGGAAATGAATGTATAACATAGATTAGGCATCTAAGGGTATAAAGGCCTAATTATATAGGAATAATTAATTGTAAGATCCATGAATCTCAACCTATTGAGAGTCTATGTGTTGTGTGTCAATTTTGAATTGGGAACTTGACACTTGGATAGGTTAAAACAAGTATAAAAACCCCTATTGTAAGCATTCATGGGGGGATTGGTGTGGGGGAACCTTTGAAGGAATATAGAGAATTATGTCTTTTAATCCATAAGCACTTAATGAGAATTAAATGCTTATCATATGGTACTTTGATCAATGGATTGTTAATTATGTTGAATATTAAAATGTGTTAAGTGAATAAAGTCATGGGTTCATTTCTTCTTTTATATTTAGCTAGTGATGGTTGTATAATCTTTTATGTTAAGGAACAATAGTAGGATATTTATTTGATAATAAATGAGTAAACACAGTTCATGTTTCCAAGTCTTTGGGAACCATTCTTTCATTGTGTGCTTCGGGTGAGTACATGAGACTCATCCCTTATGTGATAGGGCTATTGCACTAGCCTGTTTAGAAGAGGATTCAACATCAACATAAAGAGAGAAAACCCAATAGCTACTATGGTTCCATGATTCTTATCATACACTACTATGTATATAATTATCTATCTATGATCTCATGATACATATCATTCACATACTAGCTATGTGTTTTAGTGCTTCAACTTTTCAATATACTATGTTTATAATACATCTATAATAATATCAATTTCTTATATGCTTAATTCATTACTACAATGTTATATCAAACTTACATGATGAAAAATAAATATTCAATTTTTTTAAATGCTTCAATGATACATCTATAATATCTCAATACATATTAAATATATGCAAATGCTGTTACATGCTTATCTATCTTTCAAAAATGTTTTCACTTTTATTTTGAGACAATAAATTTGTAATCAATCTCCCTCATCTAAAAATGGGGGCATCACAATGGGATTTTAAAAGAAATACATTTTTAAAAATGACAGTTTAAAATGTGTAAAAATCATAAATTTTAGATTATGGGGGCATTTTACTTATGCACTCCACTCATTTAGCTACTTGAGCACAAATGCACTTATGCGAAGACAATTAAAAAGATTCAAATATTTTTTAAAAGATAACATTTGGAACCCTATACAATATAGGGGGCATGATATGCATTCATGACCAAGCTAATACTTTGTAAAAATTATATTTATATCTTTTTCAAAATTCAAGTATCAAGTTTCAAGAATTTACAGTTCACATCTATATCCATTTGTAACGGTGTGATTCATATTTTTCAAGTGAAACAAGTTTGATCTTAGTGGCACTCCATGTCTTGGTTTAAATTTATTAATCCATATACTATTTCCCACCTCTTCTCTTTCAATTTAGTAAGTGGACCACATGAGAGTTTAGATACACTCGGTGTTTTGGTTGCACTTTAGCGAATCACTTTATTGGTTCCCATCTCTTTACATATTATAAAGTACTCTTTGAGGGTTGTATAATATCTTTCAAACTAAAGCATCTACACTAATTCTTTAAATTGACACTTGATCACTCTCAATTTCATCACTTATCGATATTCCTCAATAAGGGGGTTAACACATCTCCATGACAAAGACAAAGTGTGTATACACATTTAAGTATCACATTTCCTTTATTATAGTAATTTATGCATCAATATAATAATGGGGTGGGATGATGGAAAATGTAGACACATATATTATATCAATAAATGCTAGACATTACTGGTCCTTGACATATATTACCTTGGCCAAATCATCATTTTGATAACCATTTATATATATGAAAACCTTAAAAGTATTGTAATTATTGAGAATATGTTCCAAACTTCCCTAATTTATTCTTATTCATCCCTGATCAATAGAGACTTCACTATCATTCTATTTTTATAGGATTTTGTCTATTCTAGGTATACAGGGACACATTTCACACCTATGCACACTAGGTAGATAGCAACACATTACACACCTATCCACTAGTGCAGACTTGTCTACAGTGCTATAAAGACTAGTTTTTCAAAATGAAATTCTTCCTAATGACTTTCTCATATGTGAAAATAGGTCACTTATTAGAAAAATTCAAAGATTATCATATAATAGCACACCAAGTGTCTCACTTGAAATTTCCTTAGTTACTCTATCTATCATTCTCTTACAAAAACAATTTCAAAAACTTTTATATATTTAGAAAATATCCCCACTAAAATTCTACTATATAAATACAATCATTGGATAAGTTAAAATTATTTTCTTATAGGTTGAGGTCATCCTTTATCAAACATTATAATAAAAAAGTTTAGTTACCTTTTATATGATATTTTGTAAAGGGAGAACTACATCAACTTGAGGTCCATTTATATTATGTAGACAACAATCACTCAACAAATGGTTTTATGAGGATAGCTCGACCATATCCCACTTCCCCACTTTTTCCCCTTAAGCATTTGATATTGTTTGTGTCATTTTGAATATTGGGGTTTTGATTTTTTGGGTGATCCACATATAAAAATAGGATCTACACAAAATGAGATAATATTAAGATAGAGGTTAACTTATCTAAAATTTTAGATTTAGTGCACAATCAACATAGATTAAGTCACCAATGGATAGAATCACACTATGACCTTGCTTGGCTATTGTGCACTTGTCCCATAATATAACGAGGCATTGTTTTAAATTAACACTACATCTGTAGGTTTTTATATGTAATCTCAGATAGTCACAATCAATGAATGAATAAATTTTTTTTGAATAAATTATTTTTAAGGAAATCTCTCTAACCCCAACCCTAGTTTCTATTTTTAGTAATTTAAAACTTATGTAAATTATTTATAATACAATATTTTTTATAGTAGGCTATCTTATTTAACTTCCTAGATTAGGTTTCATGTTTACATTACTTTAGAGTTAATTTCCATTCACTAATTAATTATAGGGGTAAATATCTTGACCACATCCCATAATTTTTTATTTCTTAGATTAGATTTCATATATCATTTTAATTCATCATTATTCAATGTTCCCATAAAATTAAATAGTTTGATTTAGTCATCCACAATATTGGGACTTGTCTATGAATCTATTAAAAATAAGTGTTCTTCCACATCCTTAGTGTCTTTGTTGTAAAATGGAAATTTCATTTAATTTTGGGATATTTTTTATGTTGATGTTTTTGAAATATTTATTGATCTACTACTACTTTGACCACATATTCTAGTCTGACTCCTTCCACGTTAACTACTACTATTTTCATCCTTTATGTTTTTATCCCAATTATATTTCTCTTACATTACCAATGGTCTACTCCTTTCATATCTCTTCAATTTTCAAATAATCATAGTTCTTTTTCATAAACTCTCTTCCCTTTTCTATCTCTTTGCTAAATGAGTTGTAACTATCTACCACTTCTTCTCCTATATATACTTATTCTCTTTGAAATGAATTATTTCTCCTGATTTGAAATGAAACATGGGATGGTGATTATTTCAAGGGGTTATTTTCCTCACAAGATCTATTATTGTATGGTTTTGTATCAAGGTGTCTCTTCTTATCTCACTTTCTCTATTTCTATATAGTTTTGTTCTTGTACTTTAATAATTTTAGTAACTAATTTGCCTCTTCCTTGATTACCTTATTCATAATTTTTATTTCTTTTATGTTATATTATATGGTAATTTATACTTCATCTACCTCATCTTTACTTGTCACAATCTCTCTACTTTATTCATTTTTTTATTTTATGTTTTATTATATTCTTCCTTCTAAAATTTCTTCTTCAGTATCTTCATTTATTGCACTTTTATTGTCTCTTATAATTCTCTTATTTTATCTACTTTTTAGTCTATCTTATCTTCCAATTTTTCTTCTATAATTTAAATTTCTTATATTCATTATTTCCTTCTCTCCTCCATGCCTCGTTCATTATTGGTGGTACCTCATCCTTCCTATTGGTCTTTTGCTCCCAAGGCTAATATAAGGTCCTTGTTTTCAAATAGAGTGACTAAATTCTATTTTTTTTTTTTCATTTCTTTTATCACCTTTAGTGGCATGGTATTAAATATTTCCTCTAACCTAATTTATTATCTCTTTTCCTTTATTTCCTCTTCTCCCAAAGTCATTAATGTTAGCTATGTAGTTTTTTTTGGTCTAATGTTTTTGACATAGGTTGGCTACTTACTTTTTCAAGATTGTTTTGATATTATATGATGATCAATATTAGTGATAGATGATGCTCTATTTTTATTTTATTTTTATTTCATGATTTTAATCAACATTATTTCTTCTCTTTCTTTTCATTGTATATCTCTCCTTTCTTATATCTTAGCATTATCTTCTTCCATTCTCTTCCTCTCATCTTCAAATATTATTTTTACTAACTTTGTTTATTTTGCCACCTTCTTCTTATAAATTATTTATATAAACCTCTTTATATTTTTGTGTCTCATTTTTTTTCCCTCTAAATTATTTATTTTTAATCCCCTCAACCATTTAGACTAGATATATTCATGACTCACATCACTTCAAAATCCCCTCTCTTTCTACTCACCATCCCTTAGGTGCCTAGGCCCGTAAAGGAATTGTTTACCACTCTTCGTAAATATTTTATCCATTAATAGTTTTTAGATAAGTATTGGCATTAATTTGATGAATATACCTCTATTTTTGTATAGAAATTTAGTCTTTATGACATGAAATATTTTCCACCTTTGTATTGCCAAAATAATTAGAAATGAGTCTAGAGTGGTCTAAAACTAATAGTCAATGGCATTTATCCACAACTAGCCAATTTATTCAAGTGTTTGTAGCTTATCTATAGTCCAATTTATCAGTTTGTTTATCCATATTCTACTAGATTATGTTTCTTTTTACTTTTCTCAAAATCTAAGGCCATAACAAATGTGCAAATGTACTCCAAAATTATTTATCTTGTGCTCTATATAAACCCTCATTTATTAATGGTAAAGCTCTACCAATATATTTGTTTATACATGTATTTTTTTGCGTAGATTATCCCACCACTATTTTATCTCTATCAATGCATGTTTTCAAAATAATAGTGGATATTTTCCACTAGACATCAAATAGACAAAGTCCATGTGGCACTACCAAATGTTAACACAAAATATAGTATTGAGTATAGATTTATATTGGTTTTTAAGACTTTGGTTAGATTTGGTGTTGTATAGGGGTGAGTAAGTGATGTGAACTAATTATACTACCTATTCATGGAATTTAATCATTGAAATTGAAATGGGTATCTATTTTATTTATATAAATACTACATACACTTAACACAAATATTTCCTAAACTATCTTCTTTAATCATATATTAGTAACTCTATTACAGTGTCACATATAATATTTATATTTATACCTCTACTATATCTATTAAAATATATATTTATTATTTTTTACATCTTATATTTATTATATCATACTCTCATATTCTCACTCTATACTCCTATTTCAAATAGAACATATTCTAATGTTACCCTCTCTACACCTTACATTACATTCTACAATGGTGAAATATAAATATAAACTTTATAGCTCTATCTAACTAATGTTAATGTTAGTATGACATGCATATTATTCAATAGTACCCTTAAAGGTGATACAAAACACAATATGATGACACATATCCTAGAAAAGTAAAATATCTATTTTGTGAATTTGTCAATACTTTTGCTACTATAGTATGTAGGAATTTTTTTTGGTGTATCTTTATACTCATATTATTCTACTAAGGAATCATGATAAAAATAAATAATTATATATATAATATGGTTTCCCCCTTGATATTAAATAAATGTATTTAAAAAATGAAAAATAAATCTAAAGGAATATAATAATATTCCCCTTGTGAAGCAATAACATAAAATGTTGGAAGCAAAATCACTAAGAGGGGGGTGAATCAGTGATGCAATAAAATAAAATTAAATTCCAATTATTTAAACTCTTAAATAATCAACATACACATTCATGAATCATATAAACCATTCATTGTAATGAACAAATAAAATAATTCAAGATCAAAGCATATATCACATGAATTATGTTAGAAACCGTCATGGGGGATAAAACCCACTCTCAAGCCTAAAAAATTTGATTAAAGTCCTATAATAGATCATAAATAATATACTTTAGTAAATCACCCACTCCAAAAGGAATACCAACCCCTCAAATTCACTAAGCACCCACTTAGCTTTAGCAAGCACCAACCTGTTAGGAGGCTACAAACCCCTTTGCTAATTAGGCACCTACTCAATAAAAAATATGAAACTACATATTTATTTTTTGTCCTCAAAAAAATAATGATGTATTCTAAAATTAATATAAACTCAAATATTCCCCTTACATAGGCATACAACAACTCTTTCTCTTCTTTACTCAAACACCCCTCATATACATGCTCATAACCTTGAAGCCATTCCTCCTTCAAAATCTAATATTATTATATGTAAATAAAGTCTTGAAACATCATTAATATCAGTCATAAATAACCTCTACATCACTCTTATAACATATATTTAATGCACTTCTTCACTCCAGGTCATCTAGACAAACTAAGCCTAATCATGCCTTGAATCAATACAAAACTTACTGAATACCTTCAACATCACTATCAGATCTTCATGACATGTTATAATTTTATTATAATTATTTTATTTCCTTAAAAAACCCCTAAAATTTTCTATATCCTTTTCTTTAATCTGAAACTACCTCACTAACGAAAAAAGGCCAAACTAGCCTTTGCTTATATACTAATCTTTTTCATACTCACTCATTAGGTCGGCTAAAGCACAATAAAAATGATATTTATATTTTAATTACCCTTAGGGCACATTAATATCATTAAAATTTTATTAAAATATCAAACATAGGTTGGTCATATACATTTAGACCTCATTTTCCTCTTTAGGCCTAATAAACCTTATTGCATTAGGTCTCACCTTCAACAAACAACCAATGAGTATAAACGATACATTAGACCCACACCAAGATCCAAAAATTGTCATACACCTTGGAACCAATATCCATTATCCTAATTTATGATCAAGTCAAATTGATTCATTCACTTTTATTATGAAATCTTCAATAGCCCTCATATCTTCTTTAGGTCTCAAGGAGGCCTAATATAAAAATATGTTCCTTTCTTTACACAAATACATACTACTTGAGCCTTATGTCAATATGACCAAAAAATAAAAAAATTATAAAAAATACTTATTCCTTCAATAATATTTATCTCCAAGTTCAATAAGCCATCAAGGCTCCAAACACCACAAAGCAACCTCTTAGCTAACAAATAGTCTTATACTAGGTCTGAGAGACCTCATTCACTATGACAAACCTTTGATCAAAATTTTGTCTCCTTCATGAGATGAAAATAGGTAACATACATATTTAAATTGATACACTATGATTTAAAATCTCATTTATAAGCTCAAGGAACACCAAACTCTTCATGACATGCTTTAAAGATCACTCAAAGACCAATTCTTCATACTCTATCTATACCATGTAACTCAAAACTTCATCTTTAGAATACTATGAACTCACTTATGACACTTGAAACATATCATAAATTTTTTATAATATATTATGAGTTCAACATGTCACTAAACAAACCATTTTAATTCAAGTCATAGTCTCAAGAGCACACGATGACAATCTCCTTCAAGCTTGCAAGAAATGTGATAAGCTATAAGAAAGATCACCTACTAGACTTCTATGAATATATTTAAGGTTATTAAAACATGATAAAATAATTATTATATCACCTTTATTCCTTATAAAATATGAAAAATATATCTTTACCGATCATCTTGAGTGACCAAAGTCACAAAACAACTCAAACAAGACCTCTTATTCTGCTACAGTTAAGAACTTTCACTCACAGTCAGTTTCCAAGATGAATTTATTATAAAATAAAACACTACCAAATATACATAAAAACATATAGCATGAATAAAATTATTTATTAACCTTATTAAATGCTTATAAAACTATTTGAGAACCTTTATACAAGTTTTAATCCATTTAAACTCTTCCTAGGTTCATTCAGAGAAAACCCAATCAACTGCAATCAATTTATATGTGAAATAAATGCACTTGTATGGAATTTCAAGACATAAATCTTTTTGAGGAGATTCATCATGGATTTTTATTCATCTTTCCTTTTTACACCATTTATTTTTGACCAAAACCCTATCTCCTTATTTATCTTTCCTTTTTACACCATCTAGTTTTGACCAAAAACCCTACCTTCTATACCCCATTATTTGATCTCAAGTCTCTCTATGAACTAATTTAAATTTAAAATTCTAATGGAATAAATTTTAACTCTCAATAGCTATTTCCTAAAGGTTTATGTCATGTCACAAGCAACAAGAGAAATTTTTAATCCCTATAACTTGAACTAGACAACTCCTCTGGCACTAAATTAAACAATACCTCCATGATTTCATTGACTCAACCTAGATGTGCTATGATAGTATGATTCTTAAAGAAAGGCACTTTAAAGGATAGAAGTTCACCATGAACATCCTTGAATCATATTTATCAACCCAAAGAATTGTACCTAAGACAAACACAATATGAGAAACAAAACTAACAATTAGCAATTTCAATTAACTAAGAGACTATAAAAAATATACCCATTTGTCATTGATGGAAAATAATTATTATAATTCTTCTCAAATTGATCTTTCTTCTCCATCTTCTGATCACTTTACCATTAAACACAAAGGGTCAACTAGCCCACTTGATCCTCAGACCTGATATTTTAGGAGACTAAATTGGGACATTCAAAAATACCTCCATGATTTCATTGACCAATGTTGACCTATGTAATTATAATAAATAAAATATTAAACAAATTGACTTGTTTAAACTTGAATGATGTGATGTGCATGATATTAATACTATGATAGTTTGGATGATTCTTAACTAGAAAGTCACTTTTTCTCTCTTCAAAGGACACTAGAAGTTCACCAAAGGACCTAGAACATCCTCGCATCATTATTTATCAGCCCAAAGACCTGTACCTAAGACAAACACACCAAATCTGAGATAAATGTATTAAAAAACAACAAAACTAACCACTTTGTCATTAATATACTATGACCACCTTGACATCAATGACAATCATGGAAACTAAGAGAATATGTGCAAAAATCTACCCATTTGTCATTGATGGAAAATAATTATTATAATGCTTATAAAATTTATCTTTATTTTCCATCATTCTGATTTTTCTCCCTCTTTAACATTAATGACAAAGGGTCTCTCTCCAACTAGCCCACTTGATCCTTGGACCTGATATGCATTTTTTAAACCAATCCACACTCAAACCTTCTTATTTAAGCTATTGAGGCATCTAAAATTATCCAAAGAATGTCCTATCCTTACTACACAAGGTCCTAGAACAATGTGAAGTTATGAGATGCCAAAATATCCTCTCTTTCCTCCTTGAGGCTCATGAATTTGGTAGATTGATTTATTTCCCTATGAGACCTCTTTTGTTTGTCAACTATCTTTAGCATACTAGCCTCAATAATGCTACTCTTTTATTCCTTTGATGCAACCAACTTACCTTCAATGTCAATATCACTGAAAACTAATAATAAGTGATTTTGACAAGTCTCATGATCAATTATAATAGGTGATAACTTTTTATCAATATGTAGATTAGGACTAGTATCCAATGATTTTTCTACAACACTTGATAACAAGGATTATTCACATACCTTCTTGTTTGAGTCTTCTTATACCTCAACAAGTGAACCTTATTCACTCTTGGAGTCATCTTGGATTGCCTTTGCTAACTTTAGTCTCCACACCCATGTGTGACCTTTCTTATGCACATTAGAAGCTCCATGTCCTTTTAGATACCTTGAGGATATATCAACTCTACTTGAGTATAATATTACAATATGGCCACTCTTATGATAATAGTAAAAAATAAACTTACTCATACCTTTTGATTAAGAATGATTGAGATCTCTTTTGGTCTGAATTTTCCTTCTCATACAATCTCTAGCTTTATGTCTAAAAAGATGACATACATAACAATGACCATGAAAGGAAGATGAGTGCCTTGATACATTAGGTTATCTTATTGACTTATTCATGTTTCCCATGGTGCTATCACACTTCTTGACCTGATCTAATTTCTCGTTCTCCTTTTCTAGCTACCTCATATTGACAAATAACTTCTCATGCCAATTCTTCAATAAACCAAGCATAGTCTTAAAATGATCACACTCAATCTCCTTTGAAATCAAACTTGATTTGTCATATCCTAACTAAACTTTGATATCTTTGATAACATTCTCATCTTGTTTGGCATATTTATTCAAAGTACACACCTACTCTTCAAGTTCCTTGATCATAGCCTTCAACTCTTGATTTTCCTTCTTCAACTTCTTAGCCATCTTGTGCTTCTTAGGACCACCTTCAAGTTGTCAAGCATGTACCAAAGGACCTAATCTAATACCAATTATTAGAAGCACAATAAATTAAAGTGGGGGTGAATTAGTGATGAAATTAATTCAACTTCAATTCTAATTCTTCAAACTCTGAACTATTAAACATAAGCATTCATGAAGCATATAAACCATTCATTATAATGAGCAAAGAAAACAATGCAAGATCAAAGCATATAACACATGAATTATGTGAGAAACCCTTATGGGGAATGAAAAACATTCTCAATCCTACAAAATAATGGAATATATTCCTATAATATATCATAAATAAGAGACTCTAGTGAAGTATCGACTCCACAAGGAGTACCAACCCTTCAAATTCACCAAGTACCCATTTGGCTTTAGAAAGAACCAACTTACTAAGAGGTTACAACCCCCTTTACTGATCAAGAACCCAATAAATCAAAAATATTAAATTACATATTGATTTTTTGCCCTCACATAACTTATGATGGTCTTCTATAGTTCATACAAACTCAAATCTACCTCTTACATAGGCATACAACTCTTTCTCTTATTTACTCAAACACCCCTCATACACATGCCCATGACCTTGAAGCCATTCATCCTTCAAATTATGATATTATTAGATGTAAATTTATTATTTAAACAACATTAATATCAGTAATACATAGCCTCTACATTACTCTTCTAATATATATTCAATGCATTTCTTCACTTTAGGTCATCTAGACAAACTAGGCCTAATCATGCTTTAAATCAATACAAAACTTACTGAATACCTTAAACATCACTGTCATATATTCATGAAATTTTAAACACTTTATTCTAATTATTTTCATTCCCTCACGCACCCCTTAAATTTTCTATATCCTTTGCTTCAATCTTTAACTACCTCACTAACAAAAAAAAGGCTAAACTAGCCTTTGCTTATATACTAGTATTTTTCACACTCACTCATTAGGTCGGCCAAAGCAAAATACAAATGAAATTAATATTTTAACCACCCTTATGACATATTAATCTCATGAAAAATTTATTAAAAAATCAAAAACAGGTTGGTCATACATTTAGACCTCATTTTCCTCTTTAGGCCTAATAGACCTTATTGCATCAGGTCTCACCTTCAACAAACAACCAATGAGTCTAAATGATACATTAGCCCCACACAAAGATCAAAAAAATATCATAAAACTTGGAACAAAAATATATTATCCTCCTTTATTATCAATTCAACTTGAGTCATTTGCTTTTATTATGAAATCTTCAATAGCCCTCATATCTTCTTTAGGTCTCAAGGAGGCCTAATATAAAATGTTGTTCCTTTCTTCACACAAATACAAAATACTTAAGCCTTATGTCAATATGATAAAATAAGAGACAAATTATATAAAATATGTATGTATTTAAACATATTTATCTCCAATTTACTTAAGCCATCAAGGTTACAAACACCACAAAATAACCTCTCGACTAACACACAAACTTATACTAGGTCTGAAAGACCTCATGCACTATGATAGACCTTTGATAAAAATTTTGTATCCTTCATGAGATGTAAAAATGTAACATACATATGTTAATTGATCAAATATTACCTAAAATTTAATTTTCAATCTAAATGAAAACCAAACTCTTCATGACATGCTTTACAGATCACTCAAAGACCAACTTATTCATACTCTGTGTATACCATGTATATGAGAACTCATAACTTATTCATCTTTAGAATAATGTGAACTCAATTATAAAACTTAAAACATATCATCACAAATTTATAATACCATTTAAGGTCAACATTTTACTAAACAAACCATTTTACTTCAAGTCATAGTCTTAATAACCCACTATGATAATCTCTTTCAAGCTTGCAATAAACATGATAAGCTATAGGAAAGATCAACTACAAAACTTATATGAATATCTTCAAGGTTATTAAAAAATGATAACATAATTATTATATCACATATATTCCTTAGAACATATGAATAAAATCACTTTACCTATCATCTTGAGTGACTAAAGTCACCAAACAACTCAAACAAGACCTCTTCTTCTACTGCAGTCAAGAACTTTCACTCACAGTCAATTTACAAGATGAATTTATTACAACATAACACACTACTAGATCTCCATAAAAGAATAGAACATGATTAAAATTAGTTATCAACCTCATTCAATACTTATATCACCATTTGAGAACCCTTAGATAAGTTCTAATCCATTAAAACTCTTCATGGGTTCATTCTAAGAAAACCTAATAAACTACAATCAAATTCTATGTGTAATAAATGCACTTGTACAAAATTTCAAGACACCAAATTTTTTTAGGATATTAATCATGGAGATTTCTTCATCTTTCCTTTTTATACCATCTAATTTTGACCAAAATCTTGCCTTCTATACCCCATTCTTTGCTCTCAAGTCTCTCTCTTCTACACACAGTCATTTGAATTTCAAATTCCAATGACTATAAATTTGAACTCTCAACAGCTATTTCCTAAAGGTTAAGATTGATGTCCTCTAGAATGTCAAAAGTAACATGATAAAATTTGAATCCCTATACCTTGAACTAGATAACTCCTCATGACACCAAAATTTCAAAAGACCAAATTGAGACATTCAATAACACCTCCATGATTTTGTTGACCAGGGTTAACCTATGCAAGTAAAAATATTAGATGCTAAAAAAAACTAACTTGTCTATACCTGAATGGCATATTATGATGGTTTGGTTGCTTCTTTACTAGAAATACACTTTCTCTCTCTTCAAAAGACACTAGAACTTCAACAATGGACCTATAACATCCTCACATCATTCTCTATCAACTCAAAGACTTGCACACAAGACAAACACATTCTGAACAACAAAACTAACCACTTTGTCATTAATTCACTATGCACCATGACCACCTTGACATTAATGAGAATCATGGACACTAAGAGACTATGCCAAACATAAAATTCCATATATCATGAATGAATATATAACACCATAATATATATAATATATCATGATTGATCTATATGAAAATTGTGTGCAAGATATTTCCCTATGAAGATAGTTACCATTTCATCTTTGAAAAGATATCATATCATTTTAAATTCAGCTAAATATATCTAGTGATAAGAGAAAAATAAAAAAAAATAGGGGTTTTTCCCAAACATATTTAAAGTGAAAGTGAAAATAGTAACTCACCTCATTCTTACATATTAACTTTACAAATATAGTTGTGATAGAGATATACCATGTCTGATTAATGAGAGTTTATAGGACATTGATTGGCTTGTGGGTGAGTTGCAATTACATTGAATAATGAATCCATCCTAGTGAGTCATTATGACCCCAATTTATCTATTTTTACTCTCTTTTTTTCAAATATGCTAAAAAATAAATGGGGAGTGTTTTTCCATGATCTAGTAAATACATTCCCTTGACATCAACTATATGGTTTTAATATGATTTGTGTGGTCCTAATAATATTTGTATGACCTTGGTAAATTATGTAATAATATAGGTAAAATTTGTGAGGTTTTGATTTTTATATAATTTTTATATTTAGGATACTTGTGACTATAAAATATTTATATGGCATACAATTTTATTTAAAAAATATTATTTTTTATCTTTATTTATTATGATGCAGTGTGTCATACACGTGTAGGTATTTCATCAAGACATAATGCTACATATAATAAAATCATTTGGGTTAGATGAGAATAAGTGGGTGTAATAAACTTAATTGAAAAATTAGAGTCACAACAATAAATTAAAATATAATAGATCATATAATAAAAATATCACATTTAATTGTAAATAGGAGCAGATCCACAAAATAAAGTGAAATGAAGAGTAGAATAATCAAATATAGACTTGATCTAGTTCGAAGGGAAAACCTCCCATGTCCATAAAATAGGAAGATAATTTTGAATATATGATAACTAATATACTAACAATACCTCCTATATACACCATTATTAGGCTATGGGAAATCCATAAACCCAAATAGGTTGAATAATCCTACCAATATTTAACCCAAAGATTATCAAATGATTAAGTCAAAGTTTATGCATGCCCTAGGTTAACCACACATATAAAAAATAATTAAGGGTGTACACACCTAAATCTAGCCACCAATGACCATCAACTAGGGTTTTGACCAATTTCCACCAAAATACATAATTGGTCCTAAAAACACTAAAACATATTAAAAGATTTGAAACTAAGATATTCAAGTTCTGATTTTGGCCAAAGTATCCCTAAATAGTGTAATGCATTTTATGGGCCAGCTAACTTTGATCAGATCATTTCCAGTCAAAATGCCAAATTTGCACCTAGGTGCCCTGGATTGCTCTTTTCTATCAAATATCTTGCACAAGACACATGCCTTGGTTATTTTGTGTTGGAAAAATTATAAATGGGATAATGAATCCAATGCATCTAACATTACTTTCTAATTCTAATCTAGGCAAATTTTAAGCCAATAATGAGACATTTTGACCAATTTGATTAACTTGTACACCAAAGGACCAAAATTTGCACCAAAATGACTAATCATGCTTAAAGCTAATTAATTCAAATCATGAGACTAATTAATAATTCCATGGAGATTTTTGAATATTTGTTTTTAGAAATGAATATTAAGTATCTGCATCATCAAATGACATCATTTATTGGGAAGACATCCTTAGGCCATAAATTCATTAAATATCTCATCAAGCCACCCCATGCCTCATTAAGACCCTCCATGCCTCTTTATTGCCTATCTATCCCAAATGTTTATGAAGGAATTTATTGATTTTTTCCTCAAAAATTGAATGGATTCTTAGCCACACATCTTCATCTTGAGATGGATGGTTCAGGTTCATTCTGACCATTTTGAAAAATCTATAAATAGGAGGCCTTGCCTATTAAATTTTAAGTTCTCATAAGCCAAAGTTATCATGAAAAAATAAAAATAATCTATTTTATTCCAAACTTATAATGATCAAATGCATTCAAAATCATTACAATTTTTTTTTATAATTTCTAAATATTGAGCCAAGCCAAGATAAAGCCAAACATGGTGCCAAGGAGAGATGGAGGTAGCTACACTTCATTGATGTAGATTTAATGAACACAAACTAAGCAAGCCACTTCAACAAGCTATTTTGATCATCCATATAATGTGAAAGAAGGTTTATTTTGAATTTTAGTTGTGTTTTCCATTCTATTCTTGTCAACTAAGCTCCCTCTTTGTGATAGGTTTAACACATTAGCATTAGTGTGTTTCATTTGAATTTGTTTTATTCACTAACGCAATAATAATCTCCCCTTATTGAAATCCTATGTACACATAATGTCCCATCAGGTGTGCCATTATGTTAACATAGGATTACAATAAGGGGAGATTAGCATTGTGTTAGTGAATAAAATAAATTCAAACTAAACACATTAATGCTAACACCTTAAGCCTATCACAAAGGGGGAGCTTAGTTGATAAGAATAGAATGGAAAGCACAAATAAAATGAAAAATAAACCTTATTTTTATGCTTAAAATATATTTTTAAAGTGTCCTTTTTTGTTTGGGCTCATGAAGTCTGCATCAATGAAGTGTGGCTACCTCCATCTCTCCTTGGCACCATGTTTGGCTTTGGCTTGGATCAATATGTGGGCATTATAATACTAAAATGTAATGATTTTAAATGAATTTGTTAATCATTATTTTGGCATAAAATCACTTCTTTTCATTTTTGCATGATAATTGTGGCTTATGAGAGCTTAAAATTCATTAGGCAAGGCCTCCTATTTATAGATTTTGTAAAATGGTCAGAATGAACTTGAACCATCCATCTCAAGATGAATATGTGTGGATAAGAATCCATTCAATTTTTAAGGTAAAAATCAATAAATTCCTTCATAAATATTTGGGATAGAGAGGCAATAAAGAGGCATGAAGGGTCTTAATGAGGCATGGGGTGGCTTGATGAGATATTTTATGCATTTATGGTCTAGGGATGTCTTCCCAAGAAATGATGTCATTTGATGATGTAGATAATCAATATTCATTTCTAAAAACAAATATTCAAAAATATCCATGAAATTCTTAGTTAGGCTCATGATTTGAATTAATTATCTTTAAGCATGATTAGTCACTTTGGTACAAATTTTGGTCTTTTGGTACACAAGTTAGTCAAATTGGTAAAAATGTCTCATTATTGGATAAAAATTTTGATAGATTATAATTATGAAGCAATGCCAGATGCATTAGATTCATTATCCCATTTAGGATGTCGCTAACACAAAATAACAAAGGCACATGTCTCGTGCAAGAGATTTGATAGAAAAGAGCAATCTAGGGTACCTAGGTACAAATTGGCATTTTGACTTGAAATGATTTGATCAAAGTTAGATATCCCATAAAATATATTTCCCCATTTAGGGATACTTTGTACAAAATCAGCACTTGAATATGTCAATTTTAAATCTTTTAATGTGTTTTAGTGTTTTATGCCAAATTGTGCATTTTGATAGAAATTGGTCAAAAGCTTGATTGATCATCATTGGTGTCTAGATTTAGGTCTCTACAAAGGGAATATAATTTCCATCCTCAAATTAATGTTGTACTCAATGATAACCCATTATGGATGCTGCTATATAGAAATTTTATCTTGTTATATCACATATTTATTTGACAGGTTCTTCCAATTGATAAGATACTCTGTGATTACCCTTGTTCTCAGTGTTTTATTGTGTCTCAAGAATCTTTTCAAGATCCAAGATGAATCTTTACTCATCTTGAAGCTCTAGTAACTCTATTTGGACTAGTATATTCTAGCTAATGACATTCTTCAAACACGATAGATGAAGTTTGAAGTGTATATTAGTTAACCAAGGTAACTCCAATTTATAGGCCATGCTCCCACTTTTATATAAGATCCAATAAGGAATGTAATTCTTTGGTGACAATTTAATATCCTTATTTTGTTTCTTCAGTGACATTTTTTATATAGCTAAAAATTGAGAAAAACCTAATTTCCTACTTCAAAATTCCTTTCACCTCTATGTTGATCCACTTTTTGTTTCATTTAGTTTTGTGTCATGATTTAGTTCTATTGTTGGTGATAAATATATGATTCAACTATTCAAACTCTTAGTGTCACTTTTAAATATGAGGTTATGGATGGTCAAGGATATCCATACAATTCCGTAAATGGGGACATCTTGGAAGAAGTTTGGAAAAAATTGCTAGACCACCATTCTACTAGTGATAATTAATTAACCTAATGTGTCTACTTATTAGGGAAAAAAACCAAGATTACCTTCCAAAGATTTTTGACCACCTCTATTTTCACATTATATTGGGGATGGTATAAAGAGCTATAAGCCATGCAAGTACACAAACAAAAGAATAAATAAGTTAAAAAATTACTAAAAAATATAGGGTCACAATCACTTACTATAATCTTTTAAGGTCCTATGTAGCTTCTAGGTTGTCTCCATAAATGTTGTTTCCACAATGTTTACCACAAAAATATGTGATAAAGCACAAAAATGGATTATTTTTTGAGTTTGTTAATGATTACCTCTTATCAACACTAGTTAGGCATAGATAAAGGATGTAAAATATCCAAAATATTATTTATGTTGCCATTATTTTTCTGAAATATTAAAAAGTATACCAATTTTTTTATACATCATCTTTAAGTGTTTCCCAAAAAAATTCTACTTGATTCTATGATAAGTCTTTTGAAACCCTCAATGTCTATAAGAACATAATTTTGAATATATGATGACCAATATCCTAACAATACCTCCTATATACACCATTATTAGGCTATGGGAAATCCTTTAACCCAAATAGGTTGAATAATCCTACTAATATTTAACCCAAAAATTATCAAATGATTAAGTCAAAGGTTATGCATGCCATAGGTCAACCACACATATCCAAAAATAAGACATAGGTTAAGGGAATATTATTCCCATCCTCAAACTAATGTTGTCTTCAATTATAACCCATTGTGGATGCTTCTATATGAAAGTTTTATCTTCCTATATCACATATTTATTTGACAGGTTCTTCTAATTGATAAGATACTCTATGATTACCCTTGTTATCAATTTTTTAGTGTGTGTCTCAAGAATATTTTAAAGCTCCAAGATGTCTCTTTACTCATTTTAAAGCTCTAGTAACTATGTTTGGACTAGAATATTCTAGCCAATGACATTCTTCAAACATGATAGATGAAGTTTGAAATGTATATTAGTTAACCAAGGTAACTGCAATTTATAGGCTATGCTCCCACTTTTATATAAGATCAAATAAGGAACATAATTATTTGGTGATAATTTATCATCCTTATTTTGTTTCTTCAATGACATTTTTTTATATGGCTAAACTTTGAGAAAAACCCAATTTCTTGCTTCAAAATTATTTTCACCTCTATGTTGATCCACTTTTTGTTTCATTCAGTTTTGTGTCATGACTAAGTTCTCTTGATGGTTCTAAATATGTGATTCAACTGTTCAAAATACTAGTGTCACTTTAAATATGAGGTTATCGATGGTCAAGGATATCCATACAATTACATAAATGGGGACATCTCAGAAGAAGTTTAGAAAAAAGTGTTATACCACCATTCTACTAGTGACAGTTAATTAACCTAATGTCCCTACTTATTAGAAATAAAACAACAAAGATTTCCTTCTAAACATTTATTGACTAGATCTATTTTCACATAAGATTGGGGATGAAATGAAGAGATACAAGCCATGTGAGTACCCAAACAAGAGAATAAAAAAGTCAAAAAATTACTAAAAAATATGGGGTCACAATCACTTACTATAATATTTTAGGTCCCATGTAGCTTCTATGTTGTCTCCATAAATGTTATTCCCCCAATGCTTACCACAAAAATATTGATAAAGCACAAAAATGGCTTAATTTTTGAGTTTGTTAATGACTACCTCGGATCAACACTAGCTAGGCATAGATAAAAGACGTAACAAAGCCAGAATATTATTTATCTTATCATTATTTTCTGAAATATTAAAAATTATACCATTTTTTTTATACATCAACTTTTAGTGCTTCCCAAAAAAATTCTACTTGATTCTATGATAAGTCTTTTGAAACCTTCAATGTCTACCCACTGGAGAAGAATGGAGCTCTTAAAAATACTTATGCTTAAGGCTTGAATTATTAAATAAGCATAACCTATCCTTATACCACAAGGTGTCCTATTTCCATTTATATTTATCTGAAGTACTTAGATGATTTAGAAGTTTCAAAATGAGATCTTTAATATGTGTGTCCTAATTCCATTTATATCTTTCCACATCCACTCAATCTACATATGTTATTATTTTATTTAGTACCTAACTTAGCCCTATGCACAATATGATTAGGACCTAACTTATCCTTATGCATAATATGATAAGTACCTAAAAATATAAGGATGCTCAACACTTGACACACTAACCTATCGCATAACCTAGAAGATCTAGGCACTCGCCAGAGGTGTAGCAAGAAACACTAAAACCTCCATTATAATAACAAATCATAAACATACATTTAGAAATCATTCTAGAGTAAAAATCAAAGATAATAAAAATTATCTATGTAAACACATAACATGATAACAATACTCAACACATGTATAAAATCCATCCTTTCATTCACATATTCACATGAATAAACACTCTATAAATGGTATAAATTTTCAAAGCATATGAAAATCCTTTGTAGTGATCTTTACATATAAATCTCAAAGGTTCTACAATCAAACCCTATCTCAATTCTTCTTAATAAAAAACTATGACTTAACAAATCTAAACCATTCAACTTGAACTTATGTATAGGATCCAATGCTAAAAAGATAGCCAAAGTCCCCTTTTAATAGTTTTCCTAGACATGCTACTAGTTGTTTCAACCTCATCACTTTTTTCCAATTACCATACCAATTATTTATGCATCTAAAAATATAATATTCCAAGACCCATCCATGTATCCATGTAGTGGAATATTCATTTTTCCCTCCTAGATTATTCCTTCACCAACCTAGATCTAGGCTCATCCTCTCTACCTTCTTATTTCCCAAATTAATGCTACGTGTCAACATCTTCATTAATTTCCTTCTTCATGTATTTTTATTTCATTTCATTTCCTTGTTTTACCTGTATGTTATGCAACACACATCATGATCTATCCTCATCTTCATGCACACATAATCTATGAAGATTGCACATTGAAAGTTTACAAATCCTTAACTCATCTCAATCACACATAAATATTATGTAACTTTGTAATATTATCTTAGTAAAATTGTATTATCAACATTCCCTAACACTACACTTCTTGTTTATCCTCAGATAAGCTATTCATTTATTCTGGGTTGGTTTGTCTTCACCCAATAACACTTTAGGTCTTTTTTTGTTTCAACTCCTCCTTAATTTGATCCTATTGATATGTTTTTGATTGAATTTATGGTATGAACTCTTACTCTTATATTTTAGTATTAGGGTATTCACTAAATTTCTCTACAACTAATATCATATGTACATATTAGTGTCTTCCCCTAACACCTTTCCTTGAATATCTATAAATAACATCTCAAATTATAAGCTACTCTTCCCTATTTCCACCTTTAATTTTTCCACTTCCTTAAAATTTTCTATCATTTCTATTTGATCCATTAATTTTTGCATGCAATTTAATAGATCTCCATGTGTGTTGACTTCTTCCCATATTTTGGTATGAACATATTCATCAACATGCATAAATATATAAAATATATTTTTGGCTTCTTTTACCTTAAAACAGATTTCATTGATGTTTATAAGAATTGCCTTTGTGATATCATCAAACATTGATTTCAAATGTACAATTATCTCAACATAGAGTCTCTCTTTCTAATAAATTTATTCTATCATTAGTGTCATGCATAAAATGTATTCAAATTCCATTCTAAGATCATCTAGAGTTGATTTATAATAGCATAAACATCCCTAAAAACTTGTAGGTACTATACTTCAATGAACATTACCAATATCTATACTTATTCTTTATATTTCTTCAGAGAATCTTGATCTCTGTATCTCCTCTTGAAAGTCCTCCAAATTATAGTCTTCTATCATATATCACTTTATTATCTCCATAGATAAATTTATCATCACCAAGCTAGTTAATTCACTTGCCATTCTATGAGGATCAACTACCTTCACCTCTATTTCATTATAATTGCACTCCTCTTTATTCACCTTCACAAATGTCTTCCATGGGATTTATAACTCTGGTGACTCAATATGGATATCAAACATAGCTTCCAATTTATTATGGGCCCTCATTGTCACATTCTCATGTTGGATCATTCCCAACACAAAACTTGATCAGTTAATCTCAATTATGGGACTTCCCACCTATGTGAAAAGTGTTGGTCTATAACCATCAAATCATCAGATTCTTGTTGCTCATCATTAATAATATTTTCAACATCAAGGAAGTTCACATGGAACAAATTTTGGAGAAAACATTTGTGGGCCCAAGTTATAAATTCAATGACTCAATTAAATTAATAATTATATGCATAAATAATTAAATTTATTTAAAGACATAAAAAAATATCAAAGAGGAGTGCCAAGTTACACCCATGTATTTGGAGTCATGAGTAAATTAATTATTTTTAGAATAAATATTATATTTTATATGCAAGATAAAAGTTGCATTTAATATTCTAAAAATTCACAAATAATAAAATCAAACATGGGCAAACTCCAACTAGAGTAAAATTAGCTATAGGTTGAGTTAGTGATGTAGATGGATTTACAAATTCCTTTGTGGGTGAAAATATTATATAAAAGAGAAAATCTAGATTTTGTAAAGAGTGGTTCTTATTTATTTCGAGTTATTGGGGAAATCTAGCTAAATTTTTTTGGGTGGGTTATGTACTTTTTCAGATTTGAGAAATGGAATAAAAGAAAGGGGTTGAGGTCATTCTTTGGATTTGTAGATTTTGATGCTATTTATTTATAGAATTTGAATTTTAGTTCATAGATAGATAATTATATAAAATTTTGTACATTTTTTAGTTGTGCACAATTCACAATATTTCTAAATTTATGTTGAAAACCATATATATGGGATTTGTACCAAGTATAAATAATATAAGTTTCAAGTAGACTTTGTGATTCTAAGCAAGTCTTTTTACCCTATTACCTTACTTATCCTAATTCCATTTTTGAATACTTTTTAGTGATTTCATTTAAATCCAAGTTATTGTGGTAGTTCTTTGAGTTTAATTTGCCATGGGTTTCTCACCTTCACCTCAATCCTCTTCCATTTTTACTCTATTTTCAACCACCACCATTTCCCAAATTTGTTTCCTTCTTTTTATTTTTGGTGAAAAGTACATAAAACCTCCAAAAAAAACATAATCATATGAGGGAGCTACCCCTCTCAAATGTAAATGAAAATCAATATCCTAATGATTATTTATCCAATTTTTACCAAATTTGTGTCATTTTTGGTTGGGTGAGTTTGTAAAACCAAGGAAAACAAAAGTGAAATAAACATTTTCCAACAAATATTGGTGACTTAATTAGGGATTGAAGTGCCTTCTACATTCAATTTATAAATATTTCAAGGAACCTCCCATGGAATGGAGATTGTCAATTCTACTAAATTGAGGTACCTAGTACCTTTATATTTGTGATTCAAGAAATGGTGTTGGTTTAACCTAACCCCATTGGTCTCCCCATCCCATAGGGGAATTATTTTGGGCCTTTGGATTTAGTTAAATAAATTGCCTCTCCTTTGTTTGAAGAAATAAATTTCCAAAATTTTATGGGGAAGATTCTCAAAATGCATATGATCACATCTGTGCTTTCATTGTGCCATGCCATATCCTTAGAGTTGATAAATAAAATGTATTTGAGAATTTTTGTTGAAACCCTCATTGGGCCTACTTATTTGTGGTTCCAACTCTTAAAATATGGATGCATTATGGATAGGGACACCGAGAAAAATAAGATTATGGATAAGCTTAAACTATCCATAGATGTATGTGATGTATAATTCTAATTTTTCCAAATTCAATGAAATGAAGAAGAAAAGATGAGAGAATTTGTGATACATTTTACCAAATTTATAAGGTCGATTCATCATGTTAATCAACCAAGCCCCAAAAATCAAAATTGCATCCTGATTATTTCTTTACATTTGTATATGCATTTCATCCTTAAAATGAATAAAATGTGTTATGTGGAAAACGTAAAACAATAAGAAGTTAAGATTGAACATGATCTGATCCTATTAGGGAAATTAAATAAACATGTTATAAAATCTCTTTCAGACACTACAAATTATGAATGAAAAAATGTCATTTTCATGGAGAAACATAAATTCATTATGAATAATTCACATCTTCCATAGAAGATAGTTCGATAATATTTTTTCAATCATACAAAATAATTTAAAAAAAGAGAATAATTGGTAGATACTTAAATTTAGTCACATGTACTTGAAAATTTTAATTCTTGAGACACCCTGAACCACTCAAATTACACATAAACATGTGACTCTTATTCATCATTCCTTTATGTTATTTATCTATATAAGATTTTGACCCTCTGTTCACCATCATTGCTACATAAAACCTTCCAAGTTAATGCTCAAACTTCCATCTTAAGATGAGATGAATGGTCAATATTAGTTTAGGAATCAATAAATAAAACCCTCATGCCTCTCATTTCATCAAGATTTATAATGTAAACTTACTCAAAATTGGATTATTTTGAGAAGCTTCATCAACTCTCTCTCATGTCAAGCCAAAGCCAAGACCAAGTGTAGACAAAGAGAGGTTCTTCCCATGTAAGTATTTAATCATAGATGAATACTTATACATCTACAAGTTGAGCTTAGCCTCTTTAGACTAATTTTCAAGCTTATATTTAAGGGAGGTATAAATGTTGTGTTTGTCTTCCAATATTTCATTTATTGTTTTTATTGTCACATAACTCAACCTAGGTATTAGGCTTGAGAAGTTATTTCTTCAATTTGTTTTGATTATTTCACTAAATTTTGACTAACATCTCTTAGATTCATGATCTCCAACATCCAATACCAATTTCACTATAAAACCAAGTTATAAGGTAAAACCTACAAAATCTAAAAATAAAACAACTATAGTTAATTCAATGTCAAAATAGCCTAATCAACTTGTCTTATCCAATGCACCAAGGGGACAATTTTCATGGTTACCCAAGTCTCCAAATTCACTAATTATGAGTATTATGGAATGTCACCTCATATCTATCCCTCATCCTATAAAGGTTGATATTATTCAACCTCTACCCAAAGGATATGATGCAAATTATTGTTATGACTATCACTAAGACCCTGGGCATTATACGATTAAATATTTTACCTTGAATCATAAGATCCAAGACCTTATTGATGACCATAAAATTAAATTTGATTATCCTCCAAAGGAATCGTGTTCAAAACCTAGTGATCACTAGAATAAAAATATATTTAACCCTTTAAAAGACCATTCTAAGAAGGAACCAAAAGTATAAATGATATATAATTCAAATTCTCCTCCATCATATTATGGGCACCCATTAGATGGTATTATTAGAAATTATACAATATATACACCTCCCATAATTCAAAGACCTTATATTACTTTTGATGACAATGATATTGTGGATGATGAATTTGATCTTCATTCATTATTTATTTGAGCATACGCTAACCACCAACCTATACACAATGTTATTATTGATAATGGTGCTAGCAAGAATATTTTAAACATAACATTACTTACACATCTGGGATATATATATGATTATTTACACCCTTCAACCAAAGTGGTCAGAGTACTTGATGGAACCTCATAATAGGTCCTTGGTGAGATTTACTTACCTTTATAGGTTGGCCCAATAGATGTGGTCACTACATTCTTATTTATAATATACAAAAGATTATTTGACATGTTATTAGGATCACCTTAGTTACATACACTATGTGTATTACCTTATACAATGCATGGGTGTGTTAAATACATTCACGCCAACAATGTAGTTATAGATTTTAAAATTCTAAAAGAACATCCACTTGAAAAAAAAATTTTATACCTAGGTAGTTAATTATCAAACCTATTAAGGTTAATCCTCTGTGAAAGGGTAATAAACATGAAATCCCAATATATAGGTAGCCATTACTTGAGATATCATTGAATTAGAGATACAAAATGGATTCCATAGAATCCTCGTTTACTATACACAACACTTTTAATTACCTAAAAAAACCAAACATGTTCCTATTTATTCTATTGTAAAGAAACCATAAAGCATTCATAGGTTGGCCCAGAATAGGTTGTCAAAGAATAGGTCCTTGGTGAGATTTACTTACCTTTATAGGTTGGCCCAATAGATGTGGTCACTACAATCTTATTTATAATATACAAAATATTCTTTGACATGTTATTAGGATCACCTTAGTTACATACACTATGTGTATTACCTTATACAATGCATGGGTGTGTTAAATACATTCATGCCAACAATGTAGTTATATATTTTAAAATTCTAAAAGAACATCCACTTGAAACAAAAAGTTTATACCTAGGTAGTTAATTATCAAACCTATTAAGGTTAATCCTCTATGAAAGGGTAATAAACATGGAATCCCAATATATAGGTAGCCATTACTTGAGATATCATTGAATTAGAGATACAAAATGGATTCCATAGAATCCTCATTTACTATACACAACACATTCAATTACCTAAAAATACCAAACATGTTCCTATTTATGCTATTCTAAAGAAACCATAAAGCATTCATCGATTGGTTCCATGAACCCCCCATTTCTTCTATTATTTACTCATGATCAAAGAGTCCTATTATACATATACAGAACATCATAGATCATATAATGCTAGATATTACATCGATACATGATCCTTAGTAGTACCACTAATTTATTGCACTAGTTCATAAATGCACCCAAAATTTACATGGTGTGATGCTTTTGATACAAATCCAATGATGATGTAATGACCTCTTGTTTTATACTCCACATCAAAGTCTCTATCTCTACTCCTTCCATATACATTCCTATTCCTCCCTTGACCCATTTTGGTCCCTTGGTTCTGACTTTCCTAGCTATTTTCATCTTGTTTCAAAAACTAACCATTGATGATAGAACCATCACTCTATGTAATGAAACCACCTTTATTTATTACAAAATTGCCCTTATTTTATAAAACCACTATGGTGATTGTGTAAATTAGGTAGTGGTTTTGATGATAAGATGTGGTTTTATATCAAAACTATGACTATCATGTAATGTTTAGTGATGGTTTGGTAACCTTAAGCGGTGGTTTTACAACTACCCATACATAAAGTGGTAGTTATATCATAGTTGAAATGCCTTCCAAAATTATCTCTTGTGACTCTAGTTTTCATGCATTTTACATAACTAGTGCCGCATTTCTTATTTTTATCACCTTGTTTTTGCCTCCAACTAGGCCCATCTCATCCCCTCTTCTATTTTTAGTCCTCTTCATTTCCTTTTAAGTTAAACTCACCATCATACTTAGTTTAATTCCTCCATGCAAGCTCCCAACTTTTCTTACATGAAGGCCAATTTTAACATGATTTCAAATCTAAAAATTTCCATTAGTTGTTATTGAGAATATTTTACAACCAAAACCTTAATATAGTTTCCAAAAGATTTAACCTCTATCAATTTTGAGTCAACTACATAGTTTCAAGTGAACAAGTGTTCTCGATGAAATAAACTTAGACTTTGCAAGTTGAGACATTAGCCAACCTTAGTTTAGATGATCTCCATTTGTGGATTATGTCTCCCCTTTTCCCATCTTATTCTAAAGTTTGTGTATCCTCCAGCTAGAGAGTTTCTAAAATTTACACAAGAGTAAATAATACCAAGGATTATTTAATCAACTCACCACATTACAATTCAATTAATTAATGCTAGAATCAAGTTGGCATTCTCTTGATTTCAAGTATTTGTTTTCTTTATTAAATTAAATATACTATAGTTTTTTATCATGTTAGATTAGTTTTAAATATTTAGAAAAATAAGCAAATTTGATATTGAAAAATATTTACCCCTTTTTATTTGTATTTGCTACAAAAATATAGCAAGTTTTGATTTATGCTTGAATTTCAGTAGATCATTTTCCTTCCCAATTAAAAATACATTTTTTCAATAATATTAAAAAATATATTAACAAGTCTTTAAATTATTTCCAGCCAAGACAACCATAGAAACATAGACACAAAAACATAGATAAGTCTTTAAACATAGAAACATAGACAACCATAGGTGCACACACAAAGGTAGTATATTTCTAGTCTTATTTGTCTCTGAAGGGTTAAAAACACTATAATTTTCATCTTTAAAAATATTGAAATTATAACTTGAATGTTTTGTTTTCATCTCAACAATCCATCAAAAAGAAAAGGGTTTTATTTATAGAAAATTAGAAAGGGTTAAAAGCTAGTATAATATGTTTGTGAACAATAAAATACATAAAAAGTGTTTTATTGATGATGTTTTAAATCATATTATCTTATAAATTTACTTTAATGTATATATTTTATTTATACATTTATTTCATTTCATACAAAATAATTAAAATAAATAAAATCATCTCATCTAGTTTGCATATAAGTAGAGCTAGGAAAAATCAACATCTTGCATAATAGCATAAGATCCTTCTCTCCTCCTTTGCATGCATTAAAAACATTAAAAATGATTAAAATATATTTTTGATTTAATTTAATTTCATATTTTCTATCCTTTTACTTTCAACACTTCATTTTCAATAAATAAGCATTTATTTTTACAAAACTAAGAAAAGTCCAATAATAAAAACAATGTCAAAAGCCTTGCTAACACACACAAGACAAAATCCTTGCCAAATTTTGCAAGAAACCATAGCCATATAAAAATCCTTGATAATATATGCAAGCAACCATATCCTACAGAAGCCATGTTCATTTTCACAAACACCATATATCAAGCCTTACTTCAACATTCCATCAAGCACACTTTATAAGCCATTCCCTGAATAAGCTCAAATGTTTTTCCATAGATTTTGCCTAGTATTATTTGGATGATAATCTGCAAGACACCAAGTCTTATCTGGCATGGTATATTACCTATAATTAGAGTACCTGGTCCTACCATTATCACATAATCTGACATTAGCACTGAGTTGAGATATGAGGTCTTTTGATCCACTCTCATTCTTAACCTCATCATATATTCTTTAGCCACACTATAATAAAAATACCACATCCCTAATCCACCTATCATTAGCTTCCCTTATAATAGATGATGTTAATACAATGTTATCTAGGCCTAGTCTCTCATCCACATATCCTTCTTCTCTTTGGCTCTAGCCTCATCTTATATCATTCACACTTAGTATAGGCTATTGACCAGGTAGAGTCAACCAAATAGAGTAGAAATTATCCCATTCATCATCAAACCCAATCTCCCTCATTTTCCTAAGCCTAGAATTAACCAAGAACTTCACTTTTTTGTGATATTAGAGACCTAAAGACATTGGATATCCATTTTTGTATAACTTGATTCTCTTAACAAGCATCAAGATGTTACTGAGTTCTTTTGGTTATATAATAAGAACCCATTTCCACCACTATCCAAAATCCCATTCCATCAAACAATCAACCAAACCCCTAGCCCATCCATTAAGTTAGCTTCCTTAGTCAGACCTTAGGGAGTTAAGTGTACAATTGAGTGTGTACTATTCATGTGCATACAATTTCAAGTGGGGAGATACCTATTACCATAATTTGGATGATATCATAAGATAGTCTTTTCTTTTCAAATATTCTAAAAATAAAATGAAAATTAAAATATCAAAAATCCAAAAATATTTAACATTTCCATGTCTTATTAGCTCCTTGGCATCTATGTTGTTAGTTCCATGTTGGGAAATAGCATATCATTTCTTTTAATATACACATATATGTTTCATTCATCTTTTAAGTGTGATACAGGCATAACTAATGACATGATATATGAACACATAGATGTTGGGTCTTCCCTCTACTCACATCATTAATACGTTGGGGGCATACTCTTTCCTTGATCACGATACACCCAAATTACATTATTATAGGATCATTTGCATTATCATGTTTGAATTTATTTACTTACACATGCATTTATCCAAACTTAAATATTTTATAATGTACTTGATATAATTTTTACTTAATAATTTTTGCTAACACATAAATCCATGGACTAGTATGATATGCTGATGATTTTATGATTTCCTTTTTGCACTTCCTTGATTATGTTACTTGCTCACTATGTTCTTGCATTATATTAATTATTCAAGAATTTGAGTATGCTCCATTTATTTTAGTCCCCATACCTTTTTTACCTATTATAATATTTGCATATATCATAGTTTGTTGTATGTGGACATTTAAACATGTCTTTCTATGCCTTGTGGAAATTTGACTAGTCATATCCCTTCGATTGTACGACATTTGGACATGATCTTTGTATGTGGTATCCTTTGACCATTAAATTTTGTATTAATTTTTAGTGATCTTTTGTGTGTGGTTAATTACTTGTTGAACTTATACTATTACTCTCTAGACATTTCAATGATTCACAACATGCACCTTAGGACTTGATGTGATAATATACTATGTAACTCATTACTATATATGCTATAATATATATATACATAGATTATATACTTATATTATCATCTTGAGGTAAGGAAACTATCAGTTTCTACTTCCCCTCACCTTAAAAATTGGGCACATTAGTCGGGGCATGTCATAGAGGCATAAATTCCACATTTTCATAGTTTTAGATTATAGTGAGGGCATGTTATGGAAACATGTTATCCACTTACACAAGTTATCAGATTATACATAGTCAGTGGGGACATGTCATTGGGACATGTCTTACACACTTGTAGAATTATCAAATCTAGCTAAATTGCATATTCATATGATTCAAATACACATTTGTGACAACTTTTTATACATTAGTACCATTTTTATACTAGGTTTCATCTTGAGACATGTATGAGGTGCATATGTAATGAAAAATAACACCTTAAAATTTCAAAATCAAATCAACTTTCAGATTTCAAATACTAATATGGACTATTATCACACCTAAAATGGATTTTTTTGACTTTATTGAGCCAATCTATTGCAGTAGTTATTTCACATTTTGACAAGCTTGAGATGATTAAATCACTCAATCTTACCATGTTTATAAGTTAGACTTGATGGACTCATCTAAATTAACCATCTTTATAGGATAAAGATATTAAATCATCCACTCTCACCATATATATAATGTGATTTGATTAGATCACTCACACTCACCAGGTTACACGATTGAGATGAGATCAATGGCCATGTGGAAACTCATCTTTTCACAAGATTTAGGGCATGATTTACTCTAATATATGTATGTATGCATCCATGTATGTATGTATGTATGTATGTATTTATGTATGTATGTATGTATGTACTTGTAGGTTTACAAATTGTCATAATTTGAACTCTAATAGTTCATAATAAATCATCTCTTCAAATCAAATTTATAAAATGCAAGATGTTTGCATTGATACATAGGTGTACTCCTAACCTTAATATTTTTACTTTCAATCATTTGAAATTATTTTAGTTCCAAATTATATACATTGATTATATACGATTGAGATGAGATCAATGGCCATGTAGAAACTCATCTTTTCACCAAGATTTAGGGCATGATTTACTCTAATATATGTATGTATGTATGTATGCATCCATGTATGATGTATGTATGCACTTGTAGGTTTAAAAATTGTCATAATTTGAACTCTAATAGTTCATAATAAATCATCTCTTCAAATCAAATTTCTAAAATGCAAGATGTTTGCATTGATACATAGGTGTACTCCTAACCTTAATCTTTTTACTTTTGATCATTCAAAATTATTTTAGTTCCAAATTATATACATTAATTATATACCATAACAAGCTCTTAGTTGTAAGTTATTCACCAAAAAAGGACTCAAATTAAACTCACACAAAGTCAAGGTGTGTTATGTGCACCTAAGTACACATTTATTTCCTTTAAACTAGTAATTTTAGTATTATATTAAAAGGGGGGAAATTTATACTCTAAATCTAAATTATATATCACATTAGTCTTCTATAGTTTTAAAATACCTATCATGGTTGTACCCTTCAGTTCTAAGACCTTCCTATTGCTAAAAGGTTCATGTTCACTATCTCTTTATGTTAAATTATTTATCTCTTAATTTGACCACTATTATTCTATTGACCAAGTCTTTTATACTGTGAAAAAATCTTATAAACTTGATGATTATCCTTCTCTACCAATTTTGGACTTATACCTATTTTCTAGCTTCTTGACCACTTAAACACCATCCAAATGCTTACATCAATGCTAGTGTATATTTTAAAACTAAGTGTCCAATGCCAAAACTTAATCTATTTTACAAATTAAACATATCCTAAAGGTTAACCTAACTAATCTAATGAGATATATTTTAAAAATGGATTGGTATATATACATGATCAACCCTCACTCATTCCTTACTTAGAAATCACATATAAATCACAAGATAACTTACCAAAACTAATCTATCAAGATTTATATTGAGAAAACCAAATCTATTCATCCCTATTTCCATATCATTCATATGAGAAATATTTCCACATGTTTTAAGTACTGAAAGAGTATCCCATGATCTATGTTTTCCAAGTTACAAGCTAGACCAGTGTATGTACTTGTTTATCACACATTGTATCATTATGCATGCACAAGCCAACACATTGGAGAAAACTGCATAAGTCTAAGGCTCGTTTTAGAGTATTGGATATGTAGGTAGATCCCATTGATAGAGGGGTCCTTTAGATAGCTAGACATTATTGTTGAACATGGTCATTGATGTCAAAGAGAGCATGAGATCATAGTGCATTAATGATAAAGTGATTAGATTGATGGTTTGGAGATTATTTGATTAATTAAGTAATTTTTGGATGATATTTATGGTATATACATGTTATATATACCCTATTGGGTGTTATGAGTGATTAGAATGCTTATGGAAGTGAAAGGAATTCATCAGAGTAATCATATGAGTGTCTAGGTTCAAGTAGTCATCTTGATAGATAAGGTTAAGTAAGTAATTTTATCAGTTAATATTTCATACATGTGAAATTTTTAAGATTATTTTGATATATTTATGGATTCCCCTATGAAAGGTGATTATGTGGTTCAAATTTTAGGTCATGAGGTTGAGCGTAGCAAAAGTTAGTAAGGTATAAAGTTAGCTTCCCAGGTAGAGTTTGTTAGAGGTACAATCGTTGGGGGGGTTGAAATAGTGAGCCCATATATTTCAATCTTGATTAAAATCCTTTAGAACTATTTAAAAAATCAGAATATATCAACTTGATCAAGCAAAATTAACAAGAGAGCTCATTCATTTAATGGATACACAAGATAAGGCACATAACACATAGTTCCTATGTGAAACCCCAATGGGAAATAAAACCCACTCTCAAGCCTATAACACATGGACTACTTGTCCTATAATAAATTACAAAAAATATATTTTTTAACTCCTTTATACCATAAAACTTTGATCAAATCCTCTTGACCAAAGGCCTTTAGTGAAACACCTGTTTCATAAAGAGTGACTACCCTTAAGGAAGATCAAGTCCTTTAGACCCTCCTTTGAAGTGAAAAACTCCACCTTATAATTTATGTATTCAACACATGATGATGGATCTATAAATTTCTAACCTCTACACAAAATTCCTCTCTATCTCATATAGGCCTTTCACATAGGCATGCCATAATTTATCTCCTTCTTCACTCAAACTATCTTCATATGCACATTCAGACCTCTTTACATATCCTAAAACTACAAGATTAATATTATAACATCATAAATATTACCTAAATGTCATACACATAGTAAAAAAATTCATCTCTTTATCAATTCATCAACTGGGCACTCTACCTCTCTTTTGCTCCACAACTCTCACTTACACCTTGCACTAGTTTCACTCATAAATCTAGAAACCAACACATTTAGTCTCACCATTTATAGATATATAATTATTATCAATATAAAAATATTTCCTATCATCCACAACACATGCCTTTACCCTTAAGGCATCTTACATGGGTCACCACTTAAGCACTACTTTCTTTCAAATAGGCCTAAGTCACCTTTTAGGTCTTATAGAGACCCATTCACCTCTTTGACACTTCATTAAGCAAAATAAGAACACAAGAACACTTTAAAATGCATGGAACAATTTAAAATGACCCATTTGATATCCTCAAATGATCATAGTTTCCAAAACACTTTTCTTCTAAAGCATAATTTGCTCAAACAACATTTCATTCACACATTCACCATGAACGAACACACATTCAACTTATAAACCTTTTTTCATACTAAATATAATTGGTAAAACCTTAAAAATTCACACACATTATCCTCATGGATTATAAAAAAATATTTTATCAATGGTTCATCTTAAAACATTAAAACAACATCAACACAAGCTCGAATATCCTTCTCAAGGCACTTGCATAACATAGTCAAACACATAATCAAATTTTAACCTTCATAAATTTGATTCTACATACTTTAAGATATTAAAATATATATTTATATATTTTCCTTATATTCCTCTACATATTTAATTTCTACACCATGGTCATTTTTTTCATAGATCAAAAGATATATCACAAAATCTAGACACTAGTTTTTTCTTTGTTGAATTCAAATATTCAAATACAAACCATTTATGTTATTTTACCATCTCATGCCCACATCTCATGCCCTCACATATTAGATCAATAAAAAACCATTTATGTTATTTTATTAATCTCAAACTTCAACTCATAGTGTGCCAGTGCCAAACATTAAACTTAAACATTTGACCTCATTTCATGCAATCTTACAATATTGACTCAACGTGCACCATCAATCTTTGTAGATCAGCTAGGTATTTATATTATAACACTAAACATTTTATATTTCTCATAACCCCCATGATCATGACACTTTTCACCCTTAACCATCAAGCACTTGTCTTCATCTCGCTACTTCCTGAGACCTTGGAACAAACACACTTTGTCGATCCTTTTGTAAGGAGCTTGATCTTTACCTTAGTTAACCAACAAACCCTTTAACCTATTTCAATTTATGTGAATTGTATATATTAACTGTATGATCACCCATGAGATATTATATCTCCATCTTTTCTAGATATTTAACATGTGTAAAATAGACTAAGTATGGGGACCTTTACAATCTATCTGTAAGGTCAAATTTGTACCTTCATATCTTCTGCTTTGCTCAAGCACAAGTTCTGAAAATTGGACCATATGATCTCCCCACATAGGAAAATCTAACCATGTAACAATATTATCCTATAAACACCACATGTGTGAGATATAATGACATTAAAATACCTCCTCAGATTTATCTATTCATAGAGCCAATTATGTCAAGAACTATCGGGAAAGACCAACGTTACAATGCATAGCTTTTGTCACGATTCAACACTTGACCTAAAAGTTAGAAAAAATAAACTAGGCACAAAAATTGAAAAATCCATATGATCACCTTATCTTTAAAATTCTACATGTGTGATATATGCTACCAGCAAAATGCCTACTCAGCATTTCTTGCCACATTGTAAATTTGGCTAAGTATGAGGAAATACTGTCAAAATTCTTGAGAGTGAAACTTTGAACATGTATATATTTTGTCATGCTTCATTGCTAAAATTGAGACATTGAGAATATAAACTAGGGACTAATGTGATCATAACCATATAATCAACTCCCCTTGACTCATCCATACATGGCAATTATGATGTCATCAAACTACCTACTCAGATTTTTTGTCATTGGACCCAAAATGTCTAGATGAGAATAATGATGAACCAAGTGAATTAAAATTATGAAACCAAGCTCTAAAAAGAACATAAAACCTCTTATATTACTCCTTTCACATGCTCAAATCACCATACTCATCCTTGAACATCTTTAACCATACCAAAATTGAAGATCAACCAAGCCAACTTCAAACACACTAGGACAAACACATTGCATACTTTGTCATTGTCACTTAGGCCATAAAATCACTTCATATACTCACCTAGACACCTCCATGACATCATTTAAAATTATCCAAAAATCTCCCCCTTTGTCATTGATGTCAACACACATCATATAGTTTACCTTCCTTCTCTCTCTTCAAGCACTCTCATAATATGAACTTTCTCCCCCTTTGACACAATGATAAAGTGGGTAATAAATAATCCTAAGGACATGAAAACACTACAAATAGGAGATAACCACCTTATAAATATGATAAAAACTCCCCCTTACCTTTAGCTTACCTCTTCTTGCCTTGACAACATCCTTCGTACTCCATGCCAACACTCTCTTAAACCAAGCACTACAACTAATGAATAAAGAATGCACAAAAGCAATAATATATTATATAACTCACCACGAAACATCTGAGAGGAACTCCCAATAAGATTTTTGAGACATTTCATCACTTGAGCATCTTCATATCTCCATACATCATTAAGAACCATTATGTAGGCTTATTAGCCTTATCTCTCAAGCCACCTTAAGGATCAGCAACAAAACTTCATGATACTCACCAAATATGAAACATGAACTAAAAACAACTTGAGAAATCACTTTTAAAAACTAATGCCTTATTATTTTGTATAAACTAAACCAAAAAGCATTCTTCTTCTTACTAGACCTATCTAGTCTCTTTGTAGCCCTACCTAGAACTTTTAGATCCCATAAATTTTAGTAGACACACCATCAAGACCTAAAAATTCATATACAAAAGACTCTCATATTCCCCTTCAATCAAATCAATTTTCATCACCTAGATCATCCTATGCAATATACTTACTTCACAAACTAAATTTTTAATTAAGCCCCCATCTTGATAAAAATAAGAATAATTTGAAAACCACAAACCTTCAAATCTCTGTGAAGATTGATTTGATAATCCATTTATCCAATTCAATATATTAATAATCCTTAGAGCTCAACTCACAAGGCAAACCATTTTTCTATTAGAGCCCAAAACCCTAGAATCTTAAAACAAACATAGTCAACAAACCTCCTTCAGGTCAACATCCACCTATGAAAATTCTTGTACACTTGGAGACAATCATTACACACTTCTAGACCAATATTTAAGCTTCTACATCTTTGGGAACCCATAAATCCTATAACCCATTTTAGGACCTGCATACTCTTAAGATAAATTGGGAAAACTAACAGCAAACACAAATCTCTAATTTGACTTAAATATACATTTATACCAAAAAAAACACCTAGATCACATCATAAATAACTTCATAGACCTTTTTTATCACCAAACTCTTCTTTACATTCCATCGATCTCATTAAGCCACTGGAAAACACCCATTCTGACCCTATATTACAATTCTTTCGTAAACCTATGGAGCAAACTCATGAACTTATTGCTCCCCCTTAACTAATGACCTTCTAAAATCAACACAAGTCTATATATAGATTGGAATTATGATATTGAGCACACAAAATTTCTTATCCACAATAAATATGTCTCCTAAGAAGCATAAGTAGAGACCCTATTTCACAATGTCCTAGAATAATGTGAAACTAAGAGTTGCCCACAAATCCTCATATTCTTTCTCCTCCTTGGTCATCTGATGCTTATAGTTATTCTTATTTTTCTTAGAATTAATATAAGTAACATTCTCATCCACTACAACATTATCCTTCTTTTCTATGATTGGATTGATAATACATGGGGACAACATAGATTCATGACATACCTTTTCATCTATAGAATATTCCTTACAGCTTAGAACCTCATCACTAATTACTAAAAATAGATGTTCTCTACATAAATATTGCTTAAAAATAATAGGATGTTCAATTGGATCCATAATTACCTCAAAAATAGCCTCAACTAGTACCTTGGTCTTCTCTTTGAGCTTGGTTTCTTCATTCTCAACATGAGCAGACAATGAGAGCCCTTGGCACACTTCTCCTTCTATAGCATTCTCCACCATGGAAAATAGATTACTTGGTCCTAAAATCTCATCATGATGCATACTTACCACCTTTGGTTTCCATGAGTTAACTTGCCTTCTTCCTTACACTATAGGAGCCTGATTGAACATATTCTAATTTATAGACCTTTGTTTGCAAAATCTAGCAATGTGACCAATCTTTTCACATTTGTAGAAAACACTATTTCTTGATGGAAAATTATCTTGTCTTGCCTTATATGTACAATGTTTTAAAAGTGTCCCACATTATTATAGTTGGAACAATCAACCTTTCTCACACCATTTGACTGATGATTCTATTCATAGTTCCATACAAACTCATTTTTAATAGATATTCTACAATCTCTAGCTCTATGCCCAAACTAATTATAGGTATAGCAGTAACCATTGAAATTTTCATACCTCATGGAATTTAGTTGTTTGATCTAATTTTTATTCATTCTTACAACACCTTTATTCCTTGTATGATAATTTATCTTTAAAGGATAATCCACCTTACTCTCATTGACATTCATGTCAACTTGAGAAGTAACTTTGGGCTCTTCATTAAAACCCAATCTAGATCTATTACTAGCTGACTTTTGACTCTTTAGGAGATCATCCAAATTATTAAAAAATTTATCAAATGTGACAAATGATTTCACCTTACTTTCAGACTTATCTAACTTATCTTTCAAAGACAATCTCAGAAGCATACCTTGAGCATTCTTCTTCTTTGGGTCTTAGACTTGAAAACATAGATTCCATTTTATAATTAAGAAATATGATAGCACCTTCATGCTCTGTAGAGTCTTCAACCAATATTTCCTTAAATGCACTAAATTTCTCCTCATAGTAATTAAGTTTAGATTTCATCTTATTATTGATCTTCTTCTCAATCTTTAGTTCTTTATGAGCATTTGTTAGTGCAGTCTCATAGTCCATCTGATCTTCATCTTCATCTGAATCACTCAAAATAGACTCCTTTTGATGTGAACAACTACCTTCCTTAGTTATGAATAAATATTCATCTTCAACATGACCATCATCTTCATGATCTTACTCTGATTCACTGAATTCACTCTCATCTGATGAGCTACAATCTTCTTTGGTGTAGAGAGTCTTCTTGTCCTTGAAGTACTTTTTCTTGTTGTCCAACCTTCTGAATCCCTTTTTGATTTTATTATACCTGAATGATCTCTTACCATCATCATGACCTTGATCATTCTCTTCATCATCATCCTTCTTATACTTATGAGGGAACTTATTAGCAAAATGTCCTACCTCTCCATAATTAAAGCAATTGAGGGGTAGTTTACCCTTATACTTGCTTTAGCTTGTTTTTAATTTTATTGAAATCAAAGCAATTATTTCATCTTCATCTATATCAAAAATGTCATCCTCCTTGGATTTCTTACCTTAGAAATTCTTCTTTAGATTCATTTTAGTCTTGAATTCTAATTCCTTCTTTGGTGGTATATCATCATTCTTCCTCATCTCATAGGTAGTAAGGGTGCCATGCAATTGATCTATCTTCAAATAAGTAAGATCATGACTTTCTTCTATAATAGATACTTTTGGATCAAACTTTAGGGATAGAGAAATTAATACCTTTTGAACTATAGTATCCTCTTCAAGGTTCTCTCCAAGACCTCTGATGATGTTCACAATCTCATCAACTCTCTGTAAAAAAGGATGCCACAGAGTCTTCTTCATTCATCTTGAGACTTTCAAATTACCTTATGTGAGTATGCAACTTAGCAATATTGACCTTTGAATATCCTTCATAAATTATCTACATTTTGTCCCATATCTCTATAGCATATTTAAAATGGATTACTTTGGTGTATTTAGTCTCTAAAAGACCACAAGTGATAACATTCATTGACTTAGAATTATTTTCAAATAACTTCTTGTCTACAACACTAGATGTAGGAGTAGTAGTAGCAACATAACTATCCAAAATAGATTTACATATATTAAACCCTAGGGACATAATATATGTCCTCATCCTTTCACTCCAAAAAACATAATTGGATCCATTAAACATCGGTGCTTGCTTAGTAGAGAAACCTCCTTGATGACTACCCATATTGTACCTTGGATCACCTTCAAGCTATCAATCCTTTACCAAAAGACTTGATTTGATACCAATTATTAGAGGTACAATCACTCAGATGGGGGGATGAATCACTGAGCCTAAATATTTAAATCTCAATTTTAATCCTCTCAAACTATTTAAAAAATCAACATCTATCAACTTGATCAATCAACATTAGCAAGATAGATCATTCATTCAATGCATACACAAGAACAAACATATATCACAAAATTCCTATGGGAAACCCTCATGGGGAATAAAACCCACTCTCAATCTTGCAACATATGGACTCCTTATCCTATAATAAATTTCAAACAATAGATTGGTCTACTCCTTTAGACCATAAAACCTTGATTAAATCCTCCTAACCAAAGGTCTTTAGTGAAACATCTATTTCACAAGGAGAAAATGTCCCTAAGGAAGATCAAGTCCTTTAGACCCTCCTTTGAAATGAACACCTCCAACTTAGAACTGATGTATTCAAAACATGATGTTATATCTTTGACTTTATAACCTCTACACAAACTTCCTCTCTATCTCATACAGGCCTCTCACATAGGCATGCCACAATCTCTCTCCTTCTTCACTCAAACTATCTTTATATGCACACTCTGACCTATTTGCATATCCTAAAACTTAAAGAGAGATATTATAACATTATAAATATGACCTATGGGTCATTCACATATTCAATAATATACTCTACTCATTAACTCATGAATTGGGCACTCTACCTCTTTTTTGCTCCATATGTCTCACATAAACCTTGTACTAGTCTCACTCACAAGTCTAAAAATCAACACATTTGGTTTCACCATTTATAGATATTTCATGATTATCAATATCACAATATTTCATATCAGCCACAACACATTACTTCACCCTTAAGGTATCTTACATGGGTCACACTTAAACACAACTTTCTTTCAAATAGGCCTAAGTCACCTTTTAGGTCCTATGAAGACCCATCCACCTATTTGAAACTTATCCAATAAAAATAATAACATAATACCAATTTAAAATGAATTTAACCATTTCAAATGACCCCTTTAACATCCTAAAATTGTCATAGTCACCACAACACTCTTTTGCTAAAGCACAATTTGCTTAAACAATATTTTGTACACACAGTCACCATGAATGAACACATAGTCAACTTCTAAACCTTTGTTCATACTAGACATGATTATTCAAACCTTAAAAATTCACACAAATTATCCTCATATAGTATAAAACATGATATAATCATTAATTCATCTTAAAACATTGAAATGACATAACACAAGCTCAAACATCCTTCTCGAGTCACTTGCAGAACATAGTCAAACACACAATCAAATTTATACCTTCATAAATTTGACTATACACAATTATATATATTCAAATATATATTTATATATGCCTTGGAGTCCTCTACATATTTTTTTTTTACACCATGGTCAAATTCTGCATAGATCTAAATATATAACACAAAACTAGACATTGGTTTTTCCTTTATTAAATTCAAATATTCAAATGCAAATGGTCACAGTTAGACCTTGATCACTATGCTCACATCTCATTCCCTCATAGATTATATAAATCAAAAACCATTTATATTATTTTATGAACCATGAAATTTAACTCATAGTGTGCTAATTCTAAATGTTAAACTTTGAACATTTGACCTTATCTTATGCAATCTTGTAATATTGAATCAACATGCACCATTGATCTCTGTGGATCAAGTAGGTCTTTATCTTCTAGTGATCACCATTCAATAATAATTATAACACAAATTATAATGACACTTTTTACCCTCATATGATTCATGAGTAATTTTACCATTAACCATCAATCACTTGTCCTCATCTCACTGCTTCCTGAGACCTTAGAAAAAACATGTTCCATTGATCCTTTTGTAAGGAGCTAGATATTTACCTTCATTAACCAAAAAAAACTTTGACCTATTTGAATTGATGCACATTATATATCTTCAATATAAAATCACCCATGAGACATTATATCTACATCTAGTCTAGATTTTTAACATCATGCAAAATAGACTATGGGGACCTTTACAATTTGTTTATAAGGTCAACTTTACACCTTCATATCTTTTGTTTTGCTCAAGCACAAGTTTTGAAAATTGGACCATATGATCTCCTCACATAGGAGAATAAAACCATATAAAATTATTATATTTTAACCTTCACACATATGAGATATAATGACATTAAAATTCCTTCTTAGATTTATTTGTTCATAGAGCCAACTATGTCAAGAATTGTCTGGAAAGACCATCTTTCAACATGCATAGCTTTTATCGTGATTTAGCGCTTGACCTGAAAGTTAGTTTAAATAAACTTATAAAAAAAATAATAAAACATATATTATCACCTTCTCTTGAAATAACCACACATGAAATATATGCCACCATCAAAATGCCTACACAAATTTTCTTGCCACATTGCAAAATTGGCTAAGTATGAGAAAATACTGTCAAAATGCCTGAGAGTCCAAATTTGCACTTGGATATATTTTGTTGCACTTCATCAATAGACTTGAGACTTTATACATAGAAACTAGGGACTGATTTTATCAAAACCATATGACCAACTCCATCTAACTCATCCATATATGGTAATTATGACATCATTAAACTACTTACACAGATTTTCTGCCATTGGACCCAAAATGTCTAAACGAGAACAATGATGAACTAGATAAATTTAACTTATGAAAAAAAGATATAAAAAAAATAAAAAATATATTATATTACCCCTTTAACATGTTAAAATCACCATATTCATCCTTTAACATCTTTAACCATGTCGAAATTGAAGATCAACCAAGCCAACTTCAAGCACATTAAGATAAGCACATTGCACACTTTGTCATTATCACGTAGAATATTAAATCACTTCATAAAATCACTATTAAAAATACATATTATAATATTGACATAATAAAAATATTCCAATATATTTTACTAAGTTCTCATACTTGGCCAAATTTGCATTATCAAAGATCTATGATGAACATTTAATCAAATAACAGATCTAATGATGAACATTAAATCTAACTAGATAATGATATAATAGAGCATGTGATCTTATCATTATTGATCCAAAGGTGTTTATTTATTCAATATTTCAAAGATTTCTTAGAATGCATGCATGGCTTCCAAGTGGTGGAAGTTCATTAGAGTCAAATAGTCAACGTGCTTAAAAGGCATGCAAGGGTGCCAAGTGTCTTAATCATGGAAGTGCAGATCACTTATCAAAGGTGAGTGTTAAAGAGTTAAATAATAACATAATTACAATTATATTAAAGGAGTGTAATTAATCAAGTTGTGTGAGGACATGATATGAAGACACCTGTCTACAATATTTGCATTTACCAGTGATCCTTGGTATTTGAAATTAACAAAGGAAAAACTAGTGCTGAGTATTTTGATAATATATTTTGATCTAAGAGGAATTTTCTAATGGAGTAAAAATAATTTTTTAAAATTAATTAAATTAAAATCCATAAAATTTAATTATAATATTTTAATTTTCATATAATTTTATATATTAATCTCCAAATTTGACTATGTGTTTGACCATGTTTTATAAGTGACCTGAGAAGGATAATTGAGTTGTTCTTGATAGTATTTTGATGTTTCAAGATGAAATAAATATTTTAAATTATTTAAAATCCATGAAAACTATTTTTATTTATTTTTGAGGTTTTACCAATCCATATTTAGTATGAATAAAGGCTTATAAGTTGACTGTGCTTATTGAATGCACTGACAGATTAAGTGGCCATCTTGCAGAGGTAAGTTGAAGGTGTTATAAATAGAGTTAAGGAGTAAATTGAGTTTTAATATGTTATATAAGTCTATAAATATTATTATAAGGCATTATTTGTCATATTTTTCCCTTTATCAAATATGGATAGTTAAAATAGCTTGACTATATTTTGATTGTATATGACTAGTTTGAGTGGTCATTTTGAGAGAGTTGTTTTGAGTGCTTAGAGCATGTGTTGAAGTATATAAAGTGCATGAAGTAATTTAAAAGGTTATAAATTTTTCACCCATGTTATCTAATCATATTTCTATGTGAAATATTTGAGTAGTTGCTTCAGAAGTTTGAGACTATGTTTTCTATGTATGAAGACCTAAAGAGTAAGGAGACCTAATTGGTAGGTTAAAGTATTGAGTTAGTGTTACAAGTGGTACAAATCCATAAGAGAGTGATAAATGGTATATTGGAGACAATTTTTATGTTTTAATATTAATTTTTAAAGGATGAATGTGGTCCAATTAGTCTCACATGTAATGTATGAGTATGAAGGCCTAATTATTTTAGGTCTTACTAATACATAATTGTGGTTTGGGGCTAATGAGGTAATGACTGACATATAAAGAGTGTGTTTATAACATGTAACATGTGTATATACCTATGTTAAGTTTGGTTTAAATATTTAAATCATCTTGGTCAACCAATATGGGTTAAAGGAAGAGAGTGGTATAAGTATAAGATCTAATTGGACTAATTGTGCTAGTTGTGAACGTGTGGATTCAAGTAAAGAATAGAAACTTTAAAAGAGAAGGTACAATTCAGTTAATAACATCTAAGTTTGAAAAATATTAGACATGTTTATATGATCAAGTTGATGCATGAGGACACACATGCTATTGGACCTAATGAACCTAGAAGTGTTAGTTTGAGAAAGTTATCCCTAGAGGCAACTTGAGAGAGATTAGAGGTGAAGAGTATAGACAAAGGTGATTATCATCAATTGAAGAGTAGAAATAGGTGTTTAAGGTGATATATTTAGGTAGCTAAGTGATTTATTGGTTACCTAGGAGGTTATGTCTTCCTTACAAGGTAAATCTTGCTAAAGGTTTAGTTGTTGTGGGTGCTCTGCTAGATAGGGGCAGTAGCTCCTTATGGGAATGGTGTCTTACTAAACTAAGGGATGGGTATTCCTTGATCAATTGATGCTGGTCTAAATTTTAGATCTTGTTTTATAGGACTATAGTCCATCTTTTAAGGTTTAGTGGATTTTATCCCCTAAGAAGGTTTCCCACACATATGATGTGTTCATGTGATGTATGTTCTTATGTATGCTTTGGATGTATGTGATTTCATGTTTATGTTGCTTGATCAAGTTGATGTATATTGAATTTTTAAGATGTATGAATTGAATTAGATTATCTTGCATCACTAATTCACCCCCCCTCTCAGTGATTTTACCTCTAATAATTGGTATTAGAGCCAAGTCTTCTTTGCAAGTTTAACCACTTGAAGGTGATCCAAGGTACAATATGCTGAGAAATTGAAGAAAGAGAATCAATAATTGAAGGCTCAAGTGGAGGTTACTTATGCATGTCTAAAATCAAATGAATAAAAGTACAATCAACAGAAGGAATTTTTTTAGAAGTATAGGGCTAAGATGAGAGAGTATGATCAAGAAGAAGCTCATAATAAGATCATGGCCTCAAGCTTTAAGGCTATTAAGGATGAGTGCATCAAGCTCAATAAGGAGCTAGAATCCTTGAAATTAAGATCAAGATCAAAAGATGATAAGAGAAGATCAACATTCTTGAGGATTAATTAAGTGTTACAAAGATAAATCTGAGTTCAAAAGAGGAAGAATGTAGACATCTCAAAACTTAGTTAGAAGATATAAATGCCAAGTTGAGTTCAAAGCAAGGTGAGCATGATGAGTTGAAGTCTAATATTGATTATATAAATATTATTGAAGAGAAATAATGTATAATGAAGGATGACATGGCTAAAGAATCTAAGAGGGATAAGGAGACTATTCAAGTTCTCAGAATTTAGTTTGAGGCTGCAAGTTCAAGTATGAAAGCTAAGGAGGATAAGAACATTCCATTGAAAACTAAGATAGATTCATTAAAGGATGATCATGAGAAATTTTTTATCAAGGTATACAAGGTTGAGAAAGAGCAATATAGGTCATATCAAGACAAGAAAGATGCAAGCACAAAGTGCAACATAAGAAGACCTATCAAGAAACCAAACACTATAAGGTATGAAAGTTCACTTCATGGTCATTTATTTGCATGTAAGATTTTTGGTCATAAGGCAAGAAACTATATAAGGAAGAGAAAATAAAAATCTATAGGTATGGATAATATAGCCTACTATAATTTTCAAGACATGGGACATATTACTAGATTCTACCCTATAGTACATAGGGAAAGACTAACCCAAGTATGGAGACCTAAGATAATTAAACTTAAGCATAATGAACCTAAGAGATAAGATGGTATGTTTTTTGAGATTCATAATATTCATCAAGCAGAAGGCATGAATGATGTTATTTATTTTGGTTTTCATCAAGTTGGTCATATTGCAAGATATTGTAAAAGAAAGTTATCAAGTCATAAGAAGGTTTATGGACATCCTAGAGTGCTCAATAAAGGTTGATCTTTGGTATGGAAACCTAAAATCAAGAAAACTAATTTAGTTGAGTTAAAAGATCAAGGTGGACTACCTACTAAAGTAAAAGAGGAATCAAATATGAAGAAGGTTTAGGAATGCCAAGAGAATGTGTCTTTTATCTAGATATAAAAATAGAATCAAAATTTAGTTCAAGTCAAGATCAAAGAAAAGGCCAAAGTGATAATTGAGGCTATGTATGGATCCAAGAGAATATCATTTTGTTGTTGATCAAGTTTTATGAAAATAACATTAGTTGTCAATGCCCACTGATGAGGTTCTTTCTTCAAATGAAAATTTATGTCATGAATATTTGTTGTCTCCATGTATTGTCATTTCATTCTTAAAATAAAAGGATAATACTTGTTGTGGATGAGCAAGTTGCTTATCTTACAGTCTATGAAAAAGAAGAAGAACTATAAATTTTAGATGACTAAGGACGAGAAGGAATATGAGTAGTTGTGGGTAAATCTTGGTTTCACATTGTTCTAGGACATTCTGGATTAGGGTGTCTTTATTTAGGCTTCAAGGAGACACTTAACAAGTAAGAGGAAGCATGGTGGATATAAATTAAGCTTTGGTTGATGTTGTAGGATAAGAATATCATTTGAATATGTGTTTGGCTAAGGGGAAGTTAACTCAGTTAGCTTGAGTGGGTTGAAGAAGATGTGTCATGATGTGAGGGGAGCATATGTGAAATGTTATAGTTAGGGTGGAGATATGAAGAAGTTTGCTACAGTTATGAATTCAAAAATATTGATATGATGACTTGATCAAACCAAGTCATGTGTTTTGACAAGGTATTGAATCTTCATGTATGAGCAAAGAGAACTTGTAAGTTTTATAAGTAGATAGGTCCAAGGATCAAGAGAAGCCCAAGATTAGATTCATTTATGTCAAAGAATAGATGACATAAAATGGAGATTGATGTAAGGGGGAGGTTTATAAATCTCTATGAGTATTTTATCAGGTCAATGATCAAGTTGTCATATTGAGGAAGAGACCTTTTGTCATTAATGTCAAAGGGGGAGAAAGATCAGAATGAAGGAGTTTAAATGAGTAAGAAGTAATTATGAGGGTGTTTTTCCATTAATGACAAAGAGAAGATTATTGATCATGTTCATTGATTTTATGTTGTCATTAATGTTAAAGATTACATGAGATCATAGTGCATTAATGATAAAGTGATCAAATTGATGGTTTGGAAAGTGTTTACTTAGTTAAGAATTGATGGATGTTATTATGAAAGTGCAAAGAACCTCAAGGGTGTTATGAGTGCTTATAATAATTATGGAAGTGAAAATAATTCATCAGAGCAATCATATGAGTGTCTAGGTTCAAGTAGTCATCTTGACAGATAAAGCTAAGTAAGCAATTTGATGACATCATATTTCACACATGTGAAGGTTTTAGGAGTATTTTGATACATGGATGGATTCCCCTATAAAAATTGATCATGTGGTTTAAACTTAAGATCATAAGGTTAAGCATATAAAAATTTACTAAGGTGAAAATTTTTCTTCCCAAGTAGAGTTTACTAAGTTCCCATATTTAGCCAAATTTGTATTATCACAAAGATCTAACAATGAGCATTTAATATGACCAAATAATGATATAATGGATTTCATAATATTTTAAGTAGTGATAAAATGGTGTATATTTATTCAATATGTTAAATTATTCTCATAAGGAATGCAAGGCTACCAAGTAGCGAAAGTTTATTGGAGTCAAATAGTTAATGTGCTCAAAAGGGATGTGAGGGTGGCAAGTGTCTTAATCAAAGGAGCATAGATCAATGATCAATGATGAGAATTAAATATTTAAATAATAGGATAATTATAAGGAGTTAAATAGAGTTTAATTGATCAAGTTTTATGAGGACATGAGATGAAGACATGTGTCTGAAATATTTGCATTTCCTAGTGACCATTGGTATTTGAAATTAACAAAGGAAAAACTAGTGTTGAGTATTTCAATAATATATTTTGATATAAGAGGAATTTGTTGATGGAGTAAAAATAAAATTTGTAAATTAATTCAAGGATCATCCAAAAAAGTTAATTATAAGATTTTAATATTCTTATAATTTTAGATATTGATCTCTAAATTTGACTATGTGTTTGACCATGTTCTACAAGTGACTCAAAAAGGATAATTGAGTTGTTCTTGATAGTATTTTGATGTTTCAAGATGAAATAAATATTTTAGAGTGTTTTAAACTACATGAATACTATTTTTTATGGATTTTATAGGTTTTAAAAATCCATATTTAGTATGAATAAAGTCTTATAAGTTGATTGTGTTTGTTGAATGCATTGGCAAATTGAGTGACCATCTTGTAGAGGTAAGTTGAAGTTTTATGAGCATAATTAAGGAATAAAATGAGTATGGAGATGTTATATAATTATATAAATATTTTGAGAATAAAATGGTTATCATATTTTTCCCCTAATCAGATATGGAGAGTCAAAATAGCTTGACTATATTTTGATTATATATGACAAGTTTGAGTGGTCATTTTAAGAGAGCTATTTTGAGTGATTAGAGCCTATTTTAAAGTATATAAATCACATGAATAAATTTAAGAGGTCCTAAATGTTTCACCAATTTTATCTAATCATATTTATATGTGAAATATTTGAGTAGTTGCTTCAAAAGTTTGAGATTGTGTTTTCTATGTATGAAGACCTGAAGAGCAAAGAGACCTAATTGGTAGGTTTAAGTATTGATTTGGTGTTACAGGTGGTATAGACCCATGAGGGAGTGATAAAATGTATATTAGAGACAAATATGATGTGTTTTAATCATTTTTAAAGGATGAAGGTGGTCTGAGTAGTCTCTGTAATGTGAGTATGAAGGCCTAATTATTTTAGGTCTCACCAAGACCTAATGGTTGTTTAGGGATAATGAGGTAATGAGAAACCTATGAATCATGTGGTTATCACCTATTTTAAATGTGTTTCAAATATGTAAATCATCTTTTCTGACCAAGATGGGTTAAAGGAAGAGAGTGGTATAAGTACAAGGTATAATTAGACTAATTATGCTTGTTTTGAAAATGTGTATTCAACCAAAGAAGAGAGCCTTTGAGAGAGAAGGTGTAGGTTATATAGGACCATATAAGTGTGAAAAAGATCAAACATGTTTATATTATAAATTTTATGTAGGAGGATATACAATTCATTGGAGCTAGTGATCCTAGAAGAGGTAGCTTGAGCAAGGTAGCCCTAAAGGCAGCTCGAGAGAGATTGGAGGTGAAGAGCGTAGATAAAGGTGACCATAATTAGTTTAAGAGTAGAAATAGGTGTTCAAGGTGATATATTTAGATAGATAAGTGGTTCTTTTGTTTCCTATGGGGTTGTTTCTTCCTTTCAAGGTAAAGCTTGCCAAAGGTCTAGTTGTGGGTGCTCAGCTAGAAATGGGTAGTAGCTCCTTGTGGGATTGGTGTCTCATTAAACTAAGGGATGAATGTTCCTTGATCAGTTGGTGTTGGTATAAATATTAGATATTGTTTTATAAGACCATACTCATTATTTTAGGGTTCATTGGGTTTTATCCCCTAAGAGGTTTTCCCACATATATGTTGTGTTCATGTGATGTATGCTCTTGTGTATGTGATTTCATGTTTATGTTGCTTGATCAAGTTGATGTATGATAAATGCTTAAGAGTTTGGAATTGAATTAGATTATCTTGCTTCATTGATTTGCCTCCCTCTCAGTGATTTTACCTCTAACAATTGTGTGCCCTCTAACCCATTTTTCATTTATTAAATCCAAGGATGAGGAAGCTAGGGTTTGATCATTTGACAAAGAGTGATAGCTTGTGTGTATAACCTAAACAAACTAGAATAAAAGAAATATAAAAATTATAAGGCACCATGTGGTCACATCTAGATCTAATGACTATTATTTATTAGACACCTACATCCAAATCAGACACCAACATCAACACAACCATCTAAATCTAATGCAAGCATTTAAGATCACAAAGTGAAAAATTATAAAATATGATGATTTTACCAAAATACTAATGCAATCCACTTCCAACCTATTTTATCTTAGATCTACATAAGCATAGTGAACTGACTAAGTACTATTATTTTTAGTTTATTGTAATATCAATCAATAGTTATACTTTCTACTTTTGGCATATCTCAGTATTTAAATTAATAATAATGTTAATCTAAGTTTATAAATTAATTGGCCTATTATAGATCTATTTATCACCCTTGTGTTTATTCATTTCTATATTATTAACCCTAGTGTACCCTCACACTATTCAAATTTAGGATTAAATAGTTGCATGAGTTATTAAAACTAATAAAAATAAAAGAGATGTTATTTTTTTCCAACACACTAGTTTCTCTAATGGCCCTTATTGTGCCATATTATTTTATATTATACCCTTTATCTTAAATGGTCTCAATAATCATGTGATGTTATATTGATGTTGGCCTAATTTTATAAATAATAATGTTTTGATATTTAGATTTCACTATTTGAATCTTCATCTTCAGATAATTCCAATCTTGGTTTCTTATATTTCCCTTTTAATGCATTCTTTTATGAATAAATCATTTTGAGATTCACCCTTGGTCTTGGCATACACATGATTATATTGAATTCACATTCTAAATATTTTATGATTAGCACTTAATGTAACTTATCCCAACTTGACCATTTTCCATTCATCTTAAATGTGGTCGAATAATAGTGTGACATCATGAAAAGAAATAAAACTATTATACCATTTAGGTATCTTTAGTGGTATTCAATATTCCTCCCTAAAAGCCTCCTCCATGTGTTCATACCATTCTTCCACCCTTTTCCTATATGTGTACGCCATATGATGGCTACATATGTACACCACATACTTTTTTACATGTAAAATGCTACCAATAATTTGTGTGAACCTAAATCTTCCTTTAGGAATCCTAATTTATTTGATATTTAGTAAGATAAAGATAATTCCAACTAATAATATTATTCTCTTAGGTTCATATATTCACATGCCTTTACTGATCCATTCACAACATTAAAACTTATCTCCTAGCTACTTGAAGCCACACAAACCTCCTCAATCCTCTTATAAGACTTGAGATCTTCACCCTTGTAGTTTCTTATTGAGAGCATATATAATTGTGGTCTTGTACAATATTATCACAACTCGTAACATTCCACACACTTTCCCTTGATTTATAGATCTACTAAAAATTTGAAATATATATGAAGTGTTATTGTATCTTGGTACATTACCTCAGATAATACCATGAATGCCACACTCATCCTTCATATCCTTTATACATTTTATAGATCCACATAAATAATTTAAAATAGTCACATATCTTATCATCTTATGCACCTTATCTTGTAGTGTTCACAATGTCTATAGTCTTGAACCAACATCCACTCATATGATTCTTGGGTTCTGTAATGATACACATTATCAATAACTTTTATAATGTTGTAAACTATGTTTATCATTTGTATCTCCTAGTATTATTCACCATCACTTTAGAACCTTATGTCACATCAACATAATTATGCATTACTTCTTCATATGACACATACTACCACAACCCTATGTAGGACCATTTCACATAAGCATTCATTTTCCATCACTTCACTACTATGTGTCACTTTAATTGGCACACTCCACATATATGCCATGTTATGTCATATTAGAGCATCTCCATATCTTGCAATGTGAAAAATCCAACTGTCACTCAATAATGAAAGATGAAGTAACTTTGTAACTATCTCTCTAGTAACCATTGTCAGTAGTAAATATCATATTATAATTGTACATGTATATATTTTTATAGTAACTAAACATATGGGAATAAATCAATGTTCTTTGACATCTATGAATATATAGAGTTGATACATCACACACATACTATAAAGGAGTTTTTTGGCATTTCCCTAGCTCTCAAACACATTTGTAGTCTTATATTATTTCATGTCATTTAAAATAATTATCAAGGACTAATTCCATTTCTAATCATAAGAACTTGTAATATTAGCCTTACTAAGTCATTGTATACATATTTAATTTCCTCTATTTTTCATATCTAATAGAATTTTCATCCCTAAATAAATTACTCTTCGAATTATCTTGTATGTGTTTGGATAGATTAGTCTAGTTGATTGTTCTTACACATTATACAATCTACCACTTATCTCTAAGTGTAGATCTGTCCACCACACACCATGTAGATCATTGGTATCAAAGCATAATTCTTTCTTGTACTTATAAACATGTGATATTAGTGGGAGAAAGGAAGATTAAAAACACATTTTATTTCATCCTACCTAGAAGAGTGTTATAACAAGAGTAATATGCATGATGCCTAGATGCAACTTGAGTCATCGCCAAATGTCCAAAAGCTTATTTAGGATTCCTTAGAAGAATATTATATCAAGATATTTTGAAAATTTTATGAGTTAACATTTAAAATCAACCCAAAATATGCATACTCTTCTTTTCAACCTACTCTCTAACTATTTTAAAAACATACCCCTTCAAAGTGCAAGTCAATCTTGATATTCTAGTGCTCAAAGGAAATATCAATGACATAACATTGGATGGTTGGTTAAAAAACTTGAGGTATAATTATTTGTCAATCAATTCAATGATGCTAAGAGTATTGTATTTTCCATGTTGAAAATTCCCATATTAATGTCTTAATAGTGGGAAATACTTAGTGTGTAGTACACCAAGACTACATTCCAATCAACTCTTGGAAGATTTTTTTTGAAGTGATGAAGGAAGAGTACTATCCTCTTAGACATGTTGAGGATGAATACATCAAGTTATATAAATTGTGCTACCATACATAATAATTAGTGGAGTATTAAACTAATTGGTTCCATGATGATTCCATAAAATGGCTCATTATATTAATAAATGACACCATTTTCTATTTTATAAACTATGTTGTAAAAGTCATCAATAACATCTCTAATAATGAATATAATTTCATATTCATATTTCATTTGAAAAAATAGATAATTTAAAAAAAATAATCATCTTGATCTGAGCCCGAATGCAAAAGTTGTGAACATTATAGTGGGATTTGTACATGCACAGTCGAAGCTCTAAAGTTCATCAGTATAGCTTGGAGTTCATCAATTTAACTCTAGAGTACATCAACGAAGCTCCATAGTTGCATAGTATTGGATTTAAGGATGAAAATAATTCATTTTGAGGTTTGGTAGGCTAAAGGAGGCATGATGGAATATTTTGGAACTTGTTTTAAAAACTTTCTATTTATAGAAATCTGAAAAATGGAAACTTCCAATAATAGAAATCATCACACATCAATACATACACAATTTAGAAACTATGGAAACATGAAGGAAAAGATCCCCAAAAAATGATTTTTATCTATTTTTAGAAAGTGATGTATTTTTGAAAATAGGTATTGTTGAAGAATGAAATATATTCATAGTAATCCAAATACTATGAATATATTAAACATCAAAGTTGTTGTAAGAATAATTTTTTTATTTGTTATCCTATAATGAGAATCAATTTCTAAACTGATTTGTTAGAGTTGTTACTCTCCAACAATAATTTATTAAAGAAGTTTTATTATAAATACAACCTTCTTATTCAGTGTGAGATATATTAGAGTGTGATTGAGAGTTAATAGAGTTAGATATAGCGTGGATTTCATATAGTTATCAAGCATTTTTCAGATTTTAATCATTTTTTTAGAAGTGATGAGAAGTTTATGAAGTTTCTACAAAGCTAAGTCTTTATCCAATATTATTCCAAAGAAGAGAATGGGCCCACTCAACCAAGGAAGAAGAATATTTTAAGGTATTTTATGTTGTGTGTTATTGTTTAAATATTTATGTTAAGTGAGTGAATTAATTAAACTTGTAGGACTATGTGTTAATGTTTATGTTTCCATTTGATTTATTTTCAACATGTTAAATTCTAAGCATTTCCTTTTGAAGCATTTAAATATTATCAACATAGATTAAACTGTGTTTACATTTTTTGCATTTTCATTCATGCATATAGATTAAGGGTGTGTTTATTTTAAAAATAATTTCAATTTTAGCAAGTATTTGTTTGAAAGAATTTTTAATTAAAACAAGAGTGTTTATTTCATAAGCTCTAAATTATATTTTCATTAATGCAAGTAGATTAGATATTTATACCAAAACCACGTCCAAACAAACAAATTTTGGTCCTTATCCTTTATACCTTATTGTAGAATAACATTGGACACTGACCCTAGTTTGATATGAAATCAATTGGACTTAGGTGATTAAATGATTTGATTGATGATAACCATCATTCCACACCCCACTAAATTTTTTTGAAAGAATTTGATGGAATAAATTCATGTGCTAAATTTCATCACAATAATTTCAGCTTATATCTATGTGAAGATGGAGTTATTGAAATATGACTTTAAGGGGAAAGATTTTTTTAATGCTATAAAGATTGAAGGAAATGAAAATATGAATTAAGATTTCACCTCATCATCCAATGGTATGAATAAGAGATAATCCATGCATAAAACACAATCTCAGCCCCCTTCAAAGAAGTAATATGTGTATAGTAAGGGAAATCAAACTAATGAGGCCACACAATATCAAAAGGATCTTATGTCTTATAATTCAGATAAAAACAAGAAGAAACTGGGTGACAAGTGGTGTAGCTTACGCACCCATGACAATTATAAATGTTGTATCCATAATGATTATAAATGTCACACCCAAAAATTATTACTTATGAAATGTATATTAAGTCCCACAACCACATACAACATTGATTCATATAGTTATTGTCTAAACACTCATGCCATTGCAACAGACACTTCAGAGGAGCACAAACATCTCTTTCACATAAAGTTTTAGGTTTAATGGAAACCATTCCATGTCAGCATCACTAACATGAGTCAAATGAACATCATTTTTCAATATGAGGTTCAATAGCTTTCACTTCCTATTGTGGCACATCCATATCCATACTAGGTTGGTTCCAATCAATTAAAGATATATTGGTTTGGTGACAATGTACCTTTTAGTGCAAAGTCAATTTAATGAACGATAATTTCACTTAAAATATCAAACCTCTTGAGGTTTATGACATATTTATTGGAAGACCCTACTTGTTTGAATGTGAAGCTAGATATTAGGTGAATCCACATAAATGGTTTGGTCAAATGAAAATGGTTCTTCAATTTGTTTGAGTCATTTCTATGACCTAAATCATATTGGTCTCTGCTAAACAATGCCATAACCTCATTTTACACATAATTTTTTGTGTGTTAATTATGACTTCACTGAGGAAAATTTGAAATATAGAAAAAAATATTTGGTAGTCACATTATGAAAAAATCATCACAATAAAAACAACTTGACAAAGTACTAAATGATTATGGCGAACAATTTGTAGAATGGAAAGGCCTCCCAACACACTATGTAGTTAAGCACCATATCAATTTGGTTTTTAGATCCCATTTTATAAATAACCCTCTAAATTATAGAATAAATTGGGATAATGATGAAATATAACACCAAATATAATATCTCCTCAATAAAGGTAAGATAAGGCCTAACTCTTCTCCTTATAGGAGTCTGATAGTCCCTATACCCAATAAATATGGGACTTATAACCTTTTTATATAATATATCCCACACAAAAAAATCATGAAAAATTAATAGCCACTACCATGCATTAATTACCTCTTAGAACAACTCTAAGACACTCAAGTATTCAACAAGATTGACTTACAATTAGGTTACCACTAGGTTCTAGTCTATCTTAAAGATGTTTATAAGAAAAATTTCAAGAGACATGAAAGATTGTACAAATAGATGGTCATGCCTTTCTCATTAACCAATGAGAAAACACCATTCATGCACCTGATGGATGACATACTTTGTCCATTTCTAAAATCGACCATTGTATTATTGTATGACATACTCATCTAAAAAAAGAATTTGTAGGAGCATCTAATGCATGTCTCACACATCTTAGACACTCTGCATAAACATAAATCTCAATCCAACTTAGCCAAATTATCATTTAACATTGTAGTCATTTAGTAATTGGGATACATAATTAATAATAGTGGTATAAACATAAACTAAAATAAGGTGTTGTAATATTGACCCTTCTACACATGATCTCATATAATTAAGGACTTTTCTTAGATTTACTAACTTCTATCATAAGTTTGTTCTTAAGTTATCAGACATCACATGGCCTCTCAAATATATCATGCACATAAAATCAACCTTCACTTGGACACATAAAAAATAATGTGATTTTGAGGCTCTCAAGCATTGCCTCTACACAACACATGCTCTCGCAATACTTGACATTATGATTTTTTTTTAACTTTATGGTGCATCTAGTGATGCACTTGGAATAATACTCATGTATAAAAGATATCATATCATATGACACTCAAATAAATTCAACAACATGGTTTTATGACACTCCATCTATGAGAAATAATTATACACTACTATATAAGTAGTCAAGAAATAGTGGCACTATTTTCTTGGTAAGGAGATGGTCATTCATTTCGATCATGAGCCACTTTAGTTCCTTTAAATAAAAATCAAGATAGATAAGCTGTAGCACTTGAAATGGATAACTTACCTACAATAATTCCATCTCATGATAAATCATGAGAAGGGAAAGGATAATAAGTCAAAAAAATTCCTTAGTCAACCTCCTATTCAAGTGCTCATCACAATGATGGACATGTGCAAACATAAATTATTAGACTAGGTATCCACATACTCACCTAACAAGAAATTTGTATATACCTACACTACCATCATAGATAGTAAACAACTTCAAGATTTATATTTATTTTATAAGCTTCTCTATAAGCTTGGAAATATTTTTATTTCTAATGGTTCACCTCATTAAAGACTCATCTGGGAGGCACAATATGCCAAGATAACACTTATTACCTTTGCTCCATTTGCTATCATAATTGAAACATAACCCTTTGGATTGTTTCTCTTCAATTTGATGAGGATTAAATATTTTAGATTGAGAGAAGGTTTGTGTTGGACCAAAATGCTCTTTGTTGTTATTGAAAGCCTTTTATTTGACCAAATCTCTTTCCTCTGCCCTACAAGCAAATACCATAGATTTAGATATAATGCCTAGATTAAAAATTCAAAAATCTAGTTGGATTGTATCTTTGAGACCAGCCAATAAGAGATCATTCATGTTGTCATTTGAGATATCATACACCCTCAAAGATAAGTTTTAAAATTGTTGAATATAGTCTTTGACTAAACCTAATTGTCATAAATTTGATAATCAGCTAAAGTAGTTTTCTATTACACTATGATGGTAGTGCATTTTTATCTCATCAATGAAAATTTACCAATTAATAGTAAGACCCTTCTTTTTCTTTTGAGCACAAAGCCATCAATATTAAATAAACTACTCTGGCTCCAAATACAAGGATGCCATAACCACCTCTTATCTATATGAGATATGATTTACATCAAAAAAATTATCCATTTGGTTGATCCAAGTAAGGGCATCCTTCCCATAAAATTTCCACATTTCAAACTTTGGATTCATGTTTCTTACATGCGATGGATTTGGATTTGTTTAGGAGTGACTTGAAGATCCACCCAAGTTGGGTTGTGAAATATTTAGACCCAAAGATCCACCTTGATTGGCTTGAGTATTAATGATTTATGATTGATTTTAAGGACGTTGAAAAAAATTCATACTTTTACCAAGGATTTTTATGAGATCATCCAAGTGTTGATTGATCTGATCTATTTTATTTGTCATCTCTGATTGCAACCCTTACTAGTTTGTACACCTTGCTTATTATACTCCAATTGTCTCACTTTATGATCAGTTGTAGAAAATAATGTAATCATAGATCCACCTTATGAATCCATATATTATTTTCCAAGAGTTTTAACACTCTTTCCCCTACCCCGAATTTGTGGTCCTCCCATAAATAACCTTGCCAATATCCACCTTGATTTTCACCATTAGCCCGACTTTGAACAAGTAATGTGGTAATTATTTATGCCTCAATTAAAAAACACAAAAAGTGGACCTAAGATATATTTTTATGATATTTAAAAAAATGTAAACAAATCTCAAAGATTTTGAAAATTGTGGACTGCAAAGTAATTTTGATCTGACCTATTTTATTTGTTATCTTTGATTTCAACCCTTACATACTAGTTTGTACACCTTGCATATTATATCCCTGTTGTCTCACTTTATGATCAGTTTTATAAAATAATTTAATAATAGATCTAACTTATGAATCCATATGTTATTTTCCAAGAGTTTTAACACCCTTTCCCCTACCCCTAATTTTTGGTCTTCGCATAAATAACCTTGCCAGTATCCACCCTGATTTTCATCATTGGCCTAACTTTGAATAATCAATGTGGTAATTATTTATTACTAAATTAAGAACATAAAAATAATCGACCTAAGCTATATTTTTATGATATTTACAAAAATTTAGAAAAATCTTAAAGATTTTGAAAATTGTGGACTGCAGAGTAATTTTATGGAAAATAGTGAAAATGAAATAAGTCCCTCAAAATGGATATTTTGGTCTCAAAATTTTTAATATATACTCCTTATATGATATTAAAACTCTAAAAAAATAATTATGAAAAGAATCAAATTGGTTTGATAGATATAATAGAAATAATTTTGTTACCCAAATCGTTGCTTTGATACCACCTGTAATGAAGTTTCTTTAGAATTTAAGCAATAAATCATAAGATAACTAAAATATATGAAAATGTATTTAATCCAATTTGAGGGGGTAACCTCAAAATCCTTAAAATAAGATATAATTCATAAATATGATGATTGGAGTGAGCCACACTCATTCATATATATAGAGTTAATGGGGGGAGTCGCACCCATTTATCCCACCCTTACATCTTAACAAGTCGACCTAACACAATAATTAACTAAGGAATATAATTAGAAATGAAGAGTATGCCATAGATTAAAAGGTTAACATTGACATATTTAACAATGCATTACCTATAACTAATTTTGTATTCACCATAAGTGGTATCATAAATCTATTTTTTTTCTCCATCTTCTACTTCTTTTCTAGCTTTTGTATTCCCCTATTTTTTGGCTTGTCTTAACTCTCTGAGTCATGTCGACAATTGGTCTCTATTGATTACATCCACTACCTATTATTTTCTATTTATTGACATCATAGGTATTTGAAAATTTTATATTGACTCCCTATCAAATATCATACACTTTCAAAAATCCCTTGATAAAAAACCCCTCTTTTATTCCATCCAACAAGTCTCACCTTTTCCCTCATGGCTCTTTTATCTATGTAGTCTAAAACTCATGATGTATCCCATTACACCATCATGCACCTTGTTTTCAATTATTCCTTCCCATTATGCCTTCTCACACTTACAATATAAGGTTTTCTCCCACTTGGATATTCTTTTTCATGTTTTGGATCTTCAGTCTTTCAATTCATAAATGAACATTTCAAATGCTTTGTTTCCAATTTATACCTCTATGTGAATTTATTACCTTACCTACCCATTCATTTCCTTTAGTGTGTTCCCACTCCTCTCTATGATGTCATCGAATTCCCTCTTTTATTTTTTATTTTTTATGTTCTTGGTTCATGCGTAAAATATCTCCCTTATTACACATCATACGTCTTACATGAAGGTTTATGGATCTAACATGTTCCTACACACCATCTATTATGATTTTATACTTCACAAAATGAATTTTTTCACATGAAAAAAACCTTTAATTTCCACTTTTCACACTCTTAAGCCTCCTCAATCCATTTTATTTGCATTTTTTCTTGCCAATTCATGTTAAAAATTATTTCTTTTATTTTTCCTTCCCCACACTTATCTTTCACAAATTCATTTTGCTTGCCTTCCTACTTACATGAGATCTTAAAATATAATACTCTTCCAATTCCTTTGATTTGGTTGTTACATTATTCAATTTTATTTCCATTGATACTTTGTATGCTTTGTATACCAACCTTATATACAATGGGATTTTATCTCCATTATTACACACTTGGAAAAATAACCCCTCCTAGAGATTCTTAGACATATGGCTTAATAATCCTAAGAGATTATTCACTTGACTCACCCAACTAGATTTACATGAGCTTATTAACATAAAGTAAATAAAATCTTAAACAGAATAAAGCTAGAAATCATGAAATAATTTTGTAATATAATTTTTACTTGGCATCAAAGTTGCCTTATTTATGGCATTCCTCTATGTATCATTTAAAAATAGTTGGGTCCTATTCCTAAAAAAATTGTTTGAGGAATTTATCTCTAGGGTGCCATGTCTTATCATTCTTCCCTCATGATTTGACTTGGTTTACTTTACTCGGTGGCTTGTTGTCAAACTCGGATAATCTATTTGCATTTATTTGTGCACTTTGACTTCCTTAATGAAGTTTCTTCCTTGAATTCCTTCTTGGACCACATGTCCTTGGTTTTTTAATCCAAATTTTAGATCATTAAATTTTAACCATATGGGTTAACTAATTATATATTCTCATTGCATAATATATAACTTGAAACACTCTTTATATTGCTCTTTGTTAGTTCTAACCATTTATAGAGTTCAAGAATAAGTTATGACTCTATATAACCTAAAATGGATAGGTTTTGGTACAAAGCCTAAAAAAATATGAATATGTCATCAAAGTACAATTTGATTGCACATTTGTGTTCCTATTTAAAAGTTATGTGAATTTTCCTATAAAATACAATCTGAGTGCTTATGTGAATGTTATGGCCTATAGAAGTTTGTGCATTTTTCCTAATGATGAAACTACTCCATATAGTTTTCCATGCTTTAGTGGTGGTTGTCACAAGACAAAGAAAAGTATGGGAAATGATTGTAGATGCTTCTTCTTCATCTTCTAAGTCTTTTGGGTTTTCTTCCTTAGGGTTTTTATTTCAAGACATAATGCATACCAAGTTTAATTATACAACTCAAATTGAGTTTCTATTCCAAGACACATTGCATACCAAGTTTAATTATACAACTCAAATTGAGTTTCTATTCCAAGACACAATGCATACCAAGTTTAATTATACCATTCTTTTGGGTCAAGATCCTATTTGCCAACTGAGTTTCTATTCCAAGAAATAATGCATACCAAATTTAATTATACCATTCTTTTGGGTCAAGATCCTATTTGCCAACCAAGTTTGTTATTATCTACCAAACATAGCACAAGTTTAAAAGTCATAGGCACCATGTGGAGATCTGTTAGCGAAAGGATGATATACATGGCCTTATGATTTATGCTATAACAAAATCCTATTTAAAGGCTTAATAATATTATTATCTTACAAATGTGGGACAATAATATCGAATTGGTAAATGGTTTGCCGAGATTAGATATGGGAACCACGTTTGCCAAGATACTCTGTTGGATCAGGGACGGTGGAAGATAAGGTGATTTTTATTATAAATGAGCTCGAAAGGTAAGAGGAGATTGATACAGTCATGAATGGGAGGGAATTTATCGATGGGGTAAGGTTCTTATTACATGATCAAAGGGTTTTTGTAGATTGGGCCATTTTGATGCAATGGCATCTATTTTGTAAGGATTTCTTGTTTAATCTAGACTATGTATAGAAAAGCATAGCGGAATGGATGTCCTCATCAATTTATAATGGCATGACTGTTATTGAATGTGTTGTCCCCAAAAATAGACTTCTCATTTTTAGGACAACATATGAACTATTTTGGTCCTGCAAGACCAAAATTCTCTCTCCCCTTCTCAAAAAATTATTCTGAGCCTTCAAATGCTTTATTATTCAAGCCTTTTCAGATTTATACGGACTCTGTAGATTCAAAACTACTAACTCTACAGGCTTGAAATTAGCTAGTTCAATAGGTTCAATAACTTTAATAGGTAAATCCTCTCCAAGGAGCAAGCTTTTAGAACTTAGGCAATTTTTGGATTGGTTCACTGGTTCAATGGGTTCAACAATTCCAAGGTTCAATGCGTGGGTTTTTCATTTTGCACAGGTTTTGTCTAAATCTCAAAGTGCAGTGGAAGCTGCCAAGTGTCATCTACTAGGACACATTACAACTTGTTTCTAAAAAGTAGCAGAATGTGCCACATGTCCCTAGTAAATCTCAACAGAAGCTGCCAAGTGTTAACCTCCATAGTTTATTCCTTTTATTTCATTATGTGAATAAGGACTGTGGTGGGCCCCGAGTGAGTTGCTAAAGTGCATTGGAAGCTGCCAAGTGTCATCTACTAGGACTCAATTTATAATAAGTTTTAAAGTAGTAGAATGTGCCATGTGTCCCATTTTAGCTCAGTAGAGTATGACAAGTGTCAACTTCCGTATTTCAAGCTTCTTATAAGTTTCAAAGCTTATTTCAAAAAGGGCTTCTCTTAGAGTCCTATGGAGAGCACCAAGTGTCAACAATAGAAGGTTTTAATATGATGTAGTGGAAGACACCATGTGTCCCTTGTAAAGCTAAATGGAAGCTACCAAGTGTCAATATCTATAGTTTCTTCTTTTTGTTTCACTATTTTGAGTAAAGACTATGGTGGGCCCCAAGTGAGTTGCCAAAGTAAGCAAAATGTGCTAGGTGTCATCATCTGCATGAATCTAAATGAGTCCCAAATGTTTCTATAGTGTTTCTAAAGCTTAGTGGAAGCTACCACGTGTCATCTTTTATAGGACTCTCAAAGGTTTCTAAAGCTTCTATAAGTTAAGCAGAACATGCCACATGTCCCGTTATAACTCAGTGGATCATGACAAGTGTCTGTATCGATGTTTCTCTTTTGAAGCTACTCGAGCAAGAAGTGTTATCGGTCCCATTTTCCATAAGTTTCTAATAAGTTCAAAGTAGTAGAATGTGCCACATGTCAAAGATGGAGCACTCCCAATACAAAGACACAGAGCCAAGGAAAGATTTCCTTCAAAAAAATTGTTTGAAGGAATTCCTTCGAACATTTTATCTGAAAGAAATAAAGAAACAATAGCCCACCGAAGAAATTAAATCCTGAAGGCCATCCAAAATATCTTGAAGGGTAGGTATCCTTGTGGGGGGCACTTGACACTTAAAAAGGACCATTTGAAAAGCTCGAAGGGACACCTTCCCTTTGGAGTGTTTCAAAGGCTTGATAAAGACACAGAAAGAAGCTTTGAAAGACTTAGATGAAAAGGAGCCTTCAAGGTTCATGGTTCATAATGGTTCAAGCAGCTGGCAACCTTTGATGGCCCCATGAACATCAAATTTAAGATGATGGAATATTCATTAATATTTGAATATGGCATAGAATTTGAAAAGTAAAATAAGCAACTAGCTGAACAGAGAGCCTGAGAGCCCTAATTACTACAGGGAAGAGAAAAAAATATAAAAGATCAGAAATATCTATAGGGGATTTATTTATAGTAGGTGAAATAGTGGATCAAGTATAATTTTAAGCATGCCAAATCAAGGACATGGCCTATTTTTATTCCATGAAGTAAAGGCAAAGGGACAGATATGCAGACACCAAGAAAAGGACTAGACAGTCCATACTAAAGAAGAGACATATTGGAGATGAATCAACATGCCACAGTTAAGGTAACCACTTGATTCCACCATGACCCTCCTTGACAAATTGAAAATGCATTCAAAGCATTGAATGCAGCATGGGTCATTCCATGAAACAAAGCGTCAAAACTTTCTTGGCTGTTATATAATGAAATCTCTTTGTTTATTTTAAGGGAGATCTTTTTTATGACATAAGCAAAACTCTGCCCAAATTGAAAGGTGAATACTGAGACTTTAAGCTCAGATTATTGTTCATATTATTTTATCTAAATGAGAAAGCAAGTTACTTGTAGAATTTGTGCTATTATAGCTTGTGCCATTCTAGGAGATTGTTCTTATGTCTGTCTTCTAGATGCATTCTTGTTTATTTAATCTAACAAGCAAAACTAGTGGAAGTGATAAGGAAGATGTCTTGAATTTAGTTACTTTCATACTTTGTGCTATCATAGTTGTCTTTAGTGTGTGTTTTTAGTTTCTGTTTCTATGTTGAGGATTCTAGGATGACTTTGTGCCCCCATTATCCTTTGTGTCTCACTCTTTGGGTAGCTGAAGTGAAGACTTTGTGCTACACTTCATTCTGCTGGTTACTGCACCCTGTTTCCAGTCACTTGTCACTACCTAAAAGAACTCCTACTATTTCCTGCAAGACCACTTCTAAAAAATGAGAAGTGCCTTCAGTTTCTTCACTAGGATTTCTCCTTTGCTTTTGAACATCATCTCTAAAAAAAGAGAGATGGATGGTGTCATCCTACCCCTGAGTTATTTTTTACACACACACATATATATATATATATATATATATATATATATATATATATATAGTATATAGCCTCTTCATATTTATAGGGAACCTTCCCTTGATGAGAGGAAAGATATTTCCCCTTTGGATGTGGTAAACCTACAACTTTGGACAACCAATCTCCCTTGTTATGGATGATTAGACCTATTTTGCTCATCAGTATGCTGGTGACAAAATATTCACCCAACAGAATGGAGCCAAGTCTATGTGGTGTCTTGGTCTACATTAAGGTCATTGGTGTTACAATATGGATGATAGAAGACCCAAGCTAAGGCATATTCTTCAATCTTTTGGTTAAGTCATTGAGCATGAATAGTGTAGGCCTAAGCTTAATCGAGGCATTATGTTAGAAACTCAATGAAGGTAGTTGGTTAGATATAGATTGCCAATTGACCAAGGTTGGGAGTTTGATGGAGAGAGGGATCTGAATGTAATCTTCATGCCATTCCATAGGGATCATGATTAAGCCTAAAATGGAGAGGATTAACCCATTTTGAAAGCCATGGACTGGGTATAAAGTATGACCGTGAATGTGACAGGCACAAAAATGTATTATACAGGCTCGAGCTTGTAAAGAGAAAAAAATAACTTGGTGTTAACATGTCCATCCAGGCATGGGTTTATTCACAAATGCCTACAATTTGTTTTATATAATGAGACATGTCTATTTGGTGTATATGCAGTCTGGGGTTGGTAAAGTGTTTATGCATATATATATATATATATTGTTTTCCTATTTTACATGGACTTAGGCTAGGGAGAATAGGTATGTATGGCTATTTAAACAAAAGACATGCAGTCCTGAGTATGATATGTAAAGGGATGAATGATTATCATTAAGCCTTGTAACTAGAGGTGAGTGTGTTACTGCAGAGTGATATTTGCATGCTGAGCCAAGTTTATAATGGGTAGATGATTTTGACATTATAGGTTTGTTTTTGTAAAGTTCTATTTACAAGCCCGAAAGGGAAATGGATGAAAATCTCAAAACTGAGAGGAAGCATCTATTTGAAATTCCATGCTTTCCCTAATGCCTATTTTTGGCTAGGCATTAAAGTCAAGATGAAGTTTGATTGGAACACCGAGATTAGAGGAATACATTCTATTTTTATATGGAGAGAAATGCATTCTACTTTTCTTTGTAAGGTGTGGATATTAAACAGAACACAGAGCGAGTATAATTATTTCCCTTCTATTTGTATGGTGATAAATAAGGAAGAAATGTATATGCAACTCTCTAATGGTACACAGAGAACCTTGACTATATTTTTAATGTCTCTATGCTATAAGGCTCTTAACCAAGGAGGATATATATGTGGATATAGTTATAGGGTTCCTTTAAGTAGTTGCAGGTCTAAAATAAAGACAGAGACTCTCATTATTATCATGCTTGTTTTAAGAGTTTATAGATACACTCAAATGGAGAATTCCACGGAATGTACAAAGGAGGATAAATAGGTGATACAAAATTCAAGAAGATGAATTATAGAATGAGTCTTCATTTAGTTAGTTTTAGTATCACATTGTAGGTTCCCTAAATCCATTATGATGTATAGTTGGTAATTGTTGAAATTTGCATCATTTTTATAATGGATCAGATTAAAGTTCAACAATCACAAAGATGTAGCCCAAATGATGGGTAAACTCTGTTATCACTTATGTAGTCACTTTTCCTTTCAATTCTTTTATTCTTCCTTATTTTATAATTTATTTTGCAAAAAGGATTTATAAACACTAAGAAAATACAGAAGGTTAATTATGATAATAAATCATGAGTTTTATTGATCAAAAAATTATTATTAAAAGTTTTTATAAATAATTGCATTCATTTCCAAAATTACGCATTCCAATATCTATTTCAAGTTAAAAGGGAATTGAGAGTTTTAGTATCCATTGTTACAAAATTGTTTACCTTGTTTACGGATCAACTTTGGTATCAGAGTAGGTAATTGTAGGTTTAGCTTTAATCGCTAGATATAATTTGATTGAAGATATCAGATTATTGCTTTATAATTCTTCTATTTGAGTTGATCATGTAGGAAGGCTAGTGCAAAGGAAAATTGGAAGGTGTTCTCATTAGTTAGAAGAAGAAAAACTTCTAACAACCAAGGTTTTAGAACCACTAGCCCTGCAAGATCAATATAGATGAAGAATGTAGTACTTTATCACTTGAGGTGTGTGATGGTGTTATGAGAAGATCTACATTTCTATCTTGGGAAGCATTTAGATAAAATTCAAGGCATTTTCATTAATGTACATCCAAGAGATATTAATTGTAGTTTGATTACTAGTCTTACATAGAGGGTAGATTGAGGTATGATTATAGTCTAATTTTGTATTGGTATTGACACAATATTATTGGTCTTTGTTAATCGGTTGTGTAGACTTTATATTTTAGATTACTAATCATATTATGGATGCCTATGTCATTTATGAGAGGAACAAGTGAAAAGACCAGTTCCATGGTAAGATATGGAAATGCAATAAGGCATTGTTCAGTATTGAATAGGGTTTTAAACTTTGAGTTTTGAGTTTTTAACTAGTTCATAGATTAGTATGTTTCACAATTTTTTTATGAGTTTTAAGAAGCAAACAAAAATCTATTTAAAACACCAATATTATGTTATCCAGTACTCAACAAGTGCACTTCACAGTTCTCAAAGAGGTATGGGTTATTTTTAATGTAACTATGTTTGTAAAATTTTGATTTAAATCTAGATAACCTTTGTGTGGGTTGATTTAGAAGTAAGATAAGCCTTGATTTTAAATTTTTTTGAAAGCCTTTTGTAAATTTAAAATGGATCATCCAACTCTTGGTAAGATAGATTTGGTAAGATGAGACTTTATATTCATTTGATTGAAACCATAAAAAGGGAATAACCCTTATGAATTATATGGTTTAATTGGATAGTTTTCGATAAGCATTACTCTAGTATTGAATAGTATGCTTCATTTCCCTTCAACACATTGTTTTTAGAGAATCCTAACTATTGGATCAAGGGAAGGAATTTTTGATAGAGTTGTGTTTGGAAGGATATATGTATTTTCTATCTCTTATTTCAATTTTCCATTATGATATGTTTTTGGAAACTAACTCAGTTACGATGAGTTGTGGAGGTATGCATTAGGGAGCAGTTAGATGGTGAAGGAAACCTTAACGTAGGTTTAAAATTATTGGTTTTCTTCTCACTTTTATATGATATTTGCTTATAGTTACTTGTAGATTTGTGAAGAAGCTCTTATTATACAAATTTAATAAGTTGATATTAGAGTTCGATAGATATAGGAAAATATTTGAGGGACACAATAGTTAATTATGTTATTTATAGGATGGTGATCACATCTATTTCTCTTGATTATTCTTTTAGGGATTTTGCATTAGTCACCTTAGGGTAGACAAATTTATTATACATTTTTATATTGTGCATATATGTTTAAGTCCCACCATAATATGAGCAATGTTTATATTACAAACCTTCTATATACACATGTATGTTTGTTGTGCATGTCATGTAAGTGTACTTTTAAAGATTCATATATGGGAAATGTTTGTAAAAATAAAAGTATACAGTGGTGCAAGTGGTTCTTAAATCTTATAGTTATATGAAACACAATGTGATTTCCCTTATGTGATAATAAAGAGAATATCTTATCCCTCATGAAGTGTAGGGGTTGAGAGAATACAACATATAGTATGACTATTTTGGGTAACAAGAGATTTGGTAGAATGGATACAGAATTTATTTTACTCTCCATATACAGGGTATACTTATAGTTGGATAGTTGAATTATTATAGGTTTATATACATTGATGTGATGAAAAATTCCATGTAGTAGGTTTAGTTGGATTCTTGGTAATTTTGGGGACCAAAAGCATCTTTGTGGGGAGGTTTGATCTAGAGGATTATTAGTCATAGTTTTCATCAGTAATTAAAAAAACTAGCTATGGATATTGTAGCCAATGGAGCCTAATTTTATAATAGAGTGGAACTTTGCCATCATATATAAATGAGGAGTGTTTGGGAAAGGTCTAAGTGGTGGGTCCTTAGGACACCATGTGGCCTACCACCATAACCTTAATATTTTTCCAAGCCATAATGCATACCAAGTTTAATTATATAACTTAATTTATTATTCTAAATTTACATGATAAGTTCAAGTGATGTTAACCCGAGACCTAACTCAAGTCCTAAGATGAGTTACATTTTGCATTAGATTGAGTTGGGGTCAAGTTACATAGAGATTGAGTTGGGATTGAGTTACATTTTCTAGCTCAATCCACCAAATCACCACTAGAACCAACTCACCATTATTACAATGTTCCAACATTCACCAATACATCAAACAAAGATTCCATTAGGTTGAGATTTGTTTGCCAACATTTTCCAGCTCGATCCACCAAATCACCACCATAACTAACTCACCATTATTACAACATTCCAGCATTTGCCAATGCATCAAACTAAGATTCCATTGGGTTGAGATCCATTTTCCAACCAAGTTTGCTATTATCTATAACAAACATAGCATGGGTTTTAAAGTCAAAGGAACCATGTAGAGATCTATTAACAAAAGGATACCATTCGTGGCCACAGCCAAAGGTTTATATTGTAACAAAAGCATATTTAAAGGCTTAATAATATTCTTATTATAAAAATGTGGGAAAATAATCTCTAATTGGTAAATGGTTTTCTAAGATTAGAGATGGGAACCACATTTGCCAATATACCCCATTAGATCACAAATGGCAGAAGAGAAGGTGAGTTTTATTACAAACAAGCTCAGAAGGTAAGAGGATATCAATATAGTCCAAGATGGGAGGGAATTCATCAGTAGGGAAAGGCTCTTATGCCATGGCCAAAGGGTTTTTTTAGATCAGACTATTTTGATGTGGTGGCATCTATTTTGTAAGGCTCACCTATTTAATCTAGATTGTGTATAGAAAAATATAGCTTAAATGGAGATCCTCACCAATTTATAATGGCATGATTTCTATTAAATATATCCAAGTCTATGCTAGCATCTTGGTCTATATTAAGGCCATGGGTACTATAATATGGAGGAAAATAGACCCAAGCTGAGGCATATTCTTTAATCTTTGGGTTAAGTTGTTTAGTATGAATAGTGCATACCTGAGCTTAATCAAGGTTTTATGTTAGAGCCTCAGTGAAGGTAGTTGGTTAGAAATAGATTATAGTTTGACCAAGGTTGGGAGTTTGATGGAGAGAGGGATTTGAAGGTAATCTATATTTCATTCCATAGGGATCATAATCAAACCTAAAATGGAGAGGATGAACTCATTTTGAAAGCCACAAATTGGGTATAAAGCAACACCATGAATGTGACATGCATAAAAAATATATTGTACAGGCCCAAGCTTGTAAAGAGAAAAAAGAACCTAGTGTTGACGTGTCTATCAAAGCATGGGTTTATTCACAAATGCTTATGATCTATTTTATATAATGAGATGTGACTATTTGGTGTATATGTAGTTTGGGTTTAGTAAAGCATTTAAGCATATACATTTAAGCATTTAAGCAAAATAGGAGAATATATTGTTCTCCTATTTTGCATGGACTTAGGCCATAGATAATAGGTATGTATGGCTATTTAAACAAACGACATGTAGTCCTGAAGTACAATATGCAAAGGGATGAATGTTTGTCATAACTCCTTTTGACTAGGGGTGAGTGTGTTATTGTAGAGTGATATTTTCACACTGAGTTGAGTTTATAATGGGCAAATGATTATGACATTATATGTTTTGTTTTTGTAGAGTTTTATTTGCAAGCCTAAAAGGGAAATGAATAACAATCTTGAAATTGATAGGAAGCATTTATTTGAAAGTCCATGGTATCCATAACACCTATTTTTGGTAAGGCATTGAAGTCAAGATGAAGTTTGATTGGAATGCAAAGCTTTGAGGAATACATTCTATTTTTGTATGGATAAGAATGCAGTTCCAATTTTCTTTGTAAGTTATGGACATTAAACAAACCACAGACTAAGTATAGTTGTTTCCCTTCTATTTGTATGGTGATAGACCTTGAATAAATGTATTTATGACTGTGTAATGATACACAAAGAAACCTAACTATATTTTTAATACCTCTATGCTATAAGGCTCTTAACCAAGGAGGATGTATATGTGGATATAGTTGTAGGTTTCCTTTAAGGAGTTGTAGGTTTAAAATAAAGACAGAGACTCTCATTATTATAATGCCTATTTTAAGAGTTTATAGATACACTCAAATGGAGAATTACCTAGAATGTATGAAGAAGGATAAATAAGTGTTGTGGACTTCGAGAAGATGAAGTGCAAAGTCTTCATTCAATTAGTTTCAGCATCATATTATTAGTTCCCTAAATCCATTATGGTGTAAGTTGGTAATTGTTGACATTTGCATCATTTTTATAATGGATTGGATTGTAGTTATGCAATCCCAAAGATGTAGCCCAAATGATGGGTGAACCCCATTAACACTTTTGGTGTCACTTTTTCTTTCAATTCTTTCATGTTTCTTTATTTTTTAATTTAGTTTTCTAAAAAGGATTTATATACACTAAGAAATTACAAAAAGTTGATTATGACACCAAATTAGGAGTTTTATTGATCAAGAAATGATTATTAAAAGTTTTTATAAATACTTGCATTCATTCTTAGAATTCCGCATTCCGCATTTCTATTTCTAGTAAAAAGGGAATTGAGAGTTTTAGTATCCATTGTTAGAAAACTATTTACCTAGTTTACAGATCAATAAGAACATATAATGACTGTTTCTAAAGAAAATAGTGATTTAGTCAATCAAAGAATTATTAGGAATGGATAGGTTTTATGTTGAAAAAACTTAGTGTGTAATATCCATTTATTTTATAAGTTAAATTGGTATGACTGGTATCAAATCAAGTTATCCTTTTTGACATAAAATAATTGATAATATATTTCTCTAATTGTGTTAGATTTGTTCATGTTCTATTGTGGTGGTTCTTGTGGTGTGACCATTTTGAATATGTTTCCCCTTATCTATATAGAAAAGTGCTTGTATAAATATTGTCTTGATTCATTGGAAATGAGGTGGGTTCATATTCCACTACTATTATTGATGTATTGATGTAATACCTCTTGGGATTCTATGATGTGATGATGTTTACCAAAAGTCTGATGAAATAACCATCCAAGGGATGTGAAAAGGTGAACTGGTGAGTTCACAAAGGCTAAACATTAAGTTTTATAAAATACTCTTCCAAAGAAGGAATATATCCAAAGTTAAAAATATATATCTCAATAAAGAATGTTTGTAGAATTGGATATGCCTCTTTTTTATTTTGAAATTTGACATATTTTTTAACCTTCCATATGGAACAAAGAAGGTATTTTGTATCTTCCATGATGTTCCTTTCTCCTATTGGCCAAGAGGAGTGGGGAAAAAAATGTTGCTATAAATTAAGGAAAGAACATAAAGAATTGGAGAGTAAGAGAATTGTAAAATTGAGTTGAAAGCGCAATTTTAAAATAAATCCAAAGGGAATTCGAAGAAGGGGGGAAAGAAATTTTCTCACCATATGAGCTCCTATGATTTTTTGGACCAAAAGCTTCAAATTAGGTAGGTATGATCTGATTTTAGATTGGTAAATATTATCCATATGGGTTAACTAATTCTCTATTCTCATTACATAATATGTAACTTGAAACACTCTTTTTATTTCTAATTATTAGTTATAGCCATTGACATAGTTCAACAAGAAGTTTTGACACTCTATGAATTAAAAAGAATAGGTTTAGGTATAAAGGCTAAAATAATATGAATATGTCATCAAAATTTCAATTTTATTGCATATTTTTGTTCCCCTTAAAAATTATGCAATTTCAAAAAAAAATAGCATGTCAATTTGAGTTCCTATGAAAAAGTTATGGCCTCTATAAGTTTGTGCATTTTGTTAGGTGATGAAACCACCCCATATGGTTTATAAGATTTAAAAGAGGTTATGTAACTAACCTGATGGTTTTTCCCTCCAAATAGAGGTAATTTTGTCATGAGATAAATAAAATCATGAGAAATAATTGCAGATGTTTCCTCTTCATATTTTGAGTCTTTTGGGATTCCATTTTGAGGTCCCTTTAGTTCCTAAGTTGTATATAAATGTATGGATAGATTCTTTGTAAGGATGGGATATGTTCTTAGAAAGTTTTATTCTTGATTGTATGTGGTTTTTTGAGTTGGAGTGTGGAAATGACATAAATAAGTGAGTAAGATATAGATCATGTGAGTGTTTGAGCATATTGTACTGTAAAATATGTTCATAAAGTCCTCAAGAAGGCAATAAATTTATAATGGTATCAATGGATAGTGGAACAAGGAGGATATACCTCACTTTTGTTGGAACTTTCTTGATTTGAGTTTCTCTAGGGTAATATTATGTCTCTTTCAATTTTATTTTAGTATAGTTCCTTACTCTATTTTCATTATTCAATCTTCCTTTAAATATACAATGTTTACAATTCATTCCTAAGCACATTTAATGACTATTTATCAAGCAAATAGTGATTTAGTCAATCAAGGAATTGTAATGAATGTATATGATATGTGTTGGTGAAACTTAGTGTGGAATATCCACCTAATATATGGATCATTTGCATTTCATTCTTTGTAATCTACTTCATTGGTACCTTTTGTATATGTGCACCACCCTTTGTGGTCAACTCTTCCTTATGTTTATAATCCAATTTTATTGGTAATTTAAATTATGGCTTTAGTGCGATCAGTGCCATTGTTGGTTTCTATGCACCATATTTGATTCTACCTTCTTATGGACATTAGTTGTGACATCCATAACCTTCTTCACTTGTGGTTATTTTATTTCTTCCTTACTCTCACAAGGTTCCTCGATTAGCTACTTTGATTTGAATAAGACCCATATTTGGACCATCTTGGGACATTTCATTTTCTCACTCCTCATCTTGTGGCTTATTTTCAATCCAATCTTCATTGAATATTAACTAACACCATTCATGTTTATAAAATTTCAACCTATGACTTGTAATGTGTCCCTATCCTAATAAGCACATGCTTGGTTGGAAGTGTTTAGCATGTTTTATTCACTAGTCCAACTCAAGGATCTATTATTTTGTAGGTTCCCCACATACTTTATCTACACGATAATATTGAATAGATTACTCTCTCTCCCATTTGAGCTAACTTCATCCATGTTCAATATCCAAAGGAATGCCAACCATTTATTGCCCATTATCAAATCTCATTTAAATATTCTTGAAGTGAATATTAGTTTGATTATTGTGGCACCATGGTCTTCCGAACAACACATGATAATTATATTCTTCAATCATATTTGTTACTTCAAAATCCATTGAGAAAGGCACCACTGTTATATTAAAGTTTGAGTTGCATAAGGCCCTAATAGGTATTGATTTGGTTTAATTCCATGAGCAACATATTTCTCAGAGGGTCCAATGCCAACATCCCCATGAACTTCCATGATTAATCAATATATTTACCTCTTCCCTTATATCAATCAATATTTTATTCATTTACTTAGCATTGATTTCAGCATCAATAATTAAATCTTTATCATATAGCATATTCCTTGTTGTGCACCTTCCCTATGGTCTTTTATGAATTGAATATTGGTCATTTCCCATGCCTCTTTGGATCCATAATTTAAAAAAATACATTACACATTCTATTTTTAACATTGAAAAGATCTCTACATATCTCTAACTGCATCTTGATGAGGGACTCTTTTCATGCCTTCCCTAGAATTTCCCCTCATCTTGTGCATGGTTTTCACTTCACCTTATATATCTCCAATAATTTATTATGCTTCCCTTAAGATATAATTTTGTGAATGAACATTGGTGTACAAATTATTCCCAACATATTGCTTATGTTGAATGTTATCCCTCATAGGTAGTGGGTTGGAAAATATTGTGCCTCATATCTCTAATCCTGGTTGCTATATTAAATTTAAGACCTCCACCATCCCTCTCATCTACTAACCTTTTAAATAAAGATATTTATTTCCCAATATAGATCATTCTTGTAGATTTCTACGCTTGATATTTTTGGATTATTCTTAATTTTAGATTTTCAAAAATATTAATCTTATGGTCCATCCTATATTGGCCACAAGTGGTATATTTAGTACAATAATTTTGGTAATCACCCTTGCCACACTTGAAACAAGTTATGAGACCACATATCCTACCTGTACCTCCTCTTCCTCTATTCCATGAGTTTCATCCACCTTGATTGAATCCACCACTTTGATTATAACCTCCCCTTTGGTTTTTGATATTCATATCACTTTGGTAATATAATTTTCCCATGTTTTGATTAGACTTATCACCTTAAGATGGGTTATAACCTCTTTGGTTTTAATAACCATCCTGATATTATAGTTATGACATGATGGTAGATTTGCATATCCCCATCTATATTGCTTCCTTGATTTCATATATCAATCCAAAATTATCCATGTCATGTGTATTCAAATTAAATATCTTATAATAATAAGTACCATTGATTTGATTTACACTTTGTAATAGCTGAAAGTTATGAATCTCATGATTTCCTTTGTAAATCTCATAAGACAATGTGCCATAATTTTTAGTTTATTCTTTGTGAAATTATTAATTTTGCATGCATCTTCCTCACATATGATATACAAAAATGCTTTTGACACATCATGTATGCAATTTTTTGAAATATTTTGTAGATATGTTACCATATTTTAAATATAGGCCTCAATTATTGGGATTCTTAGAGTACAAAAATTCCTATCATATTTGATTATGAGAAGACCATCTAATGATTCATGCACATCAGTGAAATTATTGATTTCTAGTTGTCTTATAAATACTTGAAATAATCCACCAAAAAACCATTACACATTTATTAATGGGTGAATATTATAAGACAAATTTGAAAACAATACCTTAAAAACCACATCATACATGTGTACACTTTCAATTGCATCTAGATTTATATCCTTCAATGAAAAGATGCTCTCTTGTTCAAACTTAAGAATATTAAATTATTAAAATAAGGTTTTATTCAACTAATTTAAGTCAACCAATGTCCTATTAAGGTCATACTTTCGATACTAGGTATGTGCATAATCTAGCAATGTCCTCACAAACTGGTTTGCTTTCTTATCCTATGTATTTGATCATTTTATGTGCCATGAAATATCACATTTATGGATGTGGTCTATGAAATCCTCTATTCCTATATATTATCGTAAATTCATTGACATTTTATATAAATTTTTAGATGAGTCATCACTTTTTATTTTTTTATTGTTGGGTATTTCTTCCTAATGCAATACCTCCTCCTGATCCAATAGTTTCCCCTCCTCTTGTAGTTTATATCAATACTCCTATGTAACACCTCATTGAATTGAATTTTTGGGGTTACCTATTATGATATATACTCTATATAAATGACCTTGTGAGCTTTTCCCTCATATTGGTGTTGCAACGATCATCATTCCACTAACTTACATGACTTATTTTCTTACCTATGGACTTTTTATCTCCAAATAATTTAGAGTACAATCTAATCCATGACTATATTCTCATTATGTCTTAAATTAGATCTCTTCACTGTGAATACTTATAAGTCAATTTCTTCTTGTAAATCTAAATGCACATAGGTTTTGACATCCAATGAGTTAGAATTAGATCTTCCTTCTTGATCTGAGGATCCCACATCTTCATCATCTTAAAAAATCCATTAATCTTCCTCCTACATATCTTCCTTCAATAGGTAATTACCCATGTGCACATCACCATAATCAAAGGAGAATATATCACCTTCACATGAACCTATCACATGTCCTCCTCACTTATTATATGTTTGAATAACATCTCCTTGATTAGGCATCCTTGTTATCAAGACCCATGAGTATAAAGTATACTTTTGTAAGTAATTGGAAAAAAATTAGTAGATACAAAATAATGTTACTTACCATGTTATAGGTTGGTCCCATTAATCAAATGTTTTGGTGAGTAACTAACCATGGTTACTCACCAAAATTTATAATTAATAGGTATTGAATTATAAAGTGAAATAACATATTGATTGGGGTGAGAAAATATGTTATTCTACTATTTTTTGTCATGATTTTTTGTTCTAAAATTTTGGTCAGGGATTTTATCATTGTTGTCTAATAACATGAAGAATCAAATCCCACATCTATAATTTTAGTTATGATTTGGGTTTATAGCTTTGATGCAAAGGTTTCATATGGGTTTTATTACAAATATCCACTCTAAAAAAAAGGAGTAAAACAAGTTCATAATATATACACCTAAAAAAGTGAGAATGTTTTTCTTCTTCCAAGATTTTGAAAGTATAATTCATACTTAGCATAGTAAATCATGAATATATATTCTTTTGTTTATATTATAAAAGGAAACATTTTATAATTTATATCGTTGAGTTTTATATTTGTTATAGCCTATGATATTATTCAATATATCTATTGTTATAAAAAATTTGGCCTATAAGGCACCTCATTTTCCTATAGTTTCCAAAGATAAACATACAAGAAAGTTCCATATAATTTGAAAATAGGGATTGTTATAAAAGTAACACATTTCTTTTCTTGATTACTCATTTTTCATTGAATCACAATGATAAGGGTGCTAATTGCTAAGATTGGCTCCATTGAATGGTTTGAAGTGTGGATTTGAGAGGTAAGAAGATTGGCTATATCTAGGTTTTATTTTTTTCTCTATTTTTTCCCTACTTATTCTAGGTTTCCAACTATTAAAACCTAAGATTTTTTCCATAGAAGCATTGCTTTGATAGCCTATAGAAAAACTCCATCATATGAAATTATTTTGGGTTTAAGATGAGTGCAGGTTCCAATTGACTCAAATCCGTATACCATGAATTCTATGTAAAAATGTGTAGTTGTGTCAAAAACACCCTGTAAGGCTCAAAGAGAGATGATTGTTATCCTAGTTGTTTATGAGGAGGAAAAAAGAGAAAAAAGGATAATCAAATCACTTGAACCTATGATGAATAAGGGGAAATGAGAGTTTATTATGATGAGTTAGGAGCCTCTAGCTCTTCTATTTTTGAAAGGTTAGTTTGGGGATGAGGCTCATCTATTGGAGATAATTTTGATTCACTTGTATAGGGTTTTTTGGTTCCTTAAAATACCCATGAGTCATAAACCTCATTTGAAGGTATGAGTTAGAATAAATAATTTAAAAATGAAATAATGGCTGTTATGGAAAAATTCTAGTGCTACAATAACATTTCATTTAAAGTGACAAAAATCCCTTACTAAGAGAATTTGGTAACTACATTAACTACTATTGGGAAATGGTTAAAGTCCCTTAATACTCATGATTTGAGATTAAATTTATTGGAGGATGTCCCAAAAATAAATAAATTATTATATATGATGAAAAATAACATTGTGAAATAAGAGAAAACTATTTAGTCTAATGGGTGGATGAACGGAAGGAACCACGCCCTTATTGACTTTCTAGTGTTTTCATGTGGCTGGTTGGTATTCTTGAAGTTAATTGATGCCTTTCACTAATTAAAAATTATAAAAAACTTGTTTGATATGTTGGATGAGGTGGTTATGGAAGTAAATGTGGAGAATGTCATCCAAGTTGTTATTTGACAATGTAATAGTGAATGTAGAAATGGGGAAACTTCTTGAGGAGAGAAATCATTCACTTTTTTGGAGCCCTTTCTTACCCCATTAAATTGATATACTACTTTGAAGACATAGTAAAGATAACATGGGTGTTAAATGTGGTTGAAGAGGGGATAAATATCAAAAAATACATTTACAACCATCCTTGAGTGCTAAGCTATGTGAGAGAGCACACCAAAAGAAAGAAGATTTTACTTTTTGGAGCCACATAACTTTCCATAAACTTCATCAGAATGAAAAGAATTTTATCCTTACTAACTTATCTTAAGTAGGATTTTTTGAGAACATGGTGGTTATATTCTCCCTATAATAAGAATCTCAAAGGGGAAAGGGTTTTGAAGACCATTTTTGATGATGTGTTTGTAAAGATCACATATGAAATCATCAAGGTAGCTTGAAAATTAACTATTTTTCATTTTTCATTTATTATTTTATAATTTTTTTGGCCCAAATTTTTCTTAATTTTAATTCTAATATTGGATTTTATTTTGTTTAGGTGTCAAATCCTTTAGTTAGAGTCATACGATAGGTGGATGGGGGAAAATATAATGGGTTGTTTATGAGGCATCGGTAGGGCCAAGGAAGACATATAGAATTATTATGGGAAAAATAAAATAAATATGAGTCCATTTGGCATTGTTGTTAATAAATAGGGATAAAAAATTCATAGATTGAAATTGATATACATGTGTGTGAGTCACATTATTTTATCTTTTGCATATCTTTTTGTATGTATTTGACACTTAAAATCATATCAAGAGTATTCAGAAAGTGAAGAGTCTTTCTTTTGTTTGTAGAGAAAGGCTAGAATATAGAGTGAAATTGCCTTGGAAAAGATCTATATATCACATTCAGTTTTATTATAAAAGATTCATCATGTGATAGAGATTAATATAAAGTTATAAAATATTTTTCCTAAAAGACTTTTATCAATGTTATGTGCATAGTGAATGCCTTGTTTTTATAAATATGTTTAATCATGTATAACAATACTACATGTTATGTATATACTAAGAATATGTTGTTTTGTAAAAATACACCATAATTAACTAGAAAATAGCTTGGTTTAGTCTACGATCATGTCTTAATTTTGATTTTGTTAATATTTCACACTACTATCCCTATATTATCATGTTTTTATGAGTTTTCTAGGAACCTCTACTAACAATGGTGTAGTGAATGTGGACTCCTAACACATGTTATAATGGCTACCAGGATAGATAGACTTGGAGAGATAGTTTGATGCATGAGTTCATAATTTCATAGAGGAAAAATAAATGAGAATAGGGAGTTTTACATAATAAATTATTCATAAACACGTTTATGATGAAATATATGAGATTTTATGGTGTGAATTGCCTCAACTATAATTGTATCATTATCAAGATTGGAATACTATTATTTTTGGTTGAGGAGGACAAAATTTATAGCTTAGACAATATAAATACTATAAAAATTATGAAGATTAGACACTAACTGGACTCATGTGATAAATCATTAGACAAAAATTACTATTGAAAGATATATTATAGAATTTTATATACAAGGATATCTAGATTTTGATGTTGTGCAGGGTCTATTTGTTAAATCCATCTAAGGAAAGTTTCTTCAGTGACTACCTAATCTTATATAATTATTAGTTATTGAAAAGGCCATGATCCTTACCCCTACCAACATGGAGTAGTCACTTTAGGGATTATGGGGGTATGTGGGTTGTAAGAGTGAATGATGATGAGATGAGCAGAGTAACTTGAACCTAAACCCATAATATGAAGGACACATAGAAGTAGAGTGATAAGAAAATTATGGGATTGGAAATAAAGATGTAACAACAAAGAAGGTGAAATAAATAGGATAAACAAAATGTAACTATGAATATGATTAGGAGTAAAATAAAGGATGCAGAAGAGATGGGAGTGTAGAGAGAGGCTACATAATTTACAGAAATTAGATAATTTAGAGATTATGTAGAGTAAGGAATGAAAGTTACTGAGAAATAAGAAGACATAGATTAGGATATAGAATATATGGAACAAAGGGAGGAGAAAAAAGAAAGTAGAGTAACAATAGAGAAACTAAAAGATAATGGTAGATCAAAGTTACAAGGAAGGATATTGTTTAGACTACATAAAAAATATTATCTGGAGGAAGTTATGTAAAATCATAGGACTATCAAAGGTTCAAGGTCACAAACAAAAGACGTATAAAACATATATCATTCATTCATGAGTATGCATCCCTCAAGCCCATTTTATCATTATAAATAAGAAATAAAAGTGCAGAGGCTAGGACAAGTGGAAATTGGTTTGATTCATTTACAAATAAATTAGGTAAACTTATTGTAAATAATCTAAAAACAATATATAAGAAGCTAAAATAAGTTGGGTTTTATTTTGAAATAATTTGTAACACACAAATAAAGACCATTATGTAAAAGCTAGTATTAGTAGTTAAAAGTACACCAAACATGGATTTGAATGCAATAATGTTGGCATATGATGGTCAAATGAAAAATAACACAGTGTGGAATTAGTTAGAAGAACACCAAGGTGATAAAATCATCATTATACCCCTAAATAAAGTATATCACATTCCATATAGTACACCTAAGGATGTAGATTCACTACATGCGTATGGAGAGAGTAGTTATTTTAAGGTAAGTACAAAATCTTAATTTAATGTCTTACAAGCAACACAATATAAAATTTTACGTCTAAAAGTGTAGCCTCAATAACAACTATAATCAACTAAATAATTTCCCTCAAGAAATGTGATTACAAAGGTACCCATTTTTTAGTTTCAAATGGATGAATGAAAGTCACCTTCTATGAGATCACCAACTAAGTTAAAAGTGTATTTTGTGTACAAAGTTGGTGTGATAGACATGGACTACATAGAGACATTGAAATAAGGGATTTTACCTTGGGAAAATGCATCTTCAGTCAATAGTAAATGAGATACTTAAATGTTAAATTGGGCAAGGGGAGATCATGAGGTATGCCTAGTGCACATGGTTTTTACCATAAAATGATAACTAACTCAATAATTTACATTTGATGACTTGAATCAATTTATTTTTAGGTTATAAAATCATGTTCAAAATATAGACTAGAGCATTAGTGCAATAAACTATGCACTAAAAGGAACTACTGTGATTTTATGGGAACTCCATAATATAAATTAATTACCATGGGATGAGGTATGTGACCTATTGTGCACTTGATTAAATACTATTGACTGTCAGGGAATACTGGCCCTCTTTTCAAAAAGGATAATGCCCTAAAATACATGTTCATAAGTGTGTGGATGCATGGTGTTTTTAGGGTGTAGAATCCAAATATTAGGTGCACATATTTAGATATACTCTAATAGAAAGCCTAATGGCCTGGTACATGCATGATGAACATGGATGGTAGACAAATAACTAGTCATAGGTACAAGAGGATTTCCTTTCATAATGCTCTACAAAAGTTGATTTTTTTTTCTATGTTATAGGTGAGTATAAGACTTAAGTACTATGAAAAACTCATATTTGTAGAAAGAATTAGCTATAGGTTTGAATTTAGATATCCAAAATTACAAGGCAAGTAGATAGAAGGAGTAAATTTTTATCAAACCATCTAATAGGACTGTATATGATGAAGAACTGATAGAGTCCATTGATAGTGATGAGGACTTAGATTTGAATGGATTTTTTAAACTAGAGCAAGAAGTGGAGGAGCCTAAATCCAAAGTCACAAATCAAAATGAATATCAATAGATGTGAAATCTTAATATCTAGAAGCAATAAGGACACCAAATAGTGCAATATTCCATTCCAAGTGGCTCCAACAAAATATATCAGGAACCCTTAAAGAAGTTGGTGAGAAATATTGGGATAAAACCAACAATAAATATTATGACTTTGGTTGACTAATAGATTTAAAATGAGACATTAGAATCATTACATTTACTATGAGATTACCAAGATGTATTTCCAACAATATTCATAGAAGTGAAAGTGGTAGACCCCTCTCTAGGTGAAATGCACATATAATTAAAGGAGTGCACACAACCTATGAAAATAGACTGTATAGGTCAAACCCTAAGATGAAGCTAAAAGTAAAAGCTAAACTAGATGGAATGAAAGACATAGAAATTATTTATCCAATGGAAAAGGAAGAATGGGTCAACCTAATGGTTGGGAAACCTAAGAAGTTTGGGGAAATTAGAGTGTGTGGGGGCTATCATGTGCTAAATGGTGCCTGTATAAATGATATTTTTCTAATTCCTTTCATAGATGAAGCCTTGAATTAAATTATAGGACATGAAGTGTCCTCTTTCATCAATGGGTTTAGTGGGCACCATTATATTCTAATCACATTAGTAGATCAAGCCAAAAATAACATTTATAATAGAGTGTGGATATTTTGCATATAAGGTAATGTCATTTGGCTTGAAAAATTCTCCATCTATGTTCCCTAGGATGGTGGTCACTACCTTTAAATATTTCATCCATGATTTTTTTGAAGTCTACCTATATGATTGGGCTATCTTTTCCTTGTTCAAGGAACACTTGTCTAAGCTATGAATTATGTTGGAATAATGTTGAGATATGTGTATTGAGTTAAACCTAAAGAAGTGCTTGTTATTACATATTTTGGTTTCCTATTGGGACACATAATATGTAGGGATGGGATCTTGGTAGACCAAGCCAAAATAATAGTAATTATGGGCATGTCACCTACCATAAGCTCTACAGATGCACAATTATTATTAGAACATACAATATATTATATGAAATTAATAAACGGTTGTGCAACTATATCTTCCCTAACAGGGAAGTTATTATGCAAGGATACAAGGTTTAAATGGATAAATGAGTGCAAAAAACATGCATGGATATTCATAATGCCTATTTTGGTCTTTATTGACTAGAGTAAACCTTTCCATGTTCATGTAGATGCTTCAAAAAATGTGATAGGATATGTTATTGCATAACTAGGAGATGGAGGATTGGACCATCGAATCCATTTTTTAAGTCACAATCTCTCACCCGTAGAGAAAAATTCTACAACTAAAGAATGAGAAGTGTTGGTAATGGTGTTCACACTTTAAAATTTTATACATTACCTTTTGGAAACATCATATGAATTTTTTACTGATCATTAGGGTTTGTGATACTTAGTAAATACGCTTATGTTAAGGGGAAGGATAACTCATTAGTTTATGAAATTTTAAGAGTTTTAGTTTAGGATCAATATCAAGCTAGGAAGGGGAAATGTGAGGCCAAATCTTTTGAGATAAATATGTAATGGATAAGAACTAGGAGAACTACAAGATGAATATCTAAATGCACATTTGTTTTACATCGCTATGATTCTTGAAAACATGGATATCACATTTTTTATAACAAGGGATCTTTCCTACACACTATGTATAAAAGGACAAGCAACAGTTGATTACTAGAGCAATTCTATTCAACATTATTGATGGGTTTCTATATAAAATGTGGAAATATGATTTATTATGTACAGTGTCTTTGAAGCATGAGTGATCTCAAATTCTCGAGGAGGCACATCAAGGAGTCGTAAGTGGACATTTCATAGGAGTATCCAATATAATTAAAATACTATAAAGTGGTCTATGGTGGCTTACGTTGTTTCAAGATGCACATTGAATTAGAAAACACTGTGATATCTACGAAAGGATAGGCAAGCCTGATCAGAGAATTGAGATGCCATTGAATCTGATTCTAGTAGAGCAACAATTTGAGAAATAGGGAATTGACTTTATAAGGAAAATAAATCCCCCAATTAAGGAAAGTAATGCAATATACATCATCATAATTAAAAACTACTTCACAAAATAGTCAAAAGCTATTATGACCCTAAGCTGTAGTGCTAAGGATGCAACGAAGTTCCTTTATGAAAATATAATAACTAGATTTGGGTGTCTAATAAAATTAGTTAGAAATAGAGGTATGATTTTCCTAAATAACACCATCAAGACTCTAAAATAATAGTTTATGATATCACGCCACAAAATCATAAATTATTATCTACAAGAAAATGAAAAAGTAGAGGCATTAAACAAAGTCCTTGGCAAGATGCTCACTAAGATATGTAATGTCCAAAGAGATGATTGGGAGCATCATATTCTTAAAATCATATGGGTGTCAAAGATAAATTATAAGTGTGAGATAAGTTTTACACATTTGAGATAGTCTATGGACTTGAAGCAATAATACTCATGGAATACATAGTTTTTAGTTTGCACATTGTAGTGATTATGAGACTAGGGGATCAATATTCTATATAGACATAATTTATGGATTTAACGAGAATGGAGTAAAATAAAAAGAGGGTGCAATGGACATAAGAAGTAATAGACTAAGTTAGAAAGCATGGCAAAATTGTAACTTGTGATATAAATAAATATTACCAGAATAAGTGATCTTACTATATGATAATATATTTAGATCATTTTTTAGCAAGATGTGAAGTAGATGGAAGGTACCTTACACCATTGATGATGTCTCACAACAAGGAAAATTATCTTAAAATATATTAAGGGAACTATTCTACTAGGACATGTAAATATTTGTAGGTTTAAACCTTACCATCAATAATCTCTATCATTTCTAACATAAAAATGAGAGAGGGTGTTGACTAACATCATGAAGTTTAGGATTTTTGATTAATATGTTGTTTTCTTATTTTAATTTTAGGTTTGTGTGTGCTTGTATAATGTGATATTTATAACGTAGGATATCGTAGCTAGGGTGGAAAAGTCAAAGTCATAGAGTGTGATTTGTGAACAAAGATAACATGAATATAAAACAAACTGAAATGGTTACATGGGGATCATAAATTAAGTCTAGGAATGATTCATAATAACTAATGTATGGAGAAATTATAATCAACAATCATTCAAAACTGTTAATGGTGATACACTTGAAATATTGCATCTTTCCCAAAATAGATCAAATGTTAGAATTAAAAGATGTACAATAAAAGAAAGTGGATCAATGAGAAGATGATGCATCGCATCAATAAATTCCATCAAATGGATAAATGTTTTTAGACATATAATAACAACCATCACATTACTAATAACCAATTGACATTAAAGCACAAGATCGATATAAATACTTATGCCTCTATGACTAATGATGGTTTTTATCTAAATGATGATCAAGATTGTGCAAATGAAGGAAATGATGATGTTGACTATGATTACAATAATAATTAAAATTACTATGACAATGATATGTTTTTATAATGGTAGGGAAAGAGAATGGGGTTAAATTAGTGTTATAAGTCAAGAGATTCCAATTCATAAAGAAGATACAATAAATAAATGGATATATGATATACAAGGTACTTATTTCCCAATTTGTATGACATTCACACAAATTGATCAAGGACCCACATGTGAGCATCCAATTAATGGGATCATAAATTGGTATAAGCATATTCCAAAATGTGGGTGTGTGTGTGTGTGTGTGTGTTCAAAAAATAAAAAATCATGACTTATGGATAACATTCTTGGCTATTTACATGACTAATTTATGTCATTAATAATATGCATGGTATATTAAATATCCATTCTCTATGCACATGATTTTCATAATATAGATGAGTGAGATGCAAGAAATACATGTTACATATGATACAATGACACACATAATCATGACATTCCTTACACCAAGAGGCTACTTTCCTACATTAGAGGCATGCCCACACTAGGGGGATCTTGGTACACTTTACATGATATTTCCATGACCATTCCATTAATCATATTGAGTTACTTATAGTATTAATTAATAGTTTGGTCTTGCATATAATCTTTATGGTGGTATATTTTATGGATATTTTGCTTTTCTATCTCAGATAATAATAAGGTTTGATCATGTGAACTATTTTGGATTTTTTAATGCATATTTGATGTTGATGATTATTACAAGGTGTGGTCATTGATTGTGTAATGATTTATGTTTACTATCCTGCATGAATATTGATGTGTGTTACATTGTATGGCTAATAGATGAGTTTTACATTGAGTGTTTTATGCATGATCATTGATGTGGGTTACACTATCTATTACATTATGTGTTCTATGTCTGATTATTAATTATTATTAAATTGAGTGTTTATATGAATGCATCAATTATGTGTTATCATGTCATGTGTTAGTCATTTTAAGGATCCTATAGTTCATGTCATGATAATGTCACCTATTTTAGGTTAGATTCAAGTCAAGGTGTGTCGTGTCTGAGGATTTTGATGATTATTACAAGGTGTGATCATTGATTTTGTAATGATTTATTTTTAATGTCTTGCATGAATATTGATGTGTGTTAAATTTTATGGCTAATAGATGAGTTTTACATTGAGTGTTCTATGTGTGATCATTGATGTGGGTTACACTTCTTATTACATTGTGTGCTCTATGTGTGATTATAGATGAATATTAAAAGATGATTGATTCAAATGATTCATCACTCACCTCTAAAGGGGAGCATACTAATGGGCATGTCATAGAGATTCAAATCTTCAAAAACATTTGGTTCATATTTTGGGCTTTATTATGTGATTTAGATGATTCATATATTGAGATTTAGATTGGGAAAGATTTATATTGGGATAGATTTAGATTCAAAGTGGGATAAAATTAGATTTAAATTGTGATAGATTGACACATATGAGATGCATATGTGGGGCATTTCAAAGGATTCTTAGAAACAATTGATAGATTCTATGATAGTATGGGAAAAAATATGTGGGTTAGATTTATTATATTAATATATTGGTATACATTCTATAACATTATGGGAAAGGTTACATGATTAGAGATTGAGCAGATTTATCAAGTTACATGGATTAGATTGAGAAAATTGTCAAATTTATTATATTTAGAAAATTGACATATAGAGTATGAAATTGCATATAACATTATGGTAAAAATGTATTAGATAAGGGACATGAATATTATTCATGTAAACAATAATTATTTATATGATGGGGATTGATGGTACTATGTAATAAATTTGGATTTAAAATATGTCTATAATTTTTAATTCCAAGTTTCAAATTTACATACAAACATATTTCAGGGTTCCACCTTTTACATAAAAACTTGGTCTAGGTTTTCACTAAAAGAAGTTATGATGATATTTTGAGAAATTTAGTTGAAATTATATGTTTTGCAACTTATAAAACTTATCTTTCTCCAATGGGGGTTAGATAATCTATACTTCTCAACCCATAATATTAACAATGACATATTATGGGGCATAATCACCTCATGGAATTCTCTAATCTAGTTCAATAGAGAGAAATTTGGCTTGCCTTACCATAGGTGTATTTAATCCTTAACTTTTAAATTTTAGGTAGTTTAATGATCTCATTTATTTTATATATTTTTAATCATTAGTTGAAATTTATTTATACATGTTTCCTTGCATGGTTTGCATAGATAAAGTTATATATTTGGAGTATACTTGGTAACATCAAGTGTGATAATACATAAGTAACAAATCTATCTATTTTATCATATTAATCTAAAATTTTAAATAATAAAAGGGGGAAATTTTAGATAGATAAATTTGGTATTAGACACTTGAAAACATGAGTTTTGATCTCTTTTTGACATGCATGACTTGTGTGTACACATTTGACTCTTCCTCACATTCTTCCTTATATGTTTACTTATCTATGGACTTGGAAAACCTAATTTTTAAATATATATTTTGATAAAATTAAAAAAAATCTATACATACAAGGATGTAAAACATCAAAAAGTTTGTGGCATACAATTAAAGTAGAACCAGTTCAAGAACATTATTACAATATAAAAAAGCTGCCTAAGTGGATGCAGCAAAAAACCAATAGAACCAATTGAAAATAAAGAAAAGTGTTCACAAGAAAACCATCAAATCCATTTTTAGACTATCCCCATCATTAATAATCATCACATCATCTTTAGTTGATGCATATACATCTGCTTTAGGTCCCACTTCACTGTCAAAAATACTAGGTCCCAACTATGAGATCTATACTAAGGAGGGGAAATGTTCCAATTTACTAAATAGATCCTTCAAATTAGAATTCTTAAAAAAGTTTATCAGATATTCACCATCCTTGTTGTTACCCACTTGGATCACTTTTTCAATTTTTAAATAAGTTACATTAAAAAAAATCTCAGTACTATTAACATTAATTTGATTTGGGTTGACACCACTACTAATTTCATCTCTGATTTGATCAACTCATAGATAGGTAGCTCATTTCAAAAAAAAATCACCATCTCAAAAACAATCACATTAGCCTCCTCACCAGGAGAAACTTCCTCTTCAACCCCGTAAGCCTGCAATGCTTTCAGAACATCTTTGTTTGCTTCCAACTAGGAAACTAACCCATTCTTATATAAATCTAAAGACCCAACCCAACCAACCACCAAATTATCATCTTGATCATAGTATGTCTCTTTGACCAGTCCCCAATAATATTCAAAAAATTGAACCTATTTAGCTTATCCATGATAAATCCTCCAATTTAGAGGCTATAAAAATTTGGTGTATCCTCTACTATCCAACATATAGCAAGAAGATACCTTCATTATACCTATTCTCAAAAAATTCTCTATCTTGATCTTTGGCACCTTAAAATTTAAAAATATCTTCAAATAAAAAATTCTCATGGTAACTTCAAGATTGAAGTTAGTAAGCAATTTAGTCTTAAATTAGAAAAATTATAATTTTTTTTGTTTTCAAATGAACCAAAATATTATAGTCAAGAACATAATCCATAACTTGTGGAAAAAAAACTTTCATTTTGGAACACACATACCCAAAAAGAAATATTTTACCATGAAATATCACAATCATACATAGAATTGCAACTAGTAAGATAACTTTCCCAAATACTTGTAGCATAAGGGCATAATAAAAATAGGTGTTTAAGAGTTTTAGGCTCACCACACAACACACAATGAGGATTAACAAAACTAGAATTGGAGATTATTAACCCAACAACTAATTTGTTATATAAAATCAACCATCTAAAACAATATTTTTTTGGTTCAAGGCATGAAGACCATACAATATTAAATCTAAAAAACCATTTAGAGAATGGATCACACACATGCCAAACTTGTTAAGACTGAAGAAGAGAATTTTGGAGAAAGCAAGTTTATCATAAAGAATTTTTATTATATTACAAAAGGGGGAGGATCATTAATACATTTAATATCCTCACAAAACCCATCGATATCATCATAAATAGAAACACCTCTAGCAACCTGTAGAGCCTTAGTGAGAAGAGTATAGGTTCTCCTTTAAGACCCTGGAATTTAGTACCTTTATTTGATCTCAATCCATGAGGCCCAACCATTGAAAAAAAATAAGTATTTTAAACAACTTAAACCTTTGGATAACCAAGAAAAATATGATTACTCTCTAGTAAGGGTAAAGGGCCTTCTATTAACAGTGAAGTTCCATTAGATAGACTTGTACCCTTAACACCTAGACCCCATGCCATTGAAGATAGGAGGTACAATAAAAAGATGTTTTATAAGATCCTAGGCTTTCTAAATATACCAAAAATTTGGAGAACCTAGGACTTACATAAGAAATGAACCAATTAGCATGTCTGAAATGTGAAGCCATTTCCAATGTGGGTTGCCTTTCAGAAATCCCCTTAGAATATTATGCCTAACCAAAATCTTCCAAGGATCATCCCCATCCATGGCCCTAATGTTCCACTTGACCGCCAGAGAAATTTCTTGAATATTAAGGTCTTTCAACCGAATCCCCCCAAATTTTCTAGTACACAGTAGATCTTCTATGCCACAAAATGCCTTTTTATGTTCCCCTTGCCATGAGACTGTAGAAATTCTCTAATTATTCAATGAAATAAATTAATCTAAGACTTATTAAACATCCAACATGAGGCATAATATACACTATAAGATAGAAATTTATGACATAATTGGATTCTTCTCTTGATAGAGGAAACTACTATACCATTGACCAATCTTGTTAATTTTAACATAAAACTATTCCCACATATGTTTAAGTGAAGGTACCAAAGAAAAAGGAATACCCAGATATATGACCATTTGATCAGGGCCCTTCCATATCCACCCAAACTCCACCAACCATTCTGGTGGGTCCTTAGTTCACTCTATCATACGTGATTTTTGAAGTTCCACTTTACATCCTGAGGTAAAATAGTAAATACCAAGTCTTCTAGGTACCTATTAAAAATTATATTTATAAATATTGACATACAACATAGAATCATCTACAAACAAAACATCAGTCATATCTAATCCATTGGGTAATGATATACCTTTGATCTAAGGACCCACTGATGAGCTTCTTAACAAGTAATGAATAGCTTCATCTACCACAAAAAAAAAAAGAAGAAAGGGGGCAAGAGGTCAACCTTGTCTAATTGACATCTAAAGTTCAAAGGATTTAGTCAACTCAACATTAACTTCATTAACGATTGAGGCATCTTTAAACAAGTTATTTACCATTTTAAAAAATCTTTCTTGAAGCCCAAAGGCTTACAACATTAAATGTATGAATGGCCACTCAATCTTGTCATAGGCTTTTTCAAAGTCAAGTAGGATCATACCAACATTTTACCCAGAATCACGAGCCCAATACATACCTTCCCAACTAGAGAAAATATTTTCAAGGATATATTTGCCTTCTACAAACCTTGTTTGAGTAATAAAGATAATTAAATCTAGAATAGAGGAAAGCCTTATAGCAATAATTTTAGCAAAGATATAATAAGAAACATTGAGAAGATTAATAAGTCTCTAGTTTTTGACCAAAGAGGGTTCTCCATCTTTTGGTATGAGCTTAATCACACCTCTATTTATTTCAAGTCCCAGTGTACCAACTTTAATGGCTTCTTTGAAAAAACCTAGGCATTTAGCAACAATCCACTCTTTATTTTACTTGTAAAACTCTACAGGAAACCCATCAATTCCTAGGTCTTTGTCTAACTTCATAGAGTCAATGGTTGCCTTATTCTCATCTAGTGATATCTCACTATCAATCATTACAACCTACTTCATGGTGAATTTCCTAGGAATACATTTAAAATAAATCTCTCTACATTTATCAACCAATGAGTTTGAGCCATTTGACCAAAAAATATCAGAATAGAAGGAAAATAATGTTTTTTTGATCATATTTGGGTTAGTATACATAGTCCCTCCACATTTAATCATGATAATTTTGATTTTTTGATGCTTCGCTCTTAAATAATTGAAAAACATTTGAGAGCATTTGTCTTGAAGTTTGAGCTAGTTTAGCCTAGAGCGAACCTAAGCCCCCTGAGTAAAAAAGTTTTGATGACTTCTTGTTAAATGTTTTAGGTTTGTCAATTGATCAAAAAATATAGAAAACTAAACTCAAGTTTTTTGGGAGGGATATTGGAAGTGTGTGTGACCTATTTATGCCAAAAATTAGGACACATTATTATGTTTTGAACTAAACATGGGATATAATAGTTGAAAGTTGAAAGGTACGTTTCTAACTTCTAATTAGCAGTTGAGTTTGTTAAATAAGTTACAAATTTTGAGGCAAAAAGGCATGTGTAAAGGATTTTAATAAGCTCACAATTTGGGTTGTTCTTGTCAAGGATATGAGGAGAAGTGAGTGGTCTTCTTATTTCCATACAAGATGAATTTGGAATGATCAAGTTGTGTCTGGTAAAAGAATCCTATCAATGTGATTTAAAGGATGATGATAAGTGATCAAACAAAAATAAAAAATACAACAAAAGGTAGAGGAAAGTTTTGAGGAGGAAAAGGTTAAGCATACATTAGAGGAGGACTACATTATTATGTGGAAGAAGATAACATTCTTCAAAATCACATTTATTCACCAACAAGAATAAGATATCCTTCAAGGGCAAGAGCATATTATGGTAGAGAAAGAGGTATAGGTTTCATGGGTACATTCTTTACATGTGGATATTTATGTAGAAGTAGGACATATAAAATAGGGAAAATTTAATGGCAACCTTTTCCCAAAACCTAGAATCAATACTCACCACCACACACACTTGAACACAACACATTCAAATTTGAAGTTCCAAACTCACACTTTATTGAATTAATATGATAGTTTTATAGAGAGTTACACATATCAAAGTTGACTTATTAATGGAAACACAACCGTGAAGAAGTAGACATATTAGACATAATTACTCAATGGACACGAACAATTCTTTCTACTCCCTCCACTCTTATCATCACACCAACACTTTTGCCAACTGAAGCCACTTTAACCATTCCCAACTCTATATCTCACTCTCTCTCTAAATCTATCTCTTTAATTCAATTTAATCTCCTTTACCTCTTTACTATAATTTAGAATGTCTATTCAATAGGAAAATGGTCCAAATGGAAAAAATCATCACTCATAGTACATATTAATTTTTTAAAACAATGCAGGAAAAACTGTTGGTTACTACAAACTTGTGGTTTGGAAATCATCAATTAATGCAAACTAATGATTTCATAATCATTGCCTATTTGAATTAGAGTTTTTGTCATCTACTAAGAATAGGTTATATTGATCCCTAAAAGATGATTGAAACCTTTTACACTTGATGTTCCTAGAGTAATGGAGCTCTAGAAATGTTTCTTGGACCTGTTATGATCATTTTTAACAATTGTAACAATGTCAACATCAACAACAAATCAGAAATATTCACAAACATATAACATATATTTTTAATTGATACAAGATTTCTCATTCCCCTGAATACTCTACATCACAATGAAAAAGAGACATATATTTAAAAGAGATGGGAAGAACAAAAAGAAATTAAATATTGATCTAAACACAAGGAAAAATCCATACTCGTAATAGTTTGTTTAACAATGGCTTGTCCTGTGGCAACTCTTATAAGGCAACTCTTCATGAAAATAGATCATTAGCATACTTCATCATGGACTTGTAACATTGACACCATTAAATCTGAAAGTTATTCAAGTGGACAAGTACGAAAACATATATAAAATATATACATCCTTAATAATAACTGCCTTCCATGAGAATGTTGGGCGAAATTCCAAAAACAACCAGAAATGCTTCTTATGAATTACAAAATTTACATCTATAAAATGAGCCTCCTCTCTGATGTCATGCAAGTTACGTCACAAATCGTAGAGCACAAGTTTCAAAATTATCATTCAATGGAATACAACACTGATTCAAAGGGTGGGGTAACACATTAAAAAATTCCAAACAACAAAAGACACAATGTGGACAAGATCACACTTTTACTAGACATGCAAGATCAAAATCCGAGAGAAAAGTGAAAAATAATTTGCATGCCATTTCTTGTAAGGAAAAAAGGGTGAAAGATTCTACGTTCGAGTCTTGCCATGTATAATATGAAAGAGGGATGATGTGTATTGAGACTAGTTTCTTTTATGTTCTCAGATGGCATCACTCTTATGCCCTCTTAGTTCGGGAGGTATACCTTCTTTGAATTTTTGTGTAAGCTCTCATTTTGGTATGTATAGATGAACCTCAGTAAATCATAACCAATATCCACTATCCATTTGGCGAGACAATGAAAATGATTAATTATGTAAAAACGATTTGTTATTATTATATTTTTGGATATCATTATTTCGATAAATTTTGAGATAGAATTATATGTTTTAGTATCTTTTTTTTATTTACATGATCTTCAAAAAAATTTGTAAAGACAAAAAATTATGACTTTTAAACTTTGAAACATGAAGCCAAATAATATTTTCTTACATATAAACAATTTAAGTGTTGAAATTGTCTCTTTATATATTTAGGATTTTTTTTTAATGCCACATTTTACTTTGTCACCAACAGCTAAGTCTAAACTATATTAAAGATACATACTAACCTCACCATTCTTGAAAAAGAGTGTTTCAAACTTCATTTTCAAGACATTCATACAAAGATTCATATTTTAACTCATTTGTCACACTTATTCATCTATGTGGTGTTGAAACTTTGGAGCTTTACCTTAGGAAATCATATTGAAGTCAAATAGAAACAATGTTTACCTTAAAGTTATGCAAACTTCTTCCTCAAAACATTATTCTTGTTGAATTTGGTGCAACCCCAATCATTATTTTTTTAAATTTTTATGTGATGACTATGGTAGACATGCATAAAGGGATAGATAACTCTTATGTTGATAACTTCAAATACCCATATTAAGTATTTAAATTCTCTTTGTGTAAAAATTAAAAATCATAGAATCTACTTTGATCAGTATGTTAAGCCTTCCGATCTACTAGGCCTTTTAGATATTGACATGGATAGAGTTTTTCTAAATAAATTTTTAATTTATACACCAAATTTACTTAAAATTGAGATAAATGGGAGTATCAAATAATATATAATAGCCAACCTGATGTCTAAATGGCTAGAGACTCACAAACCTCTTTCCTCGAAACTTCAACATTACTTTATAATACATATATTCACTTTGAGGATGGGTTCAAAAAAACCTCTATGGTACATTAGGCTCTAATCACCCTAAAATTTAAGGTTTTTGTTCGCACAATTCAAAGTTTGTTCATACTATCTCCAATAAAGACATCATTATATTTCTCAAGAAGATTATGCATGTCAAACTGGTTTGATGGAGCCAAAAATCAAAAATCATTTTGTATTTAGATGCTCTCTATACTATGAGATTAGGAAGAATTTTTTTTGCCTCTTCAGAGAAGTGTATAACTTTTTTTAGGGCTTCGTGTCTTACGAAGATTAAATATGCTTAGCTCTTTTCTTTCGAGAGATATTTGACTTTTACCAACATCTAGATAAAAACTTTACTTCTAGAAAACTTTGCATCAAGAAAATTAATTTTTTTATTCACCTTGTTTCTTTTTCAAAATTTAATAGAAAACTATCTTATAACAAGCTAATAAATACAATACATATATTTATGAAACGTATGTTTTTACATATATTTTTTGAGATTCATATTATTATTTTTTAAATTCTATTTTTAGTTTGTTAGAATTGTATTTATAATCTTTATTACATACTTTACATTGTATTTTTTTAATAATCGTATAAACTAATTTTAAACTTTTATAATTATTAATATCATTATAGGCATGTATTCAAACTTAGCTTAGACATGTTTTCCTTGCTTTCACCATTTTTCAATACATAGACTAATCACTAATCATAGATACTTTTGGGTGGTCAACTTCTCCATGACAAAAAGAATCTCTGTTCATTCCTTGCGCAGCAAGTTATGGCCCCACAAAGCACCTCCAAAAGAAAGCCCTTGACACACTTCAAGCTAAAGCTCATTCCACAGAATAAAGTTACAGACGTGACTTCCTCTCATATCATTGAAAGAATCAACATTAAATATTATATAGAGTTAATCTCAAAATAAATGATATTTAATTAGTTTATTCTCTTTTTCCTTTGAGAATGGATTTAGTAAAAGATCAAACACGTTAAATGATGATAATTTTAAATAGTTAATTTAAATAAAATTCTACCATATATTACACTTAAAAAAATAAACTGAAAACAAAAACAAATGATAAACATAAACATATGACTTAAAATAAAAATGGATTAAACACTCACTTAGAATTTATACATATTTATTTCTAAATTTCCAGAACATATTGATTGTATTATTTTTGTACAGGAATTCCAGCGTTTATGATCTTAGAAATTTCATTTACAATAAAATTCTAGAAAATATATTATTATCTAATCTGTGCTGTCTCGGAATTGTTTCTGAAACTTTTAAATCTTCACATCACATACAGATCTAATCACAATATAGGACTTCTTGGTCTGCGAAAGTGACCTTTTTCTTCTTCTTGGCAGGAGGAGGTTTGTTTGGTTTCTCTGAATTATTTTCATACCCAAAATCTTCTTTACATGACCAAAACTGAGCATTCTTACGCTTTGCCTTTATAGCAGCTAGGATTTGATCCCTGTTCAGCATTCCTATTACTGAGACTTTCTGTTGATAAAAGTCTACTTCCACACGGTGCAACCCTGCAACAATGAAAAACATTCAGATTTTTAATTCTAGCAACACCACTTTAATGGGTTATTTAAAACTAGTATGCAATTATATCCATAAAATTTTTCTTTAATAATATCATGGATCAGTTCTAGAAAAATGCTTCATTGCAGAAAGAACCTCAAATCTCTGAGATCTATTTACCTTTGAAATGGGAGAGAATCTTTCGAATTTTACGTTCGCAGCCATAAGAATACATTGGTACTCTCATCTCGACCTTCTGTTCATTGATATTCTGTTAGTTGGTCCATAATTTTTAACATGTTAGATAATTCTTATGAAAAAAACACCAATTTTCACCTGTATTTGAGAAGCAGGAACCAGCTGAAGGTTGGACATTTGAAATAACAAATTGCAAAGTCATCTAGTGATATGGCTCGGAGATTTTGTAGAAATGTATAAATGGTGATGATGAAAGAGTAAAGGTTGTTTTTGTTTATCATAAATTTTGAGAGGACCAAGAGAATCTCTTTGGAAGCTGAATGGATATTTTCCTTAATTTTTTTCTTACTTTATGTTAAGTATTCATGTAAGTAATGGTGATCAGAATACCCCTCAAACCAAACATACTTTTATGATTCCCACTAGACAACTAATATCACAAGAACCATTACCGGTTCTGAGTTTTAGTATTTTCTTATTAGAAACATATTATCACATGTATTAATTAAATAAAAATATAAAGTATATTTGATAATTTGTAATAATAAGGTGGTGTGTTGATATACAAGTTTCAAAATCATCAAAATAGTTTAAAAAATATGTATATAAGTTATTAAGATATAAAACTAAAGAGCTGTGTTAGGTACAAGTAATATCATCAAAAGAAAGGAGAAGTGGATAATTTAGAGGAATAAGGTTGCCACAATTAGAGGACTCTTCTAAGGGAAATTTTAGTGCTACTTACTTGCACTAATTATGGTGCAGTTGACAAAAGAACAAACACTACTAACCTAGGTGGCAGAGAGAAATTTGCATCCAAATCAATTATCTCTTGCATGGGAGATGCTTACTTTGAAGGCCCAACAATAATATTTCCATGAGCACACCGGCTCCAACCCCTCCGTTAAGTGGGAGCAGTCAATAAGTAGCTACGAGAGTAACTTTGTTTTTGTTTTAGTGCTAGTGGATGAGAGCCACAAGAGGAATTATTTTCATGGTGCAATGAGAACTACCTTGATGATTGAACAAGTTCTGGACATGCTAAAACTCCAGTACCACCTTCTCTACGTACTCTCGGATTTAAAAGAATAAAATAGTTATAAAATAAACCCTTGCATTAATTCAAAAATTACTTTGAAACATTGTCATTATTATAAATAACAAAATTTATAGACCTCTAAAGCTAAAAGAGAATAGTTCAACTATGAAAAAAATATAGATAAAAGCAAGATAGGCTGGCCACTTAGCAAAATCCATAAATAGAGTAAGTTCCCAAACAATTAGATCAAGATGACAAGGCAAAAAAAAGGGGCTATGAATCCATTTTCGAGTAGTCTAGGCATGAGGGTAAATATAAAACAGATGCTTAAAATTATCTATGCTATTACAGGTAGGACACCTAAGGTGATATATCTTAATGTGAATAATGTTTTTGGACAAGGTAAATCCCTAATAAACCAAACACCATAAAAATGTAGAAGCTTGGACTCGAGCTTAGCCTCCCATATCTAATTAAGCCAAAGGACCAAGTTTGTGGTGAACAATTTAAACATGTCAGTGATTTAATTTGTAGAAGTCAAAAATAAAGGAATATTATTTTTTATAGAATCCCAAGAGTGTAATTCTTAAAAGATGTATCAAAATTCCAATGCTAGTTTTCCTACCAGGAAATTTGTGGTTGAAGACTCAACTTATGTATCATTCCATCATGAATTAGTTTTTGAGTAGAAAGAATATTACGAAAATCAACGCTAAGAACCTTAAATTTACTCTATAATATAAGCCAAGGAGCCATGTCTATAGAAGTGACAAGATCATGAATAGTGTGAATGCCTTTTATAAACGTCTTGAGAGCTTTGATAATTGGAATCTCATCTAGAAGCAAGTTATAGATGTGGATGATGGGGGAACACCATATAGTGTGTTCATTAAAATAGAGGCTCATCCTAAACCTATCTCCAACCAAATTTAAAAATGGTTTGACTAGTTCAAAATATTTCCAAATTCTATAAGAAATAAAAAAGCCTTCAATCTTGACAAGGTATAAAATGACGAGGAGTCTATCGAAACCAACTTTATTATAATCATTATTTACGCAAGGAAAACTATGATAGATTCAATGTTTAAGAAGGAATTTACAAGCTTCATATCTTTTAATGGATCTAATGATTCATTTAGCATGAAGTGCAGTGCTTTGTCTATGGACATCATTGATGCCAATGCTTACTTTATCTTTCAAAAGGAAGCAAAAACCTTAGGTGAATTTTATGAAAACCATAATATTTTTTTCATTATCCCACAAGAAATCCTAGAGGAGATGGGTTATATTTTCATAGGAATATTTAGAAGGTGCCCAAAAATATTAGTAATATACATGAGTCACAATAAGCAATTTTGTGTAGGTTTACCAGCCAAAGATAGGAGTTTGATAATATAATAATATTTATTATTCTCAACCCATTGTAGAACATAATACCAAAATGACGTTGAGGAAATTTCAAAATATAATGGAATGACATGAAACTTAAACATCTCCTCCTTAACAGTCCATTTCTAGTTAAAATTATCAAGTCAACCAAGGATAAGCATTATATTTTGTAGATAGTGTTGATTCTTATTACACTATAGATTTAGACTCAAGGAATTACATAATGTGTCAATATAAACTATAGCTTCATAAGATGAATCTTCATTTTTAGCTAGGGTGAGAAATGAATCATCTATAAAGTGCCCATTCAGGAGTTGGCTCATCATATTAGGGAGAGTTAGTCCTTAACAATACCTTGATTAGTTCTACATGGTATGAGGTATTAGAAGGAATACAATGCCATGCATTAGAAATAAGGTGAAAGAGGATAACCCTACTTGATTGAATGAAAAAGACTAAATATTTAAAAGTTAAAAAATTTAGACACATAAATTACCATTTATTTCTAAAACAATACACTTGTGACCACTCCTTGTACACACTTAGCTCATGCCTAATTCCAAAATCTTTTGACCACTATTCCTTTACTATTATGTGGATGACCTTTTCCTCCAAGTAAATATTGATAATTTTTTTTCCCTATTTCTCATTCTAAATAACATAATCTCATCTTTGAACTTATCCACACTTATAGCTTAGCTCTCTTTACTCCACAAATAAGTCTTCTCATTTAGAATAATCTTTCTCACCAATAGTGTCTAATTATGCCATCTATGTCTTCCCATAAAATAATGGCCAGTTAATCAAATTAAAATTCACCCAATAGGGTCATCTTGCATTTTACGTAAGTACCATCTATAGGAATTCTAAAATGATCTCTATCGAGCCAATTTTTTAAGCCATATGTTCACTAAAGACTCAAATGATTGAAAAACACCAAAATATATAGATACACATTGAAATAAAAGCATCTATTATTCCCAATTTAGAGTCCTCACAACCCTAATATCCCTAAGATAATTTTGGATACACCTCTAAGGTCATATGTCATTATATAAGCACTTAATCACACTAGGGTATCACCATCATTTAGCATTACACCCATATTTCATGCATAACATTATATCATTATTGTACAAAGTCTAGAATGGGTTTCCTGCAAATAAGCATAAGCATAGGCTAACTCCTTTAAAGCTCAACATTTAAACACTTGACTATACTAACATCAATTCACATAAGGCATAGGCCTTATGCACTGACTCAAAGTGCAAATAAGAAGGAATCAGGGCCAATGTTGGGCTAGTTGTGTCATGGCGCAAGGATTCAAAAAGTGGGGAGGGATAAAACAATGTGATGTTAACTTAGTTGAAGGGCATACCCATAGGCAAAGTCCTATTTTAGTGTAAACCCAGGGTTATATAGGATCTGAGTGGGTTGCAAAAATAATTAGGTTTAAGCTATTCACCATACTTAACCTTAATGAATTAAACGAGGGTTGGGCTAATAGGCATAAATCTATACTCATTATACATGTAGAATGATTATGATGTAATGAAAATACAAAGACTTCATTAAAATTTAAAACCAACAAAATACATGGATTTCATATTACATAATTGACCAAGATGTGACATAACACAAACACTTGCATCTGATGGCAATACTACCAGATATGCAAATCAAGACGAACCAAGATGCATTTCAAAGCAACACCATTACTCATTGTTCAAAGTCTAGAATAAGAGTTTACATAAAAAACATTTTATCCACAACCTATATTTTTACAAGAAAACTTGGGTGCATATAATTGGAGCCAAGGTGACTTCCATTCTAAGTCTAAGCCTAAACAAAACTAAAGGCAACATTAATGGCTACTAAAGTGGACACTACAAGGTGTGTTTATAAAATTATTTTTCTAGAGATTAATTGTGATTCTCCATCTCTATTCATTCTCTGGATCAATCTCTTTATATAGGCCTTCATGAACATCTTTGCCAGTGTGGAAGCTAGATGTTGAGTGCTGAGCTAGAGTTTCATCATAATAACCATTGGCTCTATGACCCCACTATTTTTGTGCTCCATTTTCCACCTTTATTTAGATCTTCATCGATGTCCTAATATTTTAGGAGATGGTTAGCCATCAGCCAAATGGTGCATATTTTTCACTGCTTCCTCTAGTTGGCTATAAAAACTGTTAGGTTAATCACTTGCCAAAATATCTAAATGCATTGAGGTGGATATCAGGTTGGCATGAAGACTCCAACAAACTAGAGTTAGGGGCCCAACAATATCCCATAAAAAAACCATAGTCCACCCTCAAAATAAGCCATCAAATATTTTAGATCATAAAACTCAGGTGCATTCTCCTTGAGCTCTATGCTGAAGTGTTCAAATCCCTTTATAACTAGCTTGATATCATTTATGAATAAGCAATGAGCATAAGTGTATCTATTTTATCTAACTCATTCCAAAAGGATTCTAGGTTGGCCTACGCCTTTGCCACACTTTCATCCAAAATCTCCCCTTGCTCACATGCCTTAGCCTATAGGGTGCAAAAGAGTTCTTTTAAGGTTCTCTCCTGATCATTGATTTGATTGCTTAGTGAATTTATGCTCCCCATGATCTGTGACCTTTACGCCTTACCTATGGTGTACACATTTTCCATCATTTACTCCTTTTCATCCTTTGCTTGCTTCAAACATATATGTATTACTAAGGCTTAGTTGGAGAAGTTTAAGAAAATTGCATCTACTTTTTTTTAGCCTTCCTTTAACTTGGCAAAAAGATCCTCCACTTCTTGGAGATTTTCCAATATCTCCTTTATCATGGTTTTGGGGTCTACCTCTTCTTCTTCTTCTTGTGATAGATCAAGATATAGTCTTGGGAGCATCTCCTCCACCAATACACAAATTTTATTGACCTTTGATAGGTTTGAGTTGTTGACATTGACCAAAAGAGATAGCTTGGCCACCTCCATATGCTCACAAAGCTTTTATAATTTTAACTTATTGGCCTGCGCTTCTTTCTTAACTTCATTGAGGATTTTATTAAGTTTCCTCACCTTGCCATCATTTATGAAATTTTGATGCATTACTTTCATGGCCTTTCTTATTAGTGCATTCCTAGATTGGATTGGGTTCATGGCCCATGGGTGAACTAGAATATATTCCTTCCCTTCAATAGTATCTACTTAACTCAAAGTTGAAACCTTTGGTGCCTTCAATTGGGGCTCATCCATGTATTAGTCTAGTGAAAATGAAATTTTTTTGTACATCATTATCATGGTAGTTTATGGGGGCATAGTTTCATATAAGTATAAATATTCATCCCCCCAATCCTTCTATGTTTTTTCTCTGATGTTGAGCTCTTTGTTGCTCTTTTTGATGATGGAATTCTCCTCTATGTGCACTTCTTCCTCTTCACTGGTGCCACCACTCTCTTTGGATACTCCTCTAAGGAGTCACTTGTTTGTTCCTTAGGGGTTTCTTCATCATACTTCTCCCTTTGATCCATTTCTTCATCCCAGGGCTCCTCAATGTTTATTTAAAGGGTTATATCTTAGAAATTAGGGTTGCCTTATTTTTTTTGGTACTCCTCAATTGTCTCTGATTGTTACTCTGAGGTGTCTCTGATTGTTACTTTGAGGTGCCAGTATCACCTTATTTTGGTCTAGATGCCACTTCACTAATTGCATGTGCCTTAGTAACTTCTTGTATTTGTTTAGTAGGGCCACTTGGCACCTGTTTGACCACCTCTACTATTGGTTCTACATTCGAGGGTAATTTTGGGGCCCTCTTCTCCAACTTGCCTTTCTTTTATTCCCAATCAAGTTTCCACTTTTGTTCAAGTACCAAATCTTGGTTTATATCTTCCTTTAAGTCCCATCTTCTTCTAGGATGCTCTTTTCTCCTCAATAGATTGAAGGGCTACTAGGGAAGCCTTATCTTTAGATGTTAGTGCTATTTTCTTAGTGATATCTTTAGAAAGGTTGTATTGCAGGTAAGGCTTGCCATTTCCTTAGTTACTTTTAACACTATGACCACATCAATTTGTAATTCCTCCTAAATGTTTCTAATAATTATTTCCTCTTCACCTTCCTCTATTTATAGGATATAAGTCCCTGCCCTATCTTCTCTAGTTTCTTCTTTTATTATAGGCACCAAGGTATCCTATTTATCCATGTCCATAGGGGTCATGGTAGGAAATGCCATAGGTCCCTTAGTATTTCTTGGATTCTTGATAGAAGAAGAACCCCCTTAGTTGAATGTTACACACTTCTTTTATGTAAGTATAATGATTGGTTTCTCAAAGGCTATCTTTAGTTGTATGTGCTTCATAATTTCCTCTTGTATGTGCTTCATGATTTCCTCTAGTTTTTCACCTTACTTTCTCTGGAGAGACTCTACCTAAAATATTGGTGAATCCTTTACTTCATCTCTAGCAGAGGGGGTGATCATGATATTTTACAAGATTTTTTCCTTCTTACACAACTTCATCTCATGGTATAAGTTGAATTTTTTTATTGATTATAACTCTCTAGAGGAGATGGATATTAGGTATTCTCTATCATCCTCCTCATTTCTAGTTTCCTTGGTTTAAGGGTGAAAAAATTGGCACCTCATCATCCTCATATTTTAATCCATAGTCTTGCCCTAGATGCCAATTTATTATATATTTTGGATCCTCTTAAGTAGCATCATGAAGTATTTGGTTGAAAATGCATAAGGCAATTAGAGCCAACCTAAAAGATTTCCATCTTTGAGCACTAGTCATACCACATAGAAGTGTTACATCATGGTGAAGGTCATCATTCTCACAAGTTAATAAGAGAGTTCTTGTGGGATGCACCACTCCTTTATAAAGGCCTCCATATACCTATCAAACCACCCCCACACTCAGGTTTCATACTTTTGCGAAAAAATGGGGGGATAAATTTAGTCCTAATAATTCACTATTGGGGACTTATGATTTGGTGAAAACACCCATAGGTGGTCATAATCACAATTTGGTACACCTATATCTCCATCACCATTATGATGCGCATGTATCCCCACCAAAAGGTCTTGTGTACCTGATGGAATTCTTGTGCATTCTTTATGATCTCTCTTAAGACAAATTTAAAGATGTTGAAAATGTATCCCTACTTCATGTGTTAGGAAATGCAAAGGAAGGTTTTGATTGTGTCTAACCATTGGCTACTAGGGAAAAGTTTAGAACTTACCAGGTGCATTGATTCCCTTGTGCCTAGATCTTAAATGTCTTTTATGGGGAATGCAAATCCTAACTTGTAATCAGATTTTGTGGTGGCTACTTCTCTCACTACTTTTCCTTTCTTTGCATCCTTGTGCACTTCTATCACTTCTAAGCTTAGTCTTTTCTTCCCTATCACAAACCTAATTACTATTAAAGTGAAAAATATTGATCCTACCAAATCCTAGAATGGTGTCTGGTCTACTTCATAACCAAAATAAATGTGACTACATGTTCAATTTTTGATCTTCCCACCCTTCAATGATAGACTACTTATCCTGTCAAAACCTTTAATTTATTATTTTCCCTTCAAATTTTGTTCATTTTCCTCATATTCACCTTAGGGTGAAATTCAATCTCCTATTCACTCTTTTTCTCACACTTAGTAAGGCTATGGGGAACTTGTTTTCTCTTTGGTAGCATTTTCTCTATCTAGTAGTTTTAGATCCTTGCTCTAATCTATTGAAAATGAAAAGTAAACCACCTATCTCTACCAAATTTGGTCTTATATGCCATTATCATCTACCAAATTGACTGTTGACATCATTCAAATCCTAAAAATCTACTAAAATATGTGAAATTTGATAAAAATTTCCACCATCTACTCATTAATGTAGGTCTTTGTTTTTATGCCATCATTCCATAGCATTAAATCTACTAATAGTTTCTTCAATAAAGTGATAGGAAATTCAAATGGTCACTTCCTACCAAATTTTGGGTGGGTTCCATATATCACAATAGTTACTTCCTTGCACTTTGTTCACCTTGGCATGATCCTCACCTTCCTTATGGTTACCTGGGTGTAGTGTTTCACATGTATGTGATTCAACCTCTCAAGTTCCCTCTCTTTTTTTGTGTTGTGCTTCCTTTCAAGCACACCTCACTATATTGGTTGATTTATTTTTGCTTTACTATCTATTTCTTTGGCCTCCGCTACAACATACAAATCCTTGTGTTGGTCTTCTAATGCATCATTATCTCCTCTTCATCTCTTATGCATGAACACCTTCATATGCACTTTACTCATTATTGATGCCTCTAAGTTTATCAAAGGTGATATTAGTGTTTAAATAACACATCTCACTTTAGAATTCAAATAATTAAGAGCATGAGTTTTAGGTTATGGTAATCTAGTCACTTGTGATGAAATAGTAATAGAACAAGCAAATTGTTCCATAATATTTATAAAATTTCATGGTTGGGAGCCACCTTGGCCCTCAATAATCTTTGTACAATATGTATTAATCTGTACTGATATTAATGGGTTATGATCAAATTATAATCTAAGACTATTCTAAAATTAATATCCATAATGTTTTTAAGCTACAATGATCTAGTTAAAAAAGGAGAAAAAAGAGAAGGGTAGGGCAAAAAGAAAATAAGATACTAATCTTTACCTCAAACATCATGACAAAGTTTAAATTCCAACTAGACATACATTTAACCAATTATATAATAAAACAGTATACACCCAAATATTACCACACATCAAGCAAGTATTTAAGGATAGTATAATGAAATACAAGTAAGAACTAGCTTTGCTTTAAAGATAAATAAAATGAAGTAAACCCAAGCACATTCGGCTATTCTAGCATTTTCACAAATTAACACCCCTGTATTAAAGATAGACATCCATAATTATTAAAAACCATTAAAATTTGAGATATAGAATAGACAATTGAGAGAGAATATAAATAACAATTCACACAAGTTAACAAGAGACAATCTTCCCAAAATTCTCTACTTATATTAATTAATTTTAAGTTTACACTAGTTTTGTAGCTCAAAACTCTCTCTCTCTCTCTATCTTTTAAAAATGACAATGCTCCTTTTATAGGCCTCAAGGAAGAATTTTGATGAGTTTCCTCAACTTAAAAGTGTATGGAATGTGAAGGATAATTGTGCTTTCTACAAATTTTCTTAAAATATAGTAACCTTTTCTACAATAGATTAAACTTTAGGAAACGTGTTAAGAAAATGCACATGCCTTGACAAAAGAATATTCCATTTCCAAAATTTATAATGTTTTCTCAAAATAAAATAGCCTTAACCAATTGGTGGACCTTGTGTTGATGAAGACCCCTAGCTTTGTTGGAGTAACTTCATTGCCTTTTGATGTTGCTCTTTAACTAACTTGAATTTGACAACACACTCAAGGAGGAGTTCATCTTCTTGATCTGCCAAATCATCCAAGTCTCTATCATTTCTTTCCAAATCCTCTTTAATGCTTTTTGCCTTGGCTATCTTATTTTCTATAGTTAGGATTATATCCATGATCATGCTATTATCCCCTCTATACTTGCCTTGGATCTTATTTATGACCTCCTACATTATTAAGGTGACTTTGTGCTTAAATTCATCATCTTTCATGATGTCCATGGATGTGAGCTTTGAATGCATCATAATCATGGTGCCCAGGAGTTTTTCAATTCTTCCCAGTACTTCCTTATCATCTTTGATGTGTCTATTCAAGGATTTGGACCATGTAGTGAAGCTGTTGATTTTATCCAAAATCAATCCCAAGATGGTGTTGAGGTGAGTAATGTTGATAGTCTTGAAGCTAGGGGTTTTATCCCTTATTAACATGCTAATAAAATCCTTTATTTTATCCTCGAAATTATACCATTAGGTTATTAAACCTTTTGATATTGTATCATGTAGGTACAATTCACTCTACCCTAGCTTTGTTAACTTAAGGGAGTCAAACATGTCATGCAATGATTTATCAAACATTTCAATTGTTGAGTCAAGAACTGATAAAACTACACCCTTCTCTAAATATTCATTCTACTTTTGGAGGTTATTTATTCATTTTTTCAAGCCTTTGATGCCAGTTTATGATTGGGCACTTTGATCTTCAGCCAACCCAAGTATATCCTCTTTATGGATGGGGTGCTCACCTGGTCTTTGACCTCCAACTAAAGTCAAACCAACAAATGGCTCCACCTTTTGAAAAGTGAATTCCTCTCCACCTACCATAGCTTTCTTCATTATAATTCTTTCTAATCTAGTAGTGATTGGGTCAAATTGGACACTTACTGAAGAGTGTCATTTTAGGTGTCTTTGGGGCTTCCAGTTGGGTACTACCTGAAGATCCAAGAGTATCCATTTGTATTTTTTACTCTTTATGTTAAATAGATGCTATCCAAGGCTTAAGTTCCTCATGAACTATGATGTTAGTAGACTTTGTGATGACCCATTGATGTTGTAACATTGGTATGTTTTGTATCTTTCCATATCTAAACTATTTAGGAATGGTTGGGACATGAATAAGATTCTCATCATTGAACATATTAACTTCAATCAAAGGGTGAGTGAGGGTTATCTTAGGCCTCTTGGATCTTTCAAGAAAAAATGCTAATTCAGCCTTTGGTTTTTAGGGGAAATAACTAGAACTAAGTCCAAATCTATCTCCTTCCCCTTTTCTTTTCTTACTTCTTAAAATTGGGATTAAAGATCTCTTTCTTGAGCTTCCTCTTCATTAGATACATAGGCACTATCCAATGCCTCTAATTCATTTTCCATTGTCTCCCTAGGATGTAATGCTATCATGTCAATGCATTTAATTTGAGACTCTAGCTTCTCAAGCTAGGTAGAAGAGGTTGCCCCCTCACCAGGTATTCCTTCAGGCTTCTCTTTTCTTTCACCTTGGGCAATTGGTGCTTTTGGCCTTGGCACAATTTATGTATCTAGATGTTTTAGAGGAGGCCTAATAGATGGTCCTAGTAGCAAATGGTATTGCAAAGGATTCATCTACGATATTTCACTAGTATGCTTCTCATATCTTTTCAAACTAGCCTCGATCTTGATGGTGTACTTCTTTAATCTTGTTAGGACCTCTAAAAATGAAGATGATCAGACATACATGGTGTCATAGACACCAATTTGATGTTCATACTTTATGTTTATTTGCTTGGCCTTCAAATGATTTAAAACATAATATCTGGGGTCTTATTGCCTCAACTCATCAAGATGTAAATTGAATGAGTCCTTGTGCCTGGATATGGTGTCCACATTATCCAAATTCTACAACATTATTCTACTAATAGTCAAGGGAAAATTATGGAGTATACATTTCCTCTTTTGTTTTCATACACTATCAATTTCATGAAACAATTGCTATGTAATATCCTATTTGGCTAGTCTGGTGGGCACATAAATTGACAATTTGAGAGGTTGACATAGGGTTATTTATATCTTGATTATAGTGCAATCAGGATACATCAAAAGATCCCCAATAAGTTCCATATAATTTTTGATTAAGGTAATTACCCTCATCATGCGTATCCCTATAATAGTCTTAGACAAGGCTAGAAACACATAGTCATAAATGAATTGTATGTGGTCCCTGTACTTAAATATGTGCAGTTTAGAATAATAATTGGAGACTATATGTCTTCCCCTAGGTGACCAATTTTTGATGTTAGGGATGGTTATGGTGGCCAACATGGCGTACAAAAGGCAAGACATCATAAATAAGTGGTTATAAATCCTCTATTTATAGTAAAAAACTATTTTTTAAGGTAAACACCGATTAATTCTCCAATAGGATGGGTAAGTCATATTTCAACCATGAAATATACATAAGGGACACATAGTTTGTTGATATAAGTGGTGGAAGAGGACCTAGATAGTCTATTTAGCAAAGTCATGATTATTTTAATCCTTAACCTAAATTGGTTGATAAGGATCCTCCTAGCAAGGTCATAAAATACATGGGTTCCTAAATATAGCCATGGGACTAGGGTAGTTTTTTAGTTATTCTAGTTGGACCATTACTTAATTATGGGCAAATCCACCTGAGGGATAGAAAGCTTGTAGTAACTTTCAACAAACATAGGTGAAATGAAAGAAAATCTCTTAAAATTACATTCATGGATAATCATATCTTGATCAAGTCTATAATCCTTCAAAATAGGAGAAATAATGTTGATACAATGAAGTACCTCAGGTTTTACTACCACATGGTGGAGATTGGCCATTTGGATAGAGACTATGTCATAGTACCTCTAAAAAACTATGGTATTCTTTTTTTTCTCCTTGGTGATTTCCTATAAATCTTAAATGGCCTAGAAGAGCTTGGTCTAGTTATTGCTCATGATATTTAATGCTTCTACATCCAATACAGTGTCCTTGAAGATTCTTCCAATTAAATCTAATGTTAAGTACAACTCTATGCCTTCTATATTCTATTGCTTTTGTTCTACCATGGATGTGATTCTACAAGCTATTCAATGATATGTAATCAACTTGAAGGCTAATTTTCACTTATTCAAATGGTAATTGAACTCTTATTATCTTGATTGTGATCAAACTAGGATAAAGTTAGGGTTCTTGTAGATGTTAGGGATTTTTGAATATCTTTTCAAGTTTTAATGGTGGGAACTATTAGAACTTAGGTGAACTTGGTGTTGAGATTTGATTAAGACTTTTGCCTTTATACCTTTGCCTTTTTAAGCCTACAAAATCTTGGGTTTTGTCCACTTTTAGTTAGGTATCATCAATGTGGCAATTTTGTGGCCTCTAGTTGGCCTTTTCATGACATTTGGTTCATAATTAATTTGAAACTTGACTATTGCCTTTTAAAATTTGTCTTTAATCTCACTTTATCAAATCAACCTATATAAATTAATGGGGATCATTGATCTCGATCTTGTTAGTCATACACCACTAGTTATTCTCCATACTAGGCCCCATGATTGTGCCACTTGGTAATCCCATGGGCTTCTTAAGATTTGTGCCTTTGTCAGTCTCATTGTTAGCACATGTGTTCCATTCGATGGCCCCATAGGCCTTCAAGCTTTCATTAAGTAATCTATAGTGGTTTCCATTTTTTGATCATTCTAGTCTGATTACACATGAACCATTAATCTTGGAAAGATGCACGAACTTTAAGTTAGCCTAGGACCAAGTAAAGAGCTTAGGTTAAATACTTTTATCCAAGGTTCTGTTTCACATAAACAAACTTGAAATAAACCTTAGTCCAAAGTATTTAGGCTAATTTTAGATCATATAAAAAGGGGTACCCCATATAGAAAGAGGACCTAATTTAAGATTTTTGACCTAAGGTTTTTATCATATTGATAAATACGAGGCAAACCTTGGGGAAAATACTTTAAGCTAGGATTCATACCATAGGGTCTCACATTTTGGGTAGCCTTGCCAATGAACCCATAAATCCTTTTAGAAGACCAAGGTGGGGGTATTTATATAGACTAAGCATAATATTTTGAACTAAGTTCTAGTCTAATGTTATAAAACATTATTCAACCTTATGATAATATTCAAGCTAAGCCTATGGTATTAATAATTATCCCTCATGTATGTTCAAATTTTAAGTCAAAACACAATTTTCAATTAATCCAAAACCAATATTAACATTGAATCACAAAACTTCCAAGTATGATTAAGGCAACAACATACTCATTTATTTAAGTGGGATCGATACATGAGTTTTAATTTTGATGATCTCACAGATGTCAATGATTTCCTCATAGACATAATTGATATTTGCATGAATGTCAAAATTAAGATCAGGAAATATATCATCGAGGTTTAAATTTTAAGTCCTCATTAATGTTAATGATGGCCTTATGGATGTCAAATGATAGGCATAATAACATCAAATTTAAATCCTACAAAACATAGTAAGACTTTAGAATTTTTGACTTATTACACATCATTCAATTGACTTCCTTAAAGAAAGCATGAACCATTGATAATGATCTAATTAGTTGGATTTGATTGGTTCTTTTAGGATAAAGCTTTGGACACACTGGGTCCATCTCATGTTGTCTAATCATTTATACCCAAATGCATGTGGGTCATAGTCCTGTAGAGAAGCACATGACTTAAGTTAGGGCTCGAGGTAAGTAAGACTTAGGATAAATTATTATGACTAAGGTCTTATTTAGGTTAATAAATGTGAATGGAGACTTAGGGCTAATATTATAGACTAAGCTTTGTGTAAATAAAGTCAGACCAAGCTAGGAGTTTAATAAAAGGGACCCTACATGCATTAATTTGGACCATGTTAAAAATAAAAGGGGACCAAGGAAATCAAGGTGTGAAAGGGACCAAATGCATAAATTTTAGATTAAATATCCTTCAAGTTAAAAAAAAACAACCAAGCCTTAATATAAATATTAGGCTTAAATCCATGGATTATTTAAAATGCTCTTGCTAAAATTATTCCTACCAATTTTGAGTTTAGGTCTAAAATAAACTTGTGCTAGGGTTTCTAAATGATAGTTTCAAGAAGCTTGGACATGGATTCAAATTGAATTTTAATTAAACCAATGGTTAATGAAATATTGAACTGAGATGGAATTATGAAACCCAAGTATGATCTCATTAAGGAGAGCTCCATTAAACCTATGATCTAAAATAGAAAGATCCACTCTTATCAACATTAGGCAAAGCTAAATAAAAATCATGAACAAAGAATACCAATCATACCAAGGGGTGGATGATCTTTAAATGCAAATAATGTGTAAAACATGTCAAATACATTCTGATTAAGTGAATTTCTAGTACCAAGATATTAATTATACAATTTAACACATGGTTCCCCAATTTTTAGAAATAGGGGGTATGTTGACCTTAACAAATGGTGACTTATAGGGGAAATAGAACAATATGTTAGAATTAAAATACTCTAGTTTAAAAAATAATTAGATTAATTATTCCAATTGATTGGTGTCATTATCAAGATGAGTTCATGGTTGAAACAAACCCTGCATCTATAGAAATAGGATCAAACATCAAAACCTAACCATGTTGTGTGTTCTCTTTGATTCCACATACTATTTTCCATGGGATTTAGGAGGAAATATTTAGGTTTCATGCCTTTAACCATTAACATTAACTTTCATCACATTTGGATATTCATTAAGAACCATATTCTAGCTCAAGAAAGGCTTGGGCATTGCTCTGTTGCCATCAAAACATCCAAAGCCCTAATAGAGATGCCTTTGGCTCCACTCATAGCCTTACTCCACTACCATCTAGGAATCCATAGCCTCAGTGGAGATTACCAAAATCACCTCTTCTTGGAAGGCTTTTGATTTAGAAATAAGCTCTTATTTTGTATTTTTAGATCTTTTAGGTCTTTTAACAAAGGTTGGGAACCAAGTTAGCTAGGTTTAGGGATTTGGTCAAATGTTTGATCTTCAGATAATCACCCATGGTTGTAATCTTTGTCCTAGGAAATGATGTTTGATTAGTGAAAACATGACTATGTATTAATAATTCAAGCTTTCCTTCCACATATGCAATTCTTCCTACAACTAAATTTAGATCAAAACAATGTTTAAATTTTCATAAAATAGTTAACCTATGTATAGGTCATTACTAGTTTATTAAAACTATAACATAAGCTTATATTATAGATCCATGATCAATATTTTCTCAAGATACATACAAACATTTTTAAACTTGTGGAGTTTTAGTACTTTAAGATGAAATTCAAGATGACGGCTTCACAGAAGGGCTTATTAGAAGTAGGACACTGAGAAGGGAATAAAACAACATAGAAAAGAAAGAAAAACAAGAAGAAATGAAAAGAAGAGAAAATAAATATATACAAGCATATGTACAAATAAGAGATAGGAAGGGAAACTAAACTAGTTTACCTACACTAACTCTAACTAGTATTACATATTTACTCCATGAAGACCCCATGAGGAGAAGTAGAAAATTAATGCTTGGGATACTAACCATTGGTGGGAAATATTAATTCTACTCCTTGTAGGTCCTTTAGTTCCAAGGTGTTGTTCTTGAGTGTGTCGGTAATATGATAGGGGTCAATCCACAAAGGTGTGAACTTCCCATGTTTTATTTTAGGGTCAGATGCCTTGTCCTAGAGATGAACTAAGTCTCCTCGAGTGAACACCTTTACTTTTGATTTCTTATCAAACCACCTCTTCACTATGGTCTAGTGTCTACTAAAATTAGCAAAATCTTCTTCTCTATCATCTTTCATTTGGACATTGTCCAACAGTCTTGAATTTACAAGTTCCTGACCTTCTTCCATATATTGTTGCATGAACTTGTATGTAGTCAACTTGAGGGTGATAGGGAAGATAGGTTCTTGGCCATACATAAACCATAATGGTGATGTCTTTTGGGCCTACTTGATCCTTATCTTGTCTACCTAAAGGGCATATTTAAGAAGCTTGTGCCAAGTTATGGGTTTGTCTACTATAGAATTCTTTATGGATTTCATCAAGTTCTTATTGGTAGATTTATATACCCAATTACCTTGAGGGTAATGGTTGGATGAGAACTTGAGAATAATACTATTATCATATGCCCAATCTATCATTTCAATAGATGTGAAAGTAGATACATTGCCATTTACCAATGAAAATAGAGTTCCAAATCTTGTGCATATGTTCTCTTATGAAAAGGTGATCAGTTCTTCAGTTATACATTGATTAGTGGCCACTGCCATAGTCCACCTAGTGTAATAGTTAGTAAATATCATGACATATTTGTGACCTTCTGATGAGTTTTGGTTTATCACCCCTATAAAATCCAACCCCCATTTTGTAAAGTGTTTATCAACCATTACTAGTTTTAACAACATTATTGCTCTTGGCTCCTTTGTGATAAAGATTTTGCATGAGTGTCATTCTCTCACATGCTTATGAGCATACCTAAAGATGGTAGGTTAATAATAGCCAACCTTCAAAATTTTGTGGGTTGTGGTTCTTTCAGATGGATGCCTACTCCCTATCTTCTCATGAAACATGCTCATTATTTTAACAAATTCTTTTTTTGAAATGCATCTTAAATAGACACCTTCAAAGCTATTTCAGTAAAGCACTCCATTACTGATTAGGTAATGGGATGAATTGTGTCATAGAGCTATCTTCTAATCCCTAGTTAGTCCTACTAGACAAACACCATTGATTAGTAGGTGAATGATAGGATCATACCAATCATTGGATTGAAAACTTTTTTGTTCAACCTGTATGACATTAAGCTTGGTGTTAGCATTGTCAATCATTTGAATCAAACCTTGACACCTTACCAATTTAATAGTTTTCATCTCGATATCATATTCCTTGAAAGTAAATATCCACTTAGGTCTTTTCTCTCCAAGCTCATTTTGACTTAACATGAGCTTTATAGTAGGGTCAGGTAGGATGACATGCACTTTATTGCTAAGAATGTAGTGCCTAAACTTTTTTATTGCTTTTACCAATGCACATGCTTGTTTATCAATCAAGGAACAATTTAACTCAACATTTTAAAAATGGGTGCTCATGAAAGCAATTAGATGGTCACTTCCATCAATTTTCTAAGTTAAGAATACAATAATAGTATGGCTAAAATCAAATAAATAAAGGTAAAAATCCTTGGATAGTCTAGACTTATCACTACTGGAGCTTGACCATTTATCTCCTTGATGTCCTTAATGGCCTTCATAGTTTCCTCATTCCAAGTGATTTTGGCATCCTTTTTTAGCATGTCATTTAGTGGCTTTATGATTTTTTCAAAACTAGAAATAAACTTCCTCACAAAGTTAATTTTTCTAAAGAATGGTTTTATCTCTTTCTTACTATTAAGAGGCTCTATCTTTGATATGGCTTCTATTCTTTTAGGATCTATAGAGATTCCATCTTTAGTAATGACATGGCGTAGAAATTTTTCCTCAGTAGCACAAAAGATGCTCTTTTTTGTGTTAAGGTAAATCTCATACCTTCTACACCTTTCAAATACCTATTGTAAATGCATGATGTGGTCTTACTTATTTTTAGAAAAAATAGCTAGATCATCCATGTATATAATGATGCATTTACCTACCAAACCTTAGAAAGCATGATCCATTACTCTTTGGAATTTTACTTCTATGTTGATTAGTTTGAATGGAACCCTTGTGTATGCAAGCACACCCTATTTGGTAGTGAAAGTAGTCTTCAACATGTCTTCTTAATTTACTAGTACCTGGTTATACCCTAAAAATACATCAAGAAAGGACATCATAACAAAACCAAAAAACTTTTTCTAACTTGATCTAAATAAGGAAAAGGGTAGTTTTCCTTTTTAGATGACTTATTATGGTTCCTAAAATCAATGCAAAGTCTGATTTTGACATTCTTTTTCCTAACTGGAACCAAATTGGCAACCCAGGTAGAATGTCTAATGGGAAATACAATTTTTGCATCTAACAACTTCTTTGAAAATCATGGGATCTAGAACAAGGTTTATAGGCCTCTACTTCTATCTATAAGGTTTATAGTATTTCTTCAAAGTTATGGTATGAATGATGAATTTTGGATCAAAATGCTCAAGTCATTATAGAACCATGAAATTATGTCTTTGTAACTTGTCAGTAGGTATTTGGCCTTCTTATCTTTAATGCTTGTACATGTTGTTTCAATGTTAATTAGTTGAGGTTGATCTTGATTTTTGAGATCAATTGCCTTATAATCCTTCCCACTTTCTTTGGGAACCCTAGTGTTCTTAGCCAATTTATCCTAGTCAAATAACCTCTCCAAGGCAATTATGCCCTTTGGAATTTTATTTTCATTCAACTAAATGACTTTACAATCAAATCTACCATATTTATCAAGATTATTCTCATTGGCCTCATCAATGACATATGCTTTAAATACTCCTAAATTGGTCATGAAATATAGGATTTTTTGTTCATCATTAAATACCTATAGATGGTTCACATTATCTGGGACAGAGGGGCATAGAACCAGTTTAATGCTGAAATTCTGAGAGTTATGGTTTGGCATGAAATTGGATATAGCTGAGGCAAGCTATTTAGCATATTTTTTATCCTCCCTAGGTATGGAAACAATGTTAAAAGTATCAAAAAACTCCAAGAAATCCTAGACTCTAATTTTGTACCTCTTGAGTTATGACAATTTGTATTGGTATCTACTCCTTACCTAATTGACTACTAGTTTTGAGTCACCATGAACCAATAGTTCTTTGATTTTGTATTTGATGGAAAATTACAAACCTCAGATCAGTGATTCATACTTTGTAAGGTTATTGGTGCATGGGAATTAAATTCTATAAGAGGCATGATATATCTTACCCACAAGGTTGGTCAGGACAACTCCTACCCTAGACCTAGAGTTACATCTATCCCCATCAAAATGCATCTTCCATAACCTAGGGATAGTATGAGAAGGTTTAGAATTAATTACTTTGGTAGTTTAAAGAGTGAAAACTTTCAAATCAGAGTCAACTATGTTCACCTTTTCATTAATAGCATTATATTTCATGATCATATGGTTCATCATTGGTTCTATTTCCACTCTAATTTGATTTGGTATCCCATTCCATGGTGGACACAAATGTGAGTAATTAGTAGACATGTATCCATTCAGGGCCTTTGCCCATTCCCTACTCAATGCTAAACCATAAGCATCCAAATGTCAACAACTTAGATATCAATAAATTATTGAACCCTAGGTTTAGAGGCCAATTGCATATGAAAATTTAGTAACTCCCCAACTACCTTGACTCTATATTTGTCTAAGTAACAACCCTATCATATTTGATAAGAGTCAAGACAAGTTATTTACAAATACCTATTGGCATAATGTTGGTATATGCACCAAAATCCAACAAACAATTATGTATATTATTACCAAACATTCTGATACTAAGCAGAAAAGGTGGGGACTTTGTCTTAGTATTGTACATGGTAACATTGACATTATCAATTTTGGATTCCTTGCTAGGTTTATTTGATAAGGACTCTAACAATATATCCCTTTGTTTAGTTATTTGTGTCAATTCATGCAATGTGATGTTAGACTTTATTTTCTTCATATCCTCTATAATATTATACCTAGTTTTATTTAAAGAAATAAATGCATTGGTGCTTTATTTAAAAGTACTTCCCTTTGGAGGTTTTGGGTTATTATCTAATGTAGTGTTTAGAGGAGTGTCGAAGTTGTTTGGAGGTGTTGATGTAGTCAAAGGCTGCCTCTATTCTTTGTTCCATAGAGGGTAGGTCTTCTTCAATAACTTCTATAAATCATGAAATTATTTAGGAACATCATCAAGTTCATTATCTTTGTGGAAGGGGAAACCAAACATCTACACCATGAAGGTTTGGTCAGCAAATTTAGATCCTAATGTACCTACACCATTATCTTTGTTAGGAACCACTTCAAATGTATCCAATTCTTCTTGAAAGGCTTCACAAGATTTATAGAATTCAATGCAATATATTTTATTATGCTTAGCAGTATAATTAACTCTGTAATAACTTTTAATGCCACATCAATAAGATTAATGTCCATGTTCTTCCTATCAGTAGATGATTTAGTGTTCTTATTATTTTCAAAACTATCATTCTAGAATTTATTATTGGGTTTGTTAAATATTTGGAATAAGAAGTTCCTACCTGAGTCTTCATTAGTATGACTAACCTACTTTTGTAACTAAATAAAACTAGTGATAAACTTTTGGACCATCTTTAATATAGAGTCATTCTCACTCTTAGTATTTTCATATTAATAAACTTGGTTGGCACCAGACATTGGTACTAAAGCATTTTGATCATTTAGACTAAATCTAGTGGTAGTATGGCTTAGGAATCCTAGGTTATGATTAGGGGTAGCATGGATCAAGGGTAACTAGTTTAACACTAGAATCTGATTCAAGGCTGGCCTATTTTGATACATGTTAGGAAATATATTCAAGATGGGCATATGTGAATTAACATTTGGGATAGAGTAAGCCATTTGTCCCTAAGTCTCCATTTTATCATTAATGATCACCACTTTAGAATAGGCATAGGCTAAGATGGTTATTATTGGAAGAGATCTCTTCAAGAACACAAAAGTCATGAGATCTACTACACCCTTATAAGTTTATAGGGCTAAAACATCATCAAGTTTATAGAGATCAATGGTCCAAATATGCATCTTTTGAACCTAGCATTAAATGATCTTATGGACTCACTAACATCTCTTTTGATGGTGGTAAATTATTGGTATAAGATATAGGGACTAATAACCTTGCCAAATTGGTTAATAAAGACATTATTAAAACTATCCTAGCTAGTAATGTAATTGTCAGGTAAATTAAGAAACCATTCATATGTAACATCCATAAATGTAAAAGGAAATAACCTACATGCTACATATTCATGGATAACATTTAAATATATTAATGTATCTTTGAATGATTTAATGTGTTCGTCTACAGTTACAACACTATTTGGATTAAATGTTGTCAATTATTTCTTATGATTGTAAGGGAGATCATGTACTACACCTAGTATGTTGATGGAAGAATCACCTAACCATGCCATACATTGATGAAGATTAAATATAGGAATACCTTGGAGTGGTGAAGTTGGCAAAGACTTCGAATGTCAATGTCTACCTTTGTCTCACCTAGCTTTCCTATGTATATCTAGTTCAATCAAAGGTTCCCTTGTTTCTCAATGTGATCTTGTTATGATTCTAGGCCAATTCAATATTGATAATTTTTATTTATATTTGAAATAAAATGTGTTGAATTAATATTTACAAAGGATAAAGACTAAACTTTCACATTAAGTGAATTTTGAAAAGATTCATGTAAAGAACAACACAGGACCAAGATCTTCAACTAAAATACTCAAATATATGTCTAAATACATAAATGTGAATAATATTTATAGTTCCAAGCTCAAATGAGATCAAATTTGCAAAGTATCTATGAATCTTAACCAAAATAGTTATTATTAACCTCAAACCTATTGAATTGACAAAGTAACAACTATATTTACCACAATCATGTGTCTACTTTCAAATAATATTGATCTTTGTCTAAAGGAATCATAAGGATGGGTATAAAACTATGAATATCACTAATATTTATAGAAATATTTTAAAACAAACACAAATCTACAAATAATATCATGATCTTTGATCAAAATACACCAAAACTAGCAAAGATCCTACAATTTCACAAATATTTGTGGCCCTCTTTCTAGTGCCAATGGAGCTTTGCCTATTAATGACTCTAAGTGTATTATAGGTGATATTAGTGTTTACATAATACTTATTATTTTATAATTCAAATAATTTAGAGTATGAGTTGCAGGTTGTGGTGATCTGGTCATCTGTGATGAAATCATAGAAAAACAAGCAAACTGTTCCATAATATTTATAAAACTTGGTGGTTGGGAACCACCTTGGTCCTCAATAATATTTACACAAGGTGAAGTAATATATATTGATATCATTAGGTTATGATCAAATTATAATCTAAGACTATTCTAAAATGAATATCCATAATGGTTTTAAGTTATATTGATCTAATTAAAAAAGGAGAAAAAAGTGAAGGGTAGGGCAGAAAGAAAATAATCTATTGATCTTTACCTCAAACATCATGACAAAGTTTAAATTTCAATTAGACATAAATTTAACCAATGTATAACATGAAATATCATACACCCAAATCTTACCACACACCAAGGAAGCATCTATGGATAGGATGATGAAATATAAGTAAGAACTATCTTTACGTTAAAGATTTAATACTGCAATAAAATAGCATATGCACATCCTTATACAGAGTAAATAACATAAAGTAAACCCAAGAAAATTTGTCTAATGCACAAATTAGAAACCTTGTATTAAATATTAATGCCCATAATTCTTAAAAACCATTCAAATTTGAGATCTAGAACACACAATTGAGACAAAAGCTAAATAATAATTCACACAAGCAAAGATGAGACAATATTTTTATAATTCTCTACTTATATTAATTTCTTCAAAATTTACACTAGTTTTGTAGCTCACAACTCTCTCTCTTTTATAAATGATAATGTTTTTTTTATAGGCCTCAAGGAACCATGTTGGTCAGTTGCCTCAACTTACAAGTGTACAAAAATGAAGGACAATTGTCCTTTCTTCAAAGTTTCTTAAAAGAATCTAAAATTTCTAAAATAGACCGACCTTTAGGTAAAATGTTAACAAAATGCACATGCCTTTACAAAAAAATATTCCATTTCCAAAATTTATAATGTTTTCTCAAAATAGAATATCCTTAACCAATTGGTGGGCCCTATGTCGATGAAGGCCCCTAGCTCTATTAAAGTAACTTCATCGCCTTTTGATGTTTCTCTTAAACTAATTTGAAGTTGATAATGGGCTCAAGGAGGAGTTCATCTTCTTGATCTGCCAAATCATGTAGGTCTCTATCATTTCTTTTTAACACTTCTTTAATGATTTTCACCTCATTTATCTTCTTTTCTATAGTTAGGATCATATCCATGAGCCTACTATTATCCCTCTAGACTTGCCTTGGCTCTTTTTTCTCACCTCCTACATGAGTAAGGTAACTTTGTGCTTGAATTAATCATCTATTATGATGCCCATGGAGGTGAGATTTGAAAGCTTCATAATCATAGTCCCTAGGAGTTTTTCAATTCTGCCTAGTAGTTCCTTATCATCTTTGATGAGTCTCTCCAAGGATTTGTACCATGTACTCAGGCTATTAATTTTATCCAAAATCAAGCCCAAGATGGTGTTCAGGTGAGTAATGTTGATAGTCTTAAAGCTAGGGATTTTATCCCCTATTAAGATGCTAATCATATCCTTTATTTTGTCCCTAGAACTCTGCCATTGGGTGATTAAATCTTTATCTACTGTATCCTACAAGTATAGTGTACTTTGCCTTAGCTTTGTTGACTTCAGGGAGTCAAACATGTCACATAATAATTTCTCAAACATTTCAATCATGGAATTGAGAATTGATAAAATTTTCTACTTCTCTAAATCTTCATTCTACTTTTCAAGGTTCTATATTCATTTTTACAAGCCTTTGATGCTAGTTTTCAACTCTGGGCACTTTGAGATTTTGCCAACACAAGTATATCCTCTTAATTGATGGGGTGCTCACTTGGTCTTTGGCCTCCAACTAGATTCAAATAAAAAAATGGCTTCACCTTCTAAAAAGTGAATTCCTCTCCACCCATCATAGCTTTCTTCATTGTAATTATTTCTAATCTAGTAGTGGTTGGGTTAAATTGGACACTTATTGAAGAGTGTGTCATTTTGGGTGGCTTTGGGGCTTCGACTTGGGTGCTACCTAAAGATCTAGGAGTAGGAATTTGTCTTTCATTCTCTTTCTATTGTAGAGCCACTATCTAGGGCTTAATTTTTTCATTAACTATAGTTTTGATAGACTTTGTGATGGCCCATTGATGTTGTAGCATTGGAATCTTTTGTATCTTTCCATATAAAAAACCATTCAAGAATGATTGGGCCATGAATTAGATTCTCATAACTTCATAGATTAAATTTACTCAATGAGTAAGTGAGGGTTATCTTAGGCCTCTTGGTTCCTATAGAAACCAATGCTAATTTAGGCTTTCTCTTTTGAAGGGAATAACTAGAACTAAGTCCAAAGCTATTTCTTTCCATTTTTCTTTTCCTACTTCTTCAACTTAGGGTTAAAGCTCACCTTCTTGAGATTCCTCTTCATCATAACAATTAGCACTAGCTAGTGCCTCTAAGTCATCTTCCATTATCTCCCTAGGATGCAATGCTATCATGTCAATGTATTCAATTGGATACTTTAGCTTCTCAGCTTGGGTAGAAGAGTTTTCCCCCTCACTAGGTCTTTTTGCAAGCTTCTCTTTTACTATACCCTAGATAATTGGTGCTTCTATCATTTATGTAATTTTTTCCTTTGGCTATTTTGGAGGGGGCCTAGTAGATGGTCTTGGCAAAAAATGGCACTACAAAGGACTCATATATGAAATTTCACTAGTGGGCTTCTCATATTTTTTCAACCTAGCCTCAATCTTGATGTTATTCTTCTTCAATCTTGTCAGGACCTATGAAAATGAAGATACTTAGATATATATGGTGTCATAGACACCAAGTTGGTGTTCATACTTCATTTTTATTTTCTTGGCCTTCAATGATTTACAACAATATCTCTAGGGTCCCATTACCTTAACTCATCAATATGTAAATGGCATGAGTCCCTCCTAGAGATGGTGTCTACAATGTCCTAATTCTATAGCATTGCTCTATTGATAGTCAATGGAAAAGGATGGAATATCCCTTTCCTCTTTTATTTTCATAAACTTTAAATTACATGGAATAATTGTTATTTAGTAACCTATTCAACTAGCTTGGTGGGCACATAGATTAGCAACTTGAGAGGCTAGCATAGGGTTCCTTCTATCCTGATTATAGTGTAATCAAGATACAACCAAAGATACCCAATTATCTCCACATAATTTTTGATTAAGGGACTTACCCTCATCATGGGTAGCCCTATAATAACCTTATATAAGGCTAGATACACATAGTCACAAATGGATTGTATATGGTCCCTTTACTTGAATATGTGTAATTTAGAATAATAATGGGAGACTGTTTGTCTTCCCTCAGGTGACCAATTTTTGATGTTAAGGATGGTTATGGTGGCTAACATGGCATAAAAAAGGTAAGACATCATAAATAATGGTTTCCAATCCTCTTATTTATAAAAAAAAATTGTTGTTTCTTGAAAACACTGATCAATTCTCCAATAGGAGGGGTAAGTCCTTTTTCAACCATGAAATATACAAAAAGGGCCCATAGTTTACTGACATAAGTGGTGGATGGGGACCTAAATAGACTTTATATCAAATTAATGATTATTATAATCCCTACCCTAAATTGGATGATAGGGATCCTCCTAATGGGATCAAAAAATACATGGGTTTCTGAATATAGCCATGGGACTAGGGCAATTTTTAGGTCATTCTAGCTAGAGCATTACTTAATTATGGGAAAATCCACCTAAAGGATGGGAAGATTGTATCATCTTTAAAATGCCATAGGAGATATGAAATCAGATTTCTTAAAATTACTTTCATGGATAATCATATCTTGATGAAGTCTACAATCCTTAAAAAGAGGAGCAATAATGTCAATACAATGAAGTACCTCAAATTTTGCTGCCATGTGGTGAAGACTAGCCATCTGGATAGAGACTATGTCACAGTACCTCTAGTAGACTATGGCATTCTTTTTTTCCTCCTTGGTGATTTGGCCCAAAATAGCTTGGACTAGTTATTGTCCCCAATATTTAGTATTGCTGCATCTAATACAATGTCCTTAAAGATTCTTCCATCCACATCTAAAGTTATGTATAATTTAGTTTCTTCTCTATTTTATTGCTTTCGTGATACCATGGATGTGAGTCTGAAATCTTCTAAGTGATCTATAATCAACTTGAGGGATAATTTTCACTTGTTCAGATGGTAAATGAACTCTTCTTAGCTTGACTATGATCAAACTGGGATGAAGTTTAGGCTATTACAGATATTGAGGCTTTTTGTAGGTCTTTTTGAGTTTCAATAATGGTATATATTATAAATTAGGTTAAATTGGTGCTAATATTTGATTAATACTTCCACCTTTATACCTTTTCCTTTTTTGAGCCCATAAAATCTTGGGTTTTGTCCACTTTTGCTTAGGTCGTGTCAATGTGGTAGTTTTGTGGCCTCTAATTAGCCTTTTTAAAGAATTTGGTTCCTAAATGAATTGAAAATTTATTATTGCCTTTTAAAAAATTTCTTTAATCCCATTCCATCAAATTGATCTATATGAATCAATGCAGATCATTGATCTCGATCCTATTTTTTCATGCCACTAGTTGTCTTCCATATTAGGGCCCACAGTTGTGCCATTTGGTAATCCCACAAGATTTATAAGCTTTGTGCCTTTTTCAATCTCATGGTTATCACATATGTGCCATTTGGAAGTATCATGGGCCTTTTGGATTCCATTAAGTAATCTACATTGGTTTCACACCGTTTGATCATGCTAGTCTAATTACGCATGAGCCGTTGATACTAGAAAGATACACAAACTTTAAGTTAGCCTATGACTAAGTAAAAATATTAGGGTAAATACTTTTATCTAAGGTTTTGTTTTGTGTTAACAAATATGAAATAAATCTTAGGCTAAAGTATTTAGGCTAAGTTTAGATTATCTAAAGGGGGACCCCATATAGAAAGAGGACCTAGCTTAAGGTTTTTGACCTGAGGTTTTTATCATATTGATAAATATGAGGCAAACCTTGGGGAAAATACGTTAAGCTAGGATTCATACCATAGGGTCTCAAATTTTGGGGAGCCTCTCTAATGAGACCATAAAATCTTTCATAAGACCATGGTGGGGGTATGTATACAGACTAAGCATAAGGTTTTGAACTAACGTCTAGTCTAATATTAAAAAACATTATTTAACCTTATGATAATATTCAAGCTAAGCCTATGGTATTATTAATTATCCCCCATGTATGTTTGAATTTTAAGACAAAAAATAGTTTGTAATTAATCCAATAACAATCTTAACAATGAAGCACAAAATATCCAAGTATGATTAAGGCAACAACATGCTCATTTATCTAAGTGGGATTGTCCACGAGTTTGAGTTTTGACAATATCATAGATGTCAATAACATTTGAGTGAATTTTAAAATTAATATTGAGAAATATATCAATAGGGTTTAAATTTGATGACTTCATAGACATTAATGATGGCCTTGCATATGTTGAATGATAGGTGTGAGAATGTTAGATTTAAATCTCATGGAACATAGTAAGCCTTTAGAAATTTTGACTTACTACACATCGTTCGATTGGATTCCTTTGATTAAGCATGAACCATTGATCATTATCCAAGTAGTTGGTTCTAATTAGTACTTGTAAGATAACTATTTGGACTCATCAAGTCCATCTCACATCGTTTGATCATTTCCACCTGAATGTACATGATTCATAGATCCTACAGAGAAGCATGTAACTTAAGTTAGGGATTGAGGTAAGCAAGACTTAGGAAAAAATCTTAGGACTAAGGTCTCATTCAAGTTAATAAATGTGAATGGGGCCTTAGGGATAAGATTATAGACTAATCTTTATGAAAATAAAGTTAAACTAAGCTAGGAGTTTAATAAAAGGGACCATATAGGCATTAATTTCAACCATGTTAAAAATAAAAGGGGACCAAGGAACTCAAGGTATGAAAGGGACCAAATTCGTAACTTTTAGATTAAGGTTGGTTCAAGTTGAAAAACATGACCAAGCCTTAATATAAATATTAGGCTTAAATCCATGGACTATTTAAATTGCTCTCATTAAAAAATTTCTCACCAATTTTGAATTTGGGTCTAAAAGAAACTTGTGCTAGGGTTTATAAATGAGGGTTTCAAGAAGCTTGGACATGGGTTTAACTTGAATTTTAATTAGAACAAAGGCTAATAAAATATAAAACTAAGATATAATTATGAAACCCAGGCATGATCTCGTTAAGGATAGCTCCATTAAACCTATGATCTAAAACATAGAGATCCATTGTTGGAAACATTAGGCAAAGCTAAAGAAAAATCATGAATGAATAAGACTAATTATACCAAGGGTTGAATGATCTTCAAATGCATATAATATACAAAACATGCTAAAGACATTTTGATTAAGTTTCTATTACCAATGTGTTAATTGTACAATTTAACATATGGGTCCCAAATTTTTTAAAATAGGGGGTATGTTCACCTAGACACTCATCAAATAGTACTTATAATTCAATTATCCTAGTAGACTTCACACACACCCAAAAAATTAGGTGTCTAGCCTTAGGTGATTTAAAATAAACTGGACTCAATTCACCTGACTATATTTATGTGAGAACAAGTTCTAGGAGTGTTCTACTATGGGCCTGAAAGCACCACACTTATTCAAACAACATAAAAAAATAAAACATAAGGCAAAGATTTTGCTTGCACTAATTTTTTATGGTCACAATATAAAGCATCCAATTTTTAAATATAAATATAGCATTAGAGGGTGCATGTGGCATTCTATTAGTGGTATAATTTCAATTTATTATTGTTGAAATGCTCAAGGATCATTTCACTAGTCAGTGTGCATATCTTGCATGTGCTAGTCTCCAAGATGTTGTGGATTACATATGGTCCCATGCACCTAATCTATAGTTTGCCTGGGTGACTTAAGTACTTAGAATCATACAAAAGGACCGATGCACCTTTTGTAAATACCTTAACCTTGATATTCATATCATTCCATGAATTTTGGTGTGCCATCTCTATCTGGTGGTTCCATCGTGCCTGGGCACATTTCTCATCCAACATATTCAAATATTCCAGGTGTGTGCTTAATGAATCTTGGTCATCTAATCAAACAATAAAAATGATGCATAATGAGGGAATTAGGAACTCCATAGGTAAAATAACATCTACCAAACACTAGTTGGAATGGTGTATCCTTATTCAGGCACATTTATGTCATACAATAGGTTCATAACATAGCTAACACATGGTCATCCCAATCCTTGTGAATAACATCATAGATTTTTTTTAGGCATGTCCCTAGTATTTTATTGAATTATTTTATGGTACCATTAGCTTGGGGGTGGTAGGGTGTCATTTTATGGTGCACCACCATATATTAGGATAACAGGTTCTAAATTATTTTATTGATGAAATGTGTACCATGATCACTAGTCAAGCTAAGTGAAAACCTATACCTACTAGTAGTATTTTATGAAATGAAGGTTATTTATATCATGGCTATATAATTTATGGTTAGTTTCACTTATTTCCACTTGGGAAAATAATATGTGGTAGCCTGGATGTACCTTATACCTATTCACCTCATAGTAGGAGTGATAGGCCCAACAAAATCAATGGCCTATTTTTTGAATGACACCTATGCAAGGATAAGGATGAGGGGAATATAATATTGGTGGTTTGGATTGCCTATCCATTGGTAGACATCATAGTTTTTTACATATTCTTTTGCATAATTAAACATAGTCGACCACCATAAGCCCAATTATAAAACTTTTCACATTATGGCATCTCTAGCATAATGGCCTCCAATAATCCCCTCATGTTCTTCTTGTACTACCAAGTCCCATTTATTCTCTAGGACACATCGGTGCATAATCTCATCATAGACCAATTTTTATAATTCCCTACCAATGAGTTGAAATGGGGTAACATGAACTATAAACTGCTTCTTTTCTTTAGCTCTTGTGGCCTGAAGTGCATACTTAGAGGTAAAAAATGTAGCTATCTCTACTAAGTCTTTCAAGATGCATAGGATCCTATAGAGTTTCACATCAGGCATATCATATTCAATTGGTGTTGTCACATCTCTAGAGTTGATATGGGATGGATGATTTGGGCCCAAGTTTTGCTTTCCAAGCTTGACTACAACAAAAAATTATAATTCTTGGAATAATATGATCCATCATCAAATGTACCAATGCAAAATGGGCTTGTTCACTAGGTAATTTAGCACTCATGATTAGTAAAGAATATAAATGATGTTTCTGGAAAACACTTTCTAAACTTTTATAGGGCGTAGACCATGGGAAGCATATCATTCTCAGTTGTGGTGTAATTTTATTCTACCCTAGTTAGTTTCCTGCTTTAAAAATAAATAAGATGTTCTATTTTCCCTTTGCCTAGTTTTGTAATAATGGTGCCAATTGAAGTACTAGAGGCATCGATGTGGAAATGGAAGGGAGTTACCTAGTTAGTAAATTGAATTATCATCATACTTTCTAGATTTATCTATAATGTCTTGAAATCAACCTCCTATGCCTACCCCAATAGACTGAACCATCCTTCCATAATAGTTCCTCTAGCGGTGCCATAATCCTAGCATAATTCCATATAAACTTCTAATAATATCTTCAATGTCCAAGAAAGGTATGGACATCCATCTAAATTGATGGTGTTTAAATCTAAAGGATGATTACAATATTAGCTAAATCAATGAGCAAATCATCCTTATAGATATGTGTTCGAGCAATGTGACAAATGGTGTCGCAAAAATACACTTCTTGAGATTTAAAAATATTTTTAACTATTGTCACCTTTCAAACATCAGGTATAAATTGTCATAATGATATTTTACCAATATATACACTATCCAATCATTTATATACACTTGGAGGAACTTGTGAATAAATTCTTTGAATGCGATGATCATCATGGGGGAGAAAATAGCTGGCACATTCTTTAGCCTAAAGGGCATCATGCTATATGCAAAACATCCCCACTCAATCTCAAAGGTGGTTTTAAGCTTGTCTTCCTACTTGATATAGAACTGATGGTAGCCTAAAAATACATTAATAAATGTGTATATTTTCTAACCTATGATGCCATCCAATACTTCTTCAGTGAACAGAGTTGGGAGATTATTGGTCATATAGGTGGTATTTAATATCCTATAGTCAACACAAATTTGAATGCATCCATCCCTTTTAATGTTAATGACCATGGAGATGAATCATTTGGACACTTTCACTAGGTAGATAATTATTATGGATAGCATGCGATCAATCTCAATTTTGACCTTGGCACATATATTTGGGGTTCATTCTTAGGGCCACTTCTTAACTAATCTCACACCATTGACTAATTTGATGCTCATTTTACTAAGGGATGGGTGGATTCCTTTCATATCCTTATAGTTTCACAGGAGTAGATCTTGGAATTATTTTAGTAGATAAAAAATACATGCTAGTTTTATGTCAAACTAGTAGGTGCTTAGAGTGGTAATTTTGGGTTCCCCTTCTGAGATGATATCTACCATGTTAGCTTTTAACAGTGCCTGATAAGGTTCATGATTCTCCTAGTGTGAATCCATGACCTATCTACTACCATTAGTTGTCTCTAATAGAATATGGGTAGGGTTTTATTCTTTTGGGGTGTCATCTTAAATTTTGTGCACTAACTTTTTACCTCCTACCAAAATCCTCTAGTTGTGCACTTTCCAAGTGTCATCATCTTCATCGCTAGAGTCACTATTTAGAATTTGTTCTATAAATAAGGTTGGGTGTGCTAACCCTTTTTTTTGAAAATGTCCCTTAGGTGCTCTTAAAATATAATGGTGTCCTCAAATACTAACCTTAAAACTATCTATAATGGCTCAATTACTTCAAGATTCTATGAAGAAAAGGAGAAGGTATTAATGAACTGCTCCTTAAGGGCATTCTAGTTTGTTATTTCATGGTGCATCTCATTTACTACATACCACTCCTACACCCAAGTATTTAAGTTTTTTTAGAAGGTGTGCACCCAGAGGTTTCTTGGGGTGATTTCACCATAAATAGTCCATGTTTCTTCACAAAGTCATACATGAGCTATGGGGTCAAAATCACTAGAGTAAGTTGAAATGTCCAATTTCTCATTGCTTTATTTTAATCTATTGAAAATTACCACCTTGACATCCTACCAAGTAGGTAAACTAGGATTCTATGCTACCCACCAAAAAAGTGATAATTATTTTCAATGTGTACACTAGTGTTCCCATTTTATCCACTTACTTTATTATGCATGACTCAATATCATAGACATAGTCTTCTACAGAATTACTTCCTTCATACCTTAGGAATGTAATAAGATTTCCCTTAATAATACAAAACATTTTTATTCCCATTCTCTTGGCATAAGGGATCCATCTTTTAGGAGTGAGATTAATCTATATCTAACTTATCTTTACTAGTTTTGGTGCCTTTACTCATACCAAGTGGCACTATTGGTCAGTTGTCTCATATGCTTCCTCAACCCATCTATCACATGTAACATATGTGATGTTTGAGGTTGATTGTCCATCCTCTTGAGAGAGGATTCCTTGATTGTTTTGATCTAGGGTCTTGGTGCCTTGTGTTGTGATGTTATATATATGGTTGATTTCATCCTCAATATCCACACTCTCGACATAGGGGGGTCCTTAGTCTTTTGAAAGAGGTATGACTAATCTCTAATTTACATTTTCAAAGTTCATGTAGCTCCTTTTGAAGCACATAAGCATTGAGTAGTTGTCTTACTTCACTAACTCTATTACTTCAAAGTCATCCTAGAATTTGATGCCCATGATATATATAACTACACTTTTTAGAATCCCAATAAGATACTACTAGGTCTTATTTTCCATGAAGAACACATGAGGGGAAGGTTTCAAATCTAGGATACCCATTTTCTCCTAAGTGGTCTTTGTCAAGATGTTGACCTTGGTGCTCATGTCTATGAGAACCTCATAGATAAACCAACCATCAATAGTGGCATCCACAAAAATTTCTTGGTCATATTCAACATTATAAGTGTGTCAAACTTATCACACCCTCTCCATGCAGGGCATGGTGACCTTGACTTGATTTTGGCCTACATTTTCCATAAGTAAGTTATTTAATATGGTCATCACACCCTTAATCTATAAGAGGTGAAGGATCTAAATCAATTATTGTAATTCATATTCTTAGCTAGATTTCTTATTTTGAGCCATGGAAATCTTGGATTTTAGGTCTTATGAAAATTGGAGATCACCTTGCATGTTTTTTATTATGCTCATAGCCTACTGTAGTAAGTCCTGATGCATTAGGTCTAGATGTTTGGGTTATGTTATGCATCATTTTAAACCTTATCCTGATACTTGAGGAATAACTCATATACTATCATAGCTGGTAGCTAAGTGGTGAACCCACTTCAATTAGTTTCATGTACCTTGACTTCTACTGTGCTTGTAGGATGAGCCTTTAGGGTCCATTTTTCTATCTTCCACTCTAGTCTAGTTATCCTTGCACCCTTTTATACACTAGGCCTTTCTTGATTGAACTTTTTTTAAAGGTCAAGGCATTATTTGACCTTATGGGGCCCTTAACAGTACCCACAACTGGGATATGTAGGATAGCCATGTCGATAATGCTCTATTAAGCCACACTTATAACATCAACATGATGGGAACTTTCCACCATTACATCCTCCTCCTCACCCTCTAGTGCCTTATTATATCCTGATGTCTGCATTTTATTGGCCATAGCCATCATTACCTTGGTTTTCTTACCCTCCCATAACTGTTATATCCTATCATGCACCCATTTCTATGTTTTTATGAATTTTATCAATTATCCAATAGTCATCAGTGGTATGGGTATAGGAATCACATAATTGAAAATAAATGGTTATGTTGACTTGGTTGGTACATTGTAATAAAGGGTTATTTTTCATGTCATGTGCTTCTTGATAGATTTGATAGCTTAAAAGTAGAGCACACATGTTATTCCATGGGTAGTTCATTATATTATGGATTATAATTTATAATCAGTACACCATATTCCACATCAAGTGTCATACATAGATATGGTAATAATATTTTGGACCTTGGATGTCATAGATGTAATCTACACCTCCACAAATGGGTTGATCCTTATATATACACTTCTAACTACCTTAGCTCTGAGAAAAATTTCAATCACTTATCAAGGGTCTATAAAAGTCTTCAAGAAAAGTACCCTATGAAATGACATGAACAACCCCCAAAAAACCAATGTGCATGTTGAGAAGGGTGTATATCATATGACAGCTTTCATAGGAAATTTTTGAACTGTGCATCATGCAAGTGTATACTATCAAAGAGTCCTTAGATAATTTCTTTAAGCATGGTAATGCTCTATTATTCAAACTCTAGGATGTCAAACTCTTTCAAAAATGCATTCCTCATAGTATCATAGTTATTCATGGCCTAGTTAGGATTAAAATTTCAATAGCAGGTATGGGCAAGCTCAAGTAAAGGGGTTGAAAAATGAATAGCCTTACATTCTTATTGGGTTATGCCTCACTTGCACCACTGTAATTCACTCTTTAGCACATGTCCTACAACATTTTCCATGTTGTGATACTCCAGGAAGTGCATAACCATTTTTTAGTAGATATAAGGTGGGAATGTAGTTGGTACTTGTGTTTTCCCCTAGAAACTACCCTCTTTGTGGTGGTCATGTTTTATTAGATACATTATTTCCTCCTCCCAGTGGGTTTCTTCCAACACCTTTGGCCCCAAGGGTAGGCACTACTACTATCATTCTTACTAGTACAATCAATGCCATCAGTGTTGTGTTATTTGTAGGTGGTGGTAAACCACTTTCTATGAGATGTTTCACACCTTACATTTATAACATTTATTATGTTGGTATGCCCACATTCAAGTTATACTATGGTGAGATAACACTTAATGGCCTAGAGGTAGTTGTGCTCACCTCCTTGTATGGAATAATATGTTCAATATTAAATTTAAAATCTAAATATGAATAACTTCTAAAGATCAAAGGTGTTGGTAGGGTTAAAAATCAATTTTATACTATATTCAAGTGGGGTATCCATCATATGAGCATGTGTTATAGGATCAAAATGGGTGGGTGTATTAAGTGTTTCTATACTCACCAAATTCTTTAGGAATTCATCAAATTACATAACTATAAAGTGTTAAGATCAGTGTTTTGCTTCATTATACCTCATCTTCATAGTAATATTTTTCCAGAGATCCTTCCCCATGCCCTTCCTATACATTATGGGTCCTTTTGGCACTTCTAGGTTCTAGATCCTCCATAAATCAATGATGTCTATTATTATAGACTTTGTTTTTAGCTCTCAAGTGTCAATTTACTTGTCCCCTTCCATTATACCTCACCTAAACATCTCCCTCTTCCCCTTTACAAAACTCATACATGAAAGGATTTTAGCCTTCTATCACCAAATTTTCAAAACCATAATCGACCATTAGCTTCTTGAGTTCTATGTCAAAATCCTCCATGACCATTCCTCTAGTGTTGCGTAATAATTGGTATTCTACTTCCTCGAGGCATGAATAATTTGATACTTGAACTCAAGCACATAGATATTCAGACATATTTTCCACTATTTATCCACCACTTTAGTCCAGGTAACATCCAAGTCCTAAGCCTCTCTAGGTACTCCCTTTTCCACTTATAGTGTCATCCATAGCTTCTTCTTTTATGGGTTGAATAAGAATCCAACCACTTGTACACATGCTCATATAAATCATAGAAAAAGACCTCTTAGAAAGTATCATATAGGTTTTCATAAACCCATTTTCTTGGCTTTGTTCTTTACAGATTAGATGCTTCTATGCAAAACTATTTTTTGCATAGTGCAGCTAGCACTCAATGTTTTCAAGAGAAGGATTGTACATCAGTATGTTACGCTATCATAGCACCAAAATTGAACATGGGTCTTAGCAATGGAACCAAAATGTTTTACAAAGTCTAGAAGGGGTTTTCTACAAATAAGCACAAGCATAGGATAACTACTTTAGTGCTCCACATTTAAACACTCAACTATTCTAGCTTCAATTCACATAAGGTGTAGACCCTATGTGCTCACCTGAAGCATAATTATGAAGGAACTGATAATGTATCTAGTTTATATTTCCATCAATAAAATACTAAAACAATAATGGAGCTGAACACTGATAATTCTTCACACAATAATATATATGCTATATTATTTCTTCTGCTTCATAATTTCATATGAATGATTGTAAATATATACGAAATGAGTTTCCTATATTCAAGATGGTAGATCCCTACAAAATCTCCAATGAACAATCAACTAAATCTCCCTCAAACTTATATGTGAAATATTGTTATAACATATAACAATATAAAACTAACTAATATATTCTAATAAATAACTACTAAATTACTATATGGTAATTACTATTTAGTAAATAGTAATTTACCTTACAATAAATACATAATTATGAGTACTAATGTTAGGCTATCCCTAACATTCCCCCCTTTATTGTGAACATGGGTAAGACATTATCCTATACTACAACTCTCACAAAAATCAAATGATGGTTTTTCACTTGGCTAACCACCAAACTAAAAACATTAGATGGTTTTTCACTTAGTTTACCATCAACCTAAACATAAAGGATGGTTTTACACTCAGTTTACCATCAACCTACATACAAAGGATGATTTTACATATGGTTAACCAATAACCATGAACACATGATGTTACAACACACTTTTAGTTGCCATCGTTATCTTATGTTAAGGGATTACATAGGAAATATTACTCACTTATTATAATACCTGAATAGGCATGGACTTATATTCTTATTCAAACACACACTATGTTGAAAATATAAAATATCCATATGTGCCACTATAGTAAGAACTTCCTCTTCATTATTAGATAATGAGAGGCATATAAAGTCTCTATCCTCTAATTGATGAAGTTGATTCACTCAATCAAAAAATTCATGAAGTTCATTCTATTATTTTTAATAATATAACCCCCCCTAGTTTGGATGTCGTGTACAAGTGATAATGCATCTGTAAGGTAAATTGTTTTTGATATTATAATTTTTTTTGTTTTTGAGACTTTTTGACAATAAGGACTCACATAAAATACTTTTTACAAATGATGACATTATTTTGAAGCTTATAACTAATTAAAAATAAAATATTTTTAATAAGAAAGTAATATTTAATTAATTTCTAAATTAACTCAAAGACTAAATTAGACACACGAAAAACCTATAGACTTAAACTAATAGCTTTTTTGACTTTTTTTTACAAACTTTGGACATTTGACTCATTATTATTTTTTAATTTTTATTTTTTTAATAATATAATACAAAATCTTAAAATCTTGACTATAAAGACTAGATTTAAAAGATTTTTTGAATTTTTAAGACCCTCACATGAGACAATAACTAATACTCATAAAAAATTCACAAAATTAAAATACTTGCATAGACCCATTAAACTTGGATGAAGCTAATTTAAAACATAACATAAACTCAAACTTATTTTGGAATTTTGAATAACCTCCACATGATATACGGTGTGACACTTACCTCAACAATCTTGAAGATTTGACTGACAATGGATAGAAATAGCCCCAAAAATGTGATGTAGTAGTTGAATCCAAAATCAAAGTATAAGAATAAGATAATATCACATGGATAAATTGACAATATTGAACATGGCAATGCAGGTAACCAACTACAAGCATTTTGTATGCAAGATTTAACACTGCATTAGAGGAATCATGCATTCCCATTGCTACAAAACTCAACATCTAATAGAAACCCATGAGAAATTGAATGGTAAATGAGTGCATAGGGATGTTTTGGCATGTTAGGAAATGAGTAGAATAGATCATGAACCAATATACAAAAAAGTTCAAGAAATAGGCCAAAGACTAGCAAAATATGGTAAAAACCTAATAGGTTGTACTCAACACCACTAAGAAATTTAGACACTTAAAAATATATGTAAAATCATGATTATATCATGAGTGGTATTTTAATGGTGATTAGTGTCTTGAGAATATAAATCTTGAATGGAATCAGGAAATAAATCATGAGGCTGGTAAAACTTGAAAGCTGAAAGCATAGGTATCGATCTAAACTATAGGCAAAAAACACACTAATACTTGTTCAAGTGTATCTAAATACATGATAACATAATTAGATGATTGTAGCTAAGTAAATAAAATGAGAAAAAATAAATCAATGTGCATTGACAACTATTGAAAAAGAGTCCCAGTTGGCATGCAGATTTGGATTTATCCGTATAAAGGAAATAGATGACTATGAGATGCTTTCCTTTGTGTTTTTTTTAAACTAGGTTAGAGAAAAAATTTAAACCAATCTTAAAGATATATCTTATCAGTCTCCAATCTAAATGTATATCAATCTCTTCTTTTAGTATTTGTAATAAAACTCTAGACAATGTCCCTTTCTAAAATACTATGGATTAAAAAAACTCATACATAATGATTTTTACCATCATAGGGGTAATACAATGATGGTTTAAAAACCTTATTAGAAAGTTAACATTACATGTTACTAACCTACTCTCAAAATCCATGATCTAATAATAGATAATAGATCTAGTTTAGATTTGCATCAATAAAATACTAAAAACAAAAATGGAGCCAAACACTGATAATTCTTCACATAATAATAATAATAATAATAATAATAATAATAATAATAATAATAATAATAATAATAATAATAATAATAATAATAATAATAATAATAATAATAATACTTTTTGCTTCATAATTTCATATGAATGATTAAAAATATATAGGAAATTAGTTTCCTATATTTGGGGTGGTAGGTCCATACAAACTCATAGCTGAATAATCACTTGAATCTCCATCAAACCTATATGTGGAATGTTATTTAACATATAACAATATATAACCAATTAATATATTCTAATAAATAACTACTAACTTACTATATGATAATTACTATTCATTAAAGAGTAATTTACATTATAGTAAATACACAATTATAAACACTAACATTAGGCTATCCCTAATAACTAGGGCATGCATTGGGCTAGTTGTGCCATGGCACAAGGCTTAAAAAAGGGTGGAGGGCTAAAACAATGTAAAATTAACTTGGATAAGGGGAAGACCCATAGGTGTAGGCCTATTTTAGTGTAAAACTAGGGTCATATTGACTTTAAGTAGGTATCAAGACTAATAAGGCTCAAGTTATTTTGCATAATTAACCTTAATGAATTAAACAAGATTTGGGTTCACATGTACATATCTATACTCACTATGCATGTGGAATGATGATTATGTCATGAAAATGTAGAGACTCCATTAAAATGTGAAACCAATAAAATAAATGAACTTTAGATCACATAATTGACCAAGATGCGACCTAACATAAACACTTGCATCTCATGGCAATACTATTAGACATGTGAATCAAGACAAAATGAGATACATTTCAAATCAACACCATTGCTCATTGTTCAAAGTCTAGAATAAGAGTTTGCATACAAAACATACTATCCACAACCTAATTGTTCACAAGAAAACTTGGGCACATATAATTAGAGCCAAGGTGCCTTCTATATACAATCATAAATGCATCATGTTTATAGATCAGTCCTAACTCAGAGAAGCTAGATTATACTTACACTTTCAATTTGGGATACATTAGATAATAAGGAACATGAAAAATATGTTGATCCACTAGACCCAATTATGGGATATCTTATGACAACAATAATATTAGGGAGTGTTTTAAAGCCTCTAATCAAGATAACTCAAGAAATAACCCTAACTAGGACATATACTTTCATATTCACTAAACTAATAACAAGTAAATTAAATTCTAATTTAGTGCTCACAAAATCTTATGGCATAAAGTGGAGGTAATAAAAAATAAAAGTAAACATGCATAGAGGACATATACTCAAATTAATGTATATAAAATTTTAATGCATAGAAGAGAAGTACAAACTCATATTTATCTACTCGTATAAAGGATGCATAATTTTAGAAATACTTACCATTTAATATCAACCCACCAAGCCTCAATCTCTCCCTTGGCCAAGGTTTTTCACAAGAGGTTATTTTGGTATGTAAGGATGACAAGGATAAATTAGCTCTAGGCTACACAACCTATCAATGAATCTAAAAGAACAAGATTCATATCTCCAAACAAAGTATGAAACCCTAAGCTTGCTCCTCAAGTAGAATGGTGGATAACCAGATCTCTTCTCTAAATAATGGTGAAATGATCTTGTATACATAGGTAGATTTAATCCTAAGCCCTTATAAAAAATTTAGCTAATAGGGTCAACCCAGTCAACCTGGTATTGATATTGACTTAATTCAGTAGGTCATGGGCTAGGTCATCCAAGAGCTGACCTAGACCCTAAATGAATTTCACTAATAACAATACAAGGTTGACCTATTTAACCTAGTACTGTAAACTTTTGAAAGGGGTTTTAGGTTAGGAAAAGGGGGATGAAAGGTATGAAATGACTAGAGGAGTATAAAAAATATAAGAATAATATTATTCAAATGGTTTTTAGTGTTAAGTGTGGATCCCTTTGAGGCTATCACATAACCTTGGTAGAACATTTTGGGGGATCAGAGAGCTCCACAAATGTAGGGAACACATTTTCTTGTGACTACACCTTTTATGGAACTTTGCTTCCATGTGAGTGGAATATTCTTAGATATTTTTATAATTTATATGTTGAATTCCATATTTTGTAGAAGTGGGATTGACTTCCTTATTTTAATTTTTTTGTTGTTAAATATAAAATTTCCATGTTGAATTCCATGTTTTTTGGAAGTGGGATTGACTCCCTTGTTTTAAGGATTTAGTTTTTATCTCATTGTTACTTATGTAAGCCTTTTTTCGAGGAGAGATGAGGATGAAGTGTTTCTTCCTTAGTGGGATTTTGGATAGGATTGAATGGCTAGAGGAAGGCATGTTTCCTTGAGGATAAGGCCATCTTAGATAAGCATGGCAAGTTTCTCTTTCTTGGATTGATTTCTTCCATCTCTATTTATATACAAGTGGTTGTGTGACTTTGAAAATTTATGTTTTTATTTATAAGGTGTGGTATAGTAGTTTTTTGTATGATTATTTAGAAGTATATGTGTGGCATAGCATCTATAGATTATTTTTGACAAACATCAGATTTGGATTAGTAATTTAGAGAATTCTTTTGTGAATTATTGAGGAGATATTCAATCTCTATTAGAGGTTCTCTTTGGAGAGTTTGTACTCTTGTTCTATGATTATTTTTATTAAGGGCTTTCTTGGTGGATGTAGCCCACATTGGGTGAACCATAGTATATTTTTATTATGTGATATTTCTCATTTTTATATTTTCTCCATTAAATTAATCATTTGTTATGATTTGAGGAATTGATTCCCTGATGCAAGTAGTGCATAGAGAGATATGATTTTACACATTTATAATCTAGTTTATATGTTTCAAATTAAGATTTTATGGTGAATTAAATATGATTTGAATTCATTTAATTACTAACATTCAGGAGATGAGTGTGTGGATAACAAGTGACAAAAGGGACAATAATATTGTGAAACACCAATGGTCTACCCACTCCTTTCCCAGTGCAACCCTTAAGGCATACACTTAGAGAGATTGAGACTCAACATGTCATTTTAAGACAAAGAGTGTCATTAATTGATAAAATTTTAAAATATTATGTGTATGCATATGCCACACTCGAAGCTCATAATGTGTCATTAAGTGCAACATAGAATGGTGCTTCAAGAATGGAACATGATTACACATAACATTGATGCTAAGGAGAAAATACAGTAAATATAGTAAGGAGAAAATACAATAAATGAAAGGATATAATTTAAAAAGACATACCTTTACATAATTTAGTGTTGTAGATAAAGGAGACTACAAGAGATGTGAAGGCATCTAATGTGAAGAACATTAGGTAAACCTGTAGATATTAGTGCAAAAAAGGGTGAAAAAACAAAATAATTAGAATATAGGCATATAATAGTGGAGAATATTCTCTACGACATCATGACTCCATAAAATTTTATGGTTCAAAAAATGAGTGAGTAAAAACAAACATATGATTAAAACAAGGAATTTGACGGTAAATAATTGTGAATAGTAACTTTAAATAGGGTAAAAAAAAGTCATTTGTTATTGTTTGACTTATTTGGAGAGAAAAATAGACATTTGAGAGATTGAAAAAAATATGAAAGAGCCAAGATGGTAAGGAAATGATAGTTGAGATGAGGAAGACACCTAGCGACCACAATGGGTGAAATAGAGGTAGGCAACTAAGAATTACAAACTTGTTTTGAGTATTTTATTAGAAATTAAATGTTTTATAGAAATTTATAATTTAGACTAGTTATAAAAACCAGAATGAACCCCATAGGGTTGCTAGGGGTACTAGAGTAAAAATGGGGAAATGGGTTGAAAGGAATCAAAGTAATAAATGTTGAAGGCATTTGTTACAAGTAGGGCAAAGAGTTGGTAATTTGAACCAACTAGGTCAACTTAGTTAACCTAGTAGGGTGAAAACTAGCTTTTGACACTACCAATTTAGTAAGCATGAGTCAACTTAGTTTTTTGGGTCACCTCTATGATGAATTAGTTAATTAATCCACTCTACCAACTTAGTACTAACAGGAAATGAAAGGGTTAACCTATTTTGTTAAGTCCATAAGATCGACCCATTGGTCAACTTAGTATGTGACTAAGTGGCTGATATAGTACTAAAATATGGGAAATTGGTTGAAATAGTATGTTTAGGGCCTAGTTTGATTGAGTAAGAATTGAAATGTCCAAGTAAGCTAAGAATAGGTGAAATATATCAAAAAATTGATATATTAAGGTGAATTACGCTTGTTTTTGTTAAAATTAAAAAAGTATATATTTGATTATAAGTGACATAGAGGTCTAATACATATTTTATTATTTTATGGTTACATGGGAGTTATAGATTATGGTGATTAGTGGATGTTTTTTGGCTACTAGATCTATTAGAGTAGTTGACAATAAAGGATTAAGCTAGGTTAGTCACACTAGGCTTAGGAGGCATCATGGAGATGTGTCAAATGTCACTAAGTGCAAATCTAGTAGTCATGTTCCTAAGAGTCTGGGAGTGCTTGAATAATATATTTGGGTGGGTGTTGGATGGGGATACCATTAAGTTGGGTATCATTCTAGAGGATTTCCATGTTATACTTGGACTTCTGATAGGAGGGGCATCAATGATCATAGGGTACCAGATGGGTAGGAGGAGAGATGAGAATTAGCTTGATGGATGACTTTTTTGGATAAGACATATCCAGGGTTGAGATTGAGCCTTTTTAATGTTTATATATCCTATATTATAGATATCTATAATTTGGTGATAGGACTTGTGATAACATGAATGCTATATCACAAGTCAGATGGTAAGGTACTGCTTTATGTGATAGCCTTGTGTCAATCTAGTTTGGAGCAAGGGGTACTATATGATTTGGATTTTGTCCTATGAATTTAGCTCATGCATGATATGTATGGGATGTTTTCAAAAGGTTAGATAAACATGGGGTTAGTGATATTACTAAGTCACTAGATATATAAGAGGTTACTGATATACTAACCTACTATGTTGCCCCATGTGGTTGATGATAAATTACCTCAAGTGTATGGATGGAGATAAGATTAGGTGGTGTGGGCCATGTCACATGTGCCAATGTTATAGATTATCACATGAGTAAATATCATATGGTAATTATATGTACACATCACACCAGTTCAGCTAAGTTAGAGGATGTTGATACCAGAGTTAGCACAAGTGAAAATCATGGGCCACTGCCGATGATAGATAGAGTCACATCCAATGACATGCATACCCAAATAGTTTGGACTTCTTCACTTGATGGATCCTATAGGTATTCCCACATTTTGGGCTAGACATATAATAAATTTGAGGGGGATATGAGGAGAGGGACTAATAGTTGTAAGACTAAAGATTAGACCATGGCATGAGAGACCATGGATAGGTCAATCATGATGGACATTATATAGAGAGGAGATGGATGTAGATGTAAGAGTACCATAGGTACCAAATCTAAAACCATAATAGGAGGAATGATGACCACCTTAATCACACCATCGATGGAGATGCCAATGATGAGAGAGGGCACAGAGGGTGGTCATCAGAGATGACCTATCAATCATTCCAAGGTAGAGCTGGTCTATAGAGGCACCACTGAGGTGAGTTTTGAGATAGCTATAGGTGATGAACCCGACATTTTCATTATTTTGGAGGCATTCCATAGTGAAGTACTCAAAGGATGAGCTGATGGAGAGACTATGCTTGACAGTCAAGTAGATGGGAAGATTGTGATAAGCAACATCTAGATAGGTAATAAGTGGTTAAAATTTATTTAAGATTTAAAAATAGAATACTAGTTATATAAGATTTGATTGATAGATTATAGATAAATTGATTTTCAGATATATCTTTGATCTAATGTCTATCTTGTTTAATTTTTTTGTAGATCTTGTAGAAGAGGAGGAAACCAAATGGGGATCCCTAGTGAGAGGAGTACGCCATGATATCCTATATGAGGTGATAACACCATATGACCTTACCTTTTACCCCATATCAGGTGAGCTAGTTTAAACTAGCAAGAGAGGCCACAAGACAATTATAAGCATGCAGAGATGAACTAAAACACCAACAAGGGTGGGAATAGGAGAGGCATATGCCTAATAGGCCTTAGATCAAAATAGAGCTACACATCTGGCTACCACAATGAAACTATGATAGGTACAAGCCCAAGTGGCCAACCTATAGGAAAAGGTGATAGGTTTGAGATCTCATAAATCCTCTTTATAGTATACTATTTAGAGGGGACTATTTGAGGCATCTATGGGCTGTATGGCTAGGCCACAAGATAGGAATGATAGAGGCCAACCTTAGAGCTAGACTAATGTATTTTTGTACTTTTATATCAAGAACACATGATATATAGAAAGAGGTTGTGTATGTTGGCAGTTGGATGTTGATCTTATGTGTTTGTATTATGGTTGTGGTTGTGGATGCATAGATATATTTCTTTCTAGCACATGTATTTAGCTTTTGTTGTATATGCTATAGGAAATATATGTGTTTTGGTTTCTTTCCTAACATTATGTAGGACACATGCATGGTTAAAAAGGAATAGGTAAAAAGGACTTTGGTAAAATATAACTAATAAAAAACAAATGAATTAAACACTATTTCACGTTGAGAAATGTGTAATAGTGAGAAAATGACTAGGTATAAGAAACCAAAGAGTGGTAAACAAGAGGGCAAAAAGATTATTTGTAAACCATGAAAAATATTTGGCACCAAATTAAAACAAGTAAAATCACACTAAATCACATTGGGAAGTATGAAAATAATGTAATAAAGTGGAAAGTATGTAAAAGATCAAATGGTAGAAAAATAAATTAGTTAAGTCAAACAATCATACTAAATCACATTGGGACATATAAAAGAGAACCAAAATTGGAAAAAATGGTCTTAAATCAATCACACTAATTGAAGTTGGGAAGTATGAAAAACTCAAGAAAAATGGTTGGATTCTTACATGTAATCAAAAAATAGGAAGATAAGATTGAAAGATTAATGATGCAATGATAAAACATACTAAATCAATATGGGAAGAATGTGAATGACATGTAACTCATAATCAATCACATCTTATCTGATATTTCACACATGTAATTTTGTTGTGACTTATATATTGTAAAATTTTATGAGGAAGGCTAGGTCCTATCCATGGTCTTACACTAAAACTCACAAAGAGAACACTAATGAGGTGGAATTAATGTGAAAATATGATAACATGTGATATTTGAAATGGTAAGTTCAAAATTTGGTAAGTTGTGAGGAAGGATAGGTCCTATCCATGTTCTTACAATGCAACTCACAAATGGAATCCCAAGGGGAGTGATCAATGAACAAAATAATATTTCTCAAGGGAAATTATTAGAATTGTAGGGAGTAAAAAAGGGAATGTAAAAATCATAACTTAGGCATGTATGAAAATAAATTAGGAGACATGAGACATACTACAGACATAAGAAGACACTAAGTGATTAATGACCATCAATATATAAAGGATACATGTTCTCTATAAACACAAAGGTTTGTAGGAAAATAAGTGTGATATTAAGATAAACTCATACAGGTAGTTTTGTACAAAAAAATTAAAATGGTCCTACCTTCCCATAATGTGTTCCTTGTTTCTTAGGACCTGTTATAGAGCCATCGATCTACTTGAAGATTGGGTACTTATATGAGAAAGTAGGTAGCACTAAAATATTTTTTTTCTCTCATTTTCTAATCTACTTGCCTATCACACCCCAATGGACCTCGGCTTTATCACGAGTCCAACTATGGAGTTTGAGATTCTATTATAATAAAACAACATGCTTATAATCATTTATTTTAGTGTGATTTGAATTTTGATAATTTTGAATGTTGCCTTTTGGATCATTGATTTTTTATTAAGTGATTTGGCTTTTGAATGTTTTTATGGATTTCAATATTCCTAATTCATACGAACTTGGAATGACCAATCATGAGATATAGAGTGATAAACACAAATGAGCATTAGGCTTTGGCTAAAGGAAGCTAAGTAACCAAAGGCAAGATTGACTAGTACACTTAAGATCAACCATGAAACAACATATTATCTCAAGTCTCAACCATGTATATGCTTAGTTGTAAAAGGGGATTAAAGGGGAATAAAAGGAGATCCAAAGTGGATTGTTAAAAAGAGATTATAATGAAATGATTTGTTTACTAACTAATCACATGGTGAAAAGGGAGTGAATAAGGGGAAAAAGTTTTGTATAACCAAGACACAATAATAATTATATGTGTATAGAGATAAGAAATCAAATAATCATGAAAAAGAAAACAAGGGATCCATAAAAAATAAATTGAATAAGTAAAATAAGGTAATGATAAATAAGAAATCCATAAGAGTACATAATGATGGCATAATAAATATAAATTTAAAAAAGAAAAGTCACCATGTAACATAGATAAAAATTTGACACAATGTCAAGTGATATAAAAAATAGACAAAAATAAAATTGGAGCACACATCCAATCTAAATGAAAATGTAAGAACACCATGAATGTGTTCATAAGTACTGATATGTTTGTCCACACACATTAGCCATAACATCTAATAAGTCTTTATGAATTTGAATGTGAACTACAACTAATGTCTGGTCGATCTTTAGCGATAACTAGGAAAATACTTCACATCGAATATCTTCAATAAAAAAGGTAGGAATTCTTTAAGTATCATGATGATGAGGACTATATTATAAGGGATGATTATAAGAATGCATGGGAATGAAATCTATAGGAGATGAAGATGTCACTGGTGGGGAAAGAGCCATGAGTGAGGGACTCATGGGTAGAGAAGGATCCACAGGTGAGGGAGGGTCCATGGGTGAGCGAATCACATGTGAAGTAACATGAGGTGAATAAGGGACCACAAGAGGAGATGCAGCCATAATAGGTGGAACCATAGTGGAAGAAGGGGGATCCTTCTTACAAGAATGAATTATAGGAGTAATGGTAGAAGGTGCAATAATGGTTAGGAGATGATACTTAATATGTTACTAAAGGAAGTGGCAAAAATCAATGTGATGTGTGCCACATTAGTGCTAGAGATAATATACCTCCCCATAATTAGTAAGATACTTAGGTAATACTTTTGGGGGAGAAATAGCCTCGTTTGGGGGCTGAAGAATAGTGGGATACAAAGTGTCGATATATTTTCACAGTTTGCAAGATTACATGGATGAATGCTTATCTATGTTAAGGAATAAATAAATATGCCTATGATTAGTATTAGTAGATTCACTCATAAAAGGAGGTGTAACTAAAGTTAAAGGATCATTGTATAGGGAATAATCTCTAATATAGTGACCAAAAACTTTATGAATGTCATAATAAGTCTGATTGACCCATTTAGTGGATGAAGCAGCCAACTATGGTAAAGGGAGAAAACCATCACCAAGATAAGGTGGGTTTGGTGGAGAAATTCGATGAGGATCGATGGAAGGAGGAATAAGATCAAAAATAGGAATAGACTCAACTATAGAGGGAGTAAGAATGGGATTTAAATTGGGCTCTATTGAGGGAGGGATGGGATCCATAGAAGGTTGAAGGATAGTAACACACATCTTAGGGATAAGTAGGCTATAAGTTTCATGGTATCTATCAAAGTGATAGGGACTGGTCATAACATGATCTATAAGCATAATCCTATGAGATTCTTTATAAATTAGAGTTGTGCACACCATCTATATCATATGATAAAGAGGAAAAATTCTAAAATTAGGAATGATATAAAATGGAATACATGAAGATACACTAAAATATTGAAGTAAAGAGGAATGATAATTTAATAATATTAGCATCTTGTTGACTAAGTTGACTCAGTACTGTAGGTAGGGGAACAGATAGTCTATAAGAGATTGTATCAAGAAAAATGATAATGCACTAAAATAGGGATAAAATTTTGCAATGTACTTTGAAAGAAATAAATGGAAGTAAATAAACAAGTAATTAGATTAATGAGGATAATCCAATTTAGGCACATAGCACAAAACCTTGAACCAATAATGGCTAATGCAAGTGTTTACAATACAACATACAATGAGAAAAGAGAAAATAGTCAACTAAAAAGTAAATGCTAACTAGGTGGTCATCCTAAATTTTTTTAGAATATTAGAGTGTTATTTTAAGTGTGAAAGGGAAGTTGGATGAAAACACAGAATAAGAAAACAATATATGGATGATTTCAAGATGTTTAGACTGAAAGGGATCTATGTTGGTAATGGTATTGGCTTGGTATTGAGGCCTACCCCTTCACTTCATAATCCCATAATGATAAAAGTGTCAGGTGATTTACCAATATATACCATTAACCACATGTTTATACTTGGTTGGAAAACCAAGTCAGCTTACCCCTTGGTGATAAAATACAAGTAGGTAGGTTTTGGGTAGATAATTTGTTTAAATGCATTTTGAAATTATGTGATTTAGTAATGTGTGTAAAAAAGAGAAAAATAGTGCAACTAAATAGTATATTGAAAAACCACCTAATTATACTATGTGATCTATTCTAAGCATGCAAAAAATTGAAAATGAAAGAGTGAATTAATTTCTAGAATATAGATGCTAATTCTAATTTGAAACATAATATAGTGTTGATTTAGATGATAGTATATACAAACATTATAAAATAGAGTCGATAGTGTCACTAATTTACTATTGAAGAAAGGGTCCTTAAGAATTATGTCAATAGGGTTGACCTAGTCTTTTAGATATAAGATAAAATACAAAACTAAGTCAACTAGGTCAACCTAGTTTGCTATATGGGGGAAGTTTTAAAGACTATAAACTATGCAAAATAAAACTATAAGGAAGAATTGAAATGAAAGATAAAGAGAGAAAAGAATCTTGGTGGGTTGGAAGATGTTGAAGAAAGTGAGATTGTTGTTGAATTATTTTAAATATTACTTACAAATTTTGCCAATTGTGTTGACTAGGTCAACCTAGTTCTATAAAACCTATTTGTTGAAACCTGTGAAGATGACTATACTAGCCTGATCAATCTCACTAGGGTATATTTGACATCTCAATGACCTTAAAATTAGGATATGATCTAGAAAACTTCTCTAAAAGGTAATACAAAATCATTTTTTTGACTATCATATACACAGTCTTTACTTAAAAGTTTGTTTTTAGTTTCCAATACATGTGAGGGGTCAAACGACCTAATAGAGAGTTAGTTTTTTGTGGAGGTCACATATACAACCTAGTATGTTTGTAGTTTTATATGTTTTTTGGAAGCTTATAAAATGGCTATATTAGCTTGATCAACCTAGTATGTTTTATATAAGCCTATAAGAGTATTGTGTCAACTTATTCAATCTAGTCGACTGTATATGATGAAGACCTACACAAATAGAATAAAATTAGTTTTGATGTGAATATGTGTTAAAACTAAACATAGAATTTAGAAACTATACCAACCCTATTGACCTAGTATTACAAATATAGAAAAATAATAAATAAAATGATAGAAAATGAAAAAAGTGAAAGAAAACCTGCAAGGTTTAGATTCATGTCTAAAATCAGTCCTAATTTGGAGAAGATAGATCATGTTTACACTTTTGGTTAGGGATAAATTAGATAATTAGGAACATGACCAATATGTGGATTCACTAGACTCAATTAGGGGATCTCTTATCACAACAATAATACTAGGGAGGGTTAGATTCATGTCTATAAATCAGTCCTAATTTGGAGAAGATAGATCATGTTTACACTTTTGATTGGGGATACATTAGATAATTAGGAACATGACTAATATGTGGATTCACTAGACCCAATTAGGGGATATCTTATCACAATAATAATACTAGGGAGGGTTCCAAAACATCAAGTCAAGCAAAATCAAGTAATACCACTAAGTCTTATGTTTTCATATTCATTAAACTAATAACAAACAAATTAAAATCTAATCTAGTGGTTACCAAAGCTTGTGGCACAAAGTAGGGGTAATCAAAAATAAAAGTAAACATGCATAGAATACATATACTCATGTAAATGTATATATAATTCTAATGAATTGAAGAGAAGTACAAATGCATAACTATCTACTCTTATAAAGGAAGAAAAAGTTAGGAATACTTACCTTTGAAGACAAACCCACTAAGCCTAAATCTCTCCTTTGGCAAAGGTGTTTTTTAAGAGGTTTTTGTGGTATGTAAGGATGAAAAGGATAAATCATCTCTAGGATAAAAAACCTAGTAATGTATCCAAAAGGCTTCTCCATAAGACAAGATTTGTATCTCCAAAGAAAGTATGAAATGCTACGCTTGCTCCTCCAGTATAATGGTGGATAAGTAGATGCACAATAGCTCTTACTTATCATTCTCTTATATAAATAATGGAAAAATGATCTTATATATATAGGAAGATTTAACCCTAAGCCCTTCTAAAAGTTTCAACCGATAGGGTTAACCCACTTGACCTAGTATTAATATCGATACAACTTCACTAGGTCATGGGCTAGGTTGCCTAAGATTCACCCTAGATGATAGGTGATTTTAACTAATAAGAGTACAAAGCAATAGACCTAGTAATTTAAACTATTGAAAGGTGTTTTAGGTTAGGAAAGGGGGGACCATAGATAGGAAATGACTAGAGGAGGATACAAAAGAGAAGAACAAGCTTAGGGAAATGGTTTTCAGGAGACAAGTGTGTAGATAACAAGTGGAAAAAAGGACAATAATCCTACAAAGAACCAATTTTCTACCCAATTCTTTCCTATTGCATCCATTAAGTTGTGCACTGAGAGAGATTGAGACTCAACAGGTTCTTGCAAGGTAGAGAATGTCAATAATTGATAAAAGTTTGAAAATATTATGTGTATACATATTCCATTTTAAGTACAAGCCTAAAAAAACTAAAGGTGGCATTAATTGTTGATATATTAGAATCTATATGGTATGCTTCCAAAATCATTTCATTATAGATTCATTGTTATTCTCCATCTCTCTTCATTCTATAGCTTGAGTTATTTATATAGGCCTTTAGAAGCATCTTTGCTAGGTTGGAAGATGCATGTTGTGTGTTGAGTTTGAGTTCCATAATCATAATCATTGGCTATATGACCCTAATAATCCCATGCTCCACTTACCATCTTTCTTTAGATATTCATCAATGTCCTAATTATCTGGGAGATGGTTAGTCATTGACTAGTTAGCACATATTTTGTATTGTTTGTTCTAGTTGGATATTGAAACCATTAGGCTAATCACTTACCAAAATATCTAGGCACATTGAGGTGGATATCAGGTTGTCTCAAAGACTCCAAAAAACTAGAGTTAGAGGCCCAAAAATCATGGGATAATTACATGGAGTTTTATTCCTTTTCAAAGTATCGGTATGCAATAAACACTCAACACAAGGGATGTTGAGGTGAAACACAACTTAAAACACTAGCCCCTTTTCACCTATCATTACATTTACCTATTTTGTCATTAATAGGGTTTTCTATAGAGAAAAAGGTATACAATGGCTTCTGTAATAGATTAAGAGACCCTACATAGTCAAACAGGACATACAAACACAAGTGAACCCTTATTAGACACTAGTACTTCCTAAGAAAACCAACACATGTATCCCCTATCTAATTCTAGAGGCCTTATCCACTATCCAAGTGAAGCCATGTTCTTAACTCAAAACATCATCACACATTCACACAATCACTTTTTTAGTTTCACTTATAATCCTACACATCTAATTTATAGCTAAGTCATATTTCTTTGATACTTTCCTTTTTTAGCATATTTTAAAATTTAGCAAGTTTTAAATCAATCTATGTTATTTATTTTATATTTTAAGAATTATGATTTTATGCATCAGTTTATCTAATTAGGATTAAAAATATATTAAATCCAAAATTTGATATAAACATACTTTTAAAGCTATTTATTGATTAAATATTAAAAACCCTAACCATTCATGTTGCTAGGGTTTCTTTCCTTCTTTTTGTTTCCAATGGTTGTCTTAGGGTTTTCAGATTTGGTAAATTCTTTAAAAATAGCAATATTACAAGTTTCATTTTCATATTTTAAGAAATCTAAGAAATTTATTTCTTCTTATCTTAGAAATCATATTAAATCAAGATATTATCACATTAAGCATTCACAAATAGTAGGAACTCATAATAGATTTGAAAGGGTTTATTTCTAGAAATAAAGACATGTAAGATGTGTTTTTAAATACTATTAATGATGAAATCCATAAAAATTTGAGGAAAGTTCAACTGTTATGGGTTCCTTACCTTTCTCTACTTAATTTGATACAAATTTTATACCACTATCTACAATGAGGGAAACACAAGGGATTCAAAAAATCAATGTGCCCATTCCTACTCAGAGATTTATGACACCACCTTTGGTTAGCACACATTCTAATTTATATGTACAACCCATTATGAAAGAGGTTCAGAGCTTTAAAACTAAGGTGTTACATTTAGAACAAGGTGATTTAAAAACTAATCAAGCACTCAATTCAAAAACTTTGTTGAATGCTCCATTAAATCAACATATTATAACATATACTTTACCTACGAGTTTTATGTCGCCTAGGCTTACATTGTATGATGGAAAAGGTGGCCTCAAATAACATTTGAGAGAATTTCATGTAGCATGTTTGGAATATGCATCCAAGGATAGGTTGTTGACCAAGTTGTTTTCTAGAAGCTTAAAATAATATGAACTAATATGGTTTTATGATTTCCCACATCAATTAGTTCATGTATTAAATCCTAGAAGATTTATTTCTTGCACATTTCTCAATAAATATCAGTGAAAATATTTCATATGCTTAGATTTATCAACTCAAATAATAATCTAATGAACCTATCACAAAGTATACTTTAAGGTATAAGACCATGCTATCCAAGATGATGAATCCTATGGAATAAAAGTAACTAAAAGACATTTTCAATGTCACAACCTGATTTATCTCTAAGATGAATAACCTTTTGTTCCATGTATTTTTATGGTTGTTAGTTGATTAACTAATATTTAATTAAGCTTTGTGCCCTATGTTGATTATGGGAAAATTATATGTTCATTAGTTTACATGATTGATTTCCTTTGAGATAGTTGTACTTTTATATTATTTACATTATGATCATATCTGTTAGTTTATACAATAGTATTTTATGGATTTCATAATGTTTCAAGCTAACTACCTTAATTTTTGTGATGTGGATGTAGGATAGATCCACCCATCAGAGTGTGATAAAGGGAGATCATCATCAAAGAGGATGGTGTAGATGGAGGCATTGGAGGATGACACAGAGTAAAATTAGAAACCCCTGCACACAATACAAAAGATAAACATGTTTTGTGATTACTTTTTGAGTTAGATAACTGTAGTATGTTTTATTTTATGTTATGCATGTTTGTTATGATCTTGCGATGTTCGATGATCATGTTGATTTAATTGTGTGATTTAACTAATCTAGTTGTGTTACTACATTAATAACTATTAATTTTATTTCTTAGATGTTTGAATCAACTGTACCTATCTTGTTATGACTTACCATTGTTTTGGTTATAACTGAGTGTTTATATAAATAGTGATTGGTTTAGATTCTTTTTTATAGTAATGGATGTATTCTATTAATTAGCTGAGTTAATTTTTTAAGTGACTACTTATGTTTATAATGCTACTATTATCATTTTTAATAGTTTCATAACCTTTTAATTAGAAATTAATGAATACAATTACTTTTAAGCTTTAACGAATGATCCTAAGTTGGCATGATAAAATAAAATTAATTTTATTGACTTAAGATAAATGCTTATGCAAATAAACATAATGTTATGCAAAATGTTATAGATAACTTTGTTATTTAATAATTATATAGACATCATTATGTTTGATTAATCTTTGCTAAAGTCTATAGTTATTTTTTAACCTAGGAAGTTAACTTCTAGTTTGAATGTCAAATGCATTGATATTGGTCATTATGTTGTGTAGATTTATTGTTTAGTCAACATTGCATGGAATTATAATGTTTGAATACTTTGTATAGATTTGATTTGATAGGGTATAAAATGATGAGGAGTGTATCAAAACCAACTATCTTACAATCCTTCTTTCCACAAGGAAAACCAACATAGATGAAATGTTTAATAAGGAATTTATAAGCTTCATATCCTTCAATGGATCTAATGATTCATTTAGCATGAAGTGCAGTACTTTGTCTATGGACATCACTGATGTCTATTCTTACTTTATCTTAAAAAAGGAAGAAAATATATTAGGTGACTTATGAAAACCATCAGTTTTTTTTTCATTATCCCATAATAAGTCCTAGAGTAGCATGGCTATTTTTTCATAGGAAGCTTTAGAAGGTGCCCAAAAAGATTATAAATATACACGAGTCACAATAAGAATTTTTTTGAAGGTTTAATAACCAAAGATAAGATCTTGATAATATAATAATAATTTTTTTTCTCAACCTAATGTATAACATAATACCAAAATGAAGCTGAGGAGATTTCAAAACATAATGGAATGACATGAAACTTAAACATCTCCTCATTGATAGTCCATTTCTAGTTAAAATTATCAAGTCAACCAAGGATAAACATTATATTTTATAGATAGTAATGATTCTTATTCCACTATATATTTAGACTAAAGCCATTACATAAGGTGTCAATATAGACTATATCTTCATAATATGAAGCTTCATTCTTATCTAGGGTGAGAAATGAATCATCTATAAAGTGCCCATTCAGGATTTGGCTCATCATATTAGTGAGAGTTATTCCTTAACAATACCTTGATTAGTTCTACATACTATGAGGTATTTGAAAGAATCCAATGCCATGTATTATAAATAAGGTGAAAGAGGAAAACCCTACTGGATTAAATGAAAAAGACCAAATATTTAAAATGTAAAACTTTTAGACAGATAAATTAGAATTTATTTCTAAAATAATGCATTTGTTACCACTCCTTATACACACTTAGCTCATGCCTAATTCCATAATATTTTGACCACTATTCTTTTACTATTTATGTGGATTACCTTTTCCTCCAAGTAAATATTGATCAATTTTTTTTTCCTATTTCTCATTCTCAATAACATAAGATCATCTCTAAAATTATCCACACTTATATCTTAGCTCTCTTTACTCCAAAAACAAGGCTTCTCATTTAGAATAATCTTTCTCACCTATAGTGTCTAATTATGCCATCTGTATCTTCCCATATAATAATGGCCACTTACTCAAATTAAAAGTAACCCAATAGGGTCATCTTGTATTTTACGTAAGTCCAATCTAAAAGAATTATAAAATGATCTCTATAGAGCCAAATTTTTAAGCCATATATTCACTAGAGACTCAAATGATTAAAAAGTACCAGAATATATAGTTAGACATTGAGAGAAAAGCATATATTATTCATAATTTAGAGTCAACATAACCCTAATATCCCTAAGCTAAGTTTGGATATACTTCTAAGGTCATATTTAATTTTATAATAACTTAATCACACTAGGGTAGCACTATCATTTATCATCACACCAATATTTCATGCACAACATTGTATCATGGGATAATTACATGGAGTTTGATTCCTTTTCAAAGTATAGGTATGCAAGAAACACTCAACATAAAGGATGTTGAGGTCAAGCACAACATCAACCACTAACTCCTTTTCACCTATGATTGAATTTATATTATTTTTTCATTAATAGGGTTTTCAATGGAGAAGAATGTACATAGTGGCTTCTATAATAGATTGAGAGATAATATATAGTCAAACAAGACATATAAACACAAGTGAACCCTTATTAGATGTTTATACTCCCTAATAAAACAAACACATGTCTACCCTATATAATTCTAGTGGCCTTATCCTTGATATAAGTGAGTTCCTATTCCTAATTCAAAACATCATCACATAGTCACACAATCTCTTTTTCTAGTTTCACTTATAGTCCTACACAATTGATTTTTAGCTAAGTTGTATTTCTTTGATACTTTCCCTTTTTAGCATAGTTTTAAATTTAGTAAGTTGTAAATCAATTTGTGTTGTTTATTTCATATTTTTAGCATTCTAGTTTTATGCATCAGTTTGTCTAATTGGGATTTAAAATATCTTAAATCCCAAATTTGATATAAAAATGTTTTTAAAACTATTTATTGATTAGATATTGAAAACTCTAACCATTCATGTTTATAGGGTTTCTTTGTCTTAAGATTTTTAGATTTGGTAAATTATTTAGTAATTACAATATTCCAAGTTTTATTATCATATTTTAGTAAATCCAAGAAATTTATTTCTACTTATCTTAGAAAACATGTTAGATCAAGAGATCATCACAATAAGAATTCACAAATGGCAGAACTCATAATAGATTTGAAGGGGTTTATTTCTATAAATAAAGGTATGTAAGATGTGTTTTTAAATATTTTTAGAGATGAAATCAAAAAAAAATTGACGAAAGTTCAACTATTATGGGTTCCTTACCTTTCTCTACTTGATTTGATAAAAAAATTATACCACTATCTATAATGGGGGAAGTCGAAGGGCTTAAAAAAATCAATGTGCCCATTCCTACTTAGAAATTTATGACACCACCTTTGGTTAGTACACATTCTAATATAAATGTACAATCTATTATGCAAGAGGTTCAAAGATTGAAAATTAAGGCATTAAATTTAGAACAAGGTGATTTAAAACCTAATCAAGAAATTGATTCAAAAAAATTGCTGCATAATCCATTAGCTAAACATATTATAACATACACTTTACCAACCAATTTTATGTCACCTAGGCTTACATTGTATGATGGAAAAGGTGGCCTTGATCAACATTTGAGATCATTTCATGTAGCATGTTTGGACTATGCATCCAAGGATAATTTATTGACCATGTTATTTTCTAGAAGCTTAAAATAATATGCAATAATATGGTTTTATGATTTACCATATTAGTTAGTTCATGTATTCAATCTCATAAGATTTTTTTTAAAGCATTTCTCAATAAATATTAGTGAAAAGATTCCATATGCTCAGATCACTCAACTCAAAAAATAATCCAATGAACCAATTGTAAAGTATGTGTTAAAGTATGAGATCATGCTATGTAAGATGATGAATCCTAAGGAAGAAAGTTAACTAAAAGACATTTTCAATGTCACATCTTGATTTATCTCTAAGTTGAATAACCTTTTGATCTATGCATTTTTATAGTTGTTTGTTGATTAAATACTATTTAATTAAACTTTATGTCATATGCTAATTATGGGATAGTTATATGTTTTTTAATTTATATGATTGATTTGCTATAAGATGGTTGTAATTTTATATTTTATACATTATGATCATGTTTTTTGGTTTATACATCAGTATTTTATGGATTTCATAGTGTTTCAAGATAACTACCTTCATTATTGTGAGGTGGATGTGGGACATATCCATCCCTTAGAGTGTGATGGAGGGATGAAATCATCAGAGAGGATGTTGTAGATGGCTGAATTAGGGGATTCAAAAGAGAAAAATTGGAAACCCACACACATACCATAATAGATTAACATGTTTTGTGATTGTTGTTTGAGTTAGATAGTTGTAGTATGTTTTGTATTCTATTATTCTTGTTTGAAGTGATCTTATGTTGTTTGATGGTCATATTGCTTTAAAATGTTTTATTTCACTAATATAATTATGTTACAAAAATTATAGTTTTTAATGTTATTTCTTAGTTGTTTAGATGCACTTGTACCTATCTTGTTGTGATTTACCATTGTTTTGATTATAACTAAATGTTTGTATAAACAATGCTTTGTTTGGATTCTTTCGTGTAGTAATATATGTATTATATTACTTAGTTGAGTTAATTTTTTAAGTGACTACTTATGTTTATAATTTTACTATTATCATTTATAATAGTTGCATAAACCTATTTTTAGACATTAATGAATTACAATTCCTTGTAAGCATTAATGAATGACACTAAGTTGACATGATCTAATGAAATTAATGTTATTGACTTAAGATTAGTGCTTAGGTAATAAACATAATGTTATGAAAAAATTTATAGATAAATTTATTTTTTAATAATTATATAAACATTATTATGTTTGATGAATCTTTGCTAAAGTCTATAGTTATGTGTTTAACCTAGGAAGTTAACTTCTAGTTTGAAATTGAATGCATTGATATTAGTAATTATGTTATGTAGACATGTTGTTTAGTCAAAATTTCATGGAATTATAATCTTTGAATACTTTTTATAAAGTCAATTTTCATTGGATCTATGGGAAGTTGATGTTAATATTGGTAATGTCAAAATACATTCATAAAATGATTATTATACTAATCACTTGAACTTTTGAGATGATTAGGATTTCTAATATTTCATTTAATCAAGTTAAAAATCATTTAAAAAAAAAACCATTATGAAATTGGAAGGAATATACATGAAGTAATGGTGGTGGACTATCGTTTTATTGAGTTATTATTGTCATGCATTATTTTTCATTATTTATCTACTAAGTAAATGGGAGAGATTATTGTGATGAGTAAGGGCATGGATGAGAATAAAAGGAGGTAGAGAGAGGCCAATGAAGGAAAAACATACATGGGCATAGAAGGAAGAAGTAAAAAAAATAGAATTTAAGATAAGAAGGGAAGACAAATTTGACTGCCTTAGCATTATAATCATTTATTATAGGTTGGTGATGTACTTTAAATTCCTATGTTATAGTTATATGGATTTTTAGAAAAGAAATGATAAAAGTTTTACAAGTTTCATTTTTTATTATTATAAAAATTATGGGCTAAATATAGGTCTGTGTGGATGGCTCAGCCATCCATAAAACCATACATCCAACCCAGAGTAACCCAAAGTGGAATCATTAAGAGTTGTTTGATTTTTCCATGGTTATATTAGTTCTATAAAAGCTTTGTATTAATTTCCTTACAATTTGTAAACCCGATGAATTTATTGTATGGTTATCTCATTTAAAGGCTATTTATAACAAGACTCAATAGGGTCTTCGGACCCATTTTTAGTTGTCGAACTAGTTTGGGGATATAATTATTAATGCTCAAACATAGATTATTTTTTTTGTTTATGAGGGATTCGACTATGTATATATACCTAACTTGTAATTTGGGTAAGGGAATTATCAAGTTTTATAACAATTTTGAATATATATGAAAATATTGAGTATATATATACATACTTAGGATTTACTCACCCAATTATATGTATGTATGTATGTATGTATGCACACACACACACACACACACACACACACACACACACACACACACACACACACACACACACACACATTTGAAGGTTAAGGTTAAGCTTTTTGATTGAAATATGTGTGTATTGGTTTTATAAATATTTATGAATTATGGGTATGGGATATATACTTGGTTTCTATTATTAAACCCTATAACATACATAAATATACATATACAAAATTGGGGTTAATTTTGTTCAAGCCATAGACATATAAAGCCTTGAAAATGGTTAATGATGCTAATAACAGATAATCTATCATGTCAAAGTATAAAAAATTATTTGTGTATTATGATTTATGCATAGATTTATATATAAAAGGCAAAAAAAAATTTGGCTGAGTTATGTTACATGTGTGGTCATTCATTTGTACAATTATTTGTATGAGCAAATTATAAGTCTTAGATAGAAGATTTAATACACAATATTCATAGGCATATATAAATTTATTAGTCTCTGTATAATTAGATTTAGATAGTATATTATAATAATGCTAAGTTATATGATTATCAATTGAACCTATTAGGTAATATCTTATGGATTGCATAAATGATAAGGTTGAGTTTATTACTAGAATGGTTATGTCTATGTATTACATACATTTAGATTGGTTTTTAATTTATGAGTGAAATCCTCACATAGATTATAATAGGTTTGAGTATGTGTTTTAAAAATATATTATATGGGGTGTATATAGGTTGTCAAGGATGAAGTTATATTATCATAAAATTCTCAAGATTTGGACATAGTCAGCTGAGTACTGTGAATTGATTAATTTATGTATTTTAGGATAATAGAATTAGAAAATTATTATTTGGCTATGTCTCAAATTGTTAAATATGTTGCGTGCATTTTTATTCAAAGTAACTAAATTTGGGAATTATCTAGTATATTAAAGGTTTGAGATAATTTATTTCAAGTTAGAATGTATACTGAAAATATATGAGATACTCTAAGATCATGGACAGTTGATTGTCTACTTAAATTATAACGTATTCATTATTATATTAGTGACTATATATAAATTAAAATAAGAGTTTAAAAAAAATAGTACATATATACATGGTATAAATATATTATTTATCGATAGGTTATAAATCTAAGAATAGATATACCATATATAGATGTACACAATAGTGCATGTATTATGGCATCAAGTTATAAATCATGTGTAAGGCAATTATTTTCAAATTCCTTTAGCTTGTGAGACTCGTATGCCATTACCTTCCCATATTAGGTTAATATGCCACTAAATCCTTATTTAGAGGTATCAACCCATACTTCAAAGTTTTCGTTAGGGTTAGGTATGATAAAAATAGGTATTATGATCAACAACTCCTTAATCCTACTGAAGGCTTATTCACACTAAGATGTCCACATAAATTTCTTATGTTTATGTTTCAAAGATGTAATGGGGTTGGCTATGTGGGAATTTTTTTGACAAACCATCAATAATTCCTTACCAATCCCATAAAGTTTCACACTTCATGCACATTGGAAGGCGTAGGGCACTCTTGGATGGATTATATTTTGGTTGGGTCTACTACAATACCTTCCTAAGAAATTACATGCCATAAATAGTGAATTTTAGTTTAATAGAAATCACATTTCAATAGCTTTCCATACATTTTATGTTGTCTCAGTATTTGTATAACTAATCTTAGGTTTTGATCATGCTCAACTACATTCTTGGAATAGATAAGGATGTCATTAAGAAATACTACAATAAATTTGTCCAAGAAATCCCTAAACATGATGTTCATTAAATTCATAAACACAACTGATGCATTTTTTAGGCCAAAAGATAAAATAGTGAAATCATAATGTCCATATCTAGTTTGGAAGGTTGTTTTATCAACGTCTTCATCTTTGATCCTTACTTGGTGATAGCCAAATCTTAGATCAATTTTTGGAAACTCTACTGCACCTTTCATTTGATGAAATATGTTATCAATCTAAGGTAGTGGATACTAGTTTTTTATCATCACCTTATTAAGAATTATAGAATCAATACATATCCTTAAGGTGCCATATTTATTTATTACAAATACTACCAAAGCACCCTAAGGAGACACATTAGGTCTGATACTTTCGTTATCCAAAAGTTCTTATAGTTGAACCTTCAGCTCCTAATTTTTTTTCATGTTCATCCTATAAAGAGGTTTTAATGTAGGGGTGTCCCCTAGAATAAGTTTAATGGATAAGTTAACCTCATGTTTAGGGGGTAAACCAAACATATTTTTAGGGAAAACATCCATATATTTTCTTATGATAGTAAAATCTTAGTTGCTTTTCTCCTTTTTAGGGGTTATTTCCTACAATTGGATTACATAGAGTTTGTTGCATTTTCCTACAACTCTCTTCAATTACAGAGCTAAAATTAAATTTTAGGGTTTGGACCCTTGAATGCCTTGAATTTCTATGAGCTTCCCATACTCATCGGTACATTGCATTCTTTTCCTATAACAAAAGGGATGAATGGTGTTGTTACAACTAATCCATGCCAATATAACATCATAAGACCCTAAGGGAGCCCAAAACAAGCTCACTTTGGTTCTAAAAATACCAAGATGAAGTTTAGTTTACTCCAAGTGCTCTTGGATATGAACCCTTTTACTATAATTGAACTCAACTTTCCAATCTTTTCTTAAATTAATAGGTTTTTGATTACAATAATTTGCTATGACAAGTGAAATAAACTAATCTATTACACCATAATCAATTGAAATAGTCACATGATGGCCAAATATAGTATCTCTATTGGGGTAGATTTACAATAAACCTTACGATTTTACACAAATGCATACACCCAATGTTTTATTAGCTACCCAAATTTCAATTTTGGGTAGTCCTTGTAGTAGTGATTATCATTTCACTTCTAACACATTATTATCCTTTTTAGGTCTATAAGAAAAATATTATCCCTACAGTTGGCCCTTGTTGTTTGCTTTGGTCCTGGTCTTTCTTGAAAGACCCTATTTTAGTGTTGGGTAATTTTTTTATCACCTTTACCTTGAGAAACTAAAATATCTAGTCCCAACAAGCTTATGCACTATATTTTCATGCAAGACTAAGATCTTGTATGCTCACCCAAAACACATAGTAATAAACTAGTTCTCATGGGTTATATTGCACAATACCAATTGTCATAAACTTGTGTTTATTCATATATCTAACTAGAGATTACATAGAACAAGAAATATATGACCATGCACCTTGTCTCATCGATGCAAGAAAATAAGAACATGAAGATAAGTGATATGAAGTTTAAATTGTTTATTACACAAACTCATACAATGCATATTCTACAAATCTCATAGTGAATTATAAGCCACATATTAATTAATGCAAACTCATTGTTAATGTTTTAACCATCAATCCACTGAAGCATAACACCAAAAAATGATTTTAACTTCCATAATTCTGCTATTATCATAAGGATTCACTACATAATACAAATTTTCATCCACCTTACACATCTCTACAAAGGTGTACTTATACCTATTTTTCCTTGACCAAGTAATTACATTATTAATGAAAATTATGTGACTACCCAATGATATCTAGTAGATTAAGAGTCATGGAAGTCATTTACTTATTTTATCCTAAGGACTCAAGCCTTTATGCCCCATATATTCTTGTTTGATGTTATATCCTTGCTTCCAAATGTATTTATTTACATAAGTTGATGAAAAATTCATGTGATGATTAAAGTTTAGTTGTCCTTAAGAATTTCTCCTCAACCATTTCCCACTTCCCTCATGTTCCCCAAGTCTTTCATTATTGTGTTGAGTCCTATACTCTCAAGTTCTTTGTAGGTATGTTCTGTCTTTTACTAGGTATTATCAAACTTTTATCTTCTTCATAATTATCCTCTCATGTTACACTATTTTCATACTATGGTCTTCTTACACCATGAACCTCTTGCACCATGCTAATTCTGTACCATGGTCTTCCTCCACCATACTAATTCCATGCCAAAAGACAAAATACTTAGTCAAAATTTGGGGTCCAACATCACCCCATACTACACTCTTAATCCATCTAGGATTAAGTATCAATCTCGGCCTTAGCTGAAAATTTAGGCCCAATTTATTGAATCTACTTCCTAACACCATCCCAATGTGATAAGGTGTCAAATAACTTGGACATTATTTATTTGATTACCACCTTCATTTTTTTCATCTCCTTAGGTTGATTGGGATACTCACTTACCTTATTAACCAATTGGTCAAGGGATTTAGTAACATCCTTTTGGACCTCTTCAAATGTAGTGATGCCAATTACAACCTATCCTTGGAGAGCTACAAATCTAGAATTTAATATTTGCTTATGCGTATTTAGTATTTCCTCCATAGTCTCGACATCCTTAAATGCCTTAACATTTTTAGTGTGGTGTTTTATTAAAAGAATATCATATGCTAATTAATATCATTGAGACTCATCTGCCTTGAGCTAAGCCTCCAAAATTTTATTGGGTTATGCTATTTTTTCAAAAATCTTGTCCAAGATGGGGATCACTTCCCTAACCATTTCAAGGGAACATTTGTAAACTTCCATTGCTTCTGTAAATTATTCATCAACACATAATGATTCATTTATAGGCATGAGATATTAATTACATTATTTTAACAAAAGACTTACCAGGGTTTCCAAATATCAATAGCTTCACCCTCCAAAGGGACCCCATTTGCCAATATCAATTCTTGGATAAAAATAGTTGTACACAAATTTAAAGTTTTTTACTTTCACTATTGTGGATTTTTCTATTTTCTTATTTAGGACAACCACTTACTCTTTAAATTCCTTGTGAGTGATAAATTCCTTATTGTATAATGTCACCACTTGGCCATGTTTCTTCTCTACTTCACGTACATCATAATATGAAAGTATATTTTATTACATGACTTCAAAGACCATTATAAAAAATGTAGCACTAGATTAGAAGGGAGAAATATTTTGAGGATCAATGAAAATTATAGTAGGTATCACTATTACTTTAGAATCTAAAATTAGGCTATCTAGAAGTATCTTAAAATGGCATTTTTCATTATACATGTCCAAGAAAAAGGACACTAGTTACATCTTAGTATCAATAGTTACATCTTGAGGATGGAATGGGACCAAAAATATAACATCTTATTTGGAATGCCTATTTGGTATTTATCACACAAGTTGGTAATTGGATTAACCAAATCTGGTTAAACCTTAGAGTCAACTGACTTCTTTGTTTTGAGGGGATCCTACTCAAGGATTTTAACATCTGCATCTAGGGCCAAAAAAGTGTTGTCAATGTCCATGTAACTCGTATATTATATATTAAAAGCATCCCCCTCTTCACTAAGTGGATATTAAATGTTTAATTTCACCTCATTAAGGGTGGTCTCCTCCTCTTACACTAGAGAAGGTGTCTTTTTTGAGTCAAACTCCTCTAGTTCTTCCCTATGACCTACATGATCTTCTTTCAATAGATTGGTTGGGGGTAATGGTGTTGAACCCTTTGGTTGTTATTTTGATACATTTTATCTAGGTTAATCCTTTGGTGGGGAAGCCCATGTTGGGGAGGCCCTTGGTAGAGAGTCCCTTGGTGGTGAAATCCTTGGTGGTAGTGCTTAGGTAGTCCTTTTCCATTTTGGTGGTTTCATTCATGAACTTGGGTTAGCATCATTCCTGAATTGATTATTTTTATCAAGAGGTGGTATAGCTAGAATATTTTCTCTTGTATGCTCCATGCCTCCTAAAGATTTCTTTTTGGGTCATAACATATAAAATAAATTATGAATAGTTTCTCTGACCATGGTCTACTTAACCTTAATGTTGGTTCTCTCAATCTCATGTTTTTCCCTATATGTCTTCTTTCTAGGGTAGCCATACATATTTTAGAGAGTGTGAATCTCCAAGTCAATTCAATTCACTTACAAGGTGAGATTCTATGCATCATGTATATGATTCATTGAATCAATGATGTACTATGTTGTGAATGTATAAGGCAACTTCAACCAAGCTAAAAGTTATCCATAGGGGGTCATTTTGATATGGGCCATAATTTTTTTTTGTTTTATGATAAATTGGGCTTGTTCACAAACCTATATGGGCATGTCCTTAGGAATGCACCATTAATTTCCAAACGCATCCTTCATGCCATCATACCATGATTTCATATTAATTTTAGATGTTACAGTGATATAATTGGGGCATGTAAATACCTTATAGCACTATATGAGGGGCCTGTGCTCTGGTAGATATGTCCACTTTATCTTATCATAGGTGTAATTAGGTGAATTAATTTAATCAAACACCATCAATAAAATAAATAGCTCCCATGAGAACCTATGGCCCAATATTTAATAGGTTTTCTCTACATATAATATGATTTTGTTGGCAAAATACATTGATTAATTATACTTAAACCCCTTGGTTACCTAATGGGTGATGTACGATTGAGCAATGTCCACCCTTTTCTATCAATTAGTGCTACTAATCTTAGTCATGATAATGTGCACTACTACTTAGAGGGAAAAGGTCTTATACTTTCTTAATGTCTATGGCATGGCCCTATTTTCAATACTCTAGTACAAATACTATCATTTTTATCTCCTCTAAGTCCTCCAAATCAAATTGTACATCCACACCAGATCATTGCAATCTTGATAGCTTACTTATTCTTTTAGGTGTAATCTTTATGTGGCACCCTATAATGAAATTACTTAGATATTCACAAAAAATGACTTTATGTCACAAAAATAATAAAATGTGAGAGATAACATAGTAATAATTGACAATAGACCAGAATACTAGATAATATAGCAAAGACACTTTAAGGGGCAACCTCCACAATAATGCACTAAAAGCAAAATACTTAACATGATAATAAAAAACTAACCACTACCTCCTATATATTGTCTACTTAGCCATGGTTATTCCATATGCTGACCTAACTAAGAACATAGAGAAATTTAAAAATAATATAAAAGAGGTATGCAAGTCACAAGTTGGCCACACATATCCTAAGACATGCCAAAGGTTAAGGGCATAGCATGCCCCTCCCCTTCAAAATAACTTTGTCATGAACATTGAGTCAACTCTATATTTTTATACATAAAGGATTCATCCTCCCAAGTGGCATCTTCACAGGGTAGATTTTTCCTTTTGATTAGGTAATCCTTAATCACTCTAGATCACCTATGCTTAGTGCACATTTAAAGGATCACTTTAGGATCAAGAATAACTCTTCCTTCCTCATCTAATTTTGGTAACTCAGTTTGAGTAGAAACTTTGTGTCTAATGAATTTTTTCAAGCATGATACATGAAATACTAGATGTATGAAAGTGGAAGAAGGAAACTCTAACTTATAGGCCACACTATTAATGTTTTGCATGATCTGATAAGGCCCATAATACTTAGGGGATAGATTGTTATCCTTTTTTTGTTGCTTCAAGGACATCAAATTAAATGGTTGTAAGTAAACAAAGGCCCAATCACAAATGTCAAAATGCCTCTCACTCCTATGTTAATCTCCCTACTTCTTCATGTGATTTTGACCATGGATAAATTTTCATGCAAATTGGCAATGACCTCCTGTTGATGGTGAATATGTTCTTTAACTATATGAACCTTAGGATGGACCTTCAAGGTTAAAATTATGGATATAGGGTGGTATCCATATAGTGCTAGAGAAGGAGAAATTTTAGAGAAATAATGAATATAAGTATTATACTATCATTCAATAAGTGGCAACAAATAAACCCATTTATCTTGTTTATCAAAAATAAAATAATGGAGATATAGATATCCTTCTAGACATTTTTTGACTACCTTAGTTTATCCATATGATTGAGGATGATAGGATGAACTATGAGCCAACTAGGTGCCCAAACATACAAATAACTCAGTCAAAAAATTTCTATTGAAGATGGGATCTCTATCACTAATAATGATCTAAGTGGTACCATGTAATTTCTAAACTACATTGAGAAAAGTAGAAGCTATTGTACTAGCAAAAAATGGTTGTGATAAAGAATAGAAATGAGCATACTTATTGAGACAATCTACCATATCCATGACAACATTTTAACCATGATAATGTTGCCTAGGGATGGATAAAGGATAAAAAAGACCTAGGTTTTTTATGGTTTCTCCTTTATTTTGTTTACAATTCATACATTCAGTCACATATTTCTAGACAACCCCCTTGAGTCCTTCCCAGAAAAATTATGCTTGATTCTATTATAAGTTTTCAAAAATATTAAATGACCCCCAATTGAGGTTGCATGAAGTTCCTGAAGGACTTTGTATTTAAGAAGAGAATTCTTACATAAGTATAATCTAATTCTTACATAGGTATAATATTTATACCATAATGCATCACCCTTCCATGTGAATTTTTCAAATCCACCCAAACCTTGCTAAATATTTTGAATCAAATCATGGGTAACACTATCATTATCCCATTCTGATCATGCTTCCTCTAGCCAATCTACTTGTAGAATGGTCATAGCATATAGCAATGCCTTAACTAATTCATCCTTCCTAGATAGTGAATCTATTGCTACATTGTCCTTGACTTTCTTGTAAACTATTTCAAAATCATAGCCTAACATCTTAGTTACCCATGTTTGCTGTTATTCAAATGATAACCATTATTCCAAAAACTATTTGAGACTATCATGATTAGTCTTTACTTGAAAGTGATGACCCATAAAGTATTGCCTCTATTATTTGATTGCATGTAAAATGGCCATCATTTCTATCTCATAAATGAACTTGAGATAATTTTTACCCTTTAGTTGATGACTATAAAATACAATTGGTATGCCTTATTTCATGAATAAAACACCCGTACCATACCCAAATACATCACATTCAACCACAAATGTCTTAAAAAAATTAGGAATAGCCAAGACTAGAGTCGTGCACATAATTATTCAAATGCCCTAGTAGTTGTATCAGTCCACTAAAAGGAGTCTTTATTCAAAAAGGATGTGAATGGGGTTGAAATGCTACCATAATTTTGGACAAACCTATGATAGAAACTAGTTATCCCCAAAAATCCCCTGAGGTGCTTGAGTGTCTTAGGAATCAGCCAGTACACCATTACATGGATTTTTTTAGGATCCACTTTTACTCTTATATGTGAAACTAGATGAACCAAATACTCAACCTCACAAGCTCCAAAATTACATTTAGAAGGTTTGGCATATAATTGATGTTGTTCCAAAATTGAGATTGCCTATTTCACATGGTTCAAATGGTCTTCCCAAGTTTTACTATAAATGAGGATATCATCAAAAAATACTATAACAAATTTCCTCAAAAAATGGCCTAAAATAAATATTCACCTAAAAGGGATAACCAAAAACTCATAATGGACCTCATGAGTCTTGAAATTAGTTTTGGGTCTATCTTCATCATGGATCTAGATTTGATGATACCCAATACATAGATCGAATTTGGTAAAATGGAGAAAACCATTTAATTCATCTAGTAAATCATCCATGACAAGAATAAGAAACTTATCTTTGATAGTGTACTTGTTGAATTACCTTGAGTTATGTCACATCCTCCAAGTGTCATCTTTATTTTGCACCATGACAACTCATGAAGAATATTCACTTTGGCTATGATGAATGATTCCTACATCTGACATCTCATTTACCATATTTTAAATTTCAATTTTTTAGGCATAGGGATACTTTTATGGCCTAATTTTGGGTGGTGTACTACTAAGAATAAGTTTTATATCATGATCATGCATGCATCTCGATGGAAATCCTTTTGGCATGTCACCAAAAATAACAGAATGGGCATTAATCACTTGTTGTAGATCAAGAGATGTAGATGGCTGATTTGGTTGAACTTCCATGAAAAACAAGCAAGCTACAAATCCTTCAAAACCCTTTCAGATAATCTTTGTCATTTGATGGGAGCTAACATGTTATATATATTTATCCCTTAATCCCCTTAGCTCAAATGACCTTCCCTCAAAATGAAAACATATGAATAGTTCCTAATAATTCATGTCAATAGTGCCCAAAGTGGTGAGACACTATACTCTCATAATAATGTTATATCACCCCATGGGAATATCAAACATAGGAGAATTTAATAATTAGTCTCCCATGACCAACTTAATACTATAGAATTTTCTTGAATAACTGAAAATTCCAACATATTCAATCACGACCTAAAATTTTGAAGTGGGATAAATGAAATAATTCAAGTGAGCAACCAACTTATTATTGATGAAGTTGTATGTGCTCCAAGAATCAATCAAAATAGTGGCTTTCTATTTCTTTAAGAAACCCACCTCCTTAAAGTTTGGGGAGCACCAATACCTAAAAGAGCATGACAAGAAATGGTAGGTTGAGAGTCTTCAGATTCCTCCTTAGGACCTTCATCCTCACAAAGTGCCTCCTCCTCCTCCTCATCATCATCCTCATTGACGCCTTTGATGTAAAACTTCTTTTTATCACAATGATGGTCTTTGCTCCATTTGTTGTCATAGCCATAAAACAACCCCTTATCTTGCTTCTCCTCATTTTATCAAGGTATCAGTCTGGTGGGTTGAGGATATGATGGTTCTATAAAAGTGTGATCATGACCACTAGTAAAGGTTTTCCATTTGACCATTTCTTTTTCCTCTACCATATGTGCCCATAGGATATCTTCTGATACAAATTTTGGGTTAAACATCCAAACCTTCAATTGGATGCTATCTTTGAGGCCACCCAAAAATAGATGAGTCAAATTTTCCTTAGTGATGTCTTCCCTTGTAAGGATAGATTCTAAAACTGATGAATATAATCCTTCACATTTCTCATTTTCCATAGTTTGGCTAAGTAGCTAAAGTAGTTCTTAGATATGCTAATGAACTTTATTATTATAATAGGGTAAAATGGGTACTTTGTCATATATTTAATGTTTAGATGAAGCATTAAAATAATGCATTTGATTATTTAAATATATATCTTATTAAGTTTATTTTATGATTGAATTTTAATATAGATGTTGAATATGAATAAATAAATAAATAAGATGTGATTGATGTTTGTTTTGTGGAGGAAATAACATTTAAAGTTACTTTGTGATATTGGGTAACTTGCAGTCTAGATATAATTATTACCTAGATGGTATGTTTTAGATTATGGTAAAAGCAAGTTTTGAAGGGATCCCGAAACCCTTTAACAAAAATAAAAAGATAAAGTAATTACGTCCATCAAGAAGAGCAATCCTAAAACCTACTAAAGATCAACATCAAAATTAGGTTTTACAGGGACCTGAAACCACAAACCTAAACCATAAAAAGTACCCAGGTTTTACAGAGACCCAGAAACTCAAAAAAAAAGTTTAAAAATGAAGAACCAAGTATCAGTACCAGATATAACATCCAAAAAATAGGAAAAGAACAAGAACAAAATCAACAAAGTAGACCCTATTCTTCTATTACAATTCTAGGATCATCTTAACAGCTTCCTTTCCAATCGTAGTAGTATCTTGTATGGATATAGAAGCCAAAGTAATAGCATCTTGCAGGGCTTTCTTCCTCAAACTCTGCCTAGTCCTCTTACTTGGACCATCTAAGGATTTTATTTCTTCATTTGCTCTTTTTCCAAGGCTAGCTGCAACAACACATATGCTTGATGTTACCTAATCCATCTTCATTCTACTTTCCTTGATGAGCATTCTAAGATTATTATCATAATCTTTAAGTTTAATTGGGATATATCTCATTTACATCTCCAAATTATTGATTTTGGTCCGATCAGCTTCCTGCTTGTGTTGCATTATTTCCACTTTCTTCTTTAGCCCCATTATTTCATTATAGATCCATGAATCAACTTGGAGAATAGAATCAGATTTGAATTTGGCCAAATTTAGGAATGATAGCTTAGTATCCCTCTATTGAGCATCATGAATGTCTTTTGCATTCTCATGTGGAGGGGAATCATCCTTTTCAATTTGTTCCTCCCTTTCCATCATTTTCTCCTCTTTAGTCTTAATAAGGTATTCATGCTAGATAGGATCATCCTTTTCTTGTTCCCTAATCTCCATAGCAGGAGTGGAAACCAAGACCATATGTTCCTCCTCTCTTTTAGAAGCTGAATCATCAAGTAAAATATTTGTGTCTTTAACACCTCTACCCAACACAGTCTAATTATCCTCATGATCAGAATTGCTCTATTTTGAATTTCCCTCAATTGTATCCCCTTCATTCCCTTTCTCAAAATTTTCTTTATTTTCCTGATATCCTTCCATATTAGAGCTAAACTCCCCAATATCCATCCCTTCCTCTTCCTCTAGGACATCCTTCTCAGAACTTTCTATACTTTCTGACTCGAATTCCTCTTCAGCAATTTGTTTTTTAGAACTAGAGGGTTTTGGTTTATATTTATATTTATGGGTGATGGTATGTTTATATTAAGGACTATTTATAATTATGTTTGTGATTCTATAATAAACTAGATGATATTAGATTTATTGCATTACAATTGATGGATTGAATGTATGCATTTGATATTTCCTTATTTAGCATATTTATATCTACTAATAGGGAATATTCTTATTGAATATATTAGTTTTTATATTATTATATAATTTAACTACTTCTCACATTTATGACACTAAATAAGCAGTAGATAGATTCCACTAGCTTAATTAGTGCCATCAATGCAAGATGAGGTGTATTCTTATTGAGTTGTGTGTGGGAATTTAACTAATCCTAGATATCATTAACTATTTGAATTTTTTTGCCAAATTAATGTTTATAGTTCAACATTATCATTTAATGTGTTTGTTATACTTTATATTTATATGATATCATATTAGAATAGATTTATTTATGGTACACATCATGTATTAGTTATATTATAACACACATATTTTAATTTATCAATTTGGATTCCCACACCATCATTATCTACCCATCCATGAAAAGAGGGCATTTCCCTTGTTAGGAGATAGTGTGGTGGATCAATGGTCTATGGTTGGTGTGGAAAAGACACTCAAATGATGCTCTCCCTCTTCATAGTAATACTAAACTTGAGATTACTGATAGATAATTGAGTTGTGGAGACTCATACTCTATGGATATTTGTATCATTATTTTATTATTATTTGAAATAAAAAATTACAAAGTCATCTAGTGATATGGCTCAAAAAATTTGTACCAATGAATCTATGAAAAAGTGGGAGAGCCATGTATAAATGGTGATGATGAAAGAGTAAAGGTAGATTCATGGTAATTTATATATATGTAGTAAATGTGTATATGTAGATTGTGTTGTATCCAAATCTTGCACCTTAGAAGAGGGTTGTTCAGGCCTCCTCTAGATTTGGGTAATGTTAAGACATTTCTAGGCCTGTGGGAGTGTCTATAAGTGGAAATGAACCTCTAGGTTGAAAGGGATATCTCCATTTATTACCTTTTTATGAAATAAAACAATTTAACCAGTTTGAATGTGTGAAAAGAGTTAGAAGTTTGCATAAATGAAAAGCCTAGTATAAGATGGTGATACACCAAGAATTAATCCACATGTATGCCCTATACTTGTGTATAATACAATAGAATATAGTCTATAACTCAAGCTCTAGAATATTCCAACATAAGTATTTCAATGTAGAGAGAAAATATATGAGATCACACAAGGTAAATAACTAGAAAAGACAACTTGTATAGTCTATAAAAAGGGTTACACATGTGAAAAATCTCATATAAATAGAATGTACTCTACATGACCTATTGGATCAAATCTTTTCTCAATAACATGAAGGATGGAGAACAGAAGGATAAAACATCACTTGTCACTTTGTGTCTTTTTCATGCCTAGACAAATATCTAGAACTTAGAAATAAAATAAACTTATGCTTCTTTGCTCAAAGGCAAGAAAATGGCAAAACATTATAGCAAGGCTTCATTGTACTATTTGTGGATGATAAAACAAGAGCCCAAGTGTCCTATTTATAGAAAAAGAGGTAGAGAAGAGAGAGATATTAGGTGCCAAAATATAAGCCTCCAAAATAGCTTGTAGTCACCATCTTGGTGAAACTAATTCTAGTTATTCTCTCATTCAGTTGGAGTTTGTCCTTCTCTTTGATTTGCCCTCTTGAAATGACTAGGATAATTACAAAATCAATGGTGAGATGAACCTCCATAATAAATGGCTTATAATTCTATTGTAAACCTTAGATTCTTTCAAAAATATTCTAAATTTTTCACTACAAACGCATTCAGGTTTTCCAATTGACTTTACTTCTTACTTACTTCTTCACATTATTTGAATGGCTTTACTCCTTTCTTGAAGACTTTAGGCATGAATTTGACATCTTATAACACGTCATGTCTTTGAATCCTAATGGCTAGTTGGCTACCCTATATTTAACATCCTGTGGCACGTCATTTTTGTACCCCAATGGCTAGTGTGTTGTATTAAACTTGACATTTTGTGGCATGTCATGAAGATCCATCAGGTCAAGTTTATGTTTCAGGAAATTTTCCTAAAGTAATTTCTTCAAAAAAAATTGAAGGAAATCTTTCAAGAATTTTGTTTGAAAGGCAATAGGTAGTTCCTTTGAGAACTTTTCCTAAAGGACACTTGGGGAAGGCACAGGGTCCCTTTTCTAAAGGGCATTTCCAAAGGAAATGGCCCTTTAGAACTTTTTTGAAGGGTATTTCTAAAGACAAAGTACCCTTCAAAAAAGTTATAAGGGTCACTTTGGAAGAAGAGTGCCCTTCAGATCTTTTCTAAAGGGTCACTTGGATAACAAAGTGCCCTTCTAAAAAGTTTGAAGGGTCACTTGGGAAGAAGAGTTCCCTTAAAAAAAAATTTAAAGGGTCACTTGGACAATAAAATACCCTTTTGAAAAGTCTTAAGGGTCACTTGCGAAGGAGAGTACCCTTCAAAACTTTTCCAAAGGGTCATTTAGAAATAAAAGTACCCTTTGGAAAAGTTTGAAGAGACACTTGGGAAAGCAAAGTACCCTTCATAATTTTCTAAAGAGACACTTAGGGGGGAACAAGGCAAGAAAGACCCTTTGAAAAATTTTGGAAGGGTCACTTACAAGAGGCATTATCAAGACCATTTCAAGTTTTATAAGCCCTATTACTTACTTTGGACCTCTCATTTCTCACTACTTATAAAAGTCATAAGCAAATCTTGTTTGAAAACCCAAATTCATGCATTATTGAAAACTTGTAAAGAATTGGAAGAAGTAATTTAGGTTCGTAAACCCAGATTACTTCTAATCATGAAATTTTGATAAGTTGAGTCATTCAAAGAACCTGACTTGGTCTTTATAATGTAATTTAGGTTTATGAGGGGCCAATAATTTACTTGTGGAGAATCTAACATACACTAAAATAGAGACAAAACACTTTAGCCTCTTTGAATTGTAATTTTGGACCTCTAAAATGACCTATTCTTGTAATTATTGTTTGACTCTCTATGAAAATGGTTGAACAAATTATACTGAGGTGAAATTTGGTCAACATTCTTTATGATTCTAAGGGGAAGAATGCATAATATGTCAAAGACCAATCACCTAAATCCTTCCATTGGGCATGGATTCATACATATAATCACTTCAAAGAGAACTGAACAAGCTTTTGGTTCAAAAACACAGTAGCTAGGTTGATATACACACAAGGCAAAGATGCAAACCAAATAAAGAAAAGGAAAAAATCTATGCTAAAAAACACTTAGGTAAAATAAACACAACAAAGGAAATGCACCAAAATAAAGTATATATAAGACATGTCCAGCAAGGGACAAAAACAAGTCTTCAAATGAATTCCATTCACTAGAGTAGGAAGCTCTTCTCCATCTATTTTAGACAATTGAAAGGAGTTTTTTTACTTGCACTTACTAATGATGTAAGGACCATTCCACAAGGTATAAAACTTTGTATGTTTGCTAGGTTTTACTCTATCTTCATCCCATGTCAAAACCAAGTCACCTTCTTTGAAAAATCTTGCCCTTGCCCTTTTGTTATAGGATTTCTTTATGAGAACTTGATGGTATTCCAAAGCTTTGTGTGCATCATCTCTTACCTCTTTTAGCTATATTAATTATATCAATCTGACCTCTATTAAAGTGTTTCAATTAATTCTAGCTATTGTCCAAGTTCCAAGGTAGGGAGCTCTTATGATATGGATAACCTAGGTTTTCTCCCATATATAAGTACAAAGGGAGACTTACTAATTATCCTCTTGGGGGTGTTTCTATTTACCCATAAGGTTATCTTAGCTGGTTATGCCATTCTCTTTGATTAGTTTTCAACATCCTCTTGATGATCTTTATGAGGTTCTTATTGGTAGAATTAGTCAATATATTACCTTGAGGGTAGTAGTTGGATAAGGTACTCAGATGAACTCCACTCTTTGTTTTCTAATCAAAAGTTTTAACATTTATAAAAGTAATTGTGTTATGTAATATGATGACATGAGGATCTCCAAACCTTGTTATAATGCTATCATAAAACTCCAAAATGGCATTTTCATTTGCTTCCTTCAAAGCAACAACCTCTACCCATCTTGTGAAGTAATCTATAGTAGTCAATATCCATTTGTGTTTAACACTTGATGGAGGGTTGATCATGTCAATTAAGTCAAGGTCCCATTGCATTAAAGGCTACATCACTTGGATAGGATTAAATGGAAGGGAAGCAAGATTTTGTTTGCCAAAAAATAAATCACATTGAGGACAAACCTTAGCCCAATGATAATAGTCCTTAAAAATATTAGGCCAATAGTAACTAGCTCTCATTATTTTTGTAGCTATTGTTCTAGGAGAGAAGTGACCACCATTTGCATCATTATGGAACTTTTCTAGTAGTATATCAAATTGGTCATTGTTAATATATCTTAGAAACACATTTCTCACATCCTTCTTAAAGATAATTCCATCCACAAGACAATAAGGAATAGCTTATAGCCTAAAATACCTTCTTTGAGATTTATTCAAGCCATTGGGACACTCACCATTTTGAATAAAACCAATGATGTCTTGTGTCCAACTTTGATTTTACATTTGATCAGCTGGATAGTCTTGAAATTGATTTACCAAGGCTTGATCTTTTGGATCTTTAACATTAGATGCTAAGTTATCACATAAACCTCTTCTTCTTACTATGCTAGTTACCCTGATTTCAATGTTATATTCTATCACCTTTGTGATCCATCTAGCTCTCTTCTCATTGAGATCCCTACTTAAGATAAACTCCTCGGTGCTAGGATAAGAGACCATGACATGGATCCTATTATTGGAGGCCATATGCCTAAAATTTTTCAATCCTCTAATGATGGTTAAATATTTCTTCTCAATAAAATAATATCTCACATCATAGTCTTATAAGCCTTAGCTGTAGAAAGCAATTGGCTGCTCAACATCCTCATCATTCTTTTGCATAAGCATGGCTAAGATTGTGTCAATGTTAGTAAAAGTATAAACAATGAAATACTTAGCAAAATTTAGATTTAAGAGAATGGGAGATGCTACAATTTCTTGCTTGATTGCCTCAAAGCTAACTTTACCTTATTTTTTCCAAGTAAAAACTTGGTTCTTTTTCAGCATGGTTGTGATGGTCTTTACCATAGTTACAAAGTTTGGGATGAAACTCCTTACAAGTTTTATTTTTCCCAAGAAAATTTGTATCCCTTTCTTGTGTTGAGGCAAAGACAACCCTAGAAAATCTTCAATCCTTTTGGGGTTAATAGATAAGCCTTCTTTTGAAACAACATGACCCAAAAGCTTACCTTCATAGACAATGAAGATGCATTTATTTGGATTTAGGGATATGATATACTCTCTACACTTCTCAAACACTTGCCTTAGATGTCCCATATAATCAGTAGCATCCTTTGAAAAAATGATTATATCAACAAGGCAAACAATCAAAAATTTATTGCTCAAACCTTTGAAAGCCATGTCCATTGCCCTTTAAAATGTACCTCTAGCATTAGATAAACCAAATGGAATATTCTTGTAGGAAAAGGTCCCCCACTTGGTGGTGAAGGCTATCTTGAATTGATCCCCTTCATTTACCAATATTTGATTATAACTTGAATAACCATCAGGAAGTGAGAAATGTTGAGAGCCTCAAACAACTTGTAGAATTTGTTTTATGGAAGGGAGTGGGTAATTATCCTTGAGAGACACTTTTTTTAGATCATGAAAATCCACACAAAGTCTGATTTATCCATTATTATTTAAAAATGACACAAGGTTAGCTACCCAAGTTGAGTGCTTGATAGGAAAGATAATCCTAGACTCAATCAATTTGGTCAGCTCTTTCTTCATGAGTTCTTCTACCTTAAGGTTGATAGGCCTTTGTTTTTGTCTTACATATTTAACTCCATACTCCAATTCAATGGTGTGATGAGCTAGAATTAGGTCAAAAAATTTTAGGTCCTTATATTTCTAGGCAAATATGTCATGAAAGTCTTTTCATTATGCAATAAAATCTTGCCTTTTTAGTTGACAGCAAGCCTTGCCAATCTTCAAAAGCTTGTCCTTAAAAATTAGAACTCTCTCATAGTTCTCTTTTTTTGTTGACATGATCATTATTTGGTTTTTATTTTGATCTTCCTAATTGAAGACACTCTCCAATTTAAGCAGCCCCTTGGGTATTTTATTTGTCTTCAGCTATATAATCTGCTCTTCATAATGATCATGCAACTTCTTTTGATTTCTTGAAGAGAAGCCTACCTCATTTTGCAAGAAGTGTGAAATGTGTTCATCACTTTCAAACACTTGCCATGACACTTCACTATATAAAATGTAATGTCTCATAATGATCTTGATATGATATTGATATTTCTCTTGTTTTGTGTTAGCAATTGAGTCAAAACATGCTTCAATTGCAGCCAGTCTATTGACATGTTTGTTCAAGTCTCTTGGTATGGGTTGGATGTTGAAGGCATCAAAATCATCAAGTATATCCCATAACCTATGCTTTTAGGACTTTATAAATGGGTTATTATCTGTATCTTTACTTCTTACATGATGAATGACCAACTTATTATCTCCATAGACTTTCAAAAGCTTGATTCCTCTCTTCTTTGCCCATTAGAGACCATAAACTAAGCCTTCATATTTTGCCACACTAAAAGTGTAGCTAAAGTGAAACCTATAAGAAGATTACTAATTATTACTTAATGTGTAAACCAACATGACACCAGTGCCTACACCTACTTTTCTCCTTGAATAATCAATTTAACATTTTCCACATGCCATCAATCTCATGATCTTCATTGGTGAGTGAAAGAATTGGGACATTTTCCTCATGCATGAAGTAAACTCCCAAATAAATTTCCTTAATGAAATTGTAAGGATAAATTCCATATGTTTTATTTATATAATTTTCAAGATATAGGTTATATAAACATTCAAGAGGAGAAGATGTTTCACTATTCAGGACTGCCTCTTCCTCCTTGCTGATCAGACAATTTTGATTTGTCATTGTCTCCAAGTATGGCTTAATATGGAACCTTAATAAGGGTTGAGTCCTTATGGTTACCTTAGTTCCATACCTTGTATTGAAAGATATAAAGGACCAATCAGTAGAAATGTATCCTCCAATCTTGTTCATAAAGTCCCTAGACAAGCATAAAGTGTGATGGAAGGTCCACCACCATAATATCTTGCATGATAGGTAAGCTTGGGAAGCCATGTAAGAACACACTTTTAGACCTTTGAAAATCATACCATATTGGTTGGAGTTACATATAGATAAAACACACCTTTACTATGTGGCTCATAGTTCAAACCCAACTTATCAACCACTACTTTAGGCATAACAATAGTGCTTGCTCCACTATCTATAATACAATTGAGGACCAAATTATCTCCTATAATGAGTGTGAGGTATAAGGGTGGAGGATTTTTATATTTATTAGAAGGATTGAAAATATGATTTGGAGAATTTTTTAGAGCCACACTATGATTCCTTGAAGATTGAGGAGCCACCTACATGCTTGCTAACTGCTCTTGCAAAATCTCCTTTCGACTAGGTATATGTAGAACTTCTGAAAGGGATATGCTTGTCTTAGTGATCTTTAATGAGTCCACAATATTTAGAGATGGATTTTTCACTTTCTCTTGTATTTTTTATAGTAATAAAGGAACCGTTACCTATTGTGTTGCAATCTTGTTAACTACATTTACATTCTAATTTTGTTGAGGAACATGGCTTATAGAAAGTGAAAAATTTTGATTAGTGTTTTATGGCCTTAGAGAGGCATCACTTGGAACTATTCATGGCTCTTAGCATTCTCCCAAGGCTCTCTTCTTGGAACTTGTATTAGATGTAATTGACATGCCTTGAGTTAACATAAAATCATCCTTTTCTTGAAAGTTAATCATCCCCACACTTGGGCTACTACCTTCTCCATGATTATCCCTTTGGATATGACATACTTCTTCTACTGTTGTGTAGGGAGTGTCTTCTTCTTATGTAGTCAAAGCATAGCTAGTTCCTCCATCATCATGTGAAAATTGACCTTGAGGCTACCCCCCATTAGTCTACATGATCTTCTCATTACACTAGATTTGTATGAACCAGAACAATAAACATTATAGGAGTAGAATTTGGATTAAATGCATTGGTCTACCTATTGTAACCTTATTGATTTTATCCTCTCCCTTGATAATTATATTGGGATGGAACTCTATATCCTTGTTGAGGATAGTATTGTGCATTAGGTGGAACACTTGCTTGATATTGAGCTTTTCTAAGTTGAGCTCTCAATGATCTTATTTATTCATCCATGTCCCATTATCCACCTTCTTGGGAAAGGCTCTTGACTTCACATTGGTATTGGGAACCTGAGACATGCTTGGAGCTTCAACTAAATTATGGGACAACAAAGGCATGGAAAATCTTGGAGGGAGTCTTCCAGCCTAAACCAAGCTATTCTCAACCTTAATTTCTAGATCATATTCATCTAGAAGAGTGAATACTCCCATTGACTACAACATAGCTACAACATTAGTACCAATCCCTTTAAGGTATGTTGGGAACACAAAGCTAAGAGGAGGTCTCATGATTAGTGGTAGCCTATACCATGTTTTTTGAAATTTCTCATTGAAATGTCCTATGGATTAATTTAGACCTCTTCTTATTACATTCATTTGATGTATTAGGGAAGCATGATCACTCTTATTTTTGAATCTTTTCACCAATCAGTCTCCAAAACCATCCCAACATGTAATACATCCCCTTCCAATGTTCTATACCAGTCAAGTGCTTTTCCTTTTAAAGACATAACAAGCAACCTAATGGTTATGTTGGTGCTAGTAACATTATGGAAAGTGCATAAATTAGAGATATCTCTAATATGTTTAGATGGGGTAATAGGACCCTCTCCATTGAAACTAGGAAACTTTTTGGTAGTATTTGGAGGGATGGGGTAATATGTAGGAATTTCTATTGGGTTTTGGGTATTAAAAGTAGGGAAAGGTTGACATCTATATATCTCTCCCCCTTTTTGCATTTCTCTTATTCCCCCATGATCGTCTATTTCTTATTATTGTTCAACTTCTTCCTCTCCTTGAACTTCTTCAACATCTTCTACTTCTTCCCCAAAACCTCCTTGATAAGGATTCAATAGGGATAGGAGTGGTTCATGGTGTTGTTCTTCAAGAAAAGCTTTAGCTGAAGGGGATTGGTTATAAAATCTTAAGGAACTTATGAGGACCATGTAGGATAATATATAAAACTTGGTATAGAACCAAGGATTCACACCCTTTTGGAGTCACCAAATGCTGGGTTAGGGGCATTTCTACTACTTAGGCCTATCAAGACTAGAATTTTCCTTGACTTAGAAATAATTCAAGTCCCACCAGGCATGCTAGAACTATTGTCTATAAAATTTTCACCCTAGAAGAGGGTTGTTTAGGCCTCCTCCATATTTGGGAAATGTTGGGACATTTCCATCCCTATGGGTGTGCCTATAAGTGGAAATGAACCTCTAGGATGAAAGGGATAGCACACTGTATTAGACTTTTGTGCAATACAATTATTAAACCAGTTTGTATGAGTGAAAAGAGTCATAAATTTTCATAAATGAAAATCCTAGTCTAAGATGGTGATATACCAAGAATTATTATCCACATGTATGTCATATACTTATGCATAATATAGTATAATATAGTTAATAACTCAAGCTCTAAAAGATTCAAACATAAGTATTTCAATGTAGAGACAAAATGAATGAGATCACACAAGGTTAAATAACTGGAAAAGACAACTTATATAGTCCAAAAAAAGGGTTACACATGTATAAAATATCAAACAACTATAATGCACTCTACATG